>JAAXCT010000039.1:1200000-1800000 GCA_012490785.1 Eragrostis nindensis
GTCGCGACGAGAGAAGCCATAGGCCCAACAGGCTTCGTTTCATGGCTAACATCAACACAGCAGCAGCGTGCATGGACGGCTCGACTCATCGGGTTGGCCAGACGGTAACCAATTCGTGGGATTGTTGCCTTCCATCACCCAGCCCGGCCTGGACATGAAAGGTCTGCTGATGGAACCACACACTCATCCCCTAACAACACCATGTTTGCTAGTTTAGCTCCGATTCCCTATGCATCCCACTCCCAGGCTACATCTCTTGCATGCAACAGAGATAATGTTGACATCCTCATCGCCAGATACTCTTGATCACCTACCTCATCAGTCAAGTAGCCAGCTAGAACCGAGTGGGCCCGGAGTGTAATGTAGCTATGCTTAATGCTTCAAAAAAAAAAACAACTTGTGCAAGATCGATATATATTCATTATTATTTAGGTTTCACAGCTTGAGCTTGGTTGCTAGCAATTACTCCCTCCGTCCCAAATTACTTGTCATTTTAGCTCTGAGCACACAGGAATTAAATAGAACTGAAAAAGGTAGGTGTACAGAAAATGAGGAGGATAGAAATAGAGATAGAAGTGTATTGGGAATACGAAAATGTGTATTGTGATGCGAGGATGACAAATAAACTAAGAAAACCGAATGAGTGTAAGATAACAAGTAAATGTATGATGGAAGGAGTACTAGAAATAAGTAGTTCTACCTGCCCGAGGGCCAAAGGATAGCGTGTGGTTCAGTAAAAGGCGCATGTATAATTGATCTTGTAATACGCTCCATTACTCTTATTCATGCCATCACAGCAAATGCTGCATCTTGCATTTATAAGTGTGCACTAATTTCTTTCTACCTTTTCAGCTAGCCGCCAGCCCGCCACTGCTAATGTCATCTATACGAGCTGCAGTGAGTTATTAATCGTGAGATATCTAAAGTGGCTTCCTGGTCACAGCGGGACCGTCTGGTTGATCCTACCACGTACCTGAGGCTGAGTCTCAATAGACAATTTCACTTTACAGTTTTCAGAAAAGCCACGTCAGTTTTGTCTTGAATAAAATTGCATATCTCAGTGCACGGTTTCATGTCGCAGTTTTGTAGGCTTTGCGAGAGCATCAAGTTGATGCTTGAGGTTGTGATAAAATGTGTCATACAATATTTTTTTTTTTTGCGAAGGTGTCATACAAATTTTGTAGCCACTTGAAATAGTATATTATAAATACTAGCATACAAGAACACAGTCATTTTAGCAAAATAAAGTTGTTAAATAATCATCCACTAGATGTTGATGATACAACCCGCGTCCCCTTTTGATCAATGTACTGCCTTGGATTCAACCGATGATCAGATGACACAGCTTGAAGACCTTCAACACTAGCCTTAAAGGCATTGTTGCCTCATTGCTAATCATCTAATATGTCATCCTCAGGCAATCAACAAAAAGATCAACATGGTCTATGGAGTTGCTCAGTCCTCGGTGGATCATCTTGATCGGATGACATTCTGGTTCTAGGATACAGGACTTGATCTAGAGGGCTCTGTACAGTATATAGACTAGTGAGGGAGCAACCAATTGATCCATTCAAACTGCACAATCATATTGTATCCAGTCATTGATGATGCATTCAGACTGATGATGATACATATTCGATCTCATGCTGGAGATGTTCTATTGAAGTTCTGATTAATAAGCCCAATAAAATGAAAATTCTCCCCTCATGGCGGTAGATGAACATATAGTTTTTGTGGTAAATTAAGAAAACCACCTTGTGTATAGCCCCTGAAATGTTAAGTTAGAACTCACTTCATCAATTACAAACAAGAAAATGATAGCATGTCTCCTTCCTATACAATAGATTACAAGAAAATGCTAGGAAAGAATAGTTGTCTATATAGCAGATTTATCTGATTTTGCATTACTCACTGCTGATATGCACAAAAGGCGCATCCCTACATCTCTGTCACTAATATACATAATGTGTTGTGTTGGGATCAAACGCAACCCGTCTCTCTTCTAGGAAATTATTTGCCATGTCAGCTTTTTATCTGATGTGGCACATTAATTGCCGATAACACCAGGTCACGCTCCAGCAGGAAGCTGGTTTTGCTCGCGAGCTCATCAGTTGAGCTGCAGGTGGATTCTGCTCGCGAGGCCCGGTGCGGCTGCTCTGGTTTGTTTTGCTGTGACCTGACCTGCAGCATCAGCATTGACTGAGGTCCGGATGCAGAGTGACGAGAGATAGATGCCACAATCCCAAACTCGCGCAGAATGAACACAGCAGCAGCGTGCGTTGATGGCTCGGCCGCATTGGCTTGGCCAGACGGCGACCGATTCGTGGGAGTGCTGCCTTCCCCCGTCACCCACGACACTGCACACGAAAAACCATGGAACCACACCGATCCTGGCAACACCAAATTTGGCAGTCCAGCTTGTATTCTCGATGCATCCCACTCCCAGTTACATGTATTTGCGTGGAACGGCCATCATTTTGACTTCATTACCAGCACTCCTCCTGTAACATCCTGTTCATCTAGCTTTCCAGTCAAGTACTTATGATCAGCTAGAGTCGATGGTTTCTGGAGTCTAGTGTACCTATTCTTTAGAAAGGGAGTCTCAATGGATACTTTCATTTCATAGTTTTCAAGAGTCACACATCAGCATTTTGATTTTGTTATGTGAAATGAAACTGCATCTCTCAGTGCCTATTTATATGATCGATCTTGACTATCAATTAAATTTCATTTCATTTCATTTTTTTAGAATAAAAAAGATTCTTCGCTTGGAACTCGCAGTCGTGCCAGCCGCGTCCTTCGAACACGCACCGAGTTCATCTCTTCCACACGTAGTTTGTGGGAGCTGCCTCATTATTGAGTGTGGTTACTGAACAAGACTATAAAGCTGACATAGCATTCTTGAAAACTGTGAAATTAAAGTGTCTATTAAGATTGGCCTAGCGCTTCAAAACTGAAAAACAGCAACCAACTTGTATAAAATCGATCTTCACAATCACTGCCCGAGTTTCCCGCTGGAGGGGCAATGGATGGCACATGGTTAAGCGTAAGGCTCAAGAACCTCTAGTGCATTCAATTACTCGTATTCATGACATCATGCCAACTGCTGCATCACGCGCATAAGTGTGCACTAATTTTTTCCTACCTTCTTAGCTACTTCCTCCGTTTCCTTTTATGGGGTGTTCGGCGCACGGGGTCTAAACTTTAGAGTGTTTTTCCAACGAATATTGTGATTACAAATAAAGTTTAATTACAAATCTAATTTCAGGACTCCGCTCGAAATCGCGAGGCGAATCTAATGAGGGTAATTAAGACGTGATTACTGTAGCATCACTGTAGCAAAATATAGATTAATTAGGCTCATTAGAATCGTCTCGTGATTTAGAGGGGGGTCGTGACATAGGTTTTGTCATTAAATTAATAAAAATATGTTTAAATAGTAAGATTCTCTTTGATGTGACGGGTGTTAAACTTTAGAGGGGGTGCGCCGAACGCCCCCTATGTGTCATCCTGGCTACAGCGTTGAAACCAAGGAAAATATATTTCTGGTCGGGAGCAGGGTTGAGTTGACAGCTGCACAGCAGCTCGGGGCAGAAAGCAGAGATGCCTTGCTCCATATAAAACAGATAGACCATCGTGGCGTCAATCCATTGGGGTAGCAACGAGTGGGGACCACAGGGAGGGAGTGGGTGGACAGCAATCGATTCCTTTTCCAGGTGCACGGTCAGAAGAGGTCAGAAAAATCAGCAAAGCGACATTAAATCGGCGAAAGTTGATCTAGCCAAAACGACAGTTAAATAGAAACGGAGGGAGTAGACGCCACCACCTTACTTTTAGCCTTACTCAATTCGTATTCCATACAGGTAGGACAATAATACAGGAAATAAAATAATTGTATTGTTGAGACACTATTAAAAAGTCTAGCATTACATACTTACATACGAATACTTTCTTATTAGAACAAACTAACACGCTTCTTTTTAGAAATTTTATTAGAGAGAAAAATAACAGTAAATTTAATTGATTAGCGAACCACGCAATGTAATATAAACAAACCAATATCCCTTATGAACGTATATAAGATATGTGAAAACTTTTGCTGGAACAACCACCAATTTCAATCCAATCAACACCACTCATGAGATGGGGATCCAAAAGGATCCTCGAGTAACCATTTGGGGAAGGAAATAGAATAGGATTTGTTTATTTGTTTATTTGTTTGAGAATTGTTTCATATGAGATTTGTGTGAGATTTCTTTGTTTCAAATGGCATAGTAAAGTAGAGAAAACTATCTATTTCACGAGTTGAGACAAACAAGTTCCATCGTCTTCATAACAGAAAGTTTGTCTAGTTCACGAATTGAGTTCAGCTTTTGCACTAGTTAAGTAGGGAAAATATTCAGTGCAAACCACCTATTCGGTGGAATCGTGAAAACCCTCTTCAAAAACCTATTTACAAGTTTTAAAAAATTATGAAACTTGGCATACGTGTAGAGGACATGGTGAGAAACATGCACACAAAATTTCAGATCCAAATTCAACTTCTACTAAAAGATACAAAAATAACAAATCATGAAGAAAGAGGAGGAAAAGGACAAAAGAGTGACTGTGCAGTATTTTTGTCCTCTTCCAACCTGATTTGTTATTTTTGTATCTTTTAATAGAAAACGAGTTTTGATCTGAAATTTTGTGTGCATGTTCCTCACCATGTCCTCTACACGTATGCCAAGTTTCATAATTTTTCAAAACTTGTAAGTAGGTTTTTGGAGAGGGTTTTCACGATTCCACCGAATAGGTGGTTTGCGCTGAATATTTTCCCAGTTAAGTAGTAGTAAAATAACAGTAATATTTCACTTTTCATGGCCCTCGCTGCTGTCATCTCGGCAAGCGAAGACGCTTCTTCTGTCTAGTAATGTACGAGTTATCCCTCGCAAAAAAAAAAGGTATGAGTTACCACTTCCTCAGCGAGGCCTCCGCACGCATATCATCCTCGCGGATTTTACATGCACACCTGATGAGGACATCTCTACTAATACTGCTGGACCAATAACAAGGAGTAGAGCTAAACAATTAGAAAAGGAAATGCACAATCAGGTGAATACTAACCTTGCTCTATTAAATAATATTACTTACAATAACTCTGTACTACCGAGTTCTTGTTTTAATGTTTTAAGGAACGATGGCATATATGAGAGAGTATGGGATGATGATAATTTCTCTCCTCCGAGCCTGCTACTACCAAACATGTGAAACAAAATATTTCAAAGATTGGTTCAGAGTTAAACAAGCTGAGACAAATATGAGAATAGGTGAAAGCTATCCCTAAGAATCTATACTATATTTATCTATTATTATTATATTATATTTTGCATGTTATTTCAGGTGGTGTGACGTGCGCATAAAGGACGTACAGCAGCTGATCTGTTATTTACACCAACAATACGTGCTATAAGGAAATGCCCATTATTCCTGCAGTTCACATCTACTTGCAAGCACAAGAAGTCGAAGCATTCAGAGCACAACTAGTCACGCACGCGAGGTTGTTTCAGCTTCCAACTATCTAGTACTCTCTCCGTTCTTGTATCACCAGCGCTTTTAGTCCCAGCGAAAAATTCGTTTTCTACCTACGTATTTTGCCAGTCGCCTCATTTTCTCGCCCCCGCACGACTATTAGCTTTCCTCGGATTAATTACCCGGCGCCTCCTTCGTTTTCTTCTCTCTATATCAGCGCTGGTGATACACGAATGGAGGGAGTATTATTTTATTATTGCAATGAGAACTCAAAACCGCCAACTAGTAAAATATCAATGTAGTAAGAACCTACGGGGCACTTTTTGGCTTCTATTTCCATAATACACATGGTTGTGTTGTTCATCTTCCGTGAGTCTTGAGAGGCTTGCAACACTTGTTCTTTAGATTCCTGAGGGAGTTGTAGAACGCCGAACTGCAGTTCAGCTAGTTCGTGCCTTCATGTCTATATGACGTGATTACGTGGGCTAGCTTCGTTGGTACGTGGAAGGGTGATTGTTTCGGTAGTTAGTCGCGTGTGAGATATCGCGGTGCACTGCTTCTTCGTCAGGTCGCGCATCAATAGTTATCAAGTTCTTGTTGGATCCTTCGAGAAGATCGGGCCACAAAGGTTGCTCTCGCGTAGTCCGTACGCGTGCGTATATTAACACCAATCGAATCGAACAACATAGACACTCTATTACTGTAACAAAGCATGACGGGTAGTAACGACAGCGACACCGGTGTCTAAGAAAGCCTATGATCAGTTCCAACAGCTAAGTCAGATCATAACGGGAATGGAAAGAACAGCAGAAGTGGATATATGGCTACAGAATGGAAACACCGAAGCTATTCAGCTGCAAGAGCTTATAAATATCTTATTGGTCATATGCCAACCCATCCTGCCTTTCGATGGATCTGGAGGTCATCATGCCAGCCAAAGCATAGAGTGTTCTTTTGGCTATTTTTGCATAACAAGATAAACACAAGAGGAAGACTGCGAAGAAGAAGAATTCACCTGGACTCTTATGTCTGTGAATTATGAATTATGTTTATGGCAGAGAGAAGAAGCATTAAGGCACCTGTTTATGATGCAATTTTGCAAGAGCAGCATGGCAACGAATTGGGATCAATATACCACAACACATGGGTGCTACTCAGTTAGTTAAATATCTCAGAAGGAGGTTGACTGTACCTATTTTCATGGAAATTATTATTCTCTCATGTGCTGGAGTATTTGGACGGCAAGAAATGACTGGCTTTTCAATCAGATTGACCCTACAGTGGATAATTGCATCAGAAATTTTTTTAGAGAGCTTAAGATGGTTGTCCATCGAGCTAAGGCCAGACACAAGCAACCTCTTCAGGAATGGATAGATTCTTGGGACTAATTCTTAGGTTTTCTCTTGTTTTTTGGCCTTTAGTTTTTCTAGCTTTTGTTGGCCATCTTGGCTTGTACCCTTTTGTTTTGAGCTCTTTCTCTTTTATTAATAAAATGCTGGAGGGATGCGCCCCTCCAGTTTGCTTAAAAAAAAAACAGTGGCGCCGGTGTATGACTGACTTGGATCGAGCTTTGGTTCTACCTATCTGGTTGGTAGGCTGGCTGAACGCGAGTCAACAGTCACACACGTGGCATGCGGAAGCGGAACAATGAAACCGGAATCCAGTAATCCACCATGACTTCATGCGTCTCCTCTTTCTACAGTCTGATGGAAATGGACTCACACAGTCGAGAAATGACTACTCCCTCCGTTTCAAAATATAGGTAGTTTTAGCATTCAATTATTTTGTCAAAATATAAGTAGTCCTGAATTCCCAATGCATCTTTTCCACTTCTTAATGCATCGTTTGTTGTGCCTATCTCTATACCTTTCCTCTTTCACTCCTCATTGTTTTCTGTGTCTATTACCTTTTTCAATTCTTCTTAGTTACCGTGCCTAAACCCAAAACTGCGCATAATATGAAACGGATGGAGTACTTGATTTCTGGGTTGTGTCATTCCTCCGTGCATGCATCTCGCAGCTGCTCTGGTTTGTTCCGCAGCGTCCTGACCTACCGAGGTGCCGATGCACTGAACGACAAGAGAGGCCAGAATCCCAACGTTGGACGATGCCACCTCCTCTTCTCCCACGAAAGCTCGCACAGATGTAAACATCAACACAGCAGGAGCGTGCGGGGACGGCTCAGACATCGCCCTGCACAAGAAACACCACAGCAATATCACCACAGCAACATCAGCTTTGCCGATTCATGGGAGTGTTGCCTCCCGTCACCCAGCGCAGCACATCAAAAACCCGCTGATGAAACCGCTCTGATCCTGGCAAAGCTAAATTTGGCAGATCAGCTCGTATTCCCTATGCATCCTACTCCCAAGCTACATATTTTTTACAGCTACATGCATTGATCGATGCAGATGCTGGAATATTGAAATGTATTCATTATTTAAAAAAAGCTAAATAGTTTTGCATGCAACGGCCATCATTTTCACCTTCTCATCACTAGCTCCTCCTGGTCATCTAGCTCTCCACTCAAGTACTTTTGGCCAGCTAGAGCCAAAGGTTTGGACTCTAGTGCAGCTATTCTTAATACTTTTTTTTTTTGAGACAACTATTCTTAATGCTTCACTGAAGAAAAAAAAACATCCAATTTGTGTAAGATTTATCTTCAATATGTAATCCAAATTTCACTGCAAGTAGTAGGAATAAGTAGTTGTACCTGCTAGAGGGGCCAAGGGATGGCACATAGTTCAGTGACAGGCGCAGATAAAATTGAGCCTCTAATCTTTCCGTTACTCGTATTCATCCCATCTCGGCAACTGCTGCTTCAGGCAACATTAACGGTGGCAGGTACTAAGAAGGTAAAAAAAGAATTGTGCACACTTAAGTACGTGATGTAGTTCGACTAGACAGAAGCAACTTTAGACAAGCTGAGATCGACCGCGTGAAATCAAAACAGGTTATTTTTGGGCTGTATCACGCAAAAGTGGCCACGCTGGAGTGGTGCTCATTCCTATCTTGATGAAGGTGGTTTGCTCGCCAGCTCAGTTCTGCTCGCGATGCCCATGGAATTCCACCGCGTCTTCCCGTTCGCCGCGCGACAAGTGCTTGTCGTTGCGGTTCTGATGGGATCTTCGTGCCGGCTTCCATGATCCATCGCAACACCCTGATCACTATCACTGTGATACGACTGCAGGGAACCCAGTGCCACCACATTCATCAGCTCAGTTTGTTCCCTATGCATCCCACTCCAAGTAAAATGCATGTCTTGCCATCCATGCAACCGTAGCTGATACGACCTCATTGTCAAATCCTTGGCGTTTGGATTTCTAATATATATAGTATATATATAAGCTCGTATGCTAGCCACTACATCCAGAGTACTTTAAAGGACGAACAACATTTTTCTCAAATTCTTATAGAAAAGTTATATACTTTATTTATTGGTGAACGAACTAGAAGCGAGGTAGCTTGACATCACGCCTGGCAGCTACATATAATTCACTACCACAGAAAGGGGATTTAGCGACGCAGTATTAGCGACGTATTTAAGAAACGCGTCGCTAGAAATATAGTAGGGAGGTTCAGCGACGTGTTTTCCAAAACCCGTCGCTAAAAGCCACATCTTTAGCGACGGGTTTTACTTAATCCCCGTCGCTAAGGCTGGAAAAATGCAACCCGTCGCTGATAGTTGTCTACTAACGACGGGTTTGGGAAACCCGTCGCTATTATCAGTCTTGTCACCCGTCGCTGAATGTTTTTTAGCGACGCTCTTTTAAACCCGTCGCTACCGCTAAGAATGAAGAACCAGCAAAAATTTGTTGAAACCGCATGCTGGGGGTTCGAACCCAAAACCTCTTGCGTGGGAGGCTGAGGTACTAACCACTGGGCCATCTCATGTTTGTTGTATACTACACAGAAGGCATTCTATATAAGAAGATGATAAGGCATCAGGTTCCAGCCGGCCCGGCCCATCCCACTCCGGTCCATATATAATACGCGCGTGCCGGACTCTAACCCTAAGCGCCGCATTCCACCACTCGCCGCCCTCTCTCGCTCTCTCTCTTCTCACCAGAGCCTACCTCCATTCCCCTCCTTCCCATGCCCAGATCCGGCGGCTCCATCCTCACCATGCGCAGATCCGGTGGAGGCCATGCCGGCGGCTCCCTTTGCGACGACGTCCGCCACGACGGCGCACGGCTCCCTCCGCGTCGACGTCCTCCTCAACAGCGCGCGGCTCCCTCCGCGACGGCGGCGGCCTCCGCGACAACGTCGTCCTCGATGGCGCGCGGCTCCCTCCGCGACGGCGGCGGCCTCCACGACGACGTCGTCCTCGATGGCGAGCGGCTCCCTCCGCCACGGCGGCGGCCTCCGCGACGACGTCCTCCACGACGGCAGGCGGCTCCCTCCGCGACGGCGGCGCCCCCCCTGCAACGACGTCCTCCTCGACGGCGCGGCGACGGCCTCCGCGACGATGTCGACGCCCCAGGTCTCCTAGTAGTTTGGTGATTTGCGATTCGTATGACCTTTTGGGATGTGAGATGGTTCTGTTCGCGTGATGTACATTTTGGTTCTTTTGCTCACAGAAGTCAAAAGATGAAATATCTCCTGCTGCTTGGTTGTGTTCCGTTCTGTTGCTTGGACTCAAACAATAAGTGGTGATTTGGAAGAAAAACATGTATAATATAGAAACATTGCAATTTTATTTTTTTTTGTTTTCCACTCCCCAGTAGCAACGGGCTTTAGGAAGACGTCGCAAAGTGCTGTACAGACGTGGGAAAACCCGTCGCTGTAGTTATTATTACGACGGGTGAAAACCCGTCGCTAAGGAGCACCCCTTTAGCGACGTATTTTCTGCGACGTGCATTTTCCCGTCGCTGGAGGGGCAAAAAACCCGTCGCTGAATGCCCTTTCTGTGGTAGTGATTAAGACTAGTTTGGTTGAAGCCTTGAGAAAAGATTACCCGGCCTATATATAGAACCCTGAGGGTTTTGGTTGGAGGTGCTGAGTTCATAATGGAGGCATCAGGAGCCAGATGCACGAAAACGTTGGTCTGGCTTTCACTAATCACAACAATTAATGATACCTGACGAGAATTCGCGTGGAAGTTGGGTTTGTAAACTATAGTACGGATTGGGTCATGTTACTAGCTGCTAATAGTTTTTCAGGCCTTTGCAAAACAGACCATTATATTCTTTCATGTAGAAACTTTGGGCAGCGAAAAAATGAGGGCATCAAATTTCCTTGCATCACAGTAAGAACTTATATGAGGCTCATAATCTCATCTGCATCGACACGCCGGAATTACGTCAAGGAAAAGGCATACAAATACCAGAACTCAAACAATTGTATCTGGTAATATGCAAGAAAAAAAAAAAGGAAGAACGAGCAGACAAGCCCGTCAACACCGTTATGATTGCTTATGGTCGGGAGCAGCTCATGTCGATGCTTTTGCACCAGCATCATCTGCAATCCAAAGCCGGGATCGGGCATCCACCAATATGTTTAGAATACACCACGCCGTTGTGTTGTTTCTGGCGTGCGTTGGGCCGTGTGTGTGTCGTGCGCAACGCGTCTGTACGCGTGGGCGCACGCAAGTTTGTTGGTTATTTAGGTTGCTGTGTCAGAGCTAGAAAACGTGTGCGGGCGCGTTCGGGCTCTAGATGGTTAGGCTCGAGTCGTTGGAGCTCGGCGACATCGAGATGTATTCCTAGTTGAGCCGAGTGCAGCAAAATAAAGCCAAGATACAGGCGTTCATCCCCGGCCAGTCATTGTGTATGAGCTCCATTGTTGTGAGTGCTTGAGCTCGGGTCTCGCGTCTGTTCGCTTGAGTGATCAATCCCTGGGTTCAACACAGCATACAGGGAGGCTTAGGTGTATGTTCCTTCACTAGTGTGCGATATGAATCATCGAAGTTACTCCAGCTGAATGTTTTTTTTTAGAGTTTCAGGATGCAACTGCATCCCCGCCTAATTGCATTGCAACGGCAAAACATCAGTTTACTGTACCGAATTTTGTTACATCCAGGCCAATCTGGCCACCAGACTCTCACGCCAACACCCTCATCTCCCCCATTAAGCTAAACCATCGTGTTCAGTTCATCATGTTCTTCCCATAGATCGGCATCGTCACTTCTCCATCATTCAGGTGTTGCACCGAGATGTAATCCTCCCAGGTCTTCTGGCCCTGTCCCTGATCCAGCTAATGAACAGGTAGGTCCATTGTACCCAGCTACCCAAATGGCACTTGCGGTTTCCATAGTGTAAGTAGGCAGGCTATCTTTTGCAGTATCACTCCAGGATTCCTCTATATCGTATTTTGAAAACAGAATTCATTTCTTAGCTTCCAGATGCTCCACATCAAAGCTGAGCATACTATATTAGCTGCTAGAAAGTTTTGTTCTACACAGCCACATAGATGCTACAGATTCAAAATCCTGTCCTACCTGCTCTAGTAGTTCAGATATATCAGCTCATATTATACCAGTTGTCTGTTTCTTAAACCTTCGCTCCTGATGCATCCCACTCTCAGAATGCCAAATCTCATCACCCGCATAGTGGCCACTGGCGTCACATGCCCTCACCGCGTAGCAGCAACGAGTTGTTTGCATGCTTCAATTTATTCGACTGTTGGTTCAGCTCCGATTTTTTATAGCGAAACACGGAGGGTCTCATGCGTTGTCACCAACCACCTTTCTCATTGATAGCCCGCATATCACAGCTATTGCTAGTCCGATTCCCCACTATATATTGCAGTGTGCAGCTGCTAAAGGCTTGCTAAGATATTTCTTCACCAAACCATATGAGTCCAATTCCTCTTGAGATCGAGCGGGCACTGTGGCTGCCGACGTCAGTGCCGGCTCTATACTTTGGAAGGCCCTATGGAGAGCTTGATGTTGAGGCCCTCAAGCAATATATACAAAAATATTTGACTTGCAAAATATATAAGGCAAAAGAAATAAACAGCAAAGCACAAAAAAAATATTTGCCTGAAATAAATCAAACAATAAACTTAATTTCTAACAGTTCTTAATATTATTACGATTTTACAATGGAAATTCTCATAGGAACAAATGTTTCCTCGGCACCATTTCTTCCCTAACCTGAAACTAGTTAATTAGACGTAGGCACAAATTAGCTAAAGAAGAATTGAAGAAAACGCAAGCAATCAACTAATCAAGCATGATTTACCTCTTACTTTGAACTGATTCAATGATTCATGAGTCCTAAGTCCAAAACCACCACGAGGATTCAATTCAAAGCAAGGAACTAAAGAGATTTTCGTTGCGGCAATCGGGCAATCATGATTAGTGGAGTGGAGGCGATACAACTCAAGGAACCAAGAAGAATTTTGGGATCAAAGAACGAAGAATTTTGGCAAGCACATGAAGCGGCACAGTCCCAGGCATAATTGATCGGCAGCTATATGCGTACAGATGGAGAAAACACGATCTAATCGTGGTCGCTTCTGTAACAATGGCCTTTTTAGCTTCTGGGCTGCTATTGCAATAGTGGGTTAAATTCTTGAGCATACATATACATGCATGTAATATACATGCATGTATATTTTTTGGGGGGAGTGACCCTCCTAGGCTGGGCCCTAGGCGGTCGCTCCTATAGCCCCGGTTGTGGTTGCGGCCAGAGTAAAAATAAAAATTAAGAACAGTTTTTCAACGATTCCATGTAAATTATATAAGATTGCTAATTATATGCTTGTGAGGAGATAATTTGGAATGCTTTTTCAGTGCCTATAAGAAACTTCAAAATGTTAGATTTACTTTGAGATGTTGCAGTAACCATAAGACTAGTCTCAATGGTTCTTTCATTCGCAACGTAACACCAGTAAAAATGATAGCATGGCCAGAAATTTAATATGAGAGAGAGGAGATGCCTTTCATCCCATGAAAGGATGTTGACACTGTTTCCAACAAGATGAAAGCCAAATGAAACTGGAACGAGGATCTTTCTTTCTCATCTCCAACCAACAACTGGATGCCATCTTGCAACAGTTTAATGTTCTTGCAAACCAATGAAACTGAATACTGAGAGATGCGGTTTCATTTCATAAAACAAGATCATATAGCTCAGTCTTGAAAACTGTGAGATGAAAGACTAGCCTAAGTTAGATGCCGAACCCTAGGTGGGCAATATATGCTTGCCTAATTTTATGACGATAGCTGTCATAGCAAAACAGAGTTGGCATAACGGCCTATGACCAAGGTTCACCTTACCGATGCAACCGTTCCAACCGAGTCGGACCGGTAAGACCGGTTACCAGTCGGTAACCGGTCAAACCGATCAAAACAGATGAAAACCGGACAAAATTCGTCGAATTTTCAAATTTATTTCAAATTCAAAATAGAAAACTGGTAAACCGAAGAAACCGAACCGGACCGGCAAGATCGGTTACCGCGATAACCGACCGGTTACCGACGGTTTTGCAAACCCTACCTGTGACCCTTTTTTGTTCATGTTATGCCAAATTGCTCATGCAACATTGTATCTGTGATTGTTTTTGTAACGTGAGGTGCTACACAAGGAAGAAAAACATACTGGCAGAGATGCGGCCAAACAAAATCTTTTGGGCCAAACTGCTGAGAAAAACCTTGCTTGTGTATACTTATTTGCAAAACTCGATGCATACGCACCAGCAGACAGCCAAACATATTGTTGTTTAGGACCAAGTGGTCGGTACACTCTGAGACTATTGCACGGGATCCATCGACAAACCCAACATTATTTTTTGACTAATTGAAGATCACCTAGCATGGTGCTTGCATTAATTAACCGTTGAGGGCTAGCAGTTTTTTTGGGCCAAATCGATGAGCCAGGCTCGCCAATCCATGATTCTGGTCCCTTGTGCAATTTATCTATTCGTATTTGCATATCTCAATGCATATGTGCCAGCTTGTTTAAATCTACTCCCTCCATACTCATATTAGAAGACGTTTAGGACATGATTTACAATACTAAGGTGGCATTAATTTGGGTCTAATCTTCCAACCTTGTCCCTATTAAATATGGATCGATGCTAGCACTGGGTAACTCTCTCTCCCTGTCCGAATGGTCACTACGGTGGGATCTCAGGCCCAAGGTTGCAGGTTCGAATCCTACATGCTGCGATGAGGCACTTTTTTTTGCGATTTTTTTGCATGGCAACTTGCATAGCTAGCGAGCGGGAGATTAGATGCGATTTTTTTTGCACGACACTGTTTCGCCTCCGGTTTTTTTGCGCCGCACGTGATGGCGATGAATTTTCGTTGCCCCGCGCGTGCATGCATCCGATTTCTTAGGCTTGCGACGTCCGAAATTTTCCTCATTTCGTGCTGGTTTTTTTGCTCGCGCCCAGGTTTCCAAAGACGCACGAGCTTTCCATCCTGCTAAACAAGTTTGGGACAATTGCAAAACAAGTCCTGTTTCAGACTCTAATTATAAAATCGGTCCTGTTTTCGTTTTTGTTGCAAAACCGGTCCTATTTCGGTGCAAAACCGGTCCTGTTTCATTGCAAAACCGGTCCTGTTTCGCTGAAAACAGGACTGGTTTTGCAACAAAAATAAAAACAGGACCATTTTCAGAATTACGAACCAAAACAGAACCTGTTTTGCAAATGCCCCAACAAGTTTCTTCCCGGTGGCCAAGACAAGAAGGCGATGGCCCTGTTTGATCCCGGCGTTGCTACAGGTTCGTTGTTTCTACTCTATTTTATCAATTTTTGTCATTGCAAACAGAGGGACGGATACAAATGTTTGTTATTCTTTTTCGTTTTGAATAGGCTTCGATTTAAATCTGGAGCCATGGAGCTGCTGCTCCTGAGCGAGCTAGTGGAAGGGACACGCCTGCGTTGATGGTGCCTGCCGGCGAGAGTTCCGCAGGCGACCTACGGTGGAGCTGCGCCGGCGAGCGAGCATGCCGGCGAAGGTTCCGCGCGCGAGCCATGCCGGCGAGGGTTAAGGGCGCGAGGAACGGCGGAGCGGCGTCGGCGAGCCAGCGAGCCATGCCGACGCAAGCGCAACTGCAGCCGGAGCGACCGAGCTACGGCGGAGCTATGATGCGGGCTACGGCATAGCGAGCGAGCGCGAGATTAGATGGAGACGATGCGCGAGGGGACGGCGATACTTGTGAGCGTTTTAATTCCCGTACGCGGAAGCCAAAGTAGCGGCCGGCCTCGGGAATGTGCGTCGTGGGCAAAATCGTCCAAAACCGAAGGAAAAATGCCCGACGCCTTCGAATGTGAAAACGCTCACGAACCCAAAACGCCCTCTAATTCAAGTACGGAGGGAGTACTATTCAATACCGGAGGCCAGTGGATCACGGACTGTAACCATGGATAAATCCACATTGTATCTGACAATTGCACGTCCACCAAGCTTGATGCAATTAACGCACCCTTCGGCTATATAAACGTTCAGCTCACAGAGGTCGATCGTCCCAACTCACAACACTGACCGAGTAGATCGATGATAACAAGCATGAAAATGCCACAAGACAAGTCCCTCCTAGTGGTAACCATCGTCATCTCGCTACTGCTCTTCTCCCCAAGCACAGCAGCAGTAGCACGCGATGATGCAGATGGCAAACCCCTGGTAATCCGAGTCCTCAAGGACAACGCCACCTCCCTCTACACCATTCCCATCAAAGATAACAAGCACCCTCTCGTCCTCGACCTCTCGAGCCCACTCATCTGGTCCACTTGCCAGGATTCCCACCCAACGTTGAAGTCCCACGGGCACGAGTGCAGGCAGGCCAACTCGTACACGCACCCAAGCTGCTCCTCGAAGACCGAGCACGCCGGCGCCGACGACAGCCCGGCGGCGGCGGCGGCGGGCTTGGACAAGCGGAAGAAGAAGAAGAAGAAGAAGAAGTCCCGCAAGTGCGTGGCCCACCCTTACAACCAGGTCACCGGCAAGTGCGCCGCCGGCGACCTCACCCGCACAAACCTCTCGGCGAGCGCCACCAACGGCGTCTTCGACCTGTCCCCTGTTTCCTTCCCCGCCGTCACGTCGTGCGCACCCGACGCGCTCCTCGCGTCACTCCCGGCCGATGCGGTGGGCGTCGCGGGGCTTTCTGCAGGCTCCAAGCTGTCGTTGCACTCGCAGATCGCGTCGACGCAGAACGTCGACAGGAAGTTAGCGCTCTGCCTCTCCAGCGGCGGCGACGGCGGCGTGGCCATATTCGGCGGAGGCCCGCTCGTCATCCCCGGGACGGGGAGGAAGCCGGACAGGTTACCGGAGGCCACTGTTCGCCTGCACAGCAGGAGGGACTCCTCCGGCCGAGGAGGGTTCTACATCAAGGCCAAGGGGATCAGCATCAACACAAAGGTTGTGCCAATAGATGATGATGAAGATCTTGTCGGGGAGCTAAGCTTGACGACTCCGTACACGTCCCTGCGCTCCGACGTGTACCGTGCTCTCAAACAAGCGTTCGACAATGCCACATCCGAGTACGCCCCCTGGGTCAAGCACGCGCCGCCCGTCGCGCCGTTCGAGCTGTGCTACAATTCGAGCCAGATCCCGTACTCGAGGTACGGGCAGGCGCAGCTGCCGCCGATCGAGCTGCGGCTCGAGCGCGGCGAGACATGGACGATCTGGGCGCCGAGCTCGATCGTCAGCGTCGGCGGCGGTGATGAGCCTGTCGAGTGCTTCGCGTTCGTCGAGATGAAGGAGCAGGTGGCGGCGGGCGTCGATGGCCCTGCGCCGCCGGCGATTGTGATGGGCGGGCACCAGTTGGAGCAACAGGTGCTGCTGTTTGACACGGAAGAGGGCAGGTTTGGGACCAGCGGGCTCATGCTGCCGAGCTGCGGCAACTTCATGTGGCATAACGGCCGTCGAGACTTCATCTGAATGTGTCCACCAGGATAATACTGCGCACGTGAAATCACAAGGGCGGATGACCGTGCATCTCTTTCCTCTTAATTTGTATGTCTAAGAACAGTTGAATAATATGTGTCCCTTGGTGGTGCACCTTATTCTTTGATCATCGACTATATGTCACTTGTATGTGATGCTCATCAATTATATATCTTGTCCCACTATAATTATGTTCCAATCCGGACCATGATACTTTCAACCCCGTCGTCGGCTTGGCGCGCGAGTTCCGGCAAGATCCAACGACGGCCGCCAAGATCCGGATGCTCCTGAAGTGGAGGAGGGCGGCGTCCCGATGAGGCCGGCGCGGACTGCTCGCGCGATGCGGTTGCGTGCGACGAGTCCTGAGCGCGCGATGCGGCGAGCATGGCTGGCACGTGCGTCGCGGCCATGCTCGCCCGACGCGGTGGGCAGCAGCCTGTGCGGCGAGCTTTGGCCTGTGCACACGACGGCCAGAGCGCGACATGCCATGTTGCACGGCCTGCGTTTCGCAGCCGTCGGTGACGTGGATCATCGGCCACGCGTGCAGTGGTGACGGGGTCGAGGCTGAGCAGGGAAGATGATGAGGATGGTTTGAAAGAGGAAGAAGATGAGATCGTCCATGGCTCACGTCGGCCTGTACAATGAGGAATTTGATGGATCCTCTTGCCAGCGTACGTCTGGGAGAATCCAAAATCCCCGGTCGTGGCATGAAAGTGACCACGGTGTTGATCTCTCCTCCTCTGTCAGGTCCTATGGTAGATGACGTCTGGCTACACGACAGCTAGCACATTGGACAAGTCGGCTTCCGATCAAGCATGATCCAATTCTGAGTCGGTGGATGCTATCACATATCTTTAGTGAGTCATTTTCTTGGATTCGTGATGTGTGACGAAGACGTATAGAGCCGATAAATTGGATTTATGTGAGGATGTTTAGGTCTTTATGGTGGCAGTCCTAGATCCGTTTTAGGGCTAAGGTGCGTGGAACATCGATGACTGTTCTGTGCTCATTGTCGCAGAAGATGTGTCATGACGTGGAAAATGGCCTGGAGATGGTGATGTTCTGCTCAACTGCAGGATAGATGTTTTTATTTCTTTTATGTTTGCTCTTCCATTCCTAGGCTTTTGCTATTAGTAAGAGAGCTTTCTCCGTACTTGTAATAATGATAGCTATATGCATTTTTTTTATGCAAAGGCTGGACTATCAATATATTCCCAATTTTTTTAAAAAAAATGATACTTTCACTAAGAGCATTGATTAATTAACATTAAGCGCCACTAAGCCCACAACATCTTAAAGTAACTAGTTCATCATTTGCAGTACATGTAGTTTCAATATTTTTGTTCAGACAAAATATAAGAAAAATGTTGAAATGATACATTATAATTGTCCATTGTTCTTTTTAAAAAAGAATATAACAATATGATGATTAAACATTATGTATTACTAGATTTAACATTTGATAAACACTAGTTCAAATATTTCAAATATATTGTTTCAACATTTGATAAAAATATTGAAACAGTACAAGAAAACTATAGAAATGATACGGTCAGAATATTGAAAAATTCAAGATGAAAATATAAATTCATGTGGGATCTTGTTTTGTTGCATTTATATTGTCATCAACATGTGCGCCTACATGTGATGCACGCTACCCAAGCGGTATCTCAAAGCTTGGGTTAGCTCTTATGCTTTCCTCCTTAGATGGACTGGAACCATTGACTTAGTGTAGACACATTCAAGCACTCGGCAAAGTAGGGGGGAAATGAAACTAAGCCCGAAGCCTGGTCATGAAACACTCAGTTTCATGTACTATTCCATTTCTTTGTGATAGAGTCCACTTGCAAAAAAAATTAGAAGTAGTAAATTCAACAAATTCGAAGATGGTTAAAAAATACAGTACAAGATGTTTTTGTACAATGATTGACAAAATTTAAAGAAATGCTCAAGAATAGAAGAATGATCTAAATATTAAGAAATACTAGACTCGAAATTCAATGATCACTTGCTCAACATTTTGAATATCATTTCAATAATATTGAAACAATACGTGGTAAAGTAAAAACAGTATACTATTTTTTTTTTGAGCCAAGGGTAATATACTAGACAAATGTTGAACCCAGCCCACCACGTCAACCAAATTTGAGCTCTGCCAGACGGGCTCGAATTCCGCATTACATTAGGTCTATTAAGCTGGGCTTGTTCTAAAGAAAACGAACGATTTTTCTGGCCCACAAAATGAACGAAATTTTCTAGCCCATTTGGCCCACATACACGTATACCCTAGACTCTGGACGGCGCTGCCGCTGCCGCCGCCGCCTCTGCGTTCTTCCCATCCGCCAGTAGCAGCCGCCGGCCACCACCATATTCGACCATCGACGGCTAATCGTTTGCATCCAACTCGTTTTTCAATTTCGGCCGCACTCTCCCGCAGCCGCCGCTCAAGCGCTCGGTCTGCGTCCCAGGCTGCGAACCAGTGACGACGCTCACGCACGCCGACGCTGTACTACGGTCCGAGGCTCCGCAACCCCCACGCTAGCAGCTGTTCCCCTCGCCGTCACAGGTAATGGCGCACGAATCTCCTTCTAACAGGTCTGCGTTGTCTCGTGGTTTCTTCCCCCCAGTGCCTGTAGGATACATAGTTCATGTTGCTGGATCAGGTGTGTTGAGGTCGTATTTTTAATTTCCGAAATGGATGCTTCTAGCTTTGGGAAGTTTAAATGTTCGTGGTGTCTCCGTTTTGGATGAGATCCCTCGCTAGGTTCGCAGACCGTGCATTGAAGCGATCGTCGGTGTTTTTGATTGAAACGGCACGGTTTACTTTCTGCTTAATTTGTTAGGATGACTTGAAATCGTGTTGGTAGCGTTTCTGGTTGTTTTCTACATGAATGTTATTCATCACTGTTTACGATGAACTGACAATTAGCGTAATTGGATGATCCACGGTGGAAAGAACGAAACGATATTTATCACTGAAAAGGAAATGGCAATGTTGCAGCGTTCACTGATTGTATTGATTATGCTATCTTGCAGAATAAACTCCAATGACTTGGGGTCAAGGTGCTAGAAGGCCCATATTGGGTCTTCTGTTACGTGCTCAGCAGCAAGCTGCTCGGGGACACTCTTCATCTGCATTCCAGGCTCGACACAAGGCAAGCAAGTAAGCACCAACGTACAGATTCATACAAATTGATGCAATGATTGAAAGTGTTGATTAAGGGAGCTAAACGGGAGCTAGCTTGGAGGTGACCCATCTTGTCCGACCCTATTTTAGTACTTAGACTTTTGATTTCTCTTCCTTTTAAATGCATAAGGCCAATTCTCAATTGACAGTTTCATCTAACATTTTTCAAACATTAGTTTCCTTGTCTTATTCTGTGGAATGAAATTGCGTATCTCAGCTCCTAGTTTCATGTCATAGTTTCACAGTCTTGCTATGTGCCATGCATACGTTAGAAAACCGAAGACCCTCAATGCGTTTCGTTCGCTTTTCATCGACTAGCTAGGAAACGGTGCCCGTAGTTTTCACCAGGATAGAAGGCTTACTACTCTCTCTCTAAACTACGTTTTTTTGTCACGTCGTTTTGTTTTGATTGACAGCTAATTATTACCAATGATCGGAAGGCTCATCGATCAAGATTGACCTAATATGTTACATATGGCATTTTGTTGTTGACAACATGGTGTGTGTCGTTAAAAGAATAATTGTTGTTAACATATATAGTTGCTTGTCTCTTTGTTTCACAATATAAGGATCGATGTGGTAGCTCTGTTTCAAAATATACTTGTTGTTTTATGTTCTTTTATGCATATGGTCGTGATTCCTCCAGAATTGCTAGAAGTAGCAGTAGTGGGACCGACCAGCTCCAACACATGCATATGGTCGTGATTCGTGGAACCAACCCCACGAATGGCATTCCGCAGGGGCCAACAACAGCAGCAGCACAAGACGGTGGTCCGTCCGTCCTTGGCACCACGCTTGGTAGGCGACGCTGGTTGATCCGGCCGGCCGGAGCTAGGGACAGGAAGCATGCATGGAAGTGAAGCTCGCCGCGCTCAGGCGCGCTGATCCGACGTGTGGGAGCTGATGGAGCTGGATTAGAAGGACCTGCATGTTCGAGCAGAGCAGAGCATGTTCGAGCAGAGCAGAGCAGGCAGGAGAGGACAAAACGCGGAGTCGTTGCGGTCGCGTCCGCGTAGGCATACTCCGCTCCCTCCGAATACGAGTAGGAGTCGGTAGCAGCTCGATGGCTGGGGTGTGGTGGGCCTTGTCCCATTCCTTCCAAGTTCCCGGCCACATGCCGCTGCTCCGTCCAATCCCGACACGACCGCCTCAAAAGCCGCACCTCAAAGCCTCCCACCCAAAGCCTCCCGTCGTCCTGGTCCTGTCTCAAGCCACGCACCGGCCGGCCTCCCTCCGTCGGCGCCCGCCCGGGATTACTGGCCGAGACATTTGCCCTAGCAAACTTAAATACAGTAGTAGGAGTACAATATCATCCATGCGTAGAGTAGTAACCATGTTTTGCGCCTCCAACGTCCCGCCCAACATGTTAACCTGGCATTTGCACACCACCGACCGAAAGTACTGGTTTCAAAACCCTCGTTTTTTTTTTCTTTTCTTTCCACGCTCATCCCTTCTCATGACACGTTTTTTCGTTTGAGTTTTTTTTTCTTTACCCTCGTTATTATAGTTCTTATTATTATCCGTCCCTTTAATATCACCTCGTCAGCTTTGCTAGTTGCTACCCCAGAAATACAAAAAGACCTATCCGTCGCTAAGGGCATTTTGGATGACTACCACGCATTGCCACACTTTTAGCAAACTTTAGCAAGGATATGTGTCCATGACATGTGGGGTTCCAGTGTGCTTAGCCACAGTGCGTTCATCGGGAGGCGACGTGACCGTCGACAGCGAGGTGCTAGTGGTGACTTCGTCAATCTGGAGAGTTTGTCGGCTCAGTCTTCGAAGATGCTCAGAGGAGTAGGGTTTGCGTATGTGCGTTCATAGAGGTGAGTAAGCGTGTGTTGTGAGTGTCTGAATTGTACTGTGTAATCGCCAAAAAAAAAATTTGTGGTAAAGAACCAAATACCCACCAGAAAAACTGTAGCACGACTAAAGTTCGGCGTGGTAATGTTTGGCAATCAACCAAACAAGCCCTAAATCCAACCTTCGTTATTACGCTACCGCCATCACCAGGCACAAAAATAATAAGCATATATACATCTTTTTTATGCATTTTAATTTCTTCGGTCTCAATGATCAAAATTTTATATTCTTCCAGTTTTATCTCATGTTATACACGTGAGGTTGGTTAGTTTAAAATTGAATTAATCAATCCAAAATGTAAAAATATAAGAGAGAAGAGTCGTGTTTCTCCGCAATCACTACGCTGTTGTCACCACATCATCGAGTTTGAAAATCTCCTTTTCATGGTTTGTCTCTAACTGCAGTTTTTCATTTCAAACATTATATTCCATCCTTCCATTTGGTTTATTTTCAACCGTTATCTCACCTCTCTATATTATACAGTTTCCATTTCACCTTGCTAATTATCTGTAACCTCAAAAACCAACATAACCAATAAAATTGTCCCTCAATTACATCCCCCATCAGTTCGAACCACAAACTTACAAGAGTCCGTATGATGACATTAATTTTAATTTTCAATGTACTCCTTTCAATCTGGAATTAAACTTTTTTTGTTTGATATGGAATCTTCTCCCTTAATAGCTTGCAATCATTTTCAACTAACCTTCACACGAGTTCTTCACCCAAGAAGTACTGCGGGTTTAGTCCAAACACAACTACAACACAAAAAATCTCGTAAAATAGCAAAAAAAAAAAAAAACGATAGGTCAGCTGTGAATGAAAGTTCATTACGTTTATAAAAACACCGCAGTGCTTATTTTACAGAAGCGAACGTGTATTCCACTGGCATCGTGTTCATGTGAAGACACTCATTTTTTAGGGGAAGTCACGAGAGCTTTTATTCATTCATAACAGGAGACCCAAGTATAATCGAGTGTTGATGCCTCTTTAAGACAGTCTGGCCGGAGTGCAATCAACCCAAGTACATAATATAGGGTGCCTTTGGTTTGGCTGTGGAGCTGCTGTGGCTTTTGAAAAAAGCAAAAAGACAACCAAAGGCCCGGCTGTGACCAAGCGTCTGCGAGCAAAAGCTGCTTTCCCTCAGTTCAATTCTCACAGCACCCTCTCCGCTGCTTTCACCGGCTGTGGAGGATAGTTTTCCTCTAAATTACCCGCCTGCCATTCGTTATGCGTACCGCTTCGACTTTTCTTTCATCTCTGTCACAACGAACGAAGCTGCTTGGGGCGGCGGCGGCGACGCATCCCGGCGGCCCGGCCCTCTCCTCGCCGGCGCCAGGCTGCCCCCCGGACCCGCCTCCTTCGTCTCGAGCACGTGGAGGCGACGCATCCCAGCCCTCTCCAAGCCGGCGCCGGCGTGGCCCCTCTGGACCCGTCACCCTCGTCTCAAGTGCCAGGTGCGGCGCATCTGGGCCCGTGCGCTCGCCGGCGCCAGGCGGCTCTCTCCGTCCGGACCCGCCCCCGCTCTCTCCAGCGCCTGGCGGTGGTGCCTCCCCTGCCTCTCCACTGCGAGGCGGCCCTCTCCAGAAGTTCAACCCGCCGCCATGGTCACTCCTCAAAATAATCCGCATCTTCACAGCTCCGACCCAAAATTCCGCATCAAACGGTTGCGCCATAGACCGGGGATTCGATTCCCCACTTTCCAGGCACTATCCCCCCCTGTCCCGGTGCCGATTTGAGGTCCCAAAGGGTCGCCAATGGTGGCTGGACGGAGGTGGACGACATTGATTGAAGATTTTGCAAACTAACCCTCATAGAAAGTTGTAAGTGGTCATATTATTCTTGTGTCTTGACGTTTTTACACAAACACCCAGAACTGATGAGAATTTCAACGTTTAAAGAAAATATTTTGTGAACCAAATGTTAATGGTGGATGCACTTTTAAAAAAATAATATTTCCTTTTATAAAATGATCATTGACGTGTTAATCTTTGAACAGGCCTCTGTTTTATGATCACTTTGCATATACACAACGTCTCATACCATTAGGGGCATTACAGACATTCCTACAGCTTTTCCACAGCCACAGCAGTTTCTACCAAACAGCTTTCAGCTTTTCCCACAGCTCACAGATCACAGCAGCTTTTTCCACAGCTCACAGCCACAGCAGCTTTTTCCACAGCCACAGCCCAACCAAACACACCCATAGATGAAGAGGATGACATTCTCGCACAGCAGTGAGCTGCCGAGTTTACCTCCCTTCTAACAAATCAAATAATAAAGAAGCAAAAGACCTGCTAATTAAGCTCCCGGATCTCATGCCAAAGACCTCCAATGGTCAACACGTGCCCATCTTCCGACTGAAGCAAGTTAACTAGCGGATGACAGTCCATCTCCAGAATAACGACCTTGCTAAAGCCATGTGCCACTGCTATCAGCAGGCCATCTCTCGTTGCCAGTGCCTCAATGGTCAAAACATCACAGAGAAAATCATACTCCCTCCGTTTTTAATTATATAACACCGTTGATTTTTTCGTTAAACTTTGACCAACAATATAGATTCAAATAATTACTTTTCGAATGTAAAATGAATATCATTGGATTCATCATTAAAAACACTTTAAGGTTTACTTATACACTTAGCTATTTACACAAATATGTATAGATAAGACGAATGGTCAAAGTAACGAAAAAAGTCAATGACGTCATATATTAAAAAACGGAAGGAGTACCGTCTAGATTCAGCAACAAGAACGTCACCTCGATGACCCGTTGCATGCCTCCTTCACTGCTAGCCAAAACCTTTTTCCAAAATAAAAGAGCATTGGATAGCAATATGGAACCTCCTTCACTGTTTGACAAGACACTCTTTGTGAAAGAAAAGAATATAGACAGTTTTAAACAATGAACTAGAGGAGATTCTCAAAAAAAGAAAAAATGAACTAGAGGAGCCCCCCAAAATCCTCGAAATGGACCACCAGGAAATCAAACCAAAGCACACAAGGGGGACCAGCAAACGGGGCCTTTATTCCATCGGCGGGCCCACAGGGAGAGCTGCAACTGCTAAGGCTATCCGCACTCGTGTTCCTCTATATCCTTTCTCTAAAAGGAATATTCTGTCCTGGTCATCGAGATTCTCTCCTCTATACTAATTTCTCCCGCACCCATCATTCCTCTATATCCTTCCTCTATACCCCACTATCCTATATTTTATTCAATCATCCCAACTACCATCTCCTCTCTCTCCTATTTTTTTCCTTTTCTTTTTTCTCTCCCGCCGCCCTTTCTCTCTCTCTCCTTATCCATTCGTCTGGCGCCGTCGCTCCCCTCCCCGCCCCTGCCTGTTCCCCAGCTCTCGTGCCGCCGCCCAGCTCCTCCCCCTGGCGCGCTCCCCCCCCCCCCCCGCGCCGCCGCCGTCGGGACCCGCCTCCCCCGCGCCGCCGCCGGGACCTGCTTGGGGATCTCGGCGACCGCGTCGTCCACCTCCCTGAGCTTCTCCTCCACGGCGGACGCGTCTACCTCCCCGCGGCGGCTCGTCCTGCTCCGAGCCCTTCAGCGAGTGCGGCAGCGACGACCTCTCCTTCACGCCCGCCGCCGCCGCGGGCATCCACCGCCTGCTCCTCTCCTGCGCGGCCGAGGCGCCGGAGGACGCCATCTCGTCCCTCGTCGCGGAGCTCGAGTCGCCGTCGCCGTCGCTGGACTAGCTCCGGCGCGCTGCTGTCGCACAACCGAGCGGAGCGGGAGCAGGAGCTCTCTCCCTTGATTTGTGCTTCGAATTGTTCTTGCAATCTTCGATTCGTGGTTCGATTTGGGCTTTGATTTGTGCTTCGATTTGCAGTTCGATTAGTGCATCGATTTGTGCTTCGATTTGCAGTTCGATTTGTGCATCGATTTGTGGTTCGATTTTGCGGCTTGGGAGGGCGGCAGGGTGTCGGCGAGGCTCCTGCGGGTGGCGCGGCGGCGGGGCGATGGCGAGGTTCCATTTGTGCGGCTTGGGCGGGCGGCGCGGCGGCGGGACGACGGCGAGGCTCCGGCGACGCTCCGGCGGGCGCGCCTCCCTCCACGCGCGCGAAGCAGTTGGGGCTGCGGCGGTGGGACGCGTGGGCCCCGCGCCATCGCGATAGAGGAGTTCCTGGATTCCGCTTGATTTGGCGTAACCGGAACCGAACGCTACCGTAGCGGAACGTTTACCGGGCACCGGTGCAGCGTCTGTTTCCTCTAAACGTTCCTGGAGGAACGTTTAGCGGACACCGGTGCGGGCAGCCTAAGCTAAAACCGGTAGGCCCCACCTCGCAGAATTGGAAGACCAACAACCAAATGGCATGGCAAACCGTTCGTTCTCACAGAAACCCCCTTGGAAGACAGGATTATCGCAGGATCAGGCGCCGGGCGGAAACGCCAAGGAGCAGAAGCTTCTTCTTTTGCCCGCGCCTGCTTATAATTAGGCTCGAGCGCAGCTGGGTTGGTTTAGCAACAACACCCAGCCAGCCAACGCCGAGGAAGGGAGGAATAGACAATCGGCCACGCTGTCATCCTCCTCCTCCGTCTCCTACTTGCCTTTCTTACCTTCTCCCACCATCGTCCTCCTCCCTGTGTTCCTCCGTGCTTCCACTCTTTCCCCCCCTCCTCTATCTGGGTTTTTGGCCGGAGGAGGAGGAGGAGAGAGAAGAAAACGGAGGAGGAAGGATCCGGGGCAAACATCTTTGGCGGCTCTGGGGAGAGCTGGGCGCTTCGGTCAAAAGGAATTGTAATTGGTCCGGTGCCCAATTCAGGTATAATCTTTTTTCTTTTGTCGTTCCCCCTGTTTTTGTCTTGGCGGTGGCCTGTTCTTATGTTTGTCCGATAAAAACTGGGATGGGAATCTATACTCAATTTGGCTGCCTCCAGTGATGATGATGTGCCTGCCTTTGTTTCTTGCTGGCGCTCGCTTTTTCTGGACGGTGAAAAATTATCGTCTGACTCGCGAGAGCACCGACCGGCAGGTGCTCTGTTTCTTGATTTCGTTTTCGGTCTGGTCCGTTGCGTTAATAAGTGCTGATGAAATGGCGTCAAAATTGATTTCTTTTGCTATTTGGTGCCGTAATCCCGGAACTGCCGGATTGATTGAGACTTTATTAAAATTGATTGATTCTAGGGTGCCTTCTACGGTTCCTTTCTCAGCCTTTTACGCCCCATTTCTCGTCGACTTGTTGCCGGCGCCGAATTCTGCTCTGTGCGAACGGTCAATCCTGAAACTTTAAGAGGATTTGACTATGATTACATATTTATTAGAGGGTCTCTTTTCTGTCATTTTAATAGCGAATTGTTTGGTCCTCTCTGCAAACTGCCCAAGGTTTAGTTAAATTTGTTTGTTCTTGAATTGTTTGGAGGTACATGATGCTGTATAGGGAGGGATCGTTTTAGATGGAAAGTTCCTTGTCCTTTTTGTAAACAGCTGCGTTGCCCCTTCAGCAAAAAACTAGGATGATCCGCGCGCTCCGCCGCGCGCACCTTGGAAATTTTACTTCAGTAAGCAAAATTGCTGCTGGCCTTCACATGCAATTTAAAAAAGGACAATGCGGTGCATGCTGGTGAACTTGGAGAGGGTTCATCCGGCTGGAGTCCAATGTACGTAGCATTTTTTTCTCTTTTCCTCTCCGCTTTCTCTCAGGCGCGGCCGCGCCGGCGTGGCAGTAGTGCGAAAGCAAAGTCAGGGGCTCTCTGTGACACGCATCTCAATAGCATGCTGTCTTGTTCTCTCTTCCTCTCAGTTCTCTCTCCCTGCTCCTGCCACACGTGTAGGAGCCCCGGCCACGCGGCCGTGCATCCCTGCTGCTCTTGGACGGCAGCAGCACAGCAGCAAAAGCCGCAACATGTCTCGTGCCTCACTCTCTCTAACGCAGCAGCAGCCACATACTTCCATCGCCATTGCCAACGTGTGCCCAAGCTGGATGGTGTGCTCTCTTGCCCCCGAGTGTGCAAGGCCGGCGTCTGAGTGCCGGGCACCAACAGCGAGGGCCAACCAAGACCGAAGCGTGAAGGCAGGCCATCGCGTCGGGCCTGATGCTCGTGGTCTCTGCAATGGCGCGAGGTCAGACCACATGATGGAAGGACGTCGCTCCGCTCTGCTCCGGCCAGTGAGAGGAGCATGTCGCGCTCGCGCGCAGGTAAGCCGCGTCCTCGCTCGGTCTCGCAAGCTCTAATCTGCAGGAGGGCGTGGGCTGGCGCCTGGCGGGCAGTGCACGTCTCGTCGACGTCGCTCAAGGGCCTGGCAGGGAAACCAGGCCCAGCGTCCAGTCTTCCTGGTTGTTGGCGTTTTAGGCCGACGGGCGGCCCGTACGGTCGGATTCTTCGCGGCCCAAGGCCTGGTGTCGCGAACCGACTTCGTGGGTCAACGTGCTCGCTCCGGAGGACATCCACGACGTAGAGAAGCGGCGTGTAGGAAGCCGGAAGCACCCACGTCGGTCAAAATGCTGTACGGCCGCGGAAGCTATGAGCTTTCAGCTATAGACTATGAACCGGAGGTCCGTTTGTTCTGGTGCATTTCGCAGCAATTTTGTTTCATTTGTTTGTTTTCTTATGGGGAGTGGCAGGTGCTCTTTGCGTTATCATAGAAGTGTTTCATTTCTTTGAATGAGCATAAATTCATAATGCCCCCGGAATCAGTCTTTCTGGCCCGTAACAAATGTGAAAAGCAACTGAATTCGGTAGTGTTTATGCACCTCATGTCCTGGCTCCTGACTCCTGAGTGGTTGACCTGTACCCAGTACCATCTGCACTGGAGGTCATCTTGGTTGTTATATTATCGACAATCTTTGTCAGGGTCGCATATGCGCGTACTGCTCGTCAGTGCCTAACATCATTAACATGATTGAAACTCATCGCCGGAACTCTGTCATTAGCTCTGGCTTGGTCAAAGGCTGCGTGTTGACCACACTTCTTTTGCGCTGCAACCTGGCACGCTGAATGCAGCTGCAGCAGGGTGTGCATAGCTCCTCGTGAGTGTTTATTTTGCCTTTACCGTCTCTGATTGTACTCGAGCAAATGAAGCACCCACTGAGCCTTAAACCAAAGTCTGATTGTTGTTTCGTGTATCACGTTTTGAGAACACACGTACACCTCGTCAAAATTACTTTTTTGACCTGCCTTTCTGCATCCCAGCTGGTACCCGCACCGGACAGGAGTTGTCTGCCCTCTGCCCTTTTGCTGAGCGCGTATTTTTATGGCTGTTTAATCTGTAGTTATTCGGCGATGGTTACCATACCACGGTTTAAAAAAGTGCAGCGCGTTTCGTTCTTCTTTAATAGGGGAAATTCCAATGCAGTGCTTTCAAAGCTCTGCCAGCCGTTTTTACTATAGGCACCAATAAAAAGCGCAGCATCAACCTGTCTTGTAGACCTCAAAGGTCTTCTTCTATTGGCCAAGGAATTGATGCTTGGTTTGCAATATGAAGTCTGCCTGGCTGGCATATTCTCATGATGCTTTGCTTAATCTGTACTCCATTTCAGGCATACTTGAGCTACTGGAGGCGGGAATATAAATCCTTGGTGTGCACAGTTGTCGATCTCTTTACAGAACTCCCTTGCAAAAAAAAAAAAAGATCTCTTTACAGAACTGCAGAACCTGCAAAGCTAGTATTCTTGTGAAATGTCAGGTATAATCTAGCTTCTTTACCCTACGCATGCAGTATTCTTGTGTTAGTACGGCAAATATTGTATACATAACTTTCTAATTTACCCTTGTGCTCTATGAAGTACGCCGACGGTCAGCGAGCATGGAAGGTCTACTCACACTTGATGAAAGGAAAGAAAGGAAGTCAGATGTAGATAACTCGGAAGATGAGCGGAGGCGGCTTTCCATCGGATCACTCAAGAAGAAGGCACTGAATGCATCAAACAAGCTCACACATTCACTCAAGAAGAGGGGCAAAAGAAAGGTGGAACACCGGGCCTCTAACTTCACAATCGAAGATGTCAGAGACGAGGCAGAGGAGCGTGCTGTCTTTATTTTCCAGCAAGAGCTTTTGAACAGGAACCTGCTACCGGACAGGCACAATGATTATCACTTGTTATTGAGGTTGGTGCCTGATGAAAACTGCGAGAACTCTTTCACATTTTGTTTGCAGTTTAAGCATCTGACAGTTGCACTTCCACATTCTTGTTGAATCCATGTAGGTTTTTGAAGGCTAGGAAATTTGACACCGAGAAAGCAATTCAAATGTGGGCAGAGATGCTCCAGTGGCGGAAGGAATTCGGAACAGATACAATACTAGAGGTGAGGCTAATACTTCTCGAAAAAATTGTTCTTGCTTAGATATGCTACTGGTTCAAAGGTTCTTTAGTCTTTAGTATAGGAAATGCCATTTACCATCTCACTGTGGCCGCTCTTATGATACATAATAATAAAGGATGCATGGTTTCAGAGGTTGGCATGCCTTAGTTCTTTTTAGTTTTATGCTTCTTCCAAATCTTCTACTAATATCTCTATACCGTTTGGAACTGTTGAATCTTGCAGGACTTTAATTTTGAAGAGCTAGATGAGGTGCTTTGCTACTATCCTCAGGGCTACCATGGAGTTGACAGGCAGGGAAGACCAGTATACATAGAGAGATTAGGGAAGGTGGAACCAAACAAACTTATGCACATCACTACTGTTGACCGTTACATGAAGTATCATGTTCAAGAGTTTGAGCGAGCCTTTAGGGACAGGTTTCCTGCATGCTCCATTGCAGCTAAAAGACACATTGATTCTACAACCACTATATTAGATGTCGATGGAGTGGTATGTTAGTTCTTCACATTTTTTTAAGACTCTTTTATCTATATGTGGAAGATTAGCATAGCCAATTTTCACTTTTCAATTAAATGTTGTGTAACTAAAACCTAGATGCTGGCAATACCCACTCATTTTTTAGGACTCTCTATATGTGGAAGATTAGCATATCCAATTTTCAGTTTTCAATTAAATGTTGTGTAACTAAAACCTAGATGCTGGCAATACCCACTCAATAAATTGTGAAACGTTGCAGGGTTTCAAGAACTTCAGCAAGACAGCAAGAGATATGCTAAGTAGAATGCAGAAGATTGACAGTGACTATTATCCTGAGGTATTCCTACTTTTGTTATTTGTCTTGACCAACGCTTTGTTTCAGCTTAGGTAACACTTTACTTGTATGCTCAGACTTTGCATCAGATGTTTGTTGTGAATGCTGGTAGTGGTTTCAAGCTACTCTGGAATTCAGTGAAAGGCTTTCTTGACCCTAAGACTGCATCAAAGATACATGTGAGCACAATGATATCCAAAGCTACTTGTTTCCTTTGCTATTTTCCAAATAAATGATACAGATCTTTACCGAGCCTAAATTGTAGGTATTGGGAACAAAATTTCAAAATAAACTTCTTGAAGTAATAGATGCGAGGTACTCTTTCTATCTACAACCATATAAGAGTAATTTCGTGATCATAATGATCCTTTCCCAGTAACAGGGATTGAGTATATTTTGTCATCTTATTTATAGTGAACTTCCTGAATTCTTGGGGGGAACGTGCACTTGTGCTGCCAAGGGAGGATGTCTCAAGTCTAACAAAGGCCCATGGAATGATCCAAATATTATGAAGGTGACTTGCACTGATTTATTTCATTTCCATAAGGTTATATCTGTATTCTTAGAGATTTTAGTCAGTAAGTTTCCATTTCATAACAACTAATGATTTGATATAGTTTTGAGATGAAAAACATACAATATATCGTACCACGTGCATACATCTTTGTTTTGGAAAAACATAGTTTGATTTTCGTAGATATTTTTCTAACAGTGTAAAGAACAATATATTTTTTCTTTGTTTGTGTTGTGTGTGTTTGCACGCGCGCGCCATTGCCTTTGATAGAAGTTCATAGCTTTTCCGAGGCCTGTACTCACGTTGTTGTATCTACCATGGTTTCTTGTAGCTTGCACATAACAACGAGGCAAGATTTACAAGACACACCAGGCGTTTGTCAGAGATTGAGCAGAGGAGGAGTTCATTTGCTCGGCTACATCTTTTGAAGGCAAATCCTACACTCAACCACCTGTATTACGATGCTGTTCATTTTGTTATAAATGAATAAATCCTTTCACTCCATCAACTACATTTATTTTAGCAAGTAAATTCAACTAGGTTTCCTTCTTCCATTAACAGGGTAGAAACAGTGACACATCAACAGTGGAGTCAGGATCTGACGTTGATGATCTTGGTTCTCCTATGACGAGGAACACAGTGGAGAGAAGCACAGTGGGGTGTAGCCGATTAGCTCCAGTTCGTGAAGAAGTGAGATTTTCCAGTTCCAACAACATAGTAACCTTACCCCAGCACAAATGTTCGTGTACTGAAGCTTATCATTTACATAGATGCAGATGAGAGCAAGAGACTCTGCAGCTTATTACAGTTGTGACGATCACTTTGTTGTGGTTGACAAAACGGTTGATTACGGTCGAGGAGGATCAATGTCGGATAGAAGCAGTGCTTCAGAAATAAGAGCTGAAGCTCGCCCTTTGCACACTGGCAGAGCACCACACATGCCGAGTATGTACTTCAACATAAATAGTCTTTGTTTACTGGATAGCATTTATTTTTATATACACGATAAACTACCAGCTGCTGCGCTTATTATTTTGAGCTCATCCTTGGAAACCTCATATTCACATATCTCTTCTCTATCTAGGTTCCTCAAGTAGCAGACGAGGTACAGTAACGCCCAAGGAGGTTTCGGAGGAAGGAAAAATTTATCGCTTTGCCAGATTACTTCTGGCCTTGGTTGTCAAAGTCTTTGCCTTCTTCCACATAGCTTATGGTCAGCAGGACACAAGGGCCATTAACCCAGCACCTCCAGCTGAACCTGAACCAATTTCTGACGATCATCCGACAGTAGAGACTTTCAGTGTAGACCACATCAGTCCTGTTATTGAGCGCCTTCAGAGGCTCGAAGGGAAGGTTGACGAACTGGGCAGCAAGCCCCCAGAGATTCCTCTGGAGAAAGAACGATCTCTCTTGGAGTCATGGGATAGGATAAAATCTATTGAGTCTGACCTGGACAGAACAAAGAAGGTAAGCCTACATTGTCTTTATCACCTTTTCTGTATCAAGTACATGGAAAGCCAATAGCTACAGGTATCCAATAAGAAGATAGCATTGCGATTTCTAACTAGACATACCATCAGAGCATGCATTGCATAAAATTAGGGGAAAAAACAAGAGGACAATTCAAAACTTTGGAGTGCGAGAAACCCAACTCTGAAGACCCGGACCCTACCCTCTACATTTAAGAGGGGAAAAAAGAATAGTAATTCGTGTATACTTGAGAAGACTATTCAGGACTGTCCAAACAGCTCAGTATTATAATGTTGGTGCCAGTTGCAAGTGAAATTGATATTCCCCTTCCCTTTATCAGGTGCTACAAGCTACAGTGATGAAGCAACTGGAAATTGCAGAGTCGCTAGAGGAAATGATTAGGTCGAAGCTACGGGTAAATATCACTATTTCCTCTTTTGTTTTATAACTTGGATCTTATTACCATTGTATTGTTGGTCTCACTGTTCTCTTCCAACTTCATTCAGCGACGGAGATTTTGTGCCTAATAAACAATCAAGACTGCTGAATCGATAACAAAACTTCGTCACTTCGTCACGGGTTTAGTCTTGAAAATTGAGTACAGTTGAGGCAAAAGCATGTAGAAAATAGTCGATGAGATAGGTGTAGACCGTTCATTGTGGTATTTACATAACACCAGTTCCAAGGATGGTGACTACTCATAACACAAAAAGGATCCATCCCACTTTCATCTTCCCTTGTAACTCAAGGAGGCTTGTCCACTATATGTAAAGAAGGGAATTTTCAGATGGATGACAATGCACAGTGATAATAGAAATGTGGAAATTAGGTGCTATAGATATAAGATACTGTGCCTCTTGAAACAAGTGAGCATGTTATGCCGATATGAATGCGTGCATTTATCTGTCCCGAGTGTTCTGCAATGTTTCAAACTCGTTGAAGTCATGGAAAGTGCAATTCAACCGAGGATTTAGAAGGATCATTCAGGAGGCGCCAGAAATGGGTGTCTACACAAATTACAACTTCTGGAAGAAGCAATTGTGGCAGTACTGTACTGTGAGTTGTGACTGAACGTCTGACAAAAAGAACTAAAGAAATGAGGCTATTTTTCAGTGTAATCATTGTTCAACAAGTAGTGTAGCACCATCTCTGACCTTAGGCTGGAGTTTTATTTTCAATAAATGAGGTGTAACATAAGCAAAACTGAGGACATGGCATGAGATATATGAGGGAGAACAAAATAGTTTCATCTTGATGAAATTAGTGTTCATAATTGCCAACACTTTGAAATCCATTGTGTTGATTGTGTTTTATTTCACGAGGTCCTCGCCCAATACCATTCAGAAATGAGATAATTTGATTTATCTATGAAACCACAAAAACGAAACATATATTGGAGGGGTTGTTTCTTTGAGGTTTAAAAAAATAAAACATAACATTGCAGGTGTTTGAAATCGGACGCCTTAGAGCGATGAAATGCACAGGATAACTGTATGTGCTACTCACATGTTGTACTTCTTTTCTTTCAGGTTGGACCTTGTAGTATTTTATTACTCCCTTTGGTTTTAAATATATAGCACCATTGACTTTTTTTCTATTACTTTAATCATTCGTCTTATCTATAAATATTTATGTAAATAGCTAAATAAATATGTTAAACTTAAAGCTCTCTTGATGACAGATCTATTACTTAAATATATATTATAGGTCAAAGTTCAATAAAAAAAGTCAACTGTGCCATATATTTAAAAACGAAGGGAGTACATCAAAGCGGATTTGTTGATCCCCTCTTTGTGTAGCACAGATATACTCCGTATACTTCTCGCTATGAAATGAGTTTAATGTTAAGTGTATGTTGCTGGTATGTCAGTTTCGCATCGTCCATCTCTGGTGTCACTGATGAGTGGGCAATGAATGCCTTCATTTTTATCAGCCCGCCATTCATTCGCTAGTTAATGACCTATTTCATTTTATTGTTTCCTAGGTGTCACGTAAGCATAAAAAGATCTATTTGATGGGTATCATTTTATTTTTATTGTTTCTTTTGCGAAGTAGGGAACTTTATTAAGGATTAAGTAACGTCATTACAAATGACTCCAACACCCTCAGCAGTTACATCAGCTGCTCGACGCTCACAATCAACTTGATCGTGCACACACTCTGGAACATCATAAAAGGACACACGACACAAATGCGCTAATTTATTTTGTTCCCTACTGATCTTCACCTCCAGGTGATGCAGCTCCCGTGACAACCGTCGAGCTTCATGGACAAGTGGCGCCACCAGCGACCTGTCTACCTGATCCCCTGAAACCTTGGCCACTACTGAGACAGCATGCAGCCAACCGAATCCCTTCCAAGCCTGGCTACTGCTGCAGCCTGCAGTAGAAAGTATTACATGTAAGACAAAAGTATCTTGGAAAAAGGTATATCTATTGTTTTATGTAAGTGCAATACCCTCTCTCTTAACTCTTTGTCACGTCAGCAAATGATGACATGACGCCGTGTTTAATGAGCATGAAACTCTTTTTTTTTTTTTGAATTAGAATGAAACTCTTGTTGAGAGTAGCATGAGGAAGAATGTTTACTTCCTCTTAACTTTTGTCACGGTAAGAGAACAAGGCTTCAGGCCCAACCTTAATATTTCCTCTGTAATTTTTTTCTTGACATTGGCCAGCATAAATTCGTGCTAACCAACGTCAACAACATGGTATGTAGGTAGCACCTTATATCTATCTAATCAAATTTCAGTCCTAAGTGAGTGGTAAGCTCACCACTGCATGACAAAGAGGTCGTCACATTCACCCAATCAACTCCGAATAAAATTTCATTGCTAATAATCTCATCCGTTGCATATGCAGCCTAACAAATCACTGTGAACTTTAATCTCTTTGAGAGGATCGAAATCTCAATCTTTTTATCCTTTGGAAAACATCTCAACTAACGTTCTCGAGAAAAGAAAAGAAAAGATCTCAACTAGACTGTACCAAAATGGGCCAAGTTTACAAGCCCATTTGTACTGTCAGCTTACTCTAGGCCTAAGCTAACTAGACCGAGAGTAGAGGGCCGATCATACAAGTTCATACTCACCTTTATCAATGCATGCACTTGGTTGTTGATTCAAAGATGCAGCGTACACTTCTAGAAGTACAACATTACAACCTTTCTAAATCCAAACGACGAGTATACGCGAACGCGAGTGTGAACTGAACAAGCCATTTCCAAATCTATATAGTCTATATTCGTTTACACCACTTTGGTCCTTCAAACTTGACATTAAACAACCTTCGCTCAATTCAGAAACATTCAAGAACTTGCCAGTTTAATTTAACGGCTCCAAAAATACTAAGAAATTCAAGTATACAAAAAACCAATAAAATGATTTTGATTGCTGGAAAAGAAAAAATGACACAAAATTCACAAGTTTAATAACCCTCTGTGTGTATTTTAGACAGGATGTGAACCAAAGGTCGCTATCCCAAAAGTCCTCAGCTTCATGCCTAACTGACACGCAGCCGTGCACACGAGTATGAAGGATCAGATGCCGTGCTTGACCTAAGACCTCACCAATAATTCTGCACTAATTTAGGACGAGATCCAATCCAATCCAAATCTTGATGTACGTCACACATCTGCATGCGCGAAGAAGCGCATGTTAAAACGCATCTAAACTGACCTAACACCAAATCCTTTCACCTGAAGCATGCAGGCAGTTCTGAAAGTGACGTTTCAACATGCTGCTTGGAAAAAAAAATTAATCTGACGAATTAGTAATTCTGTATGTGCCGGAAAGAATGTATAGAAACTTAACAACTTCCTTTTGGATAATGTAGAAATGGAAGAACACCATATATAGCACCAGATTATCAGGTGGTCCTGTTTTTATCATCAGGTAAAAGAGTATGGAAGCAGCTAGTATTCAGAGTTCAAAAGTATACGGCTTTCAGGTAATCTTTGACCACAACTGATACACGTGATTGGACTCAGAACATCAACATGAGAATAGCAGCATCTTTTGAAAGCCGAAAAGCAAAGTACTTCTGTCAAGATTCTCCATCACTATGGAAATAAGGTGGTGCCAGTCGTGAAGATTCATCATGCTGTACGCATTGGCATAGTGATCCAATCCCTCACTGCAATGTAACAGAGAAGGAAAACGGATCAGTTTCTAAAAAGATGTACGCATTATTACTTATGTTGGTCATTTCGTCAGCAACTTCCTTTCAGAATCAACAACCTAATTTACAAATTTCGTTCTACATAGTTTTCCAACTAAAAGGTATAACGAGTTGCATAGTCATTGAGCTGCGCAGTTTGTTCAGATAATAATGTTCAGAACAACATAAACTGAATTTATTCGCAGAATTTAACTTCAGTTATCAGGATGGTTAGCAATTGACCACATTTCCAGATATGTATTCTGTTATTCAGAACAACTAAGTTACAATGCGCGTAAAAATATCGTAGGCGCAAGATATCAAAACAGAAGGGAATTACATACCCTATTGTATATGCTGAATTCTTGAAACAAACTGATATCATTTGTGCAGATAATGGCAGAAAAGGATTAGTCTATAAATAAGTTTACTCAAAGGTACTCACCAATAACACATCCAACTGACAAAAATTGTAATGTTGTATTTTCTTCAGCAAGGAACAGAGCTGTACAAATAAAAGGAACTCAGTTCCAAAATTTAGGTACCCATCTCTTCTACTTACCAGGTGTCTATCTCACAAAAGAACTCTATAAATATTGTGTCTTTGTTCAAGATGTTGTGTATTATATACAATAACCAAAAAAATTACAAACTTCCCTAACAATGAAGCTACTTCTCTTTTGGTTAACGTGAGTTGAAATGACCATATACTCCATCCAGTGAATCTAAATCTACAGCAATCAGGAATATTTACACTGATTTCTCAGATGATTCCTCTATATTTGATGAATGTATTGAGAAGCCATCCAGGAAGTTGTTGTCTGAATCAATATGCAACTCTTTGAACATTGCCATAACCTGGATCATGGTAGGCCTACGGATTGGCTGATCATCCAAACACTGACAAGCAATCTTTAGATACTGAAAGAGCTCCAATTCACATGACTTTGTAGTGGTCAATACAGGATCAAATATCTCATTGCCTCTTTCCTCCTTAACCATCTGCTTTGCCCAGTCAATAAGGTTACTGTCGCCGAAAACGCTCGGATCAATTGGTTTTTTTCCTGAGAGAAGCTCCAAGAGCACAACACCGTAACTGTAGACGTCACCCTTGGTTGTGCACATGCAAGATTGGCAGTACTCAGGTGGCACATATCCCGGAGTTCCTGAAAGCATGCTCACAGTCAGATGTGAATCAAGAGCATTCATGAGTCGTGCCATTCCGAAATCTGATACATAGGCCTCAAGGTTTTCATCAAGAAGCACATTGCTAGACTTCATGTCCCGGTGTATGATGTGTGGGATGCAGCTATGGTGGAGGAAGGCTAGGCCCCTTGCTGAACCAATTGCAATCTTTTTCCTTGATTCCCAATCAAGTTTCATATCAGTCTCGGCCTTGTCATGGAGCACAACATCCAAGCTGCCATGCTTCATATACTCGTACACAAGGAGACGCTCATCACCAATTTTGCAGTAGCCTAGCAATGGCACAAGGTTACGATGCTTGATCTTGCCAATGGTTTCCATCTCTGCTGTGAACTCCCGGTCACCCTGGCCTGTAAAATGCATCAGCTTCTTGACAGCTACAACACTGCCATCCTTAAGTTTAGCCTTATAAACCTCGCCAAACCCTCCTGAGCCAATAAGTGCCTCTGAACTGAAGCCATTAGTAGCCTCATGCAGGTGGGCATATGTTACCTTCCTTAATGGATTCTCAAATATTGCCAAATTGATGCTTAGTGGCTCGCGAGAACCAGAAAGCTTCCAACTTATATTAGTGGATGAGTGGAGGCTGTCGCAGTACCCAGTTTTAATCTCTTCAGTTTTACTTTCAGGGATCCTCCTGAGCTTGTATAGAGTGACCATAAGGGAGATCACAATGAGCACTGACAGTGCCACAGTAAGGAGCACACTTTCTTCAACGAACTTCTTATGCACATTATGGGAAGATTGGAGCATACCTCCAGAACTGGAATTGTGCACACAAGGATTCAAGGGAATGCCACAGAGGCCAGAGTTGTTTTCATACCTGGATGCTGGGAATGTAATGAGCTGCCCTGATGTTGGGATTTCACCGGTCAAGTTGTTGTTGGACACATCAAAGTCTGCAAGGAAATGCAAACACCCAAGTTCTGCAGGGATGAGGCCAGTGAGTTGATTGTGAGACAGGTCAAGTACACCAATCGTCTTGAGAGCCGTGAATGCATCTGGAATTGCACCCGTAAGTTCATTATGCCCCAAGTTAAGGACCTCAAGATATATCATATTTCCCAAGCTCGCAGGAATTGTGCCGGTCAGGCTGTTGTATGAGAGATCGAGGAAGATCATGCTTCCATTTTTACTGAAGGTGTAGACTGTCATGCCAGTGTATATCCTCGTGGAAGTACATGCATGCACGGCTGAGAACTGGGCCAGCCGCTCTGGACGAATGTCCAGAAACTCGAACAATACTCCAGCACCAGGGCAGATATTGCCACCTTCATTTCTAAGGAATGCAAAGTGCTTTCCAGAAACAATACCTCCAGTGATGAGTCCCGCCTGTGCCGCTAACTGTGCTGGTATTGTGCCGGTGAAGTTATTGCTGTTGAGGTCAAGCCAGATGAGGTTGCTGCAGCTGCCAAACTCTTCTGGTACCGGACCAGAGATTGAATTCTTGTGCAGCTGTAGAATGGCAAGTTTCTGGAGGTTGCCAAAGCCTGCAGGCACGCTACCAGTCAGTTGGTTGCTGGCAAGTGACAACCATATGAGATTCACACATCTGGTAATCGATGGAGGGATGCCTCCAGTGAAGTTGTTGTAACTTATCACCAATGTCTCCAATGTTGTACCATTGGAGCATAAATTGTCTGGTATTTCACCAGAGAGATTGTTTGCCCACATGACCAGATCAACAAGCTTGGGAAGCAATAATATTTCCACTGGAATCTGACCAACCAATAGGTTGAAGCTGAGGTCAATTGACTCAAGATTGCTGCAATTGCCAAGTGATGGTGGCACTGTTCCATTGAGGTAATTGTTTGGAAGGAGCAGCTTTTGCAGTGATGGCAACGATGAGCACAAGTCTGGCATGATCTGACCGCCAAATTCATTAGACCCAAGATCAATAACTTCAAGCAAACGGCACCCAGCTGCAAGCACAGGCAGTGGATTTGTCCCAGTAATATTGTTGAATGGCAGCCGCAGCGCACGGAGAGATGAAATTTTGCTGACAACTGTGACCACAAAGTCCCCAGACAGCTGATTGCTGCCCAGGTCTAGAACCTGAAGCAACCTACATTGTGCAAAACTCGGAGGCAAGCCACCAACAAGCTGGTTGCTCGATAAGTCCAGTTCAACCAGAGTTCCGCACAACATGCCCAGCTTCTCCGGAATTGTGCCCGTGAAGTTGTTCCCAGCTAGTGCGAGACGCTTCAATCCTTGGATGTCTGCCAAGAACACCGGTATTGGACCGGACAGAAGCTTGTTCCCGGACAAGTCAAGTGTCTCCAGACGGCTGCAATTGGCAAGACTAGGTGGCAATCCCATGCTATTTAATCTGTTGTATGACCAATCGAGCACGGTGAGGTTTGCACAACCACCAAATTCATACCTGAAGATGTCCCCAGAGAAGTTGTTCCCGGCAATGCTCAAGTGTGTCAAACTGACCGGCGCGGCAGCCACAAGCTTTGGAGGCAGGGTACCGGACAAGAGGTTCCATGACAAATCAAGAACAGCAACCCCCCTGCACGGCGCAAGCTCCGGAGGTCCCCAGTGAACTGGTTGGCAGAGAAGTTGAGGTACTGAATCCCATGGCAGCCGGTCAGGGAATAATTCAGCAAGCCGGCATCCGACAGCATGTTCCTGGACATGTCAAGGGTGCGCAGCGACGGCGGGAACGGGAAGCCGCCGCCGGTGAGGGTGTTCCTGGACAAGTTGAGGAACTGCAGCCCGCCGCAGGACGCCAAGAACGCCCCGGGCAGCGTCCCGTTGAGGGCGTTCGCCGACAGGTCCACGTCGACGAGCGCGCACGGCGGCTCCGTCCGCCGCGGCGAGGCCCGGTGGACGAGGTCGCCGTGGAAGGAGTTCCCGCGGAGGTCGAGGGTCCGGAGCGCGGGGAGCGCGAGCAGGGCGCCGAGGTGGAGCCGGCCGGCGAGCGACATGCCGCTGAGGTTGAGCGCCCCGACGCGGCCGTCGGCGCACGCGACGCCGGTCCACGCGCACGGCGAGCCCGAGCTGGAGTTGGCCCAGTCCGCGAGCGCGCCGCGCGGGTCGGCGGCGACGGACGCGCGCTTGAACGCGAGCAGCGCCGCGGCGTCGTCGTCCAACCCGGCGGCAGCTTCCCGGGCCAGGTGAAGCATTAGAAGCAGCAGCAGCGGCGTAACGGCCGGCGCTGCCATGCGAGCGGCGCCCATCGAAATGGTTGGGGGTAGAAGAGGACCAATCCGCACTCCGGACGGACTCACATCGAAGGGGAGTTAGTCCTGAAATAATTAGAGCACGCTTGCATGAGGAAAGTGCCAAATTTGCTTCAAAGAACTCAAATCGCTTGGGGATAATGGATTGATTTGATTCTTGGAAAAGGAAAGGGGAAGAATCTTTGGGAGGGAAAGCACAGGCTCCTGAACATTTTGAACACTCCGTAGAAGATGAGATAGGAAAGCACATCAACATGAGAGAAAAAAAAAATCGGAACCTCAACAGCGGCGACAAATCCTCCCGAATGAGCTCAAAAAGAAAAGCAAAGAACAAAAATGACAAAAAAAGAAGACCAGTAAACCAAATCCCAGTTCTTGAATAAAAACGAGATGCGCGCCAGAATCCTTACATTTCTGGGCTTCAAAATCTCCTTGCCGTTGCACACCACGTCGACAACTGGGGAGCTCATCGGTGGAGAAGAAATGGAAGAATCCTCGCAGCCGCAGTTGGCGACTTGGAGACGGAGGGAGAGAGACGAGCGAGTAGAACACCGGTCGTAGTATTTAAGTAAGCGAAGTGCGAGCAGTTAAAGCGGCGAGTCTCGGACATGGTTGCCTGTGACGGCGACCGCCCTGAAAAAAAGGAGCAAAAAGTACACGGGAAACGGGGGTGTTTCCAATGATATTCCCAAATTTCTTGGGAAAGATTTGAAATTCCTTGGGCAAGTTTGCTCGTGTCCATCTCCTGTTCCAGTCAAACACTCAATTTTATTCTTTGACGGACCCACCCCGGTTTCCTACAACTTTCTTTGGTTCTTATATTCCACGAGTGTCACTAGATTTGTTGTCATTAGTTCCATAAGAGTACTATAATTTGTTTCAAGGGTATCAGATTTTCAGAAACGAGAAAATTCAAGAAAATTGGGTTGCAATTTTTTTTTCTTGATGTGTTTAGAGGAAACAAATTTCCCATCATTTCCCAAAATTTTGCCGGGTCGACTAGGTAACAAGCTGTACGGCAGGGGTACGATAGAGCAAGAGTAGTGGCCATAAAGGTCCTTTTCTTCTCTGGTATTCAAAGCTGCGTTAGTGCAAAACCGGCCTCTTTACAAAGTTATGTGTTTGCAGTTCCATTAACTAGTTGATGACCAAATTGCAAGAGAGGAGGAACCGCTGTTTTCCGTAGTCCAAGTCTTCGTCGGGCAGCCCTATGGATTGCAACCGCTTGAGAGGAACACCTGGATCCCCTTTTCTCAGAGGGACACGGCAATCTAGGATGCCTTAGAAACTTTTGACATGCGAAATTTCGCACACATTATTTTGCAAAACTGGTGCATATATTAGGGTGTCCATCTAGGAAGGCTACAATTAGTTGCATCCATCCGCACAATATGGATAGCCTGACTCTCAATTTTTTTTTTTTTTGGGCGAGGGATGGATGGATGACTCTAATAATGCATACGAAAATTATGGACAATCGACGACACTCGGATATCCTCAGTTTTGTCTGTTTTTCGATCATTTATCGACCATTAGTATTTTTCTCAGTACTTCTTATTGGACGAAGATTCAATGTAAAAGGATACTCCCTCCGTCCTTTAATATAGGGCGTTTTGGGGGTTTTAATTTTTCCCTGAATGTAGGGCGTTTTGAAGATAAGACAAACTTTGTGGTTGGTGGGAGGGTTGGTGGAGGGATGTGTTGAGGTAAAAATGAAGGGTATGGTGGTCTTTTAACATCTTGACTATTTTTGTGTTTGAATGCTAGAAAGCCTTATATTTAGGGACGGAGGGAGTAGCTGATAACAACCTTCTTTTTATTGCCTCTACTTAATTTCTTACTCCTCCGACGTTCTTTTTTCTTCCTCCACTTCCATTGCTCTGAATTAGGTTGCAATCTCGAGCTATAAGATGCTCGATACACACAGGAGCCTACATATGCCACACGCAGTTTGGTTCGTACGTTTGGCAAGCACAAGTTCATGATCCACATCATTTTGCTCTCTTCTCACATGCTTCCTCTCACACTGCGACAGAGATAGACTAGCATCTGCTGCCTCCCTAACCAAAAAAAACTCGACCTGAACTTCTGGCAATCGGCACTTGGTCTTCAGCATCGGCACCAGCACAGCACAATCTGTTTCGAGTATCGACTTTTCTCTACACCATTCAGCTGCCAGCAGCAGGCCCTCTCGGCATGACATTGGTGCCGCACACATCAGAGGTTCAAAGCAGAGTAGGACTTTCCCAGCAGAATCCCTGATTTACAACCCCGAAACCTGGTGCACCCATCAACGTTGATCTTGTTCCCTCCGACGGCGGGCACCATCTAGCTTCAGCAATAGGCTGTTCGACCTTCCTCCTCATCTTCATCAGAGTCTAGCATGGGCTTCTTTCCCTTGCTATCAGCCTTGCCATGATCATGGTGTACAGAACACAACTCAAACCAATATATTTAGAAAGAAAAATCTGTGGATGCTTCTACTGTGGGCAGGCCATTATGAGTGCGAGCAGTCCTCACACCTCGATCTCCTACTCTTTCTATGTTAGATCCACACGTTTTTAAAACATTATTGGGTGAGTATGGACGATGAAGTTCACTGGAAAATACATTACATTGTGATTTACAAGTTATCTCTAGTTTCCGCAAACTCATGTAAAATTGCATGTCCTCCAGATAAATAACTGAAATGTGTGGTGTTGCCTGGATTTTTTGTCCGGCCGGCAAAGACATATGTGCTTGAGCAAATAAGTCACATTATGAATTTTTTTTTCGTAAGTTATATTTTGACAAGGACCCAATTTCATAATTTATTTGGCCAAGGTGTATAGAGCAGTAAAGTGGCAAGTCCCTTTCCGCGTGTGAATATTATGCGGATATAAGCATGCCCAAAATATTGTGCTCAAAGAGTCCCTTCGGCATGCATTCTCTGTTTCTCATGTGTAAGGGCAGACAACCATTCCCATCCTTACCAACAACCCTTCAATTCTGCCTCAGAAAGGAGACAAGGCCCGTGGGAATCGCTTTTGCAAAGTGTCTCGCTGCTGTTTGGTTGTGCCTTTTAATTTGTTGACTGCTGATTTCCCCAAGACTCGTCAAGCTTTAGGCAATTGCGTGTTGTTACCGTGCACGGTATACGCAACTGCTGATCAAGGCAACTGATTTTCGGTGCAACAATACTGTACCGAAATAGGAAACATGGTGATCTTACAGCTTGTGAAAGCTCTTGAATGTCGTCTTCCACAGATGAAACAAGTACGACCTTGTTTCCCCACCAAAAAGATAATTAGAATTGCACAAAACACTGTATTTCGAAGCCAAATTATCACACATGCACCATGTTTACAGCCCCTCCCCACCAGATCAAGTCCGGCCCCCTCCCTCCCCGCCTCCGGCGACCTCGCCGGCGGCCGGCGAGTGGAGCCCAGCTAGTTTAGGTAGTTTAGCTTTAGTTCTAGCCAATTTGTATCATGTGTAAGCCTATGTGCTGCTATCTTGGCTCCCTGCTCCGATTTGTTCTCGTCAGCGTTTATCTCTCCGGCCAGATCGCCGAGAAATTCGCCGTTTAGCTCGTCAGAGCTTGAGGTGAGCCGCAATAAAATAATCCTCCTTGTTCCTCCAAATCCTTCGTTTCCCCTTCCATCTGCACCCCATTTCATCTCATCCAGGTCGCCCCATCCATCTCCATCCACCACCGGAGTCAAATCCGGCCTCCATGCCGCCTGACCCCTCCATGGCCGTCGCCACCTCGCCCCACAGCTGCTCTGTCCCTGTTCGCTGCCATTGAATCTGCAGTATGTCTGCCATCAAGAATTCTGCCATCCTGAGGCGATTCTGCCTTTCATATGCGTCCAGGTGAACTACATACGCATCAAGCTTCATCGACGATACTCAGTCATGTGGGCAGCAGTCTCCTCGATCAACCTAAATAGCGAGGCCTTTTTGGCAGGTCTTCGGTCTTTAGTCTGTGGTTTGTAGTCTTTCTAGTAGTTTCTGCTCTTCTATTTTGGAGCTCATGTAATCAAGAGGGAGCGAATCCCTTTGTACTCTGTTTTACATGTTTAATGAATATGAGTACGCCTTTTATAAAAAAAGACAGCTGAATGAACATTGCACACAATACTGTAGGCATTTGCTAAATAAAAGAAACATTTTGACTAGTCCATACGGTTAACTGAGGAGCAGCGAGGGCACCGATATGACTGAGAAAGGGCAGAGAGAGCACCCAACAGCTTAGGATGATGACACGAGAGCAGGCGGGCAGCAAGTAAACGACAGGGGGGTTGATGAGATGGCCAACGAGAACCGCCGGCAGCGTGGACGCAAGTGGATGGCGACGGCCAAAGTTTTTGACAATGGAACACGCCCTGTGAAAATTTGTTTTTCCTGTATATTAATGTGGCCACATCAGCAGCTCGCGTGGACTGAGTATGATGATGCCAAGTCATATGCTTTGATTTGGAACCCATATGAGAGATTTCGAAATAAATTACTTAGAGGTGTTAAGCGACCCAAATAACATATGAAACATTTTTTGATATATACTGACCTCCGGGTTACTCGGCGCCAGCGGCCCGGGGTTAGACTGGTCTAAGCAACTACTCTTCGTTTACTTTCTCTAAAATTACCCTGTTTTCAGCAGTTCGATATAGTTTTCGAGTCATCGAACAGCAAGTTACCAGCCATTATCATTCTATCCAGTAATCACGTTGCTGTAATTTCCGCAAAGAGAGTTGCAAGGGCTGCAATGGTGCTCAGGCGCACGGCTATGGCCCGTACTGGCCTTGCGGTGCCTATCCTCCTGCTAATGCTTCACCTGGTGGCGCCTACCGTTTCTGGTGCAGAGGAAGAGGCCGCGGCGCTGCTCGCCTTCAAGCGCGCGTCAGTAGCCGCCGACCCACACAGCACGCTTGCCACCTGGGTCAACGGCACCACCGGCTCGCCGTGCACATGGGCTGGCGTCTCTTGTGTCGACGGCAGAGTCCGCGCCATCAACCTCAGTGGCATGTTCCTCGCAGGCCGCCTGAACCTGCAAGGCCTTGCTGAGCTGCCCCAGCTCCGGAGCCTCAACCTTAGCAACAATGGGTTCTACGGTATCCTCTCAGATCACACCTTGTGGTTAAGGCCATGTCTGCTCAGGGACGTCGACTTGTCGTCGAACGCCTTGAACGGGACACTGCCCCAGGCGTTCTTGGCATCGTGCAGTGGACTTCGTTTCCTCAACATGTCAAGAAACTCGCTGATCGGTGGCGGCTTCCCCTTCCTGCAGCCGCTGCGCACCCTCGACATGTCCAAAAATAAGCTGTCAGATGCTGGGTTGCTGAACTACTCCTTGACCGGCTGCCATGGCGTTCAATACCTTAATCTCTCGGCCAACCGTTTCACTGGACGTCTCCCGGAGATTACACCGTGCAACAAAGTGGCTGTTCTTGATCTGTCATGGAACCTCTTGTTTGGCCTGCTCCCTCCCAATCTTGTGGCTGCAGCGCCGGTCACCTTGACTCACTTGACCATTGCTGGGAACACATTCTCTGGGGACATCTCCGCGTATGAATTCGGTACCTGCACCAGCCTCACGGTGCTTGACTGGTCTCACAATAACCTAAGTAGCAAAGGGCTGCCGCCAAGTCTTGCCAATTGTCGCCACCTCGAGATGCTTGACATGTCAGGGAACAAGCTCCTGTCTGGCATGATACCGGAGTTCATAGGAGAATTCCCGTCATTGAGAAGGTTGAAATTAGCTGGGAACAAATTCTTCGGTGAGATACCAAATAGGTTGAGCTTGTTGTGTGACAAATTGGTTGAACTAGACTTGTCAAGCAACCAGCTGATCGGAAGCTTGCCTGCAAGCTTCTTAAAATGCAGATCGCTTCAAGTGCTCGACCTCGGCAGGAACCAACTATCTGGGGACTTTGTGGTTACAGTCATCAGCAACATATCCTCCCTCCGTGTTCTGCGCATACCATTCAACAACATCACCGGGGAAAATCCACTGCCCTCATTGGCGTCTGGTTGCCCATTACTGGAGGAAATTGCACTTGGATCCAATGAGTTTTATGGGGAGATAATGCCCAACTTGTGCTCTTCATTGCCACTGTTACGGAAGCTCGTCCTCCCGAACAATTACCTCAGTGGTGCAGTACCACCGTCGCTTGGCCACTGTAACAGTCTAGAGACAATTCACCTCAGCTTCAACCTATTAGTCGGTAGAATTCCCCCAGAAATATTGGTGCTTCCAAAGCTTGTCGAATTGGTCCTGTGGGCAAACAATCTCTCAGGTGAGATACCAGACAGGCTATGTTCCAATGGTACCACACTGGAGATATTGGTGATAAGCTACAACAACTTCAATGGGGGCATCCCTCCATCCATCACCATGTGTGTGAATCTCATCTGGGTGTCACTCGCAGGCAATCACCTCACCGGTAATGTGCCTCCCGGGTTCAGCAACCTCAAGAAGCTCGCCATTTTGCAGCTTAACAATAATTTGCTCTCTGGCTTGGTTCCAGCTGAACTAGGCAGCTGCAGTAACCTCATTTGGCTTGACCTCCACAGCAACTACTTCACAGGCACAATACCACAACAGTTAGCAGCACAGGAAGGACTCATCACTGGAGGTACTGTTTCTGGAAAGCAGTTTGCATACCTTAGGATTTTTGCTGGCAATATCTGCCCTGGTGCTGGACTATTGTTCGAGTTCCTTGACATCCGCCCGGAGCGGTTACTCCAGTTACCCTCCGTGAAATCATGCCCATCAACAAGGATATATACTGGCACAACAGCGTACACGTTCGGTGACAATGGGAGCATGATCTTTCTCGACCTATCATACAATGGTCTAACTGGTGTGATCCCCATTAGCTTGGGAAGCATGATGCATCTTCAGGTCCTCAATTTAGGCAACAATGAACTAGCTGGCCCAATCCCAGATACATTTGCAGTGCTCAAGTTGCTCAGTGCACTTGTACTCTCCCACAATCATCTTACTGGTGTCATTCCACAAGTGCTTGGCAGCCTGACTTTCCTAGCAGACCTGGATGTCTCCAACAATAACCTGACTGGTCAGATTCCGACATCAGGCCAGCTCATGACATTTCCTGGATCCAGCTATGAAAACAACTCTGGGGTATGCGGTATCCCTATGCCTCCCTGTAGCCGGTTTGACAATGGGGATGGTGAAAATGAGCCTCAAGATTTTCCAGATGAGCCAGTGCCTCTCGTCTCTCCAACTGGACTCAGCATCGGTCTAGCATTCGGCTTCGTTGTAGGTTTTGGTTCAGGGATCTTCTTTCCATTTTAGTATTCCCACGATGCTTGTCTACTAGGTCTATGCAATACAAGTGTGGCAATTGTCTCAAATTACACAGTTCCTGCATCTTAGTATATAACCTTTGGTTCCAGGGTAGGCATCTGTTGAGGGATGCCGCTCAAATTACACAGTTCCTGCATCTTAGTATTTAATATTTGTGGAGCAATAAAATTGGTCCGACAGGTTTTGTACAAACGGAATGCATGGAGGCATAATTACTACTCGGCAATAAACATGTTACACTCACTCGAGTCAGTCTAATCGAGTTTACTGGAGATCTAGCAAATCCACCAACAGGAATGCATTTGTGAAAACTTATTTCATCCCTATAAATTTACTTATTGTCAGCAAGGAGACGAAGCTGGAGTCTTAGACAAGCTTATTGCAATAAAACGTTAAAAACGAACTTGGATTGTTTCGTCTTATTCACCCAATATGACCAGCTAAAGGAACCCAAACCCCTACCTAGTGCTCTAGGAACAACACACTAGAACACATTTATTACCATGATGTTATCAGAACGCTACTAAAAATCAGGAGAACATGAACATCAAGGCCCCTCACAGCACTAGTTATCCGTCAACCTTAATAACTTACGAGGGTGCACCAAGGTAAGAAGCCAACCGTAGTATGTCACTGAAGACGCCTCCTGCAGTCACTTCTGCGCCAGCCCCAGGGCCTCGCACGATTAGTGGCTGCTCCTTGTATCTTGATGTGGTGAAGGCTATGATATTGTCGGAGCCAGATAGCTGTGCAAATGGATGGTCCCTCTTGTATCGCTGTAACTCCACCTGCCCCTTCTTGTTGACAACATCCACAACTCCAACATACCGCAAAACCTTCATACAAAAAAGTTCAGCAAACATTTAAATTATGGAAACATGTATTCAGAATATACTACTGATTTGTACCAGAGTAAATGACAAACACCAGTCTGATATTTTTCTGAAAATGAACAGGGAGATGATAATGATATATCATTTTAATTCTTTATTTTGGTTCTGCTTCCCATAGAGGGGCTCGAACACGGGGCACAACAATTTGTGTACCCCAACAGAAAACTGGTTTCAGTGAGTTTCCTGGCCAGCCCAGTTCAGTACTCCCCTACCTTATATCAATGGAATGGAGACATTATGTCGAAAAAAAAAAAACTTTCTCCACATACCAAGCACTACGGAGCAGCCGACATTATTGGTTTATTATGAGGTAATATGCAAATGGAAACCAACACTGATACCAATATTTCCTAGTTTGTACTAACATCCACAACAACAACAACAAAGCCTTTTTATCCCAAGCAAGTTGGGGTAGACTAGAGATGAAACCTACAGAAACCAAACCAACCAAAAAAAGAAAAGACAAGAAAAAATAGCAGGGTGGCAGCTTTTGCATGTATTCATCAGCTAGTTTCTACTAACATCCACCTAATAAAACATTAAATGAACAGACAGATCAATCAACTCACTTCTCCTGCAGCTTCAGCATCTTTCCGCTCTCTTGCCCAGTCCTGGTCAAAGGACGGCAGCTTTTGCATGTATTCATCAGCTGATGTGCATGACTGCATAAAAATAGATTCAGTTAGAAAGTACAAATAGCAGATAAAAGTTTTAACTTGTCAAAAAATGAACACAACTTACTCTCAATGCCTCTGGCACAAGACTCCTAACAGGGATATCAGAAAGCTCAAGCCTCAAACCAGATTCCCTTGCAAGGATTATGACCTGCTCCGACAGTACAAGTGATTCCAGTTAATGATACGCAAACGAACAAAGAATAAATGCACCTATTCATGTAAAACTGTTATTTTTAATATACTTTTTGATCCACAAAGTCAGAGTGTATAGAAGGGAAGTGCTCTTGAGAACCACAGCTCAGATTGTTGATATATTATACATTTAGGCCTTTCACAAATTTGGGAAAATGAGAAGAAAAAACACTTGTATATTATGATGTTATATACATGTGAGACACGAGGAAATGAAAATGCAACCGCTTCCCTAAAAAACAAATACAAAAGTGGTAGAAGAAATACCTTTCTAGCAACATCAGTACCAGATAAATCATCTCTTGGATCAGGCTCAGTGTATCCAGCTGCTTTAGCTTCAGCCACAACATCACTAAAGGTCCTTCCTCCTTCAAAGTTGTTAAAAATATAACTCAATGTTCCACTGCAGTTAAACAGTTAAACTATTAATGAAAATACCATACTGAATACACTATATAAATGCGTTCAACACCAAGTGAACAGTAGATGAGTTATCAAGCGGAATCACTTCATACATTAAAAAACCAGTACAATCATATTATTTCTCTGGTGTCATACTCAAATATAAAATATTGATAATGAGTGTGCCAGCATTTAATTGAAGCCCACACAGACCTGAAAATCCCTTCAATACGCAATATCTTGTCACCTGTCTCCAGGAGACCTCGTAGCGTGCTAATGATAGGGAGACCAGCACCAACAGTTGCTTCATAGAAGTAATGTGTATATGATGCGCGTTGAAGCGTCCTAAGTTTCAGATACTGCATGTCCAGAACAAAAGAACTGTTAGTCAGCAAAGACACCAACAGTATAAAATGTAGCAATGACGGCAACATTGTATATGAATTGTTACAAAGTTAGGTGGTGCTTAGTGGCAGAGCCTCATGGAGGCCAATTTCGGTATTATAAGTTTTCTTTCTCATTTCCCACATAATACCATGTTTCATATAGGATGAATTTTCATTTACCCAATTTTACATATTTGTTCCAACACAATTAAACTATCTTCATAAGCAATCCAATGAATCAGTAGCAGTTGTTCTCCTTTATGTATTACAAAAGCTTTTACCAGCAATTTGAGTTACTTTTATTTTCATCTATATGTATGTCCTGCAACTAGGAAACTGGAATCACAAATAGAGATATAATTTGACTTTCTCCAGTGAACGTTTAGGAACTTGTTGTGTACACAGTTGAAGGCAATATGCCTGTGATTCTCAATGTTAATTTAGTTGAACCTCACTTATGTTTCCTTCAAAATCTTGTAATCATTAAATATCCTACAACTATTATCAAAGAAACACATAGAAGAGTACACTTTTTCTTTACTTCTTTTTTTTTTTAAGAAGGAATGGATAACAAATAGTTACTCTGTCAAGTGGCCCTGAATTGGCTTTCTTGTTTGGAGTTATGACATGGATTCCTTTCTTAAGCCAATCATAATAGTTAGATGCAACACTTGTGTCTGCTGTGCAATCCACCAAAACTCTATTAGGGAAGAAGTGATTTTCAGCCAAATGGTGAACAAACTTCTCCAGGTTTGCCGGTTCTGCTTCAGTTTCTAGCTTCTCTTTCCACTTGGCCAAATCTATTCCTCTACAGAAAGAATATCATAAGAACCATACAGAGAAAATATCATATCATAGAGAAGCATCATTAACAAAACAAACAACAGTAGTGAATGTGATTGTTTGAAAAATTCCAGCACAAATGCAACAGCGGTGTAAACTAGGTGGAAATCAGCTGAATGTTGGAAACTTGGAAATGTGCTGTTGGACCATCCTACTTGCAACACATTTTACTAGTACACATCAGTCATCCTGGTCACTGGAACAGAATCTGTCGATTCACAGCAGGTTGCAAGTTTCCAACATTTGGTTGGTTTGCGCCAGACACACCCACTAAATATAGGCTTTCCAAGTGTTAATGTCAACCTTGAAATTTGGCCATAGAATTTATCAGCAGCTAATCCATGCACATACTGCCCCTCTCACTCAGTAGATCACTAAAGACGAATTTTCATACAATAAGAATGGTCACCAAGTTAATAAATCTATTCAGCTCACAGTTCAGGGGGCAAAGAGTCGAATGTGTTATTGTCAACCTTGAAAGCCAAAATACGATTTACCAGCAGCTAAGTTACTTACATATCACTCAAAAGCATTGTCCTTGATCCAGTTATTCCCATGACACGCAAATCAATGTTCATATTTTCCTTAAGAACGGCAACCTGCAGGATAGTTTAGATGAAGTGAAAAGTACAAAATAGAACCCCCAACAAAAAGAAAAGAAAAGAACACACATGATAAATTATGTTTCCATGAATGATGAATTGATGGATCAAATGAAACCTATTTGGGAGATCCACTGCAAATCTAGTATATACTGGTGAAAAACTGAAACCGAAGCATAAGAAACAATATACACGGCTTAAGTTGCAAGCGATACAACTCTGCAGTACTACAGAACTAACGTCACTCTGCATGAGTGTAGGACCAAAAATAGCCCACAGCAGGGGCAATGGTGCAAAGTGGAGGAGACGAGCAGTACAAGTGGATAGGAGGAAGCTATGGACGGGGAAATAATGCATGATAGCGCTGTTCCTAAATCCTATAGAAACAAGTACTAGTAGGATATAACATATTACGATATAGTAATTGACATAATGTTGCAAAAGCAATGTGGAATACTGTTGATTTTAGATACCTGATCCTTCAGCTGGTTAAGCAATGTGCGACCAATCAACCCAGGTCCTACAATTCCAACAGCCAGCGTGGTTTTTGAGAGGAAGAACCTTGAGTGGGCAGCTCTCAGAGCCCTTACACATTCTTCTTGCTTCAATACAACGGTAATGTTGTATTCACTTGAACCTTGGGCTATCGCCCTTACATTAATATTTGCCTGGATCCATCATTTTAGGGTATATTAATACCTGGCCTCTAGAAAAGTACCTCAGGTACCAAATTAGATCGTTGAATACCTTAGCAAGTGCATCAAAAAGGGTTGCGCTGACTCCAGGTGTACTTGCCATTCTTATGCCAACGGCAGCAAGAATGCTACAATTATGAATGACTTCAACCTGAGAAACAGAAACCAAGCCAATCAAGGTTGAATTCAAATCTGGAAACACTATCCAACACCCTGTGAACCAAACGTAATAAAGTGCAGGACACCTAAAGCACTGTACATTCAATCATTCATTATGACCGTATTAAAACTTTCTATGGTTCTTTTCCAGTGTATAGGCGTATAACTGTCCTGCCCTCTAAAAATGTGACTTCTAGCAATCTTCTTCTTTTGTCAAGAAGGGGAGTCAAAATAGTCTGACACTTCTCCCCATCTGGCATTGCTTTAGTTCTTTATAACAATATGGAAGTTCCCATGATGGCTCTCATTACGGCGAAGTCACAAAAATAGCTTGCACAGCTGGCACCATCAAGCTACGCATTTTGTGATGTCTCTAACAAAAATAAAATCCAACATGGTGCTACAAGAATTTATTAGCATGCTCCGCTGACAATTAGCACTATTAATGTTCTCAAAAAAAAAGTTAGCACTATTAATATGCCTTGGCACATGATTTATGATCCCTGATTGAGATTCTAAACATCAGAAACGGTACTAACATGAAAATATGCAAACTTCAGTAGAATTGATGCACCTCATGGATGAGGACAACCAATTTTCTCAAGGAAATATTCTTTTAGCCATCCACAAAATATATCCAAGTACAAACATTATCTGGTCATTACATAATTTCAGTGATTACCAAGGAAATATTACATAGCTAAAACAAACAATCATGATTCATGAATATACCTTAGATAGCCTCCCTGCTGCCAATGCTTCACGAAACCGAGCATGCAATGCTGCAGACACTGATGCCACTTCATTTTCTGGAACAGCAAAGCATACGGAGTGTTCACTGCTAGCCTGCACATGTATTGCAATCAGGAAAAAGCTTCATCCTACACAGATCGAGAAGGTAACGACACAAAATATACCTGAGATATCATGACAACATTTGCACCAACATCCTTCACAGCACCAAATATAGCACTTGCTGTGCCTGGAACACCAGCCATACCCGTCCTGATAAAGAGATTTAGTGTTAAGTATAAGTAGCTTGTTTAAACAAATATGCATTTCCAAGCATTTCAATGTGCTATGTGGTCCTGTTATCCTATGCTTAACCCAGCAAGATCTGCATTTAACATCATAATAAACTGAAATTCAAGTTCAGCAACTATTTTAGATTAACTGAATTTTAAGAGTAGCAAGAGGCAAGAAAAAAATTAAAAAAATACTAAATATCATTACAGATAGCATGTTATAATTGTTATACTCTACATTTATCACAGACTCACCCTTCAACATTAACAAGAGCCAATTTATCAATAGTTGCAAATGCTTTTACACAAGCCTCCAGATCACCATTTTCATTCGCAGGCTGCTGGCAGATCATAGTTCCAGGAGCAGAGAGGTTGAATATGTTCCTTATAACAATAGGGATATTATACTTCATCACTGGTATAATGGTACGAGGATGCAAGACATTTGCTCCAAAATATGACTGCACACAAGACAAAATAATGTTTAGTTTAGTACAATATGAAACAAGAAAGGACTCATTGAATTATTAATCATGCAGGCAAAATCATGATATCAATGGGAGATGCCCAGAAAGTACAGAAATTACCATTTCCCAGGCCTCCTGATACGATAATGTGCTTAAGATCACAGCCTCACTAACTGCATTAACCAGATTCTTTCATCAGTCATGTATAATGAAAATGGCCTTCTTGTAACGATTAAAAAGTTATTCAAACTTGTTATATATCCATTTCTTACAATCAACTAGTGGTATTGACTATTGAGCACCGCCTTCTTTATAACTTGGTAGTTGGTAGCACCATTAAGCATGTGAAAATATTAGTTCAACAACATTCCTTATACTGCATTTCTGTTGCCATCTTGGCTGTTAGTTCATGAACTATATCTTTTACCTTCTACTAGAATACTGTGACCGCTTTGCAGATTGTTTCACTGGAACACAGAGCACTTCTACTTAACCACTTTAAAGGAACATAACTACAGATGACTCAATATATATTATAAATAATATCATATCAAATCATCTATGTGTAGCACAACAGCCTCCTTAATATGCAGACTTCTAGTTGCAGCATTATCTTGTGTTAGTATTGCATCTGAATAAGCATATGGGGAATTCTTTCAAGTATTGAAAAGATATGCGTATCATCTACGTTAACATTTGATGAAAAAATCACCATGTATATCAAATTAAAGAATGAATAAGTGAATCAAGATAGAAATACCTTTTCTAGGATCTGCACTAAACACCCCGTCAACATCAGTCCAGATAGTCACCTGACGAGCCTTGACAAGGGAACCAATTATGGCTGCAGAGAAATCACTTCCATCCCTTTTCAAGGTTGTCGGGAGATTTTCAGGTGTACTCGCAATGAAACCAGTAGCAATTATTGTCTCAGCTGGACGGCGAGCAAACCATTTTTCGAGACGTTTTTCTGATTCCAAATAGTCAGGATCTACCTGGTTCGATCCTGCAGGGTTTACAACTAGAACTTCTCTTGTATCCATCCAACTGCAAGGTATTCCCGACTGCACGCAGTAAGATATTTCAGCATAAGCCACTATTTCAGAGGCAGAAACAACAACATATCCAAAATTGTAAAAGTACAGTTATACTTTACATATACAAATATACAGTTCGACCATCACATTACTCGTAATGTTGGAGCAACAAAGCAATAGCCACGGAGCAATTGCTCAACAAATTATTATTGCAGGATCCACAGTAGTCAAATGAGTTTGGCAGAAGTGATTTTCAATTAAACTGGTACTAGAACCCACAAAAAAGTTGGTAATCAATTCAAACTAGACATCTAATAATGCATTTATCAGACTTTGTTTGAGTCAGTACCGGAGGTTGGTAGAAAATTAAATGGGGCCTAATTTGAGAATCTATGCTTAGTTTGGTCATAGCTCAGGCTTTAAACGGATTAAGAACTTTTTAACAACAATGCTCTGGACAAGCTCAAATAAGCTCTACAAGCCTGTGACATAGATATTTCAATTTGTTTTACATGATAACGCCGAGTAAAATATACGAAAGAATAAAACGTTTGTACCCGAAGAGGAATTGATCATATAGTACTGAATTCAAGTGTGAATGCAATTAGCTGGCCTTTCACAGTATAAATGAACATACAAGAAGCTCAGTTTTTTTATTTTTTTGGGCAAGGGATATGTCTTTTTTTGCGAGGGATACAAGAATCTCAGTTATTAGGACAACAGATAGTTCATAGTACAAAGCACAGTTGTATAGGCATAACATTCTACAGATAGAATAATAAATAGTACTACATATCTTCTCCTGATTCTTTATATACAAATATCAATTTGTACCTTCTTTATAGCATACGACAACATCTGTGCAGACCATAACTCTCCATGCCCAACAACAAAATCAGAGAAAGACTCTGTTACATGTCCAGCTGCAAATGGAAAAGAAATGTACCATATCTCAGCTAAGAAGTATTTATATTACTGAAGTGAAAAGTTGCAAACAGATAATCAATTATAAAGAGTTCTCAACAATTGAAAGATCAAAGAAACCTACTTTACTAGAAAAGTAGGCTATTTCCCATAAAAATATAAGAAAAATGGGAGGCAATGATTTAAAAGCTGCACCTATATATATGGCACGAAGCATTGCTTTTAGGTTACTGATGTCTGCGTGCAACTGAGACAAGAATCTTGCAAGGTCTTCCCCCGAAAGCAAGTCCTTGGCTGCAGCCATATGCTTCTCGAAAACTTCATCAAGTGCAGCAATATATGAATCGTCCCTCGATTGAGCCTTGTTTACAAGATTGTACATCATGTCAGTGACTTTAGACATTGCTGATACAACTACCAGTTTCCTCTCAGAAGGGTCACGAAGCACAATGTCAGCAACATTCAGAATTCTCTGGGCACTCCCCATGCATGTGCCCCCAAACTTATGCACCGACCACATGTCGCCTTTCGGAAGGTCAGCAGTAACTTCAGCTTGCTCAATTGAAACAGCTGAAATGTCATAACATAACATAGATGCATATAAAGACAGGATTAAACCCAAAAAAAAAAAATTTGTAAAAAATGATTGCCTAATGCCTAAGGACTAGCATATCTGACCAAAAAGGCATATGAAATTGGAACCTGGGATGCAATACAATTATAAGAAACAAAATAACTGAGCATTACGAAAATAAGACTACTCTATAAAAGCCTTATAAGAAGGACATTTCGAAATTTGACACTCGTAGCAAGTGTAAGTAACACAATTATGCCAGAGTATTTGTCATGAAGTAGGCAGCAGGTTTCACTAAAAACGAATTTGATGAACTGAAATAAGTGGAACAACTTAAAGATATTATACTTGACTCTAGAAAAGAAAAAACCTCATGGCTGCATTTCTGTTCCCGCATGGTTGCTCTGCTCATTAAGTTAGTCCTCCGTTATGTCTTATGTGATAGAAAACTTGCAACCTCAGCATTTTTAGGTCCCAATACAGGGTGAAGTGGTCTTTTTGGCACCAGATATTTTGAACTAAAAATTACTTTCCAACAAAGGATATTGCTAACTGCTAACTCGTACATATTTAGAAGGACGGGAAGTCAAAACAGTAGCAATGCAAAACAAGAGGAATTAGTACCAGCAGCTGGCGTGAGCATATTCTTTGAGACATCTCGGTTTAGCTTCTCTGCAAGGTGGCTGATCCTGAATTGAAACATCAGTAAAAAGAACATTACTGAATAACAGGAGGCTATGTTGGCAGTTTGGAAATTAAATACAGAACCTAAATATCGCTTTGGAGCAAAACGTTTTGAATTAATCCTTATGGAATCGGATTCTAAACATGTCAACGCTATTCACAGTGCACCACAAAACACACCAACCTTAGAGAGCTCCCGATGGAGCTGTCTTGAGCTTTCTCGCATCGCCAACAACGCTGAGAAATAGAGTTCCTGCATTATTACCAATCAGAGTCTCGTTATTTCAACAATACAAATGGCTCAAGGAATCTAAAAAAGTTGACAAACAAGGGGGAAGGTGACAGATGGAAAATCGCTCCCTGTGCCATAACCGAGCGAGCAGCACAACTCCAGCACACACAAATCAACACAAACCCACAAGACGATGCAAATTACAATCGGAGGGCACGGGTGGCGAAAATGCAGAGGGTTCGAACTGGGGACCACGGCGGCGTGGAGATGCGAGGAGGCTGGCGAGATACTGCGCAGCGGAGACGCGAGAGGGAGGGGAGGATCGTGGAAGAGAAGGAGGAGAGAAGCGACCTGTTGGAGGCGGCGGGTTGATGGCGGCGGCGACGGGCGGCGAAGGCGGCGCCCGGGTGGGGGCTTGCGACGGCGAGGCTCCTCATGACAGCGAAGCAAGAGTAGTGGGATTAGAACTGACCCGTGTGAGCCGGCAGGCCCATAAACCCCCGCTTAACCCTACCAGTTTTCTGCTATGGTCCCTCTACTTATCCGTTTTAACTTTTGCCTGGTGTAGCGTGCCATATCCTTACTGGATTTGCATTCTGCCCGTTCCGTTTACTCTCTTTGACTATTTTTTAGTTATTTTTGACCATTCGTCTTATTTAAACTATTAGCTTAAATATACAAAATTATAAGTTATATTTCAGTTTCCTTGGAGTTTCGGAACAAATATGAACATTAGCACATTTGATAATTTGAAATTAAATTCATTTTCTTGGAAATTTCATTATATAGATAACTATTTGTATCCATCCAATACTAACTGAAAATTACACCCAAAATCCCGCAACAACGCGTGGGGAATTCAAGTAGAGATTTGCCAGTTCTCAGGTGACTGAGATTTCTGTCACATTTTTGGAACAATGAAAACATACTTCTGGAATAACAAAAATGCACTGTTGAAATAATGGAACTGTACCGCTGGAACAATTAGTTATTAGTCTTTTTTGAAAGAATATTTTTTTGCACGAGTGAATGAAAAATTTAGGTGGTTGGATCAAAATCCAATGGCTCAAAAAAATGACTGAAAGAATAGCAAAATCTCAGTCACCTGAGAAGGAGACACCTCCATTCAAATATTGAAGCAGATAGATTGATTTGGAAACCAAAACTGCCATGTGAAACTATTAAATTTATCTTGTACTCGAAAAATGAAGTAGTGCTCAGCAAAGATTACTTAACTAGGAGAAATTGACATGGATAAAATAAGTGTTATTTTTGCTCTCAGAATGAAAATGTACATATCTTTTCTTTGATTGCCATGTAGCTAAGTTTCTTGTTCTAAAAAAAGTAGCTAAGTTTCTTTGGCGAAGTGTTCACATTACTTTTGATGTTAAACCAGCAGAAAGTGTGAATGAACTATTTGGTCCATGGTTAGATGGAATCTAAACTTCAAGGGCAAATAATCGTAGGGGCTGGTGCCTTTTGTTGGACTTTATGAACTAACAGAAACAATGTTGTTTTTTTTTGTAAGACACTTATTCAATCAATCTTATATGCAAGTATTCGCCGATGAAGACGACAGGATAATGTCTGACTTGCATGTCGACCATGAGACTACGTTGATGTAAGTATTCGCCGACAATGATGAAGAGTTAGTAGTAGAATTTGATTTTAATAATGTCTATCTATCCGGACTTTTTGTTGGTATTTTTTTTTTCATATTTGGTTGGTCAAGCTTTGCTGGCATGAAAACTGTTAGCTGAAAATTTATAGTAATATATAGACCAACGAGAACCAGCCCAGATAGGTCATGTTTGGGGTTCCCAGCTTACTTAAAGTTTAAGTCACACACAGCTTATCCAGAGCTCCTAGAGAAGCTAAAGTACACAAAGTTTTCCCACGAGTTCTAGCACCAAAACAAGGAACCAACCGAAAAAAGTAAAAGACCATCATATGGCTGTTCGATCCAAGGTCCAATCGTTTGCTAGTAGAAGGTTCTCCATCCTTTTCTTGATTTTCTCCAGCATCTCCTCCAGCCTTTTGATAAGCAGAGTCCATCGCTAAAAAAAAAAAAAATGGATACAAACTTTCGAGCAGCACTTATAGGCGAGTGCAGAGCTCTATTCCTGAATACACATTTCATGGCTAATTAACCATAAAGTCCAAGCTATAGCTCCAAGTAAGATCAGTGGAGTTTTATTAGATTTATGTCCTCCCTCTTTAAGGGTTGATGGTGCATAGAAATTTGTACCATTTGGCCACTGCATAGCCAAATTGTGACTAACAGTTCCATCTTCTCCACGCAGCTTGCACCCTTTTCATTGCTCCTTAAGCTGGTCAGCTGTTTGGATTCTATCTCTACTAAGTTGCCACAAGAAAATTTCGTCTGCCATATCTCAACCATTCTGGAGTTGGTCATTCCTGCATTAAGTATAGTTTTGTACAAGATGCTGAGAAGCTCCCTGACTATTCCTGAAAAATCGTCGTAATTGAAGTCTGGGTCTTAGTGAGACAGAAGGCCGGGATACTCTATTCCATTATCTAACAAAGGGAGTTTTTTTTGGAGACCAATCTAACTAAAGGAGTTGTACATACGTAGTATTCTCCTTTTGAGATTACTGCAAATCCCGGCCCATCAAGGTCTCCACTGTCGACATGGTGGTGGTGGACGACTTGCGAAAGTGAAGTCTACTATCCCGAGATTGGCGGAATGGAAACGCCAAGAAAGTTTCTTCAACCTCGTCAAAGAAGTCATGTACTTTTAACTACAGCTAGTGGCGCGATGGTGCGGGCGCCACTGAACGGAAGGAAGTAGCCCACCGGAGTCGACCGAGTAGACGCGGCATGGCGCTGTGGAACGCGCTGGCGCCGGCGGCGACCGTGGCGCAGCTGGTCGGGGCGGACGCCGCGGGGCTCGTCTCGGCGACGCTGCAGGCCGTGCGCACGGCGCGGCGGAACCGGGCGGAGTGCCGGTCGCTCGCGCGCCGCGTGATGATGCTGGGCGACCTGCTGCAGCTGGTTGAGAGCTCATCGGAGACGATGCGGCGGCCGGAGGTGAGGCGGGCGCTGGACGGGCTGGGCGGCGTGCTCCGGCGCGCGTACGAGCTCGTGGAGTCGTGCCAGGAGCGCGGCGCCGTGTACGGGTTCGTGATGGCCGGGAGGCAGGCGGAGCAGTTCAGGGACGTGCAGGCCGAGATCGATTCGTACCTGTTGGTCTTCCCCATGGTCAGCCACATCGACATCACCATCCGCCTGGAACGGATTTGCCAGGTGCCAGACCCGGCGAACTCCATACACGTGATCTTTGATTCTTTATTAGCATTCCATCGATATAATGCCTTTTTTAAGGCCAAGACAGCTTTTCCTCCTGCTATTCTGATTTATTTGGCTGTCAAGTCGTTTGGCAAAACAGCTTATATGAAAAATAAGTTGCAAAAAGCTACTTGTTTCTGGCTTATTCAAAATGGTTTATTCTAGTACAAAATCGAAAACAGCTTATTGCAACTTGTAGTAATAGTTTTTCTGCTGTTTGGTAGGGCTTATGGTTTATGAGGGCATAAACCAAAGCAAAACCTCTCCATAAGCCCGCCAAAACGGGGCTTTAGTTTTATACCAAATCAAAATTTTCAAATTTTAACTATCAATTGTGAAAAAATCATATAGATAAGCCCTTTAGCAAAGGGGCTGGGCTCTTTTCCCTCTTTTTCGACGGGCGGTCATGGTTAATCTAGTAGTTCTTTTGACTCTGTCACACATAAAGTTGAACTCATATTTCAGGTGTCGGATGTCGTACCAGGTTCCCTTCACAACCATTTTGAACCTAATGCCTGGTGAGATGTTTTCAGTATTACTTATCTATCTGACATGTCAACATGAGTCCATTTTACCCTACACGATGTCGTCAATACAATTAAGCACATACTTACTCGTAGATTTTGCCACATGTGAATAACAAGTTCATAATATAATTGTTTCTGATATACAAAATTTCAGAAACACTACTACTTCCGCCTACCCAATAGACTGTGGGTGGCATTTGAGGCCCCAAGAGTTCGATCCATGGATTGAACCAGGATGCTCCCATCGGAGCCTCGAACCAGTCAAGCTCCTTGATCGTCCCTAGTCTTCCTAAGCTGTTACATATCTAGAATTTTTTGGACAGTATAAAGTCAATAATTTTCTGCATAGGAAATACAACTCGTTTGGTTCCGTTTCTGCTCATGGTCGCTAAAAAAATGAATTTCTCACGTGTAAAAATACCAAGAAGTACCTATCCTTGAACAAGAGCTTAGAAAAACCCTATGTGTCTTGTAGGTGGCTCCAGATCAGACGAATGAGTTAAGATGTTTTTGTTCCAACTCAAGCTTTACGCCCTTTATGAGTGATGTCATCTGAGGAGAGCAGTTTTTTAATTTATCTTTTTAAAATGTTGTGATCTAAAGTGGAATTTTAAGGATCTTCAGACATACGTCATCTAAAAAATGTTTTTTGGATAGTACCTCTATGGAATATCAATCCATATCTCCTAGGAAAATTAAGACGTGATTCATCCTCAATAATTGCTGTGAAAATTTGAAATGATATTAGACTTGGTATTTTCCTACACTCCCCACACCAAATAACCAGCCCTATGAAATTCATTCCCTAAACATTTCATCTCAAAGCAGGTGATAAAATAATACTTTGGTATGTCACCTGTTTCTTGAGCAATTTGTTCTGTGTAACCTTTTTGCAGTCCCAGCTGGAACGAAGGAAATGCTTTAGGGGGTCTTTTCTTAGAAACCAATCATACTGCATCTGGTCCTTTTGGGGTTGAGGAACACCAAAAATCAGGTAATTACATCCATTTAGTTTTGTAGATAATGGAAAAGTCTCTCCAGCCAGCCATGTGCATCGCAATATGCATGCGGCCTTCGTTCACAACTATTACAGTCCAATATCATTGGGATGGTCGACAAGAATGGAAGCAACACGGAAATCATTTAGCCTTGTTGTCATGGAACCTGGCAATAATATTGGAAAGAAATAAAAATATGCAGAAAAAAATTATAAAGAAATACACCGATATATAGCTTGCTGTGTGTGCTTTCCGGTAAAATATGCTTGAAATATTTAATTTTTCTATTTTGAGAAACTGCTCGTCTAGCTCATGTGTTTTCACATTTATCACCTATGTCCATGTGCTTTGAAAAAAAAAAAGGTATTCTTGCTAGGTTGCCTCACTTGACTTGGTATCTCAGATCAGATTCTCTATATTACGTGAGACCCCGCACGTGCGCACATAGAGTAAGATAGGTGGCGCCTAATTAAGATCATGGGCGTCGACTGACATTATCACCTTAACAATTTAGCAAGAATTATCATATCAGGATCGCACATCATGCCATCCACCGTGGTTGCCGTGTTTGAGTTTTAGTATTTCGCGACCGTGTAACTTCACATTGTCGAACTTTGAAGCTTTGGAATGATAATAATCAATCCTGTTACTCAATATGTTTTCCTTTTGGCAGGGCATAAACTTCATAAATTATTAAAGGATGCTACAGATAATTTTTCTCTTAAAAACATTGTTGGAAAAGGTGGTTCAGCTACTGTTTATAAGGTAATGGGTACATCTTCTAGATATATGTAGTTCACTCACATAATTTTTGGTTGAGCGGAAAACAACAATATCTAAATTTCTGTCAATCTGTTGTTCATGAAACAGGGACCTGGTTTTTTAGGTTATGTTTGGAATTCTTCTGTTTCCGGTGCATCATGATCTAAATATTTTTTATTTACAAATTATTGATTAAATCCAGTCTCCACCAAACCAAAGTTACCATGCTGTTCACGACAAAATATAAATGCCTGGGGACACAAGATATATAATTGATGGCATTGGACCACATACACACAAATAATGTAACAAATACAAAATTTTTCCAGTTAAATCATCTATACCAGATTGTCTCGGTAGAATTGCACTGAATTACAGATCGAGTAATACATATTACTTTTGAAGGAAATTTGTTCAATTTTTGCAGCCCAACACATATGCTAAAATGCCATTGGAAGTCACGTATCTTTTAGGTGTACCATATTATGGTACCGGTCCACGACTTGAGTACTTTCTGATACTTATATCTTCATTCCTAACATTGTATTTTTGAATAATAATTCATAAGAAAGGTACCTTATTCACGATCAAAGAATGGTGTCACGTCTCTAGAATTATATAGTTGAATCCTATAAGAAGAACATTCACTAACTACTGTCACTTTGGCAGGAGTATCAGAAGCCACTTTTGTTGGTTACTTTGTAGAGATAGCCCAACTCATAGTAATCTTTTTTTTTTAATTTCCTAGTCTTGAAGTTTCATTATTGTAGCGGCCTCTTGAACGGTTGAATACCTTTTGGTCCATCATTTTATTTCGGAAAAATTGTAAATACCCACTTGCATATAAGGGAGGTTTTCATATACCCACCTACAAGTATCTTTGTTGTATACACGTGCTAATAAGTTCTCTTCAGCTGGGAGCTTCCTTGAGCTGCTCTTTTTTTTCTTTTATAATCAACTTTTGAGCTGGGTTGAATACTATCTATGACGTGCTTAGGTGTCCTTTAAAACTTTATGTACGCAAAACGTGTCCCACCGTTGGATCATCATTTGGACTATGCTTATCAGGCTTGTACGGGTGATGGACTTGAGCTCGTGATCAAAAGATTTCATAATGTCCAACCCACGGTTCGTGTCGTCAGCAATCCCAAGCTCAACAACAAAAGATTTCATAATGTCCATGCATGGTGTGGATTGGGATGCGAAAAATCATGCAGTGGATCTGAACAGAGTGAATCCAGAGAAGGCTTGACTAACAGCAGGATTGGAAGTGAATGTCAAAGTGAATTCAATGTTCTTTCGAAGCTCCAGCACACTAATATAATCAATGTTCTGGGACTCTGCACCGAACCAGAAATGATTTTGGTCTACGAGTATATGCCCAATGGGAGCCTCGACACATTTATCTCTGGTATGTCTTGCTCAGCTGTTTGCGAACTTCATTCATGTATTGATCTTCATACTGTTCCACGATACCCGTGTTGCAGATGCGAGTAGAGGGGCATCACTTGATTGGCTATCTCGCTTTCGTATAATTGAAGGAATAGGCCAGGGCTTGCTCTATCTACATACACAGGAGCTATGCATTGTACATCGCGATGTGAAACCTAGAAACATTCTTCTGGATGTGGACATGAATCCTAAAATAGGCGATTTTGGTTTAGCAACAATGATGGGCCAAGGGAAGGAAATCCACGCAGTAGCTGGAACACTGTAAGCGCTTGTTCCTTAAGCCTAGATCATGGTGGAATGCATTTGTTTCATTTTTAATGGATCAATAGGAGTTAATATAACCAACTATTTCTTACATTATTGCTAATCTTTGATTTATTTCAATCTTTCAGTTTCTATATAGCTCCTGAATACTGTCGTTCTGGTGAAGTTTCTGCGAAGGTTGATGTGTATGCTTATGGTGTCACTCTTCTTGAAGTCATTGCCGCAAGGAGTATCATGGTCAACCGAACTCTTCTAGAGGACGTAAGTAAATATTCTAAGTTTCATATATCAATATTATGCATTAAGTTTTTGCATTTTAAAATGAAGCATATGCATATAGAAATTGCTTTGTGTACCTCTCCATCATACAACTGAACCATCCGACTGCAAGCTGACCATTCGATGAATGAATATGCTTCATCTGTTTGAGTTTTAGAAAAATGCATCATGGCGCTAGACCTACACCTGTTATCTTTATAGAAAAATGAAGCATACGCTTAGGGCCAGGGTGGAGATCACCTCATTGTTATCTTCAATTATTTTGTTGAAAAGTATGCTTACTTCTATTGTTCAAACTATGTTTTATTTTAAACATACAAGATTTTTATTGTAGGCTTGGCATTTATGGGAAAGCGGGAGATCACTTGAGCTATTAGATCCATCAGTTTACAAAGGCAATAATGAAGATCAAACAACAGAGATAACAAGATGCATTCAGATAGCACTGCTCTGCGTTCACCACGATCCAGCAGAACGGCCCTGCATGTCAGATGTACTTCTGATGCTTGGCAACAAGAAGGCTGTACCGGCCCCTCTGCGTCCAGATACTGTCCGGATTCCCGTCCTACAAAATAACGGAACCTGCAGTTCTACTGAGTTCACCTCGCCACGATAGGGAAAGCCTCCACGGATTCTGAGGTATCGACTGCATTATGAACCAAACATCACCTTATATTGGTAAAAACAATGAAACAGCGAAGACGAGACGACGCAGTAGTCGACGACAAGCAGCACTGCCAGATTGTTGAGGAAGTTAAGCATGTTTGAATGCTAATATGAGACTTATTCATCATAAAAAAATTTAATCCTGATAGTAGAACTTGGATGGGAAATGTTTAAGCTCTAATCGTTGTTTTTTTGGTGAAACCACAATCGATGTTTTTTGGTGAAACCTCAAAAAGTTTGAAGATTATACTCTAGAATATTTGTTAACGTTGACAAGCACTCTGTCAGCTGCTTCAAATTAATGAAAATAGGTTCCATGAAGCATGTGTGCATTGGAGTGGTTTTTGAGCAAAATACAGGGGAGAGGATTTGCAACAAAAAAGGTTAAGAGTGGGAGTCTCATCAAACTCCAAATGATAAATGGGGTGGACTATGCTTAATTGGTCTCAAACTCCAAATGATAATGAATCGTATTAAATTTTGTAAGATCAACTAAAAAACACTTATATTTACGCATAAATGGACAACTATTAAGTCTTGTGTTTGTGGACGAGGAGGAGGGAGTGTAGCTTTTTTTTTGAAAATAATAAATAAATATTTCTATTTTCATGGAAATTAAAAGTGAATTCAAGTGAAATTCTTACTAGTCCAAATAGTGCACCGACGAAATGAATGCTCCCGACGACTTGTAGTAAGTCATGGTCTACTTACTACTACTCTGCCCACCGTGTACGCTGCTGCCTGGAAGGAAGCGCGAAGGAAGTTTCGACTTTGTCTCATCACGAAGTTGGCAAGTAGCGGGCGGGACATTGTTCTTATGCCTCTGCGTCTGCAAGCATCAAACCAATCGTAGTTTCGCAGAGTCAATCGCGATGGCGCTCTGGAACGCGCTCGCGCCGGCGGCGACCGTGGCGCAGCTGGTCGGCGCGGACGCCGCGGGGCTGGTCTCGGCGACGCTGCAGGCCGTGCGCACGGCGCGGCGGAACCGGGCGGAGTGCCGGTCGCTGGCGCGCCGCGTGATGATGCTGGGCGACCTCCTGCAGCTGGTGCAGGCAGGTTCCGAAACCATGCGGCGGCCGGAGGTGAGGCGGGCGCTGGACGGGCTGGGCGGCGTGCTCCGGCGCGCGTACGAGCTCGTGGAGTCCTGCCAGGAGCGCGGCGCCGTGTACGGGTTCGTGATGGCCGGGAGGCAGGCGGAGCAGTTCAGGGAGGTGCAGGCCGAGATCGATTCGTACCTCCTCGCCTTCCCCATGGTCAGCCACATCGACGTCACCATCCGCCTGGATAGGATCTACAACATGCTGCTCCCTCCGGATCACTCCCAGCAGGTAGGTGACCTCGATTTTGCTTTCTCAGCTGCAATATGGTTTTGGGAAAGACAGCAAAATCATCGGGAAGTCATGCTTTTAGTTTGTTCCATAGGATGTGACGGGAATTTACCCGTGTGTGTTGCAACGGAGGACAATAAAATGTTATGAAACAATGATACATTACCTAAAAATTTTATAATGCGTTAAAACATGATTCACACTAAATAGGTTGCTTTGACATGTGTCTCCTTTCTCCTAATAAAAGAATAGAAAGAAAATCAGTAAAAAATAATTAAAAAATCATGGAAAGTAATGGACTCCACCAACACCCAGCCGGATCGGCCCATCTCCCTCTCTCCTCCTCTCCCCTCCACCAGGCCAAGCGCACACCCGCCTACCTGGGCCGGCCCAACCAGCCAGCCAAGTCGGCCGCCGATCCTATACGTAGGTTGCCCGATAGAATCCTTTCGATCGAACACTTCAAGATTCGTGCAACACAGCCATCCAACGGTTAGCCTGCTTTCTTCCTCCTCCTGCCTTCCCGACGACGACGGCGACGGCGACGAGCCCGGCGAAGCCGGGTTAGATCGGCGGCCGCAGATTCGGCGGCGGGAGCCGTCGGAGACGATGGAGGAGGGCAGGGCTGGGGCGTCTCGCCGGAGAATCCCTTATTGCGCGGGATTTGTACCCCCAAAATCTCTTCCTCCTTCCCCGGCGATAGAAAGGCGGCGGCAGGCCGGACCGGCGGTGGGCGGCGCGATGCGGGCGGGCGGCGAGGCGGCGGGGACGCCGCCGGCCGCGGTGGTGGCTGCTGGCGGTGGGCGGGATAAGGGCGGGAGCGTCACTTCTCGCCGGATTAGCGCGGCGGCGGAGGCGGCGGAGACGCCGCCGGAGCCGGGCGGGAGGCGGAGGCGGCGGGGCCGAGCATGACGACGGCGGTCGAGGGCGGCGGCGGCTCGAGGAAGAAGACGGTCGTGCGGGCCGTGGGCCGACGCGGAGCAGGCTGTGGGCCGACCTATCGGTGAGATCCCGTCGGACGATCTGCCGATAGGACGTCCCAAAGTCGGCCACACAGAAAGCATCACGACAAAAAAGAAAAGAAAACTCAGGTACATAATTTGGACATTCTTCAGTAGTGCTGACAACACACTTTGTTAATTAACCAATGTAATCGGACAACTCAACTGAAATCAATGCCTATGAAACATAGTTCCAGTTCTGATCATGCACCCAGACAGATGGAGTTAATTCAGGGACTTCATGCCTCTCCGTGAACGACGTCGCACCTCGCAACTGCTAGGGTCTAGACCAACTTCTTCCGTCCTTCGATGCATGGCAGCAAGGCGTCGGCCGAGGAGACGACCCCGGCCGCGACGAGGAACGACGGCAGTGCGATCATTTTGTCAAGCGGCAGAAGATTCTCCAGCCGCGAGATCGACTCCGGTAGCGATCGATTCCGGTACCACGATCGTCTGTACCGATGAACAGAGTTAGACGGAGGACGACGAACTGCGCCAGGCGGCGATCGGAAGAGAGGATCCCAACCGTCGTCAGGCATGACGATGATTTGAGATGGCGGCATGAGAGTAAGGGCAGGGCGATACGACAGGACGCAGGGCAACACATAGCAGATAGCCTTCGTACGCGGGAAAAAGTGGGGCGAGGTGACGCAAGAAAAATAATTTTACCTCGTCGTGAAAAAGAATAAGGATGTACGGCCGACGTTTGGAAAAATATTAGATAGGAGAGATTCAAACTTTACAAAAGAAATGTTGTACAAGTGCATTTTATTTTACCAAAAAGGTGACTGAGTCGCTTACAAAATTTTAGCTGCGTGAGAACTACCAGAGGAAAAGGAACAAAATTTTCTATGCTTTTGACCTATCACAAAAGTAAAGATCATGTTGACTCCTAACAAAATTTAGACATTTCTTTGTTTTTCTTATCTATGCCATTGACCTCAGTTTTCATGTTACTCTCGAAACAAATGTTAGACACTTCTTTGTTTGTCTTACCTATGTTTTGTTGAAATGTTTGCCAACCAAACACATTTGTTCTTTTTTTTAAACAAAAAAAACCTCTCTCCTCCATCTTTTGACAGAACACAACATAATGGAGGGACAACTCCGATGTCTGATACATAGATATCGCACAAATTTTTTATGTAATAGCACTTCAGTTTATGCTACATAATGAGGTAAAGGCAGCCAAAATCGATGGACAAATGAGCTTAACCCAAAGCTCAACAAAATAGATCTAATCACACATCTGAAATATGGACATAAAGTTCTATTGATAAAGTAGCGAGCAAGGCTTGAATTATGGCGCTCGACAGCATACAGCCCCTATATATTTATAGACTACAAAGCCTTACATAACTTGACAACTGATATCCATCTAATTAAGTTGGCATATAAGATATAACATAGGACAACAAGTGACTTCTTGTGACATCACAACTCCACTTGACCTAAGTTGCTCTTTATGACACAAACATAGAGGTAAAACTCAAGCTAACTTTTTTGCTTCTAATATAGATTTTGTCCCTCACTTTTTTCTTGCTCCCTCAACCAAAATTGAATTCAGCAAGGACATTTAAGAAATCTCAATATAAATTGTATAATCCAGCATACTTTTAGCTTTTGGAAAAAAAAGGAAATACGCAGCTCTCCTGCGTATTCGAGAAAAAAAAAGAAAAAAAAGCATACTTTTAGCTTTTGGAATGAGGTTTTGGGGTAGTGCATCATCTCTTTCATCGTTTAAAGAAACTTTTTTGTGGGGAGTACGATGCCTAGAACATTAATGTCTTCCCCTTGATTCACTTGATTTTTAAGTGCTTAACGTCAAATGGGAGTCGTATTTCAGGCATTGGAGGCGGTGCCAGGTTCACCTACCAGTCACTTAGGACCTTATGATAGGTGAGATGTTTGCTGCATATTTATGTTTTCTACATTTCAAAACAAAGGCTCCTCGTTTTTACATTTAGAGATTTAGCTGATACAATGAGGAGAGAGGAAAACATGAATTAAATGATTAAACACTTGTTTATGTACAAAGATTTTATATAGAAACTTAGCAAATTCTTGTATTTTGTATTCATGCTTTCAGAACAAAAGGACAACAATGAGTTTTCTCCCTTTTCGTGGACTTAATATTTTCCTGACGGTGTCACGGTGTGACATTGTGTATTTTTAGGAATGAAGAAAGTGGCTTGGGGGGTTTGCAGTTGGAAAGCTGTCAAACTGTAGCTGAGATTATAGAGGTTGAGGAACACAAAAGTACAGGTAATTTTACATAAGACTAATTTATTTGTCATGGAACTTAAAATGACTCCTTAGGAAGTACGGGGACAAATTGTTGGAAAAAAAATTCACCTGTGTTCAAACCTTATTCGTGTACATCTAGGTGCTTCCTGTTAATGTTCGAAGCCTGATCCCCCCCAGAAAAAAGTTCGAAAAATTAGTCCATGTATGTTGACATTAACCACTTAGGCCGACCAATGTCTTCAAGAAATAGTTCTTCTAGGTTGCTTCATTTTTAAATTTGTTTCTTTGGACAGACTTCAATATGAACCCAGTATATATTTAATATGAAATGTTATCTCCTAGACTATACTTCTACAACAATATTATGAACTTCTTTTTGTTTGGCGGTAAAAAAACGAACTGACTACCAAGGAGGAACTAGGTAGCTTCAAATTCAAAGCAATAACGCATGAGCACCCAAAGCTGAGTTGAAGAGGACTTGATCCTGGATTTAGCAATAGTAATAATTAAGAGTTGCTTGCATCTGATTCTGCTAAATCAATTAATATTATTGTTTATCCAACTGTGTATCGTGTATGTTAGACCATGTGTGGCGACAGAAAAAAAAGAATGTGACACCAAAGTCTGTGTAGATCATCAGGAAACGTTTGAGGAGCAGCTCTTAAGCAGAGAGCAGAGACTGAAACTGAAATGGCTTTGCTGGTCGCCTCAGCAGAGCCCAGAAGGTAGTAGCAAAAAGAACGATATTGCTTTATCTCCATGCTTCCATTGTAATACATATGGAAACTTTGAATAATACCAAGCAATGGCTGATGGAGATACTTTAACTTTGATAGACCGTTCAGCTTATGACTTATTGAAGGATGCTACGAATAATTTCTCATCTAGAAACATAATTGGAGTTGGAGGTTGGTCTACTGTTTATAAGGTATGTTTCTGTTGCTCTGTTCCATTGCCATTTGGTGATGGAGAAAAGCAATGCTATTATTTGCGTCTCAATCTGGAAGCAACTTGTTTGCAAACAAAATTTGGAAAAATCGAATCTTTTGTTGTGTCCTTGAATTGATCTTGTGCTTAATGGTAATTATTTAGGATTGAGTACTGGTTCTTTAAGATTAGTTATTAAGTCCAGCACAAAAAATCCAATTTTATTGGCATGTTTTCGAAGAGACATCAGTACTGTTTAAGTCCTTGGTTTCACACAAGAAGTCCAATAGGACTGTGCCCAAAAATCTTGAAGGGCACATGATACAAGAAAGATTTAACAGTACTGGATTAGATGTATCTAATTATCCTCTACAACTACATATTTTGCGTTTGAAACTTTTCTGAAAATAGTATGCATTTGAATTTAGAAGTTTTGAAGAACTTTTATGCTTCTAGTTGCTTGCAATGACCCAAAATCATGGTACGTAGGATAGGAAAACTTTCTTAAAACCGAGTTTTTAAATAAAAATGTCTATTCTACTCCCTTCACCTTCGCTACTACTCCTTCTTCGGCCATGTTGTGGTGAATAGAAGACAAACACATTTTAATGCCCATAGAATTGAGTAAATAGGAGTTGCCAAACTTATCTCCAGTGAATTTGCATGGATTAGCTAAGACAACGTTTTCAGTCTGATGGTTGAGGATCTCCGGTGTACATTATATAGGAAAACAAATTGTTCTACCTTCAATCGATGATTAATTAAACCTAGGTTTCCAGGCTCATATAGGTGGACTTGAGATCGCGATCAAAAGATATCCAACTGATGCAACAAGTCATGCATCCCAGTTTGATAGTGAGTTTCAAATTCTTAAGGCGCTTCAGCACAAAAATATAATCAAGCTTCTGGGAAACTGCGTTGGACAAGGGGAGAGAATTTTGGTCTATGAATATATGCCGCATGGGAGCTTGGACAAATTCATATTTGGTATATCTTACTAAGATACTTTATACTTCCTTCATGAAAATGTTTTCATAGTGTGTATTCCTTAATTATAACTATGTTGCAGATGTGGGACCTGGGGCATCCATTGATTGGATGTCGCGCTTTCATGTTATGGAAGGGATAGCCCAGGGTCTTCTCTATCTACACGTGCATGAGCAGTGCATTGTGCACAAAGATTTGAAACCAAGCAACATTCTTCTGGATTCTGATATGAATGCTAAGATAAGTGATTTCGGTATAGCTACAGTGCTACCCCCAAAATTTTACCACGATACATGTATATCTGGAACATTGTAAGAATTAATGATTTTTATAGAGGAACACTATTAGATCTATAGCATTGATTGCTTTCTTCCCTCTGCTAAATCGCTGGTTTATTTTTACAATTCAGTGGTTATATGGCTCCAGAGTATCTTCGTAAAGGAATTTTATCTCCCAAGGTTGATGTGTATGCTTATGGTGTCATTCTCCTAGAGGTCATTTCGGCAAAGAAGTCATCTGTTCCCTGGCTCCAAGATGATAAGTATGTGATGTTGACTGAGCATGTAAGTAAATATCTATATATATTTTTTCCTTGTTTCTCAAGAATCTGTTGTGGTTAATTTTTTGGCGCACTTATGTAACAACCACATACAAGAAACTTGCTTTCGACTATTTTCTGTTACCAATGAGAGTTCTTCTGCAGGCATGGCATTTGTGGGCAACCATGAGGTCATCTGAGCTTTTGGATCCATTGTTGTGCAACGGAGAACCAATGGCCGACATAACCAGATGCATTCAGATAGCACTGCTCTGTGTTCACCACGATCCAGCAGAACGGCCCTGCATGTCAGATGTACTTCTGATGCTGGGCAACAGGATGACTATACCTTCCCCTAAGCAGCCAGATGAATACCAGGCAGATGGCCATGAATACCAGGCAGATGGCTATGCAAGTGAAGCTACTTGGAGTTCTTCTGACATAACATGGCCTCGGTAGGAATATCAATAATATCTGAGCTGCCAACTCAAAATATGAAGCAGCGCATTTGTCCTGGGGGAAAATATAGGTGTGAGGTGGGGCAGATCCCTGCGCTCCAGAGGAACCAAAGAAGTATCACACGATCAAAATGACTGAACGACTATTGTGCTTACTGTTTTTCACCTTTCATGCAATTTGAAGTAATCATTTCTATCAAGCTGCAAGAGACCACCACAGGTAGTAAGAACTCCGCTGTACTATTCATATATTTTCTTCGTTCCACATGTAAAATATGTGTTGCAGTGTACATTTTTCATGCCAAAAATAAGTCGCGGTGTGATTTTTCCAAAAGCAAAGTAAATAATATTTTGATGCGTGTTTTCGTATATGTTAATGCGGATGTTGTTCGTCGATCGATGTTGCATACGTTTATTTTCGGTGTTGCAACAGAGGACGTACGTCCGGGCGCTAGCTAGCACGCACCCCTTCTCTTTTCTGATAACATCGGCCCGTCATCATGCGATGGTGCCGTAGTAGTCGTGGTCGTGCTTGGGGTAGGTGCACCCGAGCCCAAACGGCACCCACCGTCCGTACCCGCCCAAGTTCTTGCTGCACTCCTTGATGGCGAGGTCCCCGAGCACCCTCCTCCCTTTCCGCGTGACGAGCACCACCTCCCGGCTGCTCTCGAACACGACCCTGCACTGGCCGTCGCCGCCGTCCCTGCGGCACGACGGCGCCTCCGGCCACCGCTCGTCCCACACCACCACGCCGTCCATCTTGTTGCCGTCGCACCACCACTCGCAGGCCACCGCCGGGCTCCGCTTCCGCTCGCTCCAGTCCCTGGGATAGATGCTCTCGTAGTACCGTTCCTCGGTGTCCCCGGGCCCCAGGATGAAGTCCATCATGTCGCCGTCGCAGAAGAGGTTCATCTGGGCGCTCAGCCGGTTGTCCACCGGGCACACGAACTTCGTCCTGCCGTCGCCGGCCGTTGCTGCGACGATGGCAAGGAAGGAGGCCGCGATGGCTGTGGCCAGGATGACCGCACGGCGCACCTGCTGGCACAAGGTTTGTGATGAAGCTTTGTCCATCGATGGCTATGGTCTACTGGATTCACGTACTCCGTCTCCCTACCCAAAGCTCGGGCTCAATCCATTTATTATGGATGTCGTGACACGTTAAACTCATGAGTAACAACTTGTTTTAAGTGCACATACGTTTATGGTATCAATGCTTACATTAGATGTTACTCTTGTATTTTATATATCCTCTATTTTTTGAGGAGGAAGTGGCGTTATTTTTTTTTATAAAAACACAGGACATACATAGTTGTTCACATACAGGACAGACTTAGGTCCTAGGTTTGACTCCCCGTGGTGAAAGGGGTCTTAGCCTAGTGGTTAAGACATCCGAGTAACACCTCTCAGGTCCTGGGTTCGACTCCCCGTGGGAGCGAATTTTCAAGGATTTAACGGCATTTGTGCTTTCAGTGGTAGGCGATGCTCCCGTCGACAGCGAGGCGCCAGTGATGACTTCGTATCTCTAGATTTGCCGGCTCAGTCTTCGAAGATGCTCATAGGGGTAGGGTTTGCGTACGTGTGTTCATAGGGGTGAGTGTGCGTGCGTTGTGAGTGTCTGAGTTGTACTGTGTAATCTCAAAAAAAAAGGTTTGACTCCCCGTGGGAGCGAATTTTCTAGGATTTAACGGCATTATGTTTTCAGTGGTAGACGACGCTCCTGTCGACAACGAAGCGTCAGTAGTGACTTCGTCAATCTTGTGGATTTGCCGGCTCAATTTTCGAAGATGCTTAAAAAGGTAAGGTTTGCGTATGTCTGTTCACAGGAGTGAGTATACATGCGTTGTAAGTGTTTGAGTCTGTGTAATCGCAAAAAAAAAAAAATCCATCAGTCCTCCACTGATGTTAAGTGCCAAAGGTTTGTACAACGTTTTTTCCTTTCAAAAGGACAGTCAGGACTGTCCTTTTGAAAGGGGCTGTCTGGGCACCACCCGGGTATTTTTCCTCCTTCCACCACCCGAATTTTCAGGCCACACGATCAAGATCTAGCGGTTCTCCTTCATCTTCAACCTCCAGCTTGCCCTCACCCTCCCGAACTCCTCCCATGACCTTGTCGCCGCCCCACGCACCGCCGCCCCCACCTCGGCGGGCTAGGGCATCGCCGAGCTCCGCGCGCGCCGCCGCGCGCCCGGAGCTCCGGCGAGGCCCTAGCCCGCCGAGGCACCGCCCTCCGCCGCCTCCCGCCGCCGCCTCCCACCCCGCCGTCGTTTTCCTCGCCCCAGCCCCAACCCTGGCCCAACCGCCGTCTCCCGCCGCCTCCACCACCGCCGTCTCGCCCGCCACCACCGCCGGGCCGGCCTGCCTCCCCCGGCCCTCTTCTAAGTCCGGCGATACTCCGGTGAGCCCCCCAACCCCAACCCCTAACCCTAACCCCTAACCCTAACCTCGCCGGAGGAGCTCCTGCTCGCCGGAGATGGGGAAGAAGCCGGATTCGGTAGTGGAAGGGGGAGAGGAAGGGGAAGAAAAAATTCAGGTGGCAGCCTCCTCTCAAATGCCCGGGTGGATTTTAGCAATCCCCTTTTGAAAAGACAATGGTGACGAAGCTTACATAGAAAAGAAGCATCTATGTAGGTGACCTTTTTCTGTTGTCAAGTAGTATATTGCAAACACCTGACAATGTTACCAATGCTTTTATGGTCGTTAAATGGAAAAATCCCGAAGAATTGTCACCAACTCTAATAACTTAGTCCATTACATCAGTTAGCTATGGGTACAAAAGTAATAGATTTATAAATTATAAATGGCTCTGTTCTGCTGGAAATCTGTCAAGCACAATCCACTGCAAGATTTCTAACATTGCCCTACAGTTTTTCTTTTGTGACCAACAGTTTTCCTATTCTTTAGTAGTGTTCATGAATGGCTGATAGTTTTTTAGTACAAATTGAAACAATTCCCTACAATTTTACCTCTCATTACCAACAACATTACTAATTATTCCCTACAAACTCATACTATAACTGTCAGCCATTTGTAAATAGACTGGCGGGAAAAGGTACAAGCCTTGTAGTGAGCAACGTCAATTTGTCGCGTCGGAGTTTTAGGGATATGTAAGTGTTCAAAGAACAGCTCCACTTTCAGGCGTCGGTCGGTATGTAGACCATTGATTACTGTTTTACTAACCAACAAACTATAAGTGATCAATTTCTTCGAAATATATGAGTTGGGATATTGATTGAAGACATATATATGCGCATTCTCGAATCCATTGGAATGTTTATCAGACGTTGAAATTTTTCGACATGGCAATGTTAGCTGCGAGTACGCTCCTTTGTTGACGATCACCGCCGTCATCAGTTAGGTAGCCAGCCGATGTTGCCGTAGTACACGTGGTCGTGCTTGGGATAGGTGCATCCGAGCCCAAACGGCACCCACCCTCCGAACCCCCTCAAGTTCTTGCTGCACTCCTTGATGGCCACGTCGCCGAGCACCCTCCTCCCGGCGCGCGTGACGAGCGCCACCTCCCTGTTGCTCTCGAACACGAGCCGGCACTGGCCGCCGCCGCCCGTTGTCCGGCACGACCACGCCTCCGGCCACCGCTCGTCCCACACGACCACGCCGCTCATGACGTTCCCGGCGCACGACCAGCGGCAGACCACCGCGGGCAGGGTCCGCCGCACCCTGTGCCGGAACGGCGCCGGCGCCGGGTCGTAGACGCTGGGGAAGATCCGGCGCGCTGCCTTCCCCGGCGCAACGGCGAAGTCGAACGCCGTGTCGTCGTCGCAGTCGAAGCTCATCGGCGCGGACAGGTGGTTCTCCACCAAGAGGTTGAAGACCGTCAGCTTCGCCGCCGGGTCGTAGGCGCGGGAGCACGGCCAGCTCCGGCCGGCCTTGTCCGTGATGAAGCAATCCTCGGCGGCGATGGATGTGGCCAGGGCGATGATGACGATGGCACCATGGAGCTTGAGCGAGGCGCCGACGGCGGACTGTGAAGGTTTGGCCATCTTGGCTTTGATCTTTTGCTGCCCGGCTTATTACACCTCCGCGTCTCTTTTGCCCATAATAACAAGCACTCCCTCTCGGTTTAATGTGGATGTGACAGGTTAATTCAAACTCGTGAGTAACTTAATCTTAGTTACGTACATTTATTTATGATCCTGGATATTAATGCTCAGATGTTACTCTTTCATGTCTTTCTATTAACGTTGTATTTACGTCCAGTTATGCTGTTGCTGTATCGGCAGTTCCAGTGCGCATATATAAGATTCACTTTTCATCCACCCCATTTCGGGAGATATAGCTGGCTATGATCGAGAAAATAGATTGTCTCTCTTGTAGCAGAACTGAGACATCAAAATAAGTGGAGTCAAGCATGTTTGTTAATTGTACGAGAGTAATTTAAGAAAGAAGTTCATTTTAATTACTACCCTCAAGTATCCATGTTGTTCACTTAACTCCCTAAACTAAATTTTACTCTGATTTACTCCCCCAACTATCTAGATTGGCTCAATTCACCCCTGGTGAAATTTTTCATTTTTGTTTCTCTTTGTACGGGTTATATTTGAAGCTCAAATTTTGTAGGATGATAGATGCCATCATACTCTATGCTCGAAAAATTGTTCCAGATTTTTTCATAAATATTTTCTTGCATTATTCTATCTCATATGTCGAATATGTGTTGCACACTTTCCACATACAAAAAGTTTAAGAAAATTATCTAAAAATTTTAGTAACATAAAGTATGTTTTAACTTATAATCTGACAAAAATTTACGCTCAAACATGATGTGTATCTAGAGATACAAAAAAGAAAAATTTCATAAGGGAGTGAATTGAACCAATCTAAATAGTTTGAGGGAGTAAAATAGACCAAAAATTAGTTTAGGCGTTAAGTGAACTACATAGATACTTGAGTGTAAAATAAAATTGACTTCTTCTGTAATTTAATTCAATATCAAGGACTAATAAACTTTTTATCTGCTTGTATAATCTAGTTATACCTGTTTATGCATCTAAGAGTTGAAAATAGCATACATTTGTAAATAACACAAGGGTTAAGCACAAAAGCTAACAAAAACAATCTGGAGCTTTGGAAGGGGGGGGGGGGGGGGGGCATGGCCCTTTTATGAGAATTTATTAAGAAGCAATCTTATTGCTAAATCTCCATCCATGGTTGATGAAGAGTCGCATCACGATAGTCTCCAGTGTATATCATGCCTCTGTCATGAAGTTGGTGTCTTCCTCACACTTTCAAAGCTGCGAACACGTCCGCTACCGAGCATCCCTACATCAACGCTCAAAACGACGTAGGGCTGTTCCCACGTCACGTGCGTCAACTCGTGGATGTGATAGGTTAAACTCGTGAGTAACTTAGAGGCCCTTTGGCAGGATAAGTTGTTTTGACAAATAATCCGTAAGGCAAAACAGCTTATCTTGATTTGACCGCGTCAACTCGTGAATGTGACAGCTTCTCTTGGCTTGATTGGATAAGCTATTTTGACCGGTAATCCGTAATGAGGCCAATAAGTTGTTTTGCCTCAGAATCCAGTGCAAAAGCTGTTTTTTGCATAATCCGAAGCTTTGCCAAACAGACCCTTAATCTTGGTTATGTACATTTATTTATTATATTATAAATATATTAATGCTTAGATGTTAACGTTGTATTTACGTACGGTTATGTTGTAGCTGACCTGTATCCCCCATTCGAGTGAGCATAGGATTTCCTTTTTCGTCCACACGACTTCACGAGATATAGCGGATTATTAATAGATGGTCTCTCTGTAGCTGAACTGAGACATCAAAATAATAGGAGTAAGCATGTTCGTTACATAGTTGTATCAGAGTAATTCAATTCAATATCAAGGACTAGTAAACTTTTTAGCTGCTTGTATAGTCTACTTATAGCTATTCATGTATCTAACCGCTGAAATTGGTTTACATTTGTAAATAACACAAGGGTTAAGCACTAAGCTAAAAGAAAAACCTGTAGTTTTTTCTTGGGGGGGGGGGGGGGGGGGGGGGGTGGGGCATGTCCCCTACCGGTCTGGAATCATCCGGTCCGCTCAGGGCAAAACGAAATTGAGCGCCGCCGACCCCCTCATTCAACGTTGCTCCCACGTTCCTTGCGGCACTCTTACCCCTCACTGCGCACATAAATAATACTGCTCATCCTTGCAATCGCCACTATGGACTATGTAAAACAATTGGCTTCCCTCGGAAAAAAAAAGTGACACAATTGGCTTCATAAGGTGGAACAATTGATTTTATTTAGCAATTGGTTTCAAAAGGTTGGAACAATTGGTTTTTAATGGCTGGAACAATTTATTTCTATGGTGGAAGAACTGATTTTTATTTTTTGTTATTGTATTTTTTTTTTTTTTGTGACCGCGCCGCCGTTGGGTCCATGGACGATGGCGAACGGAAGGGGGACGAGCCAGGAAGACGATGATCGACCGGGCCAACCCCCCTCAGCTCCACCAGATCTCTCTGTTCAACATAGATAAATCATAAATAGTACTTACTAAAAATTAGCACATTTTCAATAAATCAACCACCAAGATAACATCACACAAATACCGCCAAAATAAATATATCATGTACTCAGTAAAACCTTACAAGATATATTGAGAAGAGTACATCGACTATGTTGTACATACATTTTGCAATGCATTCACTTAGTCAAATTTCCAATACTATTTATGATTTTAGGGTCTTAACCATATTAAACGCCTGAAGAGTGTATATGCTTTTAGGGTCCTAAGTCCTAACCATATTAAACGCCTAAAGAGAAGCCTTTGTGCTCTGCATCATCCGGATATGCAGTGCTCCCCTTCTGTTTCTATCAATCTCTCCTGAAAGTTGCAATTAGTAAGCTCTTTCTGGTAACCAACAAATTAAACAACCAGTAGTTTTTAATTTATTTCACTCAGGTCAAATATTTGCTTGGATTTTGGAGGCATGTGTACTTTTTTTGAGCGGTAACCGGCAGGTGTTCTGCCCATTTCATTAAGTAGAGTTGAAGAACATATTTACAGTATACATATTACGAGAAGGAAACTACTCCTCATCCTGGTTCAACGCCAGCCTCCAATGGAGGATGTCTTGCTTGACGAAGTCAGTTAGCTGCAGGGGTATCATGGCCTTGTTGTCGTAGTATCGCCTACATCGCTCCTTCCATATGTTCCAAGCCGTGTAGATGATGGCCTGGGCGCGCTGCGCGTAATTCGGCGAGCCAGGCGCCCCCAGCATTGCCGTCCACCATTGTTGTAGCCGTCTGTGCCGCTGCAGCGGGAGAGGAAGGAGGGCAAGTCCGGTCGTCGGCTCCAGCGCTCCCCAGACCCCGGCTGAGAAGGCGCATGATGTGAGCATGTGAGTGATGGTCTCCGGTGTGGTGCGGCACAGCTGACAAATTGCGTTCGCTTGTCCTCCCATCTTGATAATTCGGTCTGCTGTCCACAGCTTGTTTTGCAAGGCCAGCCAGCTGAAGAACTTGCATTTATTTTCGGTCTTGCTCTGCCATAGCCGGCCCCAATCATAGTTGGGATAAGAATCAGCGAATTGAATGGCATAGGCCGATCGCGATGTGTACTGACCAGTTGCTGTGAAGCGCCATGAGATGGTGTCTTCAGCGTCGGTTAGGTTGATGTTGCGCAACAAGTGCCAAAGCTCAACGAACTGTGTGATTCTTCCCTCGTGGAAATCCGCAGCATCCCCCTCATCCATCTGTTTTGTGTCGACCCTTGAGCAACCGTTTCATTTTTCCTCCAGGCCAATCTGTATAGGCATGGTGTGACTTCCTTCGGGACCTTACCTGCCAGCCATCGGTCGTGCCAAAAACTTGCTCGAGCTCCATTGCCAATCTGTATGGATGTGCATGCTCTGAACAGGTCTGCTTCCAAGCTCGTGATCTGCAGCGGCATGTCCGACCAAGGCCGATTTGGGTCTGTCCATTTGAACCACTACCAGCGCAGCCTCAGAGCTCGGTTAAAATCAGCGAGGTTTAGAACACCTAGTCCTCCCAGATGTTTTGGCCGCTGCACCCTTTTCCAGTTTAGTGCACAGTTCCCTCCCCGGGCTTCTTCTGATCCCTTCCAAAGGAAGTTCCTTCTAATTCGATCAATCCACTTTATGGCCCACTTGGATAGGGGGAAGGCAGTCATATGGTAGGTCGGTATCGAGGAAAGGACTGAGTTTACTAGAGCCAGTCGCCCAGCCTTGTTGAGAAGGCGTCCTTTCCATCCCGGTAGACGAGCTGCAAGCTTGTCAATGATGGCCTGCTCATCTGCACGTCTCAGTCGACAAGCCGTAGAGGCAAGCCAAGGTATTTGCATGGGAGCTGACCTCTTTTCACCTGAAATTGGCCAAGTACCTGGTCGAGATCAACATCGTCACAGCGGATGGGGAAAATCTCGGACTTCTGGACATTTGTATGAAGACTCGTTGCCTCGCCGAAGTGGGCTAGAATCTGTCTGAGGTTGTCAATATCAGCTGACTCCGGACGGACAAAGAGGCATGCGTTGTCTGCATATAGGCTTGTCCGCAGTTTGATTGGTGATTGACCGATGGGACTGAGTAAGCCTTGTGCCGTTGCCCGATCTAGTAGGCGCTGTAGGGGGTCCATTGCAAGGATGAAGCGCATCGGCGACAGGGGGTCCCCTTGCCGCAGCCCCCTTCGATGCTTGATTGGTCTGCCCGCTTCACCATTCAGTAGGATGCGTGATGTTGTGGTTCCCCATGTGATTGCAATTAGATCACGCCATCACTGACCAAATCCAGTCCTCTCCATGACCTCAAGCAAGTATTCCCATCTGAGGCTGTCGAAGGCTTTGGCAATGTCAAGCTTCAGCAGGAGCATTGGGGTTTTGGCGTGGTGAAAGTGATGTACAGCCCCTTGGACATACTGAATGTTATCCTGAATACTGCGGCCTTTGATGAACGCGCTTTGACTACGCGAAACCAGATTATCAAGACATGGTGCCAGACGGTTTGCAAGAATTTTCCCCAATATCTTCGCCACACTGTGCATGAGGCTGATCGGTCTGTAGTCGGAGATGGCTGCCGGTTCTTCACGTTTCTGTACCAGGGTGATGTTGGCCGAGTTAAGCAGGTTCCAGCATCCCTCCCGCAGCTCATAAATTTCCCGGATTGCCATAATCACATCAGTTTTAATGATTTCACAGCAGTGCGTGAAGAACGAACCAATATACCCATCAGGGCCCGGAGCCTTCTCACCTGGCGCGTCCATGACAGCCTTTTTTATTTCTTCATCTGTGATTGGCTGGTCGAGATGATCGAGGTCATGCCTTTCTACGTCGAGCATGTCCCAGTTGAGGGTTAATTAAGGACCGGGCACTACATGATCCCAGCAGGTCCGTGTAATGGTGGAACAGGGCCGCTACCCTGGCTTGTTGTGTGGTGTGCACTGATCCCTGATAAGAGAGGACTGGGATGTGATTCTTGCGCCTCCTTCCATTGGCACGGAGATGGAACAACCTTGTGTTTGCATCTCCCGCTTTGATCATTGTGAGTCTGAAACGTTGCTTAATCTTGATTTTTCTGATGGCCGCCAGACCAAGTATTTTGTTCTTGGCTTCCCGTCGCAGATTTTTTTTCTTCGTCCGCTAACGGCCTTGTCTCTTGCAACTGATCCATGTATAGAACCACCGCCCGTGCAATCTCTGATTCTTTCCTTAGCGTTGCCTGTCGCTGCTTGTTCCAACGCTTCAGAACCTTGGCAAGTCGCGCCAGCTTGATATGCAGGACCCTTGCTCTGTTGTTGGAGTGTACTGGCGCCTCCCAGGAATTCTTGACGATCTCACTGAATTCCGGGAATCTCAGCCAGAAGGCCTCAAACCTGAACCCCTTGTAGCGACGATGGAAAGGTGAGCAGGTGAGAAGCATCGGACAGTGGTCAGAAACCGAGGTGCCAATCGCTTGGAGATAACAGTTCGGGTGTTCTAGCTCCCACTCCCTTGTGCAGAAAATGTGGTCGATCTTGGTTAGTGTAGGGTCCAGCGTCTCGCTGGACCAGGTGAAGCGACGACCATGCAGATGCAACTCCTTGATTTCAAGCTCATCAAGCACCCAACGGAAACTGCTCATAAGCCTCCGGTTGATGCGTTCATTGTTCTTATCGCAGGCCTGGTAGATAAGATTGAAATCACCGGCGAGGACCCATTTGGCCAGGGCCGTTTGCTTGATCAGCTTGAGCTCTTCTAAGAACAGCAGCTTATCTGCATCAGACTGTGGTCCGTAGACTCCTGTTAAACTCCAGGTGCCACCATCATCCTTTCTCTTGATCGTAGCTGCGACAGAGTATTGCCTGACAGTAACAGCTTCGAGCTCATAATGCGTTTGGGAGCACGCAATTATGACCCCTCCACGGACCCCCTCTGCCAACACTGATGCATAATTTCCCAAAAATTGCGGACCCAACGTTTCACAAATGGTTGCATCATCAACAACTGAAAGTTTTGTTTCCTGTAAGCAGACTACTGTACAGTGGTGGTCAGCAACCATATCCCTGACCACCTGTCGTCTCGCCGGGCTGTTCAACCCACGCACATTCCAGTTGAGCAGGACACAATTTTTGTCACAATCCATTGAACAAATTAGGCACCACAGGCTTCCTGAGCTGAACAAGAACTGACTGAAACAAGGCATGTGTACTTCATCCATCCATCACAATACTTATTATTGTTGTTGCGACGGCATGGCAATCTGCGCTGTGCTTCAGGAGGTAGCTAGCCGATGGTGCCATAGTAGTCGTGGTCGTGCTTGGGGTAGGTGCACCCAAGTCCAAACGGCACCCACCGTCCGTACCCCCACAAGTTCTTGCTGCAGTCCTTGATGGCGAGGTCGCCGAGCACCCTCCTCCCGGCGCGCGTCACGAGCACCACCTCCCTGTTGCTCTCGAACACGAGCCTGCACTGCCCGTCGCCGCCGTCCTTCCGGCACGACCACGCCTCCGGCCACCGCTCGTCCCACGCCACCACGCCGCTCATGGTGTTCCCGTCGCACATCCACTCGCAGGCCACCTTCGGGCCGGACCGGTCGCCCGTGTACGGCCTGGGCGGCGGCGCCGGGTCGAAGACGCTGCGGTAGAGCAGATCCGCGGTGGCGCCGGCGTCGACGAACTGGTCGATCCCCTCGTCGGGGCAGTAGAGGTTCATGCCGGCGCCCAGGCGGTTCTCGACCGGGCACTCGAACAGCGTCAGCTTCGCCGCCGGGTTGTTCCGCCGGGAGCACGCCCACTTCCGGCCGTTCGGGTCCGTGATGAAGCAGCCCTTGAGCGCTTCGGTGGCCTCTTTCGTCCTTGTTGGTTCACTGTGGGTCGCCGGTGGTGAATGCTGCTTGATGGCGAGCGCCGGGAAAGCGCACAGGATGGCGGCGACGGTGATGGTGGCGGCGCGCAGTCTCCAGCGGTTGACGCCGGCGGCATGTGAAGTTTTGTCCATCTTGGTGTTCTGTTCTGCTTTGGGCGTGCCTTGTATATTGCTCGCACATAATAAAGGTATAAGGCAAGTAAACCATGGATGTTATTTTACCAATTAAAATGCTTGCACGAACAACTTACGTTTAATTAATGGACATGCGTTACTCTTGTATCCTCCGGGTTTTGCTCTCGCTTGTTACATTCAAATAGAATTATGAAATGCAGTTGTGTAGTGCCTTCAGTTTTCCGTTATGAGTCCGTTATAGACAAATAATGCAAGGAGTTGAGTTGCTTTTAATGTTATCCATTATGATTTATAATGTTGCTTTTTCTCATGTTATCCATTATGCGAGTATACGAGAAATGTTTTCCCTTAGCTTACGCATTTAAGCAAGCATTGGTATTGAACATAAGATGAGATTATAAAATAGGTTGGGTGTAAATTGGTGGATTCCAATGAATGTTAGTGTCCCTTGACAAATTCCGCCAGCGCCTGCTAGCTAGGACTTGGACAATCTTCCAACTAACCTTCCAAGATACTCCCTCCGGGTTTTTCTTTCTTGTAGTTCAGACAAGCAAAGCAAGTTCAATTTGAACTAGCAAAACCTGTCCTAACGACAACATATAAAAAACGGAGCACACGACAACAAGCATGGGAGCATGGACGTTTGTGAAGTTATGCAACGAGTGTTGCTGCCTTCCCAAACTTCCATTCTTGTCCTTCCATGCATGTTCTTGTATTACTTGGAACATATTTAATGCCTAACTTTATATTTTTAGGGATTAATTTGAGCAACTTATAATACTTTAGCTAATACTTATTAGGATAATTTCTTCGCATGAGTCGGTATTGGGTTATTGGCTTTCGTAGAATTTTTGGATGGGTATTCAAGGCCCAAATAATTGAGAGTATTACTATCAACTTATAAGGGGAATGGAGGAACAACAACTCGGCTCCGGTGCACAGGCAGTGGCGGAGCCAGCATCTGGTGGAAGGGTAGTCCTGGAGCATGTCCAATTTTCTTTTTTTTGGTCACAGTTTGCGTACAAGTATGTAAAAATGATGCATGATATCATAAACTGCACATTACATTCCAAAATATCATCCTCGCTTACACTTGCCAAACATTCCAAAATATCATCATAGTAATTCAGATCACACCAATCTAATCTCTAGCACCCTGTTTTGCGCTTTCTCTTGGTCATAAAATTCTCGATTATATCTTCCACGCTTACACTTGAGAAAACATCTTGCTCAATAAATGTGACCAAACAATCGTTCAATAACTTGTCACCCATACTATTTCTCAACATGTTCTTCACTAGACTCATTGCAGAGAACACCCGTTCAACACTTGCCGTCGCCACCGGAAGGATCAATACCAATTTCAGAAGCAAATACGCTAAATCATAAAGGACATGCTTGTTTGTTTCAACAAGCTGAATGGATAGCTCACCAAGATTGTTTAGGCCATTGAACCTGTCATCACTTTTCATATCATCGACAAAATTAGCAAGTTGGAGCTCAAGTCTTATCAAATCCATGCTTGAAATGTCCTTGGGATAAAAGGATGAAAGTTTGAGTATTTTTTGTGCATCATTTGAAGCAAATGAATTGGTAGGATTGACGCCTGACATGCAAAAAAGCAACTCCATATTGACCTCATCAAACTGATTGTCAAGTTCTTGCCGAACTCTATCAATGACACCAATATACTTCTATTCTATAATGATCCTCAATCGTTTGTTTCAGGTAAAAGCGCCATGATCTTCCATGAGGCAAGTGTAACGTCCCGCTCCCTGAGCCGGGCCCGCTTACACCTGGCAGCTTTCTAGGATCTCAAGACTGCCCTCACAGACCAACACAAGTCTTTTCTGCGCACTTTGTCCTCACTCATGCGCACCCGGGAAGACTTCTCGGTCGGTCACCCATCCCGAAATTGCTCCAGGCCAAGCACGCTTAACCTCGGAGTTCTTTCGAGATGAGTTTCCGGAAAAGAAGTTGCAACTTGTTGACATGAGTATTCTTATCAATCCTATTAAGCCCTGGGCCAGGATGTCACAGCAAGTATTTGTCATCCATAGAAGGAACTTGAATGCTATGTTTAACACAAAATGACGTGACCTTTCCAATGAATTCTTCCTAACCGTAAGACCTCAATTGTTGCATTCTTTCTTTTGCAAATGCACAAGTGACATTGCGTTAACAATATCTTGATCTCTCTTTTGAAAAGCTTGAGATAACTCATTTGTGTACCTAAGAATAACAAGCATCAAGTGTGCATTGAAAATAAACTCAAATGAATCCAATATGTCAGCCATATCATGTGGTGTTTGGCCATTCATTCCTTTGTGTAGGATCTTTTCCAAGAGCCATGAGTACTTCATGTATGGTGGCATACATGTCAACAATGCGCAAAATAGTTTTGTAATGTGATCCCCACCGAGTCTCACCGGGCCTAGCTAGCCCCGTCTCTTGATTCAATTTCTATTTCACCCAACTCAATAGATTGCTTTAATTTTTCTGCTCTAAAATCTTTAAGCATGTCATGACGCTTACAAGAAACTCCAATAATATTCAACAAGCGAGAAACTTGACTAAAGAAAGTTGCACAACCAATATTGCCCTTCGCAACCGCAACAAGTACCAATTGGAACTGATGTGCAAAGCAATGAATATAGTAGGCACAAGGAGATTCTTTCATAATCAATATCTTTAACCCCTTAATCTCACCCTTCATGTTGCTAGCCCCATCATATGCTTGTCCACGGATTTGAGTAAGAGTCAAGTAATGACTAGTAAGTAAAGATTTAATGGCAGACTTTGGAGTTAAAGAAGTGGTGCCAGCAACATGAACTAATCCAAGGAACCTCTCACATACCCTTCCAAGTTTATCAACATAACGCAGGCAAACACCAAGCTGCTCTTTATGTGACATATCACTACACTCATCGGCTAGAATGGCATAATGGTCGTCACCAAGTTCTTCAATTATGCGCCTAGCAGTTTCCTCTGAACAACAATCAATAATTTGCTTTTGTATCTCAAGAGAAGTCATTGTGCAGCTGGCTGGAGCATTTTTGAGAACCACCTTGTTGACCCCTTCATTATTCCCCGCAAACCACTTCAAAAGCTCTAGAAAGTTCCCTCTATTTTTAGATTCTCCACTTTCATCATATGTCCACGACATGCTAATCCATGATACAACAGAAACCTTAAACATCTAAGAGAGTAAGTCAGCCTAGTCTTGTAAAGAGAAAGGCTCTTGTGACACCACCAGAATAACATCATCAATTGGTTTGGCTTGCACAGATAGGTTGTATTTCTCTTGAGCTTTTTGGTGAGCTCGTGACATCTCCATGTGCTTAATTATTAAGTGCATCAGAACCTATGTTCCAATTTTTCCAACCTTCTTTAACAAATGTACCAGCACCCTTGCCAAATAAATAGCACACCATGCAAAATGCTGCAACTTTCTCAACACTATATTCAAGCCAATGGTATTTGTAATACAAAACAAAGCTGAACCGGCGATATTTACCATAGATGCTTCTGGTTGGATAATCATAGGAAAAAATTTGGCATGGACCTTCCTTAATATATCCCCTCCGAATTGCATCTTGCTCGTTGACATCAAAACTTCCAGTGGGTGCCCTTAAGCCGGTATCATATTGAAGATGATTGGCATCGTAAATTGGAGGTTGCTGTTCAGATTGCCCTTCACCGGCCACAGCTGGAATTGAAGGTGGATTTTCATCCTCATGCCTTTCATCAACAATCTGAACCGAAGCCGGAGGTGGCGTTTCTTGGGGTTGCTCTTGATCAACAGACAAAATCAGTGGACAAGAAGATGCAATCCTCTTTGCTTTTGCTTCATGTTTCCTGAAAAGCTCTGCAATATCTCCATTCTTTTTATGCCTATAACCATCAGAGTACAAAAAGAGTCACGATTTGCTATTTACTAACCGAAAAAAGGCTGCAATCTTGCCATGGCCTTCTGCTCACCGATTGGAGGCCGGACGGCTGTTGCTCGAGCCCCGTCCAGAGAGCGCAGCTACACAGGCACCGGCGGACCTCACCGCGTCGGCGCTTCGTGAGTAGGCGGGAATTGACGGCGTCTGCGTCCTAGACGAGCGGGAGGCGATTGGAAATTTTGGGGATTTCACCGTGGCAGAACGAGCATCGAAGGGTCGTTTCGAAGTTAACGTGGCATTGATTTCTTCCATCGGAAGCTTCTCTGTCGCTGGATACCTGCCTGGTTTGGCAAGAAAGGTTTTTGGGCTAGCTGGGATGGCGTGGGTGGTGGGCATTGGGCCTTTTGCGGTTTTTTTTTTCAACTATTATTAGTATATAGCTGGGCTGGGCTAAATTTTTTCCAAATCACAGGGTAGTCTTGGGCCTGCCAAGACTACCCTGTAGCTCTGCCCATGTGCACAGGCACCGTAAAAGGATTAATATTCGAGGCATTGTAGGAACTGAATTACTGTAATCGATTTTCTTCTCATAGAAACATCACAGTTTTATCAAGCTTGCTGGAGAGGACCCTCTGTTCCAATTTGATCAAGCTTGATGGTCCAATGATGAGAAAAATTAAGAGGATAATGAGTTTCTTGTGAAAAAATTTACCGAAGAAGAGATAAAGGAAGTTGTATTCCAAATGGAAAGAAATACAGGTCCTAGCCCAGATCACCTTCCTATTGCATTTTTCCAAGACTGGTGAGAGATAATAAAAGAAAATGAGTTTATGGTGCTTTTTGTGGACTTTTATGCAGAAGAACTTAATATTGCAAGAATAAACTATGGTGTCAATACCAAAACTAAAAGAGGCCAATAAAATTCAGCAATACAGACCCATATGTCTCTTGAATGTGAAATACAAATTTTTTACTAAAGTCCTCACTCTAAGATAGGAAAAGTTCATGGACAAGATCATTAACAGGTGCCAAAATGCATTTATAAGTCAGAAATATTATGGATGGGGTTCTCTGCTTGGATGAAATCATTCATGATACAAAATACAGAAAAAGGAGGAGTGTTTCTGAAATTAAACTTTGAAAAAGCTTATGATGAATTTATCTGGGAGTTCCTGTTTAAATGCTTGGAAGGCAAAGGCTTTGATGGAAAATGGTGTAATTGGATCACAGCTATAATGGTGAAGGGAACTCTGAGTGACCAAATGATAATTTGGGATCTTATTTCTGAAGTGGGAAAGTTGTTGGACAAGGGGATCCTCTGTCTCCCTTCTTGTTTAACATTGCTGCTGACACTTTGGCAAAAATGATTGAGATATTAAAGCAGAATCAAGTGGTGGAAGGCTTGATTGCTCAAATAATCAAGGGGAAAGTGGTATCTCTGCAATATACAGATGATACAATATTATGCATGGAGGAAGGCCCAAAGAATGCTAGGAATATGACAATGTTTTTGTACTTATATGAATTAATGTCAGGCTTGAAAATCAATTTTCAGAAAAGTGAAGTAATATTGATAGATGCTGACGAACAGAAGGCACACTAATATGAGCTATTTAACTGTGCAATTGGCGAATGGCCCGTCAAGTACTTGGGTGTCCCTGCATCTTTCTCGAGACTCCATGCACTTTTGATTTGGTGCCGGTATAAGGAAAGTTAATGAAGAGACTCGATGGATGGCAAGGAAGTTATGCATCCATCAGTGGTAGAAATATTCTAATTGGCACTAGCCGCAGTAGGATTCCGAAAAAAAAACATCAAAAGGATGGCCAAAATAAGAAAGATATTTTTCTTGCAGGGTGGAGGTACAAAGAGAAAATACCATGTGGTCAGGAGGGCAAAAATTTGTAAGCCCAAAAAGAAAGGTGGACTATGCATTAAAAAACTAAGCAGAATGAATTTAAGTTTATTGTGCAAATGGGGGTGGAAATTGGAATGCGAAAATGGGTTATGGAAGGAGATTGTAAGAGAGAAATACATCAAGGATAAATGTGTCTCAAATAACCCATAAAAATACTGACTCCCCCGTGTGGAGTGACTTGCTAAAAGTCAAAGATCTCTACCTGAGAGAAAGAATGTGGTTGGGGGGGGGGGGGGGGGGGGGGGGGGGGGGGGGGGGGATATGTGAAAATTTCCCTACATCGTATGAAATATGCTATGAATCAAACATTTCTCAAGCAAAGTTGGCTAGCAAAAATTGGTGCTTAAACTTGAAAAGATGGCTGGATGAGGGGTTACGGGAATAGAAAAGTAAACTCAAGGACATCATATTTGGTGTGTGCTTGAACAACGATAATGATAGACCTAAATGGCAATGGGAAAAATCAAAAAAATTCACTGTTAAGTCGATGTATGACCATCTGTGTAGTGAAGAAAACGGCCTTGCCTACAAACATCTAGGGAAAGCTAAATTTCCACTGAAATTAAGATATGGCTATGGCTGATTGCACAAAATGCAATCCTGACAAATGACAATCTAAGGAGAAAATGGAAAGGTAGCAATAAATGTTCTTTCCTGCAACGAGGACAAAACTACTCAGCGCATGTTCTTTGGGTGCGCAGTGATAAAAAGTATGTATGGAGCTTGGTCGGGTTGGTAATTGGGGCCAGTTATAGACCAGAATCAATCGAACAGTTCACGGTTTGGGTGAAACATTACCTGAAAGGGGGTGATAAATTATTTATTGTTGGTTTGGCACACATCTTACTGGCCACTTGGAAATTAATGGATAGAGTGTGCTTTGACAAAAAGTTTGTATGTTCTCCTACTAAAATCGTGTGCTATGCACCGGCGGACCTCTCTTAATTCAAGGGCATTCACCTGAATGCCCGTTTCACAAAAGGATAAAACATATATACATGTTAATTTGACATATGTACACATAAGAAATCAATTAGTCTAAATCTTTTCTTTTGGCATAAACACTTCAAAAATAAAGACTAAAAATGCAGATTTCATCTATTTACTGAACTCTGAAACACTCGTATCTATTTGGGTTTGCATATATAGTATGAAAATTTACATTGAATTGAATTTCCTATAACTACAAGGTTAACTTTACCCAATAGTTTTATTGCAAGTGGCAAACAGTTCTTAGTGTATTTGGGTAAGCTGAGCATGCATACACAACAACAGTTGGTAATGAGTTTGCAAAGGTGAAGCCAGGACTGATCAACGTCCGGGTCGACTGATCATTAGGATGCTGGGTGAATGGTGTCGTCACTGGGAATCAAGAGGAGAGTACATAGGTTTGCAAAAATTTGCCACTGTGAGTTTGTCCGGAATTAAGTTGTTGATAAATTACAAAAACTGTAGGGAAAGACACTAATTTATACTAGGAAACTGTCAGCACTAAAGAAAAAAGAATAGGAAGACTAAAACTATAGGCTACGCTCCAAAAACTGTGGAAAGACATCCTTTTGTAGTGTATAACGATTTTGCTACAGAAATTTTTACATTATCTCACACGCTGGAAGAAAGGACTGTGACACAATGTCAACTGGAGAAGTGGCGGTAGCGAAAATGGTTGCAAATCTGAAGATTCCGTGCCTGGAGTAGTTTAGTTTCTAGCACAAATGCTGTAACTCGTTTTAAATTCTGTGACGTACTTTTGCTTTCACTTTTTTTTTTTTGAACCTGGTGAACCTGCTATGCACTAGACTCTTGTAATTTCGTTGCCTTCAAATAATAAAATTTCGAGCAGAGCCCTGCCATGGAAAACAAGAAACAACACAGTTGTCATTCCACCCAATAGGGCCGTGAATGCATACGAGCACCCAAGTCATGCCCGCACAATCTCTTCTCTAACATGACAGATGTGCTGACCAGGCGAACAGGGAAGTTAGGAGCAGATCAAACATCCGTTGTTATACAACATCAGGGGGCAGACATCAGCACATATTGAAATGCTTTCCCGCCCTTCATCATGCATGCTGACGATAAGGAATGCAGATAACACAGCAACTCATGGGCCTCTTTTACAAATCATCGTCTGGTTCATCGTCCTGCACAAAGAACATTCAACTTCCCAGTTTAGACAACACAATCATCTGGAAGGAGTGCTGAACAAAATATGAATTTTGCAATTACAAGCTCACAATGCTACTTTTAGGCCATTGCTACATTCTTACATATCTAACATGTTCACAACTCAAACTCTAGCTAATCAGTCACAATCGTTGAGAGTTTCATATCATTAACACAGAACGGCCACGGCAGGTAATGCATCCGTTGCAAATTAGCAATTCTGGAAACCAAGAACTACTGAGCTGTAGGACAAACCTGCATGTGTGAGTTGGCAGTTAAGTCATTACTCTCATTCTTCAAGTTGTCAGGATCCTCTGTATCAGAATCATAAGCTCCTCCACTCCACAATCTGCTGCGCTGAGGTGGCCTCTTGTCCATGTCCTCCTCTTGCTACAAAGCAAATTCTCAATGGGCGCACATAAAAAAGCAAGGGATCAAATCAAAATAAGTGGAAGCGGCATGAAACCTCCTCTGGAGCTTCAGGGTCTGAAGGCCTGTCATGGAACTGAGCGCTGGGAACATGTTCTATCCTTGAGAGATGCTCCAATATCATACTCCTGAAGATTTGAATAGAGATTAGCCACTGCAATTACAGAAATATATGCTATGCACAAAGTGAGAACTGTGGAAGACAGATTTCCAAATGACGCAACATTGAGAAACATAACTGTTCCCACATGGCAGAAAAGTAAAATCAACTAATCAATATAATAGAAGAAAGGAAAGTTCTCAGAAGACTTTAAGGTGTTTAGCCATTCCACAATTTCAGATAAGATGAATTATTTACACCGATGACTTATGTGTACAAGAAGAGAAAAGGGAAATCTGAATTTAAACGATATTCTTAAAAAGGAAAACAACAGAAACAGATCATCACTCCATCCCAAGTGCACCCAACCCAACACAGAAGCTTATGGATATGTTGCAGCAAAGGAACAAACACTTTACTTACTTTATGTTCTCCAAGTCTTTTGCAGTATTCAGGTTCTCCACATTTTTTGGTTGGATATGAAGAGTATAATCTGGGCCAAAGTACTCGTAGTAATCATTGTAGGGCAAATTGTTATCAGGTTCAACTCCAACAGCAACTGCAGTCTGCATTACAACAACTCAATTCTGTCAGCACTAATAAACTCTCGAACAACTGCAAATAGCTGTATGTGGAATAAGAGAAAAAAAATTACCTCATAGGCCCAGCAGCGTGCAACATTCCTAATGGTGTACCCTCCACCACCCAAAACCATCATAGGAACATTGTATGACCTAAGGAAACGAAGACAGTCTGCATGACCCTTCACAGACAGGTTGAAGCAACCTAACCTGTCTCCAGCCAAAGAGTCAGCCCCACATTGGAGGACAACCACTTCTGGCTGATAAACCTCCATCACCTTTTTCATGATGCATTGGAACAGATCACGGAAGGTGGCATCGTCAATACCATCACTCAGGGGAACATTGAGGGCATAGTGTTTTCCTTCACCTGCTCCAACATCCGTGATATGTCCAGTACCTGGGAAAAAATCCCCATACTTGTGAAAGGAAACCGTCATGACTCGGTTTGTAGTGAAGAAAGCCTCCTCGACACCATCTCCATGGTGGACATCAATGTCTACATATAGCACACGCTGGAAGAAATGGGTATAAGCAAACCATAATGTAGCCATAGCATCCATGAATGTTACAGTATTTCATAGCATGAATTAAAGTTTGGCAATCCCCTAAGAAAAAGAGAGTAAAGCTCCATAAAAGAAAAAGCTTAGCAAATTTGGAAAATTGTTTTAACTTGAGTGTGTTCGAGCCCTCTTCTATTTCAGTAGTACGTTATCTAAAACATCACTAAGTGCGAGGATGTCCATCAGAAACATTTCCTGAAAGGTCCAGAAAACAGGTTTAAAAAATGAATGTGCAGAGAAAAACACTTAAAAGACATACTCATAAATCAGTTACCAGCTTAGTTCCTAAGACTGAATAAAGAAAACTTGCCAGCATACACCACGAAAGATCAATCAGCCACTTCGGATGGCCAAAACGTCCATCAGGCCAGCAATAGCAAACAAAACAAAAAAGACATTCCATGCATAGGAGCCTACAAAAGCCAAGAACATCGATCCAACAAGGGTAAAAGTTATGACATCCAAACCAATACAATTCACCAAACACATATCTGACTGAGAAAACTATATACCGATTGGCGCATATACACCATTTGTAACATACATCCACTTACGACAACTGGTGCCTCCAAATCCAAAAGTACCTTCCATTAAAAAAAATCCAAATGTACCAAATGGCTTATAAATTTCCCACTCTACGGTAGGAATAAAATACCATGTAACAAATGAATATAGGTTCCACCTGGTTGACTTTACGCACAAAATTGTTAGGTGCGTGAAAATAAAGCTGATATGACCCAATACAAGGCCCAGGAAATTTTGTTTAAAATATTAACAATGTCTACTAATTGCAACGCTGAAAATAAAGCTGATATGACCCAAAACAAGGCCCAGTTATAACAATATGAAACTATTTCTCAGCTAGCAGTTCTTCGCACAGCCAATCTAAAAATATACAACTCTAGTCCTAGAGGATTAGCATCTTACTCCTTCAGGCACAAAATCAAATCACAACTCAGAGACCCAAACAATTTCATCCAGCAACCAAAAGTCATCCAAATTTCACATCTAAATCTGGAACCTATTAAACCTTCTCCCATGACGATTAAAAGAGTTGAACAATCCAAGCATCAAAATCTAGAACCTAATGAACCCTCTACCATGACGATTAAATGAGCTTTGCAGGGGATGCTTGTCCCTGTGAATCTCATTGCATCCTCCAGTCCCCTGAGGACTAGCATCCTACTCCTTTGGGCGCGAAATCAAATCACAACACCAATCTCCCAAACAATCGCATCCAATATCCACAAGCCAATCAAAATTCGCATCTGAATCTATAATCTAACAAAACCATCTACTTCCATAATAGAAAAGCCGAACAGCCCAAGCATCTAAACTCCACAACAATTAGCGTAGAGAAAGAGTAGATTCAAATCATACCCTGTGGAACTTGAGGAGCTCGAGGATGGCGAGGACGATATCGTTGACGTAGCAGAACCCGGAGGCCTCGCTCTTCTTGGCGTGGTGGAGCCCGCCGGCCCAGTTGACGGCGATGTCGGCGTCCCCACGGTTGAGCTTGACGGCGGCGCCGATGCTTCCCCCCGCGGAGGACTGGCAGAAGGGGAAGAGCCCGTCGAAGACGGGGCAGTCCTCGCCGACGTTGAAGCGCTTGACGGCGCGCTGGTCGAGGGCCCCAGGGTTGCCGGTGGCGGAGGCGAGGAAGGAGACGTAGTCGTCGGAGTGGAAGCGGCGGATGTCGGCCTCGGAGGCGGGGTAGGGGCGCGAGAGCTCGAGGAGGTGGTGGAGGCCGTAGTGGACCACCAGCGAGTGCGCCATGCGGATGCGGTGGGGCTTCATCGGGTGCCCCTGCCCGTAGTAGTAGTCGCCGATTGACGGCTCGTAGAAGTAGCTCACGTGGCGGCGGCGGCCGTCCTCGCCGCCCGCCGGAGATGGCAGCGAAGCGCCTTCGCCGGAGGCCGCCATTTCGCCTCTGTTTCTGCGAGTTTTTCTCTTTTTTTTCTTTTCTCCTCTCCCCTTCGAGGCTTCGATTTGGGGTTTAGGGGAGAAACATGAGATGAGCAGGCCGCAGGGGAAAGGAAAGCGTCTGCATTCTCCGTTAGGCTTGGCTAATTCCTTCTTTCCGGCCCAATTACACATGTAGGCCCATTATAAGTCATGCGAGTCTGCAAGAGCAGACCGGATGCTAATTATTTCTGATTACTACTTCTCGAAAACAAAATTTGGTTACTTTCTCTCGAAAAATTTCTAGTGATTAATTTATTTCTGATAGTTTATTATTATTTTTTCCTCAACAGTTAATTCAATGTTCCATCACATGGTTCTAATATTATAATTCAGTTGTTTCCCATGATCTTATGAAATGGTACATGTATTTCTTTACATAATTGCTAGTACTTACTCCCTCTGTTTTTAAATCGTTGAGACGGGTGAATTTTTAAGTTACGTTTGACTATTTGTTTTATTCAAAATATTTTTAAATTACTATATATCTTGTTATTAATTGTTTTATTACTTAAGAAAATTGAAGCATAACTTATAGTTTTGTATATTAGAGCTAATATTTTGGATAAAACGAACGGTCAAACGTGACGGCAAACGGGAAAGAAAAGGATAGTATTTGCTATGCCAATGGCGTCAACAATTTAAAAATGGAGAGAGTAGTTAACTGAAATGTTACACACATGACCTACTATTGGAATAAATCAAATATATTCATGGAACATCTTTCTCGAAGATGGAACTACTTTCACTAAAGTCGTTGAACGTTTGATCCTGTCCATATATATTTTCTACAAGTATCTTCTTGGAGGTGGAACAATTTTTTGTTTTTTAGTTACGGTTTGAAATTTGTTATAATAATGGTGGAACAAATCAATTTTATGTTTGGAACGTATTTTATTGAAGAATGAATTTTTTTTGTTGGAAGATGGAACTTTATAATGAAAGCTCGAACAGATCAGGCGTAAGGCTGGGATTGCTTTCTCTAGAAGAAGGAACTTCTTTTGTTGGTTAAAAGATATGTGAAATGATTTTCATCACAATTGTTATTGTGGGTTTTATTTTAGATTGTATCATTTGCTGAGGAGTTTGACGATATGTTTTGGATTGCTCCAACGATGAAATATAATTGTTCTGGCAGTGCGCATTGAAATTGTTCCTGCAAGTTTTTGAAAAAAAAAATTGGAGAAAAGACCTATAGCCTAGTGGTTAGAGCATCTGAGTAGCATCTAGCATATCTGAGTACGATTCCCCGTGAGGGGCGAATTAAACCAGTTGGAATAAACAAAAAAGTGCTGGATCTCCTACACACACTTGGTAGTAATTAAAAATAATGGATTGGGAATTCCCCTGCCGACTTCGGTCAAAAAAAAAGATTTTTAAGATTTTCCATCTTATGTTTTTGATATGTTCTATGTATTGTCACGCTGAAGATACATGCTCCGGATATAATTTCAAATGACAATTCGCCGTACATGCTGCCTAATTTTGACCGGCTTACCTACATGACCAGCTCAGACGAATGAAGTGCACTGAAGAGCTCCATTCAACAAGGGAAACACCAACAAATCACGATACTGTGCTAGTTTGACCGTTTGGCGTTAAATTGCTGTGGAAAGAGATTGGTGACACTCTGAGTACAGTATAAATCCTCGAACTGATCACGTTAACACTAGTCTATCAACGAAATAGCTGTGTTCGTAGTGTTCGCACCGGCTATAGTTAAATGAACACAGCAAAAACTACAACAATGTGTAGCAGTAATGATCCTACTGCTCTGTTCTTCGTCTATCTGTCTGTTCCTCAGCATGCTCCTATTGGCACAATGCAATGCCTCCACGTCACGGCCTCTATACGTGATCCTGGACCCGTACGGCCGCCGTCCATGGGAGGCCGGCGAGGACGGGGATCGGCGCGCAGGGCGGGCGGCAGGGCGCGTCTCCGGTCGCTGTACGGCGTCACCGTTGAGAATGCAGGCCTCAACTGTATACATACCTCTGATTAAGATAATCGATGGCTATTTGGAACAACGAATTTATCCTTGATGAGTTGGTTGCATCGGATCAGATGTGTACTAGCAACTTCCCTCCCTCTTCTGATTCATTTTTTCATTACCTCCAGTTGAAAAGAAGCTCCTCCCTTGCTAGTCTGCAGCAGGTAGCGTCAGCGCGTAGCTGTGTTTAGTAACATTTGAAATGCACAGCGCAGCGTGTATTGAGCCAATATGCCGGTTGAAATATCATCTCCCTGCTTGTAAGTTGCTCCCTTCGGTTTTAAATATATGACGCTATTGATTTTTCTGTTGAACTTTGACTAACAATATACTGGCTTCATTTTCAATTGTTGCCGCCGTTGACTTTTTAAGTTACGTTTGACCGTTCATCTTATTCAAAATAAAAGCCCAAATGTGCAAAATTATGAGTTATGTTTGAAATTTATTTAGTGATAAAAATAAAATAACAAAATATATGATAATTTTTAGAATTATTTAAATAAGATGAATGGTCAAACGTAACTAAAAAGTCAGCGACGACAACAATTTTAAAAAGGAGGGAGTATATTTAAGCAATTAGTTTTCCTAAGTTGAAATGAATATTATTGGGTCTATCATCAAAAGAACTTTAAAGTTAACTTATACGTTTAGCTATTTGCAGAAATATTTATAGGTAGTACGAATGCTCAAAGTGAAGGGTGTTATATATTAAAAACCGGAGGAAGTACAATTTTGTATTACCTCCACTCCTCATCCACTTGCACTCCACAGCGCCTGGTCATTTAGTTGAAGCTTCAGCTGACTGTCACAATTGGACAGTCGCATTTAAGGCAAATATCAAGTGGCACAATGGACCAATTAACTAGTCCAGTTGCCCACCAACCACCCCTCCTTCTTCCCGAGCTCTCTTCCCCCAACAGTATCCCTGCTCGATTCTCTCCGGAAGGCCTAATCCGGCCCCTCCCCTCCTTCTCCGGCGTGCCGCCGGCGTTGTGATGGGCGAGGGTCCCTCCCTGTACAGGTGTAGTGTAGGATCTACTAGTAGTCTAGTCTTTGGCTTAGAGATTTCCATGCTGGGTTCGCCGTTCGTCGCAGTCCCTTGTGGCGATTTGTACTTCTCCGGCACTGGTATGGTCTTTTCTCCTATGGTTTCCCTTGTGGTTGTAGCCGTGATGCCTTTTGCTTCCGCCGCCGGTTTCCTCCCCGGTGTGTGTGATCCTCCCCCCCCCCCCACTTCTTTGTGCTCGTTTTCCTGGCATTTGTAGCTGCAGCTCCCCTCATGAGCAAATCCCAAACAAATGGAGTTCAAGACTCTTTTCTGGCCGGCTATTCATGCGACGGCTTGTTCTCGTCAATGGAGATCATTCCCGGCCATGATTTCTTCAACCTCCAGGATGGAGGCCCCAAGATCTGGCGGCGATGTCAACCAATCAGTTGTTCCCGCGGCCAAATTCACGAGTTAGCGCCCTCCTCTCCCACTCGGCGGTTGTTGATTGGCGAGCAATCTGGTTTCGCCTCCTTCCGGCGGGCTCCGGCGCTGAGCAAGAAGATTTGGTTTTCTTCCTCGATGGGTTACAGGAACTCACAAGGACTTTTCTGTAATTTTCTTTTTTGTGTGGGTCTTTCTGTAAAAGTTGCAGCTATGTACTTTATTTCCAGGAGTTAATGAGCAATCGAGACCCTTCTGGGTCGTTCTACCTTCAAAAAAAAAAAAAAAGTGGCACAATGCAACAAGATGATGAATGGATGAGTTGTGGGCGAGAAAAAGAAAAGGCAAGCTAACCCGTGGTTAGTTTGTCCGAAGAAACGACTGTTTGTGTGGGCGAAACTAGAGATTCCCCCTGGAGGAGGAGTGAAGGTGGAACCTGCAGCTTGAAATTGCAAAACGTGCGCGTGTCCGATAGTATGGCTGTAGCTTGCTCTTGGACGACGGCCCACGCCTCCTGGACGTGACGGTCCTCTGTGAGCGAGCTGCCGACGGCGCAACGAAGCATGTAGACGCCGCCGACCACGGCGCAGCTCATGTAGGCGCGCCCCGTCGCGTTCACCGCCTCGAGGAGCCGCCTGTTGAGCTCGTTACTAACGTCGTCATCCGTCGACGTCGTAGCTGGGCGCAGGCGGAAGCAGACGAGCGCCAAGTTCCTGGGCACGGGGACCTCGAACCTTGCGTCGGCGCGCACCATGGCCTCGAAGGCGGCGGCCATGCGCACGTGGGCGCGCACGAGGCCGCGCAGGCCTTGGACGACATGGCAGCGGAGCACGAGCCAGAGCTTGAGCGCGCGGAACCGCCGGCTCAGCGCCACCTGCCAGTCCTTGTAGTCCACCACTTCCCCGGACGCCGCGGACGGGTCCCTGAGGATCACGTCGTCGTGGTCGGCGCCGAGCGCCGCCACCAGCGCGTCCGGCCGCCGCAGCCACAGCGCGCAGCAGTCCATGTTGGTGAGGAGCCACTTGTGCGGGTTCGTGCTCAGCGACTCCACGGCGTCGGCGCCCGCGATCGCGTGTCTGAACTCCGGGAACACGCAGGCGGCGCCGGCCCAGGCCGCGTCCACGTGCACCCACGGCGCGCCCCGCCACGGCGGCGCACAGCTCGCGGACCGGTCCACCGCCGCCGTCGCCGTGGTGCCCACCGTGGCGCACAGGTACAGCGGGACCCGGCCCGCCGCCTCGTCGGCGCGCACGGCGGCGAGCAGCGCCTCGGGAGAGAGGGTGAAGCCGTCCTCCCCTGACGTGGGTATCTCGCGGCAGTTCCCCTTGCGGATGCCGGCGATGCGCGCGGCCTTCCGGAAGGAGAAATGCGTCTGGTCGGAGCAGTAGACGACGAGGTCGCCTATTCGGTCCTCGCCGATCTCCGCGAGCTTTCGGTCCCTGGCGGCGACGACGGTGCAGAGCATGGCCTCGCACGACGTTCCCAGCAGCATGCCGCCGCCGCCGCCCGAGAAGAGCAAGCTTTCCGGGAGGTGCAGCGCCTTGCCCAGCCAGTCCGTCACGATCACCTCCAGCTCGGTGGCCGCCGGCGAGGCGGCCCACGTGAACGGGTTAATGTTGAGGCCCGCGATGAGAGCTTCGCCGAGGGCCCCGACGTTGCTGGCGTGGCGGCGAAGTGCGCGAAATGGAGAGGGCTCTGCCAGTGCGTCAAGCCGGGGAGGATGAGGTCGCGGACGTCGCGCAGCGCCGCGGTCAGGGCGTCGGGCTCCGGCCATGCCGGCGCCGTCTCCGGGAGCTGCCGAGCAAGGAACCCCGGAGCCACGGCCGGGCGCACGGGGTACTGCTCGATGCGCTCGTAGTAATCCGCCACAAAGTCCACCACGAGGCGCCCCTGCCTGCGGAACTCGTTGGCGTCCAGCGCCCGTGGCATGGCTGCTGGGGCGGCGTTGCCGTTGCCCGGAGAAGCGCCGGCAGGATTCTTCAAGATTGCCATTTGGCTTTCTGACTTAATTTCTCTGCCAATGTTTAGACTCCCTTCAATTTTTTGCAGTGAAGGGAGGCTGCGTCTCCGTATTTTTGTAGGCGCACGCTGGCCTCGTTTCGGTTCGGTTAAACAAACAGATGCACATGCGCATCACATGTGTAATCGATCCGTGTCTGATTTTTTCTTGACCCACCAAATCAGATCGATGTGACATATGTTGCATGCTCTGTACATGAACCACCTATGCTACCTGGCAAACATGCGCACAAATCTGGACATTTTCCCGCGTGCCCTCGTCATGAATACCCCGAAAACAATAGATAATAATGTTCAACGCTAACTTTAATGTCCAGTTTGGATGATCTAACCGGCTAAAGTTTAACCAACTAAACATTAGCTAGGAGGTATATGTTTTGGATCCCTGGCTAATGTCTCTAGCTTTTAGACTCTTCTTACATTTTCTTGTGTTTAGCTAAGTTTAGAAGACTTGAGGTGACTAAAAGCTAAATGTTTAGGAGGATGTTTAGTCACTCCGTTTTGAATCCAAATTAGCTAAACTTAGCCTGTTAAATGTTTAAGAGTTGGATACAAGTAGGGTCTAAGTAAACAAATTCAAATGGCATTCCCCTGCACAACGGTATATATGTGGAAATGCATCCTGCTCATTACGTACATACTAGCCTGGCTTTTAAAACTTCGACTGAAAAACTTACTTGCAATGGACGTTCAGATATCATATACCTTCAGTTGATGAATTTTGTAAGGGCAAAGCCAGCCATGGAGTTCGCTAAGGTGAGCAAGCTTTCGTAATCGGGTTGTAAGTCGTTCATGTGAGCTGCCACCACTAGCTGTCGTTTCATCACCATCACAATTTATGCTTAGCTGCCCATTCTTTGGCAATCGACGTCTCGACAAAATCAACTCGTTTCATAAGTGTTCAACTTTTCAGTTGTGACGTCTCAACAAAATCAATAGCTTTATTTTCTATTTTCTGCGATGAAACTATCAGTTAATAGCTGAGAAAAGGTTCAGGAAGGAAATGCTAATCTTGATCGTGACATTTACCATTTTTTAATCCCTTTAGTTGAAGAAACAGCTGTCACTGAACTGACTCGACCCCAACGTATATGTTATACAGTGGATATCATGAGATTTGCACATGGAAGTGGTTCATTCTTTAATTAGGTCACTTATCTTGGAAACCACTGACATCTGAGGCTCTATCCACCTCGCGCAAGCTGGCCGGCCGGTGGTTGACATCGGACGGCCCCTTCGTGGTGATGGACCTCATGAACCTCAACCTTTGTGGTAACTGTCGGTAAAAGCTAACTATCGGAAAAGCCTTTTCCGACTGCTTTTAGCGCGACTGTTTTGGTTATGTTGGCAAAACTTTTGACGACACTTTTTATGTCGGTAAAAGCACTTTTTGCCGACAGTAGCGACCTTTGCCACAGCTTAGTCATTGTGTAGTGACATCATCACTTTAGCTGCAGTTTTCATCTGTACCATGACTATATGTCAATGACATGTAGGATTAGACGCACATGTCACTAGAGTGATGATATAAATGAAAACTGCACCTAAAGTGATGGTATGGATGCATATATAAATGGGAAGGGGGATGACAGTTGGGATTTGGTTCTTGCCTATCAAGTTGAGCTTCTGAGATCACTATGAGGCAATGTTGTTGAGTTAGATACTGAAGATATATCATGGTGATGATGGGTGTAGGTTGTTTGCTGGTCTCAATCCATGCACTGATGGTTTTCTATAAAAAATGCATGCCGTTTATTGCCATGGGCTCTACAAACTTGACAAGGAGAGGTCCAGAGGCCAATTGTCCTTGGCTTTTGCAGTGGATGGTCATAATTGGCTATTGATATACTTCTATAGGTTTGTTCATCTTTCTGGTTGCGTCCTTTCGGTGCGTATTTTAACTTTCATAATTAAATTACTAACATTTTGTTACTCCTACAGATTTGGTCATTAGTACTGATGCGGGTAAAGATGAATTGACTGTTGGTGATGTATACCTATAAAATTGGAACATGGAGTGTATGAAGCACATATAAAAGAACATTAAGATATATCATCAAACCTTTATCCTACATGGCTATGTGGCTGAACTGATAAGGGGAACATGTAACTTGTTATTGTTCTTTTTTGGTTAGTTTTTTAATGAGAATTTTGTATTACAATTTGACGAAGTACAGACTCCTTACATCAAGACTTTGAAAGATGAATAATTATAAAGAAAAAATCCAAGTCTTTTACTCATCTTTAACATCACTTCCTCGGTTGACGCCGCCGAAGAGGAGGAACCAAATCGAAGCCATGTCCTCTCCAACCGTCAATGAGAGATATCAAACTTTGTTTAAGCCCCAAGATCTACCGTTTTAGAACTTATCAAGACGGATTTGGTTCTACGAACGAGAGTTGACCGCATCTCCATCGGTACCTACCAAGAGAGAAAGATCCAGTTTCACTAGCCCTTCGCCGTGGCCAGATTGAACCACGAAAACATGAGGAAGGAGTCTTCTGTCATCTTCCTGAGAAAGGATGTTACCTCGTCAACGCTGTTGCTACCTTCTGAAAGAAAAATAGAATAAAATGCATATGGCTACTCATTATTCAAAGTCGTGGGAACATGTCGAGGAGCACTAAACATTGGCTTCCACATAATTATGTTTTTTTTATGACGTGGCTTCATTAGAAAGCTTTGTTTCGGTTTGTCCTTTTACTTCAGCCCTGCTTCTGCAACGGCGGTATGCTCTGGGCGTGGTTGAAGACATTGTCGGGATCGATGAGCGTCTTGGCCCTGAAGAGGCGGTCGTAGTTGTCCACGGTGAAGTAGGCCGCGCCCCAGGTGAGGCGCGCCCGTTCCACCGCCGACAGCGACCTGTTGAAGATGAGGTGGGGCTCGCCGGAGCGCGGGTCGAGGTCAAGGTCGAGGTAGTTGACGTACGCGTCGCGCGGGTCGCTAGACACGTACGGCGACATGACGGCCCAGTACAGCGACACGAGCCAGTCAAAGCTGTCGCCCTTGTCGGCCTCGGGCCAGGTGGAGACGTAGACGACGCCGTAGAGGGCCGGCGCGGTGCGGGAACGGCGTGTCCCCGGCGGCGGCGCGGGCCATGGCGCCGCCATAGGGGTCGAGGCTCACGTCCCCCCAGGGCCCCGCGGTGAGGAACCGGATGAGCGTCGCCACGCCGTCCCGCGGGATGGGCTGTCGCACGTAGTCCGTCTTGGTATGGAAGTTGTGCTTCGTTTTGGAGACGCGGCTGGCGAGCTCGGTCACGGAGCTCAGCCCGGCGAACCGCGCCGCCGACTCGATCCAGCTAGTCTCCGACACCTCCGTCTCGGCGAGGCCCAGCTCCGGGAACTTCTCGCGCAGCACCGACAAGGCCAGCTCCTTGGATCCGAGGACGAGACCGACGAAGGACACGCTTATGATGGCGTCATCTTCCTGCAACGTGGGCGGGCCACCGATGGTGAGGTTGACCGAGAGGTAGAACTCGTCGGGCAGATCCGGCGCCACGAACTGCCACCGGTGCACGAGCCCGGCGAGCGCGTCCTTGGTGCCGTTCCTCGTCGGCGTGAACACCGTCACGGTGTAGGGGACGGCGACGAGACGGAGCTTCCACGCATAGACGACGCCCCAGCTGCCGCCGCCGCCGCCGCGGATTGCCCAGAATACGTCCTCGCCCATGGCGTGCCGGTCCAGGACGCGGCCCCGGGCGTCCACGAGCAGCGCGTCCAGCACGTTGTCCGCGGCGAGCGCGTACTTCCGCGACAGCGTCCCGAACCCGCCGCCAGAGACGTGCCCGCCCACGCCGACCGTCGGGCACGTCCCGCCGGCGAGCTCCAGAGACCTCTTTCTCCGGCGCCGCGAAGACGACGACGACGACGCGCGCGCCACGGCGAGGTAGGCCTCGCGGAGCGTCGCGCCGGACTCCACCCACGCGGTGCCCGATGCGGCGCTGACGCGCACCCGGTTGAGGTTCATGAGGTCGATCACCACGAATGGGACGTCGACCACGACCCGGCCGTCCGGCGCGCCGCCGGTCACGGTGTACGACTGGCCCTCGGAGCTGTGCCCGCCGCTGCGGACGCGGATGGCCAGCGCCGCGGCGCGCGCCGGAGGTCGCGACGCGAGGTGGGCAGCACCACGGCGGCCGGCTTGCGCACGTTCGGACGCTCGAAGCGGAGGTTCTGGATGGAGAAGTTGAGGAGGGGGCCGTAGCTCGGGGACCCGGCCAGGGAGAAGTTGTGGATCCCGGAGGCGGCGAGGCAGGACGGAAAGGACCTGGTATGGACGCCATGCTTGTCTGGGAACGATGCAATGGCACTCGAGAGTAAGCCAAAGAGGAGGCCAAAGTACAGTACGGAAGTGGGTGAGGTATTGTTGTTCATGGTCAGTGACAACGCTAACAAGTAGTACTACTGTAGTGCTTGAACTTTAGACCATGATCACTACAAAGCTGTATATACTGCTCAAGTTAACGTTTCAACAGGCTGCAAGCAGTTCTACGCAATAAGTACACTATTGTGCGCTAGCTGTAAGTTGACTCTCTACGCTGACAAACGGTTAAATACTCGCTTCATTTTCACGGATAGTTGTAAGTTGACTCTCTACGCTGACAAACGGTTAAATAGTCGCTTCATTTTCACGGATAGTACCATAACGATTTGAACGCAAACACTCACAAACACTCACCAAAAGACTGGAATTGTTGATCTTGAAATTCACAAAAGTCACCATAGACGCATCCCTATCGACGGGACATCGCCTCTCACTAATAAAGGAATAAATAGCCGCAAAAGTGCAATAGCCGTGCCAAGTCTAGGACTTGAACCCGGATAGGTTGGTTTCACCATAAAGAACACAACCATCTAAGCTATGCTTTGCTCTGCATACCCTAACGATCGATGACCAATGATTAATCTAACGTTGAATTAAGAATGACACAACCTGATTTCTATTTACATCCATATATATTCTTTATGAATTATTATGGTTTATTGTCACGAGGTGCAATTCAAGTTGTTATATTTGCGGGCAGTTAACTTAGCCTGGGTCTATTGTGGCTTTGAACAGATCACTCGAACCCAAAGTTGACTAACACACTGTTATTAGCATCAATCCAATAGGTGCTCTGCCATGGATGCAAATAGCCCGCTATAGCTCCGCTATAGCTTCGCTATAGCTTTTTGAGATAGATGCCGCGACGATATTGCAAATATTACCGATAATGCCGCTAACTCCGCTTTACGGTTAAATAGCTCCGCTAATTGTATCCGCTAACTCCGCTATAACTAGGTTATGAACTTATGTACTTATGATTTATAATTCATAAATCATAAGTCAAACGAGGTGATGAATTTGTTTGTTCATAGTTCAAATGATGCTTGCTTTCTTGATTCTATGGGTGGTTTCACTGATTGAAAAGATGGTAAATACATGCTAGGATGATAGTATGTTTGGACAAATGGCATGCATTTAAAAAACGTGGGTTCAAATTGACGAATTTGCCAATGTGTTAGTCAAAAGTTTGCTTTATTTTGCAAACCGCTATTAGCAATAGCTGCCGCTATAGCTGCGCTATAACTTCTATAGCTTTTCTGAGAGCACTCCGCTAAACTCTATAGCCCGCTATTTGCAACCTTGTGCTCTGCACATCTCATCCATTCATCGACTTGCTGTGCGCGCTCCTTGATGTTGCGTTAAATGCAATTTTGTCCAATTGTGACCATCAGCTGATGCTTCAACTAAATGACCTTACGCGTTGAGGAGTTTTATTGTCCAAAATAATGGCTATTAGTTTCTTGGAAAAATAATAATACACTAAATAAACAGTAATTGAGCACTGTTCACATGGCTTTTGTGCTTAATTAGCTTAGCTGCCCCCCTGGTTATTTGCTCAAGCGCCGTCTCTGTGAAAGCGCAAATTAAGGTCATAGACTCATGCATACTTTTTTAGTTTGTTGGAGTGATCGATGGATTGTAGATATATTGTTTATATTATGCGGCCTGCATACATGAGAATGATGTGTATACTGTATGGCCTCTGATTAAAATAAGATCTAGTAAGGCACATTACAAGGGCCATGCACAATATATTGATGGTTATTTGGAGCAAAGGAATTTATCTATGATGAGTTGGTTGCATCTGATTAAGATGTATTAGCAACTTCCTCCCTCTTCTGATTCATTTTTTACAGATTTTGTCCTATCTGTACTAATTAATTGTGTGAAGCCATGTTGACATGTGCCATGGCTTGGTTTGTGATGAGTAATTGACATTGATTACTTCCTTGTTGAGTTTAATTGAAAATGCATTTTATGGATCGAGAAAGCAAACCCTCACCGGACAATCCGGTAGATTACCGTCCGGTACCGGACTATCCGGTGTTGTACCGGACCATCCGGTCATTTCACATTGCATGAGAGATATCACCATTTGAGGGGAGCTTTATATCAAGTTATTTTGTTCTGACTTTTTTCTGAGTCTTTTGGGATCTTTGCGTCTATGAGCCGCTTTCTTTGCCAACTCTTGGCTTGTGTGATTAGATGGTTGTTTTCTACCTTTTACCTTGGTTTTGGACCATTTAGTTAGCTTCTTTGGTTTCGCATTTGAAGTTTGAGTTCATGTGCTTGGTGTTGTTGTCAATACTCATCAAGGGGGAGATTGAGGAACCATGTTGAGATGTGCCATGGTTCGGATTGATGATCAGTAACTGACAAAGGAGTTGATTTGTGTTGGACATGAGTTTGGGTTGAAATGCGGGATTTTGAGGGTTGCATAAGCATGTGCATGTTTATGTTTATGGCTGACCCGAGTTGGTGAAGGTGGTGGTGATGTTGGAGGAAAAGGAAACGTGTTTGCTTGTCTAATGATGTGTAGGTGAATGGAATCAACTTGATGGTCAACGGCAGGAGGATCGAAAGGACCAAGTGAAGGGTCCCGACGGGCTGGGACCGAGGAGGTTTGGGTCCGGGCGATCCAGAGGCCGGGTGAGGTCAAGGGTGCTCCACAACGTACACGTGGCGGACAAGATGCACGGAGGATTTCGCGGTTTGGCCTCAAAACCGTGGAGGTGATGAAGACGGCGTGTTGACCAGGGTCAAGAGGCGAACGGGAGGCCGAGTCAAGTGAAGGGTCCCGACGGGCTGGGACCGAGGAGACTTGACGGCGATGTAAGGATCGTGTGACCGAGATTGGGGGGGGGGGGGTGAATCGGTGCACTCTAGAATCTATTTCCAAACACTTACACCCAAGCAACTCCTAGCGAGTAGTTCTAGTAACAAGGTAAAGCACACTAAGGAGTATCCTTAACCTATATAGCTAGTGCATATAGATAACACAATCACACCACACTAGCAACCTAGCACAAGATAGGTAGATAACGAGAGACTTAAGCTAGGCAAGGCAAGGTAACAAGATAACTAGAGACAAGGCAACCAAGATACTAGGCACACTAAGTAGAGTCCTTAGAGCTACTAGATAGACTATAACAAGTAAGCACACGAGCAAGGCAATCAAGCAAACTTAGTGAATCTAGTAGGTACCAAGGTAAACACACAAGCAAGATAAGAGCACAACTCATGTACTACAAGCAATCATATGAAGTGCGATAAGTAAATGCGAGTAGTAAAGGAGAAGGGATATAGAATGCTCATGATGTTTTCCCGTGGTCTCGGAAGGATGGCGCCTTCCCCTACTCCACGTTGGGTCACTCCCGCCGGAGTCTCGACCCCGTCCCTCCGCTCGATGGCGATCCCTCCTAGAGCACACTTCACCCTCCGAGTGAAGTCGCGGGCACGTCCCGCCGGGCTCGATCCCGGGTACTCTTCCGGAGGTAAGGCTCCGCACTTGATGCGTGCCAAAGGGCGCTCCACTAGTGATGCTTCTTTCGCACGGGAAGCTCCAAGACCGTGTACAAACTTGTGTCGACTTTCACAATCTCCTTGGACAGCTCAACACCGACGCCTAACCGGTCTAGGCCTTGCCATAGACCAAGAGTAACAGCCCTAGATGACTCTCTCAAGCCCACACTAGCCTAGAGATAAAAGGATGCAACTTGCTACTCTCTCAAGCACTAGGATCACTCCAAATCCTTCTCAAGTGCTTCACACTTCTTCCTCTTGGCTTCTTGGCAGCACCTCCCCTCTTTCCTAGGTCCAAGAGCACCTCAAAGTGGTAAACAACCGACTATATATAGGCCTCCAACCTCAAACTAGCCGTTGTCCAAAAGTGCCCAGTCTGCGTGATGACCGTACAGTAGACCGTACTGTCCGGTCTCCATCTGACCGTACTGTCCGGTCTTCACCAGACCGGCATCCAGGGAGTGCTGCAACTCATCTCAAACCAGACCGTATTGTACGGTCCCTAGGACCGTACTGTCCGGTCTCCATTCTTCTTCAGCCAACAGAAACTTCTCCTTCTCTGTTGCTCTTCGCCTGTAAGACCGTACTGTCCGGTCCTCGACCGTATTGTACGGTCAAACTGTCCGGTCTTCATTCTTCGACTTCCAGAAACTTCAGCTTCTCTGTCTGGAAAACCCAATAGAGACCGTACTGTCCGGTCCCTAGGACCGTACTGTCCGGTCCACTGTCCGGTCTCTATTCTTCAACTTCCAGAAACTTGAGCTTCTCTGTCTGGATTTCCTCTGTAGACCGTATTGTACGGTCTCCATGACCGTACTGTCCGGTCTCTTCTGCCTTCGCAGCTTCGATCTTCTTCTTGATCTTCTTCTTCAACACTTGATCTTTTTGGTTCCTTCAACTCTCTTCTGCCACCCTAGCCCTGAGAGACTCACCATGCATCCAATGATCTCTATAACTAGTGTGTACTAAGAGAACCACCTCGAACCCTCTTGATAGTCCGGTTTTTCCTATGGACTCAAGCTAACATCTAACCAAGCAACACCCGCTTGGATCTAGCATGTCCTTAGCCTTGATCCATGTCTTCTCCGCGACTCCATCAAGTCCGTTCTTGTGTAGATGAAGGCAACCAATCATCCTTGTCAATTAAGTTCATGGTGTGTTGGCGTTCACCACCAACGGACGGAGCTTTCTTCATATGTGACCTATAAGATCTCACAAAGAGTGTTAGTCACATTCATGGTTCTCATCCTATCACCAAAACATTCATACCTTGGGGTTTCCCTAGCTCCAATGGTCATGAAGCTTACAATCTCCCCCTTTTTGGTGATGGATGACAACCATGATAAAAATGATCGAGAAGATAAAGAATGTAATGACAAAAGCCAAGATAAAAACGCAACTCGATCAAGACACTAAACAACAAGTATATGATAGAGAGATAGTTACCTTGTTGATTAGGTCGAGGCAAGTCATAGCTCAAAAAGGTCACAAGTTAGAGCAAAAACTCATATCACAAGTGAAAGAAAACACATGGAGCTATGACAAGCAAAGGTTGCAAGGGGTTTACCTTCATACTTACTTTGTAGAATTCCGCTCCCCCTTGATAAGTGTACCAATCTCAAGATTGTGTGAAGATCGATCATCTTGATCACTTGATCTTCATTCGTACAAACTCCCCCTTGAGACGGCATTGCTTCTTCTTTATCACCTCAAGATTGTGCGAAGATCGATCGTCTTGATCCTTTGATCTTCTCTTGTACACACTCCCCCTTGAGGTGACATCTTCCACGACCCTTCATAGGCCCGAACTCTTCTTCCCAACTCTTCTCCCCCATATTCTTGCTCGATCATTAAGCCCAACCCTTCTCCCCCTTTGGCATCTATCACCCAAAAAGAAATCTTCAAAGGGAGAAAAGGTTAGTGTAAATATATGGGACAAGTGGGAAAATGAGTTACTTGATTTGGCGTGAAGCTCCCCCTTGATCCGTGATTCTCCATCTCCCAACAATTTTCCCTACACACATTCTCAAAAGAATATTGTCTTGAAGTACATAGGGGTTAGTTGATGATGATGGAAATGTATGAACCCTTAGACTTTGAGCCGCGCAAGTGGATTTAACCTTGGAGCTCAAAAATCTTGGTTCAATGGGCATGAAGCTCATATAGCATTGCTATAAATTCATCATAGGAGGTCATATACTCATATTGTGAATAAGCAACTCCCCCTAGATGGATGCTCGGCGCCGAGACACTTATGCAAGATGCATGATGCGAATGCAAGGAATGATAAGTGTACAATGCATGATGCTATAAGGATAAAACAAGAGAAAGCTAAGAGCGAAGTTACCAACAACAAGTTTGAGCCCTCCATGAGCTTGATCACAACGAGCCATTCTTCAAAGCCTCGGGAGCCAAGTGCCACCAATCCCAAGCTTAACCCATGCTCATTGCTATCTCAAGTAGGTTAGTCGTCGGTCCTACAAAACAAGAAGAACACACAAAAACAACAACACAAACAAAAACAAGCAAAGTATATATACATATGTACAAATGTAAGCTCAAGGATATCAAGTGAAGTCGGAGAGGTCGAGAACATTAAGTTCTCACGGGAGCTTACAAAAGGTCTTCTTGTCAAGTGGCTTGGTGAAGATGTCTGCCAATTGTTCATGAGTCCGAACACCAATCAATTCAATATCCTTCTTGGCCACATGATCTCGAATGAAGTGATGCTTGACTTCAATGTGCTTGGCATGGCCGTGATCACCCTTGTTGAGAGCCATATTGATAGCACTTTCGCTATCACAATAGAGAGGTACTTGCCCATAAGATAATCCATAGTCCAATAGGGTTTGCTTCATGTATAAGAGTTGAGCACAACAAGCACCGGCCGCCAAATATTCCGCCTCCGCCGTAGAGATAGCCACACAATTTTGTTTCTTGGAACTCCATGAGATGAGTGATTGTCCAAGAAATTGGCATCCACCGGAGGTACTCTTTCTACTCACTTTGCATCCGGCGAAGTCCGAGTCCGCATAGCCAACAAGTCCAAAGTCCGAGCCTTTTGGATACCATAGGCCCATTGTAGGAGTGCTCTTGATGTACCTAAGAATTCTTTTCACGGCACTCATATGGGACTCCTTGGGGTTAGCTTGATAACGAGCACAAAGACACACACTAAACATGATATCCGGTCTAGATGCGGTAAGGTAAAGAAGTGAACCAATCATAGAACGATAGAGTTTAGGATCCACCGGTATACCTTTTACATCCACATCAAGAGGGACACTTGTAGCCATAGGTGTGTCGTAGGACTTGGAGTCTTCCATGCCGAATCTCTTAAGAAGATCCCGAGTGTACTTCTCTTGGTAGATGAACGTGCCCTCCTTCATTTGCTTGACTTGAAAACCGAGGAAGACATGAAGTTCACCTATCATGGACATCTCAAACTCTTTCTTCATAAGAGCACGGAACTCATCATTATAGATTTCGTTAGTGGAGCCATAGATGATATCATCAACATAGATTTGACAAACAAAGAGATCATCACCAATATGCTTAGTAAAGAGAGTGTTGTCGATACTACCGATCTTGTAGCCCTTGGTGATGAGATGATCTCGAAGTCGTTCATACCATGCTCTTGGTGCTTGTTTGAGTCCGTAGAGAGCCTTCTTGAGCTTGTACACATGGTCCGGATGCTCGGGGTCCTCGAAGCCGGGAGGTTGCTCTACATAAACTTCTTCATTGATTAGTCCATTGAGAAATGCACTTTTCACATCCATTTGGTGAAGTTTAAAATCAAAATGAGAAGCATAAGCAAGAAGTGTTCTTATAGCCTCAAGACGAGCGACGGGGGCGAAAGTCTCGTCAAAATCGACGCCTTCAACTTGAGAGTAGCCCTTCGCCACAAGTCTTGCCTTGTTCCTCACGATTGCTCCCTTCTCATCTTGCTTGTTCTTGAAGACCCACTTAGCGCCAATGACATTGGATCGCTTGGGACGCTTCACCAACTTCCAAACATCATTCCTCTTGAAGTTGTTGAGCTCCTCTTGCATGGATAGCACCCACTTGTGATCTTTCAAGGCTTCCTCGATCGTCTTCGGCTCTAGGGTAGAGACAAAAGAGAAATTCTCAACAATGTTAGCTTCATCAACATAATTAGGTTTATATTGACTTCTCCTAGTCTTTATCCCTTGAGAAGGACTCCCAATGATGAGATCACGTGAATGATCCCGAGCAATGGGTTTGTGCTTCCTTGAAGGTTCTTGTCGAGGAGGAGGAGGAGCCGGCGAAGTATCTTGCGCATCTCTTGCGGCTTGCTCCCTAGAGATGTGAGTGTCTTGTTGTCGAAGAGGTGAACCCGAGCCATCATCTTGAGTTGAAGTAGATTGTGCTTGTTCTTGATTGCTCGGTGAAGCTTGGCTCGTAGTTGCATGAGGTAGACTTGATGGCGCTTGTTGCGGTTCATTTGGAGTAGCTTGACTCGAAGATGCTTGTCGCGGATCACTTGAAGGTGCTTGATGTTGTTCACTTGAGGGAGAGCTTGGATTCTCTTGAGATGTGCTCGTAGAAGGTCCACTTGATGAAGTTGTTGGAGGAGGTGTCGGAGGTTCATCTTCACGAGGAATAACTTCACCAATGGGCATGTTCTCCAAAGCTTCCTCCACGGGTTCATCACCTACAATATGAGAAGAAGGAGGGTCTTCTTGAGACCCGTGAGACTCATCAAATTGCACATCATAGGTTTCTTCAACAAAGCCGGTAGAGGTGTTGTAAACCCGATAAGCTTTGGCCGAGCCCGAGTAACCGACAAGAATGCCCACGTCGGTCCTCTTCTCGAACTTGCCAAGTCTTTCCCTCTTCTTGTAGATGTAGCACTTGCAACCAAACACTCGGAAGTAGGCAACATTCGGTCTTCTCCCAACAATCACTTCATATGGAGTCTTGTTTAGCAACTTGTGAGGATAGATCCGGTTGGAGGTGTAGCATGCCGTGTTGATAGCTTCCGCCCAAAACTTCTCCGGAGTGTTGTACTCATCAAGCATAGCACGAGCAAGAGTGATAAGTGTCTTGTTCTTCCTCTCAACAACACCATTTTGTTGAGGAGTGTATGTAGCCGAGAACTCATGCTTTATGCCAACCTCATCACAATAGTCTTCAATGATAGAGTTTTTGAACTCCGTCCCATTGTCACTCCGAATCTTCTTGATGTGATGCCCATACTCATTTTGTACTCTTCTAGCAAACTTCTTGAATATCCCAATTGCTTGTGCCTTGTTCTCAAGAAAGAATACCCAAGTATATCTTGAGTAGTCGTCCACTACCACCAAGCAATAGAGATTTCCACCAATGCTCACATAAGTTGTAGGCCCGAAGAGATCAATGTGTAAGAGCTCAAGAGGTCTTGAAGTTGACAAGAAATTCTTGGATGGATGAGGTGAAGCCACTTGCTTTCCGGCTTGGCATGCACTACATAGCTTGTCCTTCTCAAAGGTGACATCCTTGACTCCTCTCACTAGCTTGTTCTTCATTACATGCTTGAGTTGACCCATACCAATGTGAGCAAGCCTTCGATGCCATAGCCAACCTAGAGCGGACTTAGTGAAGAGACAAGTGCTAGGGGCAACAATGTTAGTCTCAAAATCAACAACATATAGATTATTATGACGAAAGCCCTTGATAGTGAGACCCATAGCATCATTATGAAGAACCACCCCATTAGCATCAAAGTTACAAGAAAAGCCAAGATCACATATTTGAGCAACGGATAGAAGATTGAAGTTTAGGGACTCAACAAGCAATACATTAGAGATAGAGAGGTCATTTGAGATAGCCACCTTACCAAGACCTCTCACCTTGTGCTTGGAGTTGTCCCCAAATGTGACCTTGTCATGATCTTCATTTTCTTCCAAGTTGGTGAAGATGGATGAAGTACCGGTCATGTGTTGAGTGCACCCACTATCCAACACCCAATGTTTGCCACCAATCTTGTAGTTCACCTTGGAAGTAGCCATCAAGCAAAGAGGAGGGTTAGTATCATGAGAATCAATTGACATGTCATTTACCTCTTGCTTGCTCTTGATGTAGGCCATAGGAACTCCATTGAGAAAGTCCAAGTCCAATGCATCCAAGGCGTCAATCATTGCCTTGGTGACTCCATTGTGTCTCCACATGGTCCGATCAACACCCATGTGTGTGACATGAGTTCCAAGTTGAAGACCTTGAAACCTTCCCACCTCTCCACTAGCATTGAAGTACTCAAGAATGTTGTAGATTTGATTCTCATAGGATAGTGCCATCAAGATCATGTCCTTGAGAGTCATACCACTAATATCATCATTGAGATCATTTAGAATGTGGACCTTCCTATTGTATGGTAGCATAGAGATCACCGTGTGAATAGCGTGTTCATCACTAATCTTGTCTTCTCCTTCAAAAGAGTTCACTCTAGCCACCAACACAAGAAGTCTCTTCCAACAATCAAGCCAAGACTCCCCATCTTCCTATAGAACACATCATACATGTCGAAGAGGTGATAGTGAGGCCGATCGGCAAGATCCGGCTCATACAAGTTGTAGTAGTCTTCAAAGAGGGATGGCAAGACTTCTCTCTTCATGTGATATTCCTTGATAGGCTCCGGCTCATCATCACTAGCACTTGAATAGTCATCATCACAATAGAAGACGGGAACTCTATCATCTTCTTATTCTTCCTCATCATCACTTGGGGTCTTGAATGTGTTAAAGAGCATAGAGCGAGCCTTTCTTCTTGTGATGATCTCAATGACTTGCTCAATTGAGTAGGACTTGAGCTCGAAGATTTCAAACTCAATGTGATCACCATACTTGTCCTTCGGCAAAGCATCAAGAAACCTCTTGAGTCCCTCTTCCTTGGTGACTATCCAAAGCTTGTTCTCATTTATCCTCTTGATGAGTGAATCCATCCGTAGAGCAAACTCAACAAGATCTTCATTCGGCATCATAGAGATGTGGTCCAACTCATCACATAGCTTGATATATCCATCCTCTTGATCCCGAGAAGAAGAACCTTCTCCAACACGAGATGATGATTGAGCTTGAGGTAGAGGTTGAGCTTCAATGTGTTGATCTTCACTTGCATGAGGGATATCCTTGCCCTTCTTGATATCCTCCTTAAGAGAGGAGAGAATAGCAACCACCTCATCATAGGGCATGTTCACAAACTCATCCACTCGAGCAAAAGCAAGAATACCAAACCGTGAGAGTGGTAGAGATCGAATAAGCTTCTTCACAACATGCTTGTGCATAATAGATGGATATCCTCTTGACATGAGTTTCCTAGCGAGAACATACAAGCGAGATGCGAAGTTAGTGATATCCTCATTATCATTCAAAACAAGCTCATCATACTCATCACGCACACCATAGTAGGAAATGTCATTAAGCATAAAATCATAAGGCTCAATCAAGGTAGAGGCGATGGAAGTGTTAGAAACGTCATCATGAGTTGACTCCATTTTCCCACACACAATCCCGGTCACGACTCAAGGCGGTAAAGCCCTAATAATGAGCACTTGGCTCTGATACCACTTGTAAGGATCGTGTGACCGAGAGGGGGGGTGAATCGGTGCACTCTAGAATCTATTTCCAAACACTTACACCCAAGCAACTCCTAGCGAGTAGTTCTAGTAACAAGGTAAAGCACACTAAGGAGTATCCTTAACCTATATAGCTAGTGCATATAGATAACACAATCACACCACACTAGCAACCTAGCACAAGATAGGTAGATAACGAGAGACTTAAGCTAGGCAAGGCAAGGTAACAAGATAACTAGAGACAAGGCAACCAAGATACTAGGCACACTAAGTAGAGTCCTTAGAGCTACTAGATAGGCTATAACAAGTAAGCACACGAGCAAGGCAATCAAGCAAACCTAGTGAAGCTAGTAGGTACCAAGGTAAACACACAAGCAAGATAAGAGCACAACTCAAGTACTACAAGCAATCATATGAAGTGCGATAAGTAAATGCGAGTAGTAAAGGAGAAGGGATAGAGAATACTCATGATGTTTTTCCGTGGTCTCGGAAGGATGGCGCCTTCCCCTACTCCACGTTGGGTCACTCCCGCCGGAGTCTCGACCCCGTCCCTCCGCTCGATGGCGATCCCTCCTAGAGCATACTTCACCCTCCGAGTGAAGTCGCGGGCACGTCCCGTCGGGCTCGATCCCGGGTACTCTTCCGGAGGTAAGGCTCCGCACTTGATGCGTGCCAAAGGGCGCTCCACTAGTGATGCTTCTTTCGCACGGGAAGCTCCAAGACCGTGTACAAACTTGTGTCGACTTCCACAATCTCCTTGGACAGCTCAACACCGACGCCTAACCGGTCTAGGCCTTGCCATAGACCAAGAGTAACAGCCCTAGATGACTCTCTCAAGCCCACACTAGCCTAGAGATCAAAGGATGCAACTTGCTACTCTCTCAAGCACTAGGATCACTCCAAATCCTTCTCAAGTGCTTCACACTTCTTCCTCTTGGCTTCTTGGCAGCACCTTCCCTCTTTCCTGGGTCCAAGAGCACCTCAAAGAGGTAAACAACCGACTATATATAGGCCTCCAACCTCAAACTAGCCGTTGTCCAAAAGTGCCCAGTCTGCGTGATGACCGTACAGTAGACCGTACTGTCCGGTCTCCATCTGACCGTACTGTCCGGTCTTCACCAGACCGGCATCCAGGGAGTGCTGCAACTCATCTCAAACCAGACCGTATTGTACGGTCCTTAGGACCGTACTGTCCGGTCTCCATTCTTCTTCAGCCAACAGAAACTTCTCCTTCTCTGTTGCTCTTCGCCTGTAAGACCGTACTGTCCGGTCCTCGACCGTATTGTACGGTCAAACTGTCCGGTCTTCATTCTTCGACTTCCAGAAACTTCAGCTTCTCTGTCTGGAAAACCCAATAGAGACCGTACTGTCCGGTCCCTAGGACCGTACTGTCCGGTCCACTGTCCGGTCTCTATTCTTCAACTTCCAGAAACTTGAGCTTCTCTTTCTGGATTTCCTCTGTAGACCGTATTGTAGGTCTCCATGACCGTACTGTCCGGTCTCTTCTGCCTTCGCAGCTTCGATCTTCTTCTTGATCTTCTTCTTCAACACTTGATCTTTTTGGTTCCTTCAACTCTCTTCTGCCACCCTAGCCCCTGAGAGACTCACCATGCATCCAATGATCTCTATAACTAGTGTGTACTAAGAGAACCACCTCGAACCCTCTTGATAGTCTGGTTTTTCCTATGGACTCAAGCTAACATCTAACCAAGCAACACCCGCTTGGATCTAGCATGTCCTTAGCCTTGATCCATGTCTTCTCCGCGACTCCATCAAGTCCGTTCTTATGTAGATGAAGGCAACCAATCATCCTTGTCAATTAAGTTCATGGTGTGTTGGCGTTCACCACCAACGGACGGAGCTTTCTTCATATGTGACCTATAAGATCTCACAAAGAGTGTTAGTCACATTCATGGTTCTCATTCTATCACCAAAACATTCATACCTTGGGGTTTCCCTAGCTCCAATGGTCATGAAGCTTACAGGCGAGGTTCGCGGGACGAGGTGACACGCGTCGACATCGAGATGGTTTCCTGGTTTGGCCTAAAAACCAGCGGTCGATGGTTTCCCGGTTTGTGCCTCAAAACCGACGGTGGCGATGGTTTCCCGGTTTGGCCTCAAAACTGGTGGTCGACGGTTTCCCGGTTTAGCCTCAAAACCGGCAGAGGACGGTTTCCCGGTTTGAGCCTCAAAACCGGTGGCGGAAGTCGCGCTTTGAGAAGCGTACAAGGCGGTTTCCCGGTTTAGGCCTCAAAACCGGCGGCGACGGTTGGAGGTGTATGTGGCACCATCGTGGAGGTGGCTTCGATATGAAGCAAAGTCGTGAAGGGCCCGATGGCATTCGGGCGAAGGAAAAAGAGTTGGACGGAAATGCCCTCATAGAAGGGTATGTGTGTTGTAGTGTGAGGGGTATTTTCGGGATGTGGAAATGTCTAAGAGGATAAGAGAGAGGGGCAGGTTGGCTGCCAAGTTTGAGGCTTTTGGGTTGTCTCCATTGTGTGTGAGGCATAGGACTAGCTAGGGGAGAACTAGAGAGAGATGAGAGGAGAGGGAACAAGGTGAGAGCTTGTATCTTCTACTTTCTACAAGAGAGGGAGGAAGTGGGCGGCGCCCTAACATGGAACCTATGTAATTTCGTGGTTGAATCAATGGAATGAAGTTTGGTGGAATCCATTTCGTGCTCATGCTTCTTTTTCCCATCCAGATCCCGAATTTATCTTTTTCCCTATTTTCGGAGGCATTTTCGGGTGATTTTCGATTCGCCTTATGTACTGCGTTTTAGGGTGGATTTATTGGGGGATCTTGGTGCTAGAATGTGCTAGAACAATCCTTGGTAGGTCCTTGACCGAATCCATGGCACGAGTACCTTCGATTTGATGATTTGGTGGAGTTTCCCTCTCAAGTTCATCCATACCCTAGGTTCTTGATAAGATTCAAAATCGGAGATTTTGTGGGCATTTTGAGAGGAATCCTCTTGGATGATGTTCCCCTTCTCACGGTGAAGCTATGGTTCAAATTTCGTGATTTTTTGTGATCGTTTGGCCGGGTTTCGAGATTTTTCTTGAGCTTGCGCGCGTGCTGTCCTGACAGGGCCGGATTATCCGGCAAGTTGCCGGAGTGTCCGGTGGCCGGAGTCTCCGACAAGTTTTTGGAGTGTCTGGTACTTTCCCAGATCCGGAGTATCCGACAGTTGGCCGGATTATCCGGTGGGAGGTCTCTGTTTTGACTTTTTCAGATCATCTTTTTGAGTGTGTCTTTGTTTGATTTGTTTCCGCAAGTGTTTCTATCTCTTCCACAATCATTCCTAGGGTCAACACATCACGTTCTATGTGTGTGTGTGATCTTGGTAGTTGTTCTTGAGGTGGGTTGGGACATAGGCCAAGTTCTTGTGAAGAATTCTTATCGGCTCCCATTCACTCCCTCTGATCGCCCTCTCGGTCCTTCAAATTGGAAAACGGAGCAAAAAACACAGCATAAACACTGCCACGCATGGAGAAATGTCAAGACTCTGTTGGCCATAGAGAAGTTCGGCCCTTGTTAGTCTGCAGCAGGTAGCGTTAGCGTAGCTGTGTTTAATTAGTAATAAACATTTCAACCGCATATTGAGCAGCGCGTATTGAGCCGAGCTCCTCTTCTCGGTCATCTCCCTGCTTGTAAGTTACAATATTTTTAGGGCCCGTCTAGACGTTGCCCGGGCATTCCAGTCCGGCGCAAATGCCTCAATTTTCAGCCGCTCATCTGGAGATCCAACGGTGGTTGTGTTTCTTCCTCCTCCCGATCTTCTCGCGCCTCCCGATCTTCTCCCGATCGCTCCTTCCTCAACCCGCCGCCCCACGCGCCGCCGCCCTTGCCTCGGCGGGCTAGGCGCACCTGGAGCTCCAGCGAGGCCCTAGCCCGCCGAGGCAGCCACCCTCCGCCGCTCCCACCCCCGCCGTCGCCTTTCTCGCCCCCGCCCCAACTTGACCCGACCGCCATCTCCCGCCGCCCGCTCCGGCGGCGCCCGCGCCGCCTCCGCCTCCGCCGTCTCTCCCACCACCACCGTCGGGCTGGTCTGCCTCCCCCGGCCCTCTATTCTAGGTCCGGCGGACTCCGGTGAACCTCCAAACCCCGAACCCGAACCCCAATCCCGAACACTAACTTGTCGTAGAGCTCGCCGGAGTTAGGGAAGAAGCTCGTCGGAGTTGGAGAAGAGGAGCCGAGGAGGAATCGCGCTGAGCAGGCAAGCCAAAAAAATCGGGCATTTGAACAGCTCCATATTGCCCGGGCACCATATAGCCTTCCCCTATTTTTATCACCTCCACTTGAACTCCACAGCGCCTAATCAAACGCATAAGGTCATTTTGGTTGAAGCTTGAGCTGACGGTGACAATTGGACAATTGCATGTAACGCAATATCAAGTGGCACACATGCAACAAGTTAATGAATGGATGAGATGTACATGGAGAGAGCACTGATCATGTCAATGCTAAGGCAGTGAATTAGTCAACTGCATCGGGACACATGGGCTAACGTGTGGTTAGCTGCCAGGAAAGGGAAAAAAATCACTTGATGAACTTCGTGACATATTAAATCACAATACTTTACCCGCGAAAAAAAAATCACAATACTTCTTAATGAAGAATATATAGATTTAAACTGAACTCACTTGTATTATTATTTTTTTTGGAAAATGAGAATGTTAGATTAGTGTTGGATCAATGATCGTTATGTTATGATGATCCGTGAAAATGAAGCGAGTATTTAACAGTTCAGCTTAGAGAGTCGTCGACTGACAGCGCGCAAATGAGTGTTGCGTAGAACTGCTTGCAGCCTGTGGAAACGTTGACTTGAGCAGTATATACAGCTTTGTAGTGATCATGGCCTAATTAAGCGTAGCCTTGAAACGAAACCCAGTTCAAGGACACTCACGCGCACTGTCTGACCAACCACTTCAGTAGTACTTGTCAGTGACCGTGCAGACCATGAACATCAATACCTCACCCACTTCCGTACTGCTCCTTGGCCTCCTCTTCGGCTTACTCTCGAGTGCCACCATTGCATCGTTCCCACCCAAGCATGGCGTCCATACCAGGTCCTTTCCGTCCTGCCTTGCCGCCTCCGGCATCCGCAACTTCTCCCTGGCCGGGTCCCCGAGCTACGGCCCCCTCCTCAACGTCTCCATCCAGAACATCCGCTTCGAGCGCCCGAACGTGCGCAAGCCGGCCGCTGTGGTGCTGCCCACCTCGCGTCGCGACCTCCGGCGCGCGATCCTCTGCTCGCGCGCCGCGGCGCTGGCCATCCGCGTCCGCAGCGGCGGGCACAGCTCCGAGGGCCAGTCGTACACCGTGACCGGCGGCGCGCCGGACGGCCGGGCCGTGGTCGACGTCCCGTTCGTGGTTATCGACCTCATGAACCTCAACCGGGTGCGCGTCAGCGCCGCGTCGGGCACCGCGTGGGTGGAGTCCGGCGCGACGCTCGGCGAGGCCTACCTCGCCGTGGCGCGCGCGTCGTCGTCGCGCCGGCGCCGGAGGAGACGGACGACGTCCCAGCTGGCGCTCGCCGCCGGGACGTGCCCGACGGTCGGCGTGGGCGGGCACGTCTCCGGCGGCGGGTTCGGGACGCTGTCGCGGAAGTATGCGCTCGCCGCGGACAACGTGCTGGACGCGCTCCTCGTGGACGCCCAGGGCCGCGTCCTGGACCGGCGCGCCATGGGCGAGGACGTGTTCTGGGCGATCCGCGGCGGCGGCGGCGGCAGCTGGGGCGTCGTCTATGCGTGGAAGCTCCGTCTCGTCGCCGTCCCGGACACCGTGACGGTGTTCACGCATACGAGGAACGGCACCAAGGACGCGCTCGCCGGGCTCGTTCACCGGTGGCAGTTCGTCGCGCCGGCTCTGCCCGACGAGTTCTACCTCTCGGTCAACCTCACCATCGGCGGCCCGCCCATTTGGCAGCAGGACAACACCATCATAAGCGTGTCCTTCGTGGGTCTCGTTCTCGGACCCAAGGAGCTGGCCTTGTCGGTGCTGCGAGAGAAGTTCCCGGAGCTGGGCCTCGCCGAGACGGATGTGTCGGAGACGAGCTGGGTCGAGTCGGCGGCGCGGCTCGCCGGGCTGAGCTCCGTGACCGAGCTCGCCAGCCGCGTCACAAATGCGCCGAAGCGCGCCTTCCAGACCAAGACGGACTACATCCGGCAGCCCATCCCGCGGGACGGCGTGGCGGCGCTGCTCCGGTTCCTCGCCGGGGGCCCACCGGGGGGCTACGTGATCCTCGACCCCTACGGCGGCGCCATGGCCGGCGCCGGCGCCGGGGACACGCCGTTCCCGCACCGCGCCGGCAACCTCTACGGCGTCGTGTACGTCGTCACCTGGGAGACCGACGTCGACGTGGCCGCCTTTGAGCCCGAGCCGTACACGGAGTGGCTCCAGTCGCTGTACTGGTCCGACGTCATGCTGCAGTACGTGCCTCGCAACCCGCGACCCGCGTATGTCAACTACATCGACCTCGACCTCGACCCGCGCTCCGGCGAGAACAGCTACCTCATCAACAGGTCGCTGTCGGCGGTGGAACGGGCGCGGGTCACCTGGGGCGCGGCCTACTTCACCGTGGAGAACTACGACCGCCTCGTCAGGGCCAAGACGCTCATCGATCCCGACAATGTCTTCAACCACGCCCAGAGCATACCACCGGTGCAGAAACAGCGCTGAAATAAAAGGACAACCCGAAACAAGACTTCCTCGTGAAGCCACGTCATCCGTAAAACGTCATAATAATTTGTATTTTATTCATCTTTCAAAGTCTTGATGTAAGGAGTTTGTACTTTTTGTCAAATTTTAATACAATCATCTTTCACTAAAAAAAATCATGAAAAAAAAGATAATAACAAGTTACATGTTTCCCATATCAGTCCAGCCAAGTAACCACGTAGGATAAGGTGTGATGGCATATTTTAATATTCTTTCACATGTGCCTCATACACTCTCTATGTTCCTTTTCATTCTAATGTATTTTTCGTGGCAGTTAACCACATCTTAACCTGGATGCCTATTGTGGCTCTGAACAGATCACCCGACCGAAAGCATTTAGCGATGCAAGTGACTATAGTTCATTTAGTCTACTATCTTATTAGGATGGTGGAAAATTCTAGTTCATCTTAAGAGAGTTTCCTGTCAACCCACGACCCAAAACGTTGGAAACTTGCATCGCTAGAAGAAGTTGACTAACTCACTGCCACTAGAATTGATCCAATAGGCGCGCGCTCTCCACATCTCATCCATTCATCAACTTGTTGTCTGGGCGCCCCTTTGATATTGCGTTAAATGCAATTGTCCAATTGTGACCATCAGCTGAAGCTTCAGCTAAATGAGACCTTATGCGTTTGATTAGGCGCTGTGGAGTTCAAGTGGATCTATTTAGTGAATGCTGCACGTTAGGCCATGATCACTGCAAAGCTGTATATACTGGCAAAGTCAACGTTTCCACAGGCTGCAAGCAATTCAACGCAATAAGTACTCATTTAGCGCGCTGTCAGTTGACGACTTTCTAAGCTAAACTGTTAATTAAATACTCGCTTCATTTTCATAAACATAACGATCATTAACCCATCGTTAATCTAATATTTTCATTTTCCAAAATAATAATAATGCGTATGGCTATTCATTTTAAATCTAAGATTGTTGTGATTTAATATGACACCAAGTTCGTCAAGTGATTTTTTCCCCTGGCAGCTAACCAAATGTTAGCCCATGTGTCCCGATGCCTATTGCAGCTCTGTACTCTGAACAGATCACCCGACGCAGTCGACTAGCAATTTAGCATCGACCTGATCAGTGCTCTCTCCACATCTTGATATTGCGTTAAATGCAATTGTCCAATATTGTGACCGTCGGCTAGCTGAAGCTTCAACTGAACGACCTTATGCGTTTGATTAGGCGCTGTGGAGTTCAAGTGGAGGTAATAAGAAATTCTAACTTAATTAGAAGCAGGGCAATGACCAAGGAGAGGAACTCGGCTACAGATGCTTCCGTTAAGTGTATAGAAAAACAAATACCACAAGAATGCCAGTTGAAACGTTACTACAGCTGTTTGACTGAATCTATTATATATATATATATTTGACGACGAAAAAGAGTCACCACGTTCGCTCTAAAATGCTATAAATTCTCACGTTAATCCGAAATAATAAGAAGATAAAAATTACCCACCACTGCTATTATGAAAAAATTTAGTCACAAAACCCTCTAAAAATATACCCCTCGTACCTATTTCTAAATTAACCACCATGCCATTATGAGTAAAAACATAGCTAAATTGGAAATAATAAAAAGTAACCAAAAATACCCTTCACCACCTATGTCTAAATTACCCTTCATGTCATTATAAGTATAAAAACTAAATTTAAATTATAAAAAATAGCTAAAAATATCTTTAATTCTTATTTTAACTTACCCACCATACCATTATGAGCCTAAAATAGAATAATAAAAATATCCAATATACATTTAACTCCGATTTCTAAATACACCGTGATATGTCTAGCTAGGATGGCATATTTTCTTCTTTTTAGCATCACACATTTTGTTCAAAAGTTTTTTTATAGCACGACACATTCTTTTTTCCTACCATGACATATGTTAGTTTTTTAGCATGGCACGTTTGAACCGATCTTACTTCTAAAACAAGATCAAATACATTGTTAGATAAGACACAATCCAAGAAAAAAATAATGACTCATCTCACACTCAAATCTAGAGTATAAATAAATAGTAACAATAAATTATATTAAACTTCTACAATAATGTAAAAATATTTTAAATAATTTAATAAGCTAGCCGCGCAAATGCGTGGGCAGCAATTATGAGTTAAAAATAGATTAATTCGGAATAATAAAACATAAAAAATACCCTTCACACCTATTTCTAAATTACCCGCCATTTCATTATAAGTCCAAAAAGTAACTAAATTCAGATAAAAAATAGCTAAAAATATTCTTAATTCTTATTTTTAATTTACCCATCACACCATTATGAGTCTAAAATACCTAAATTTTGGAATAATAAAAATATCCAAAACACACTTAGTTCCTATTTCTAAATACACCGTATAAAAAGAGACATCGCCATATCTAGCTATCTACACATTCTCTTATTTTTAGTATGACACATTTTCTTCATAGGATTTATTTGTAGCACGACATGTTCTTCTCAATTTCGACTATGTATCTTTGTCAGCCAGTTGCCTCAATGATGATCTTTACATGCTACTTATAAAATATTAAATATAGCATTGAGGTAATGATGACTCATCACACACTCAAATTGAGGTGAGAACTTTCTCCAATCAGTTTTAGCTATGTTAGAAATATATTACGATAAATAATAATAAAAAATGTGTTTAAACTCCTACAATAATATAAAAATAATTTAAATAGTTTAATAAGCCTAGCCGCGCAAATGCGCGGGCAGCCATACTAGTTGTGGATATTTAATTTTCGCTTTGTGTGGTAATAAGATAAGCTAACGCTACCTGCTGTAGACTAGGATACCAGTTTTACACTTTTTTTGGCGTTCATATTAAGCATCTTAAAACAAGAATTCTATCATATCTTTCAGTACTGCACAACACAGAATTACCTTCTCATATGTGTCAGTCGCTAAAAAATGAGGAGGAAGGGAAGTCGCTACATTTGATCAGCTGCAACCAACTCATCAAGTATAAATCCCTACTCGCAAATAGCACAAAGAGAGGTCTGCTAAGCCGAAAATCAACAAAAGCTACTCTACATGGCTTTCATTCTGACATCCTTGCCATCAATATATTGTGGCCCTTGTTATGTGCATTACATCTTATCTTAACAATATATATAAATAATAACAAACTAGTATGGCAAAGTCTACTGCTAAAATCCTTAAATCAAGAAAAAGAAAAAAAAGAGAGTAATTACAAAACTACAAGTAGTTTGGCAAAACTTGGAAAAGATTGACAGGTATAAACAATTACTGAACTGCCAAGCAGGCCCTTAATGAGCTTACCGGACGGTAGTCCTCCCCGTTGTGAATGGTGTCGCTGAGATGATGCCCTTTTTGCTTGTTGGCCACAAATTTTTTTTAAAAAAACTAACTAACTAAATGCTGCCAAAATTATTTTCAGATTTATATTTAATCAAAAATAATATTTGAAATTATTTATATTTGAGTGCAAAATTATTTAAATATATGTCTGTTCAGTTTCATATTACTACTACATAAAACAGGACCATATTTGTAATTCTTTGACAAAACAGGGCTGATTTTGCGAATGGCGTATTGGTCTTTTTGCAAGTCATTTAACACCATTAGCTGGTCTTAACAGAATAGGACATCCTCCTATCTTCAGATTCAAAAAACAAGATCATTTTTGCAAAGTCCAGAAAAGAAGACCGTTTTCAGAATTGGTGTTCAAAACAAAACCGTTTTTGCAAACGCCCCAACTAATTATTTAGATGAATGAGAACTAGCAAAACCCTTCAATAATAGGTTTGGGCCTTGCTTCTGTTGCCAAGATACAAAGTCGGCCAGAGTATTGCCATGACGATGGACGAGGGCAGGGCCAATTACGCCTCTTGCAAACCCAAATACTTATTGTAAACATCTCTTAAATTGACAGTTGGAAAGACACAATGGTCGCTATGTTGCGCAGTTGTGCGATCCTAAACGGAGTTGGTGATACACAAATCTGTCATCATGTGGTGCAGATGCTTTCTAGTCTGTCATTTTCTGTAGAGCAGTTCAAAAACATTACTATAATCTTGTAGAGCTGATGCGTGTTCAGTGACAATCATTTTCTATTAGCATTCTGCTTTACAAATAATCCGTAAACCTGAATAAAAAGCTACGGCAACGCTATTCTACACCTTATTCTGCACGTAGCAAATAATTACTAAAAAAAGGTCATTAATGACTAAAATTATTGAACAAATTTTCATGATTTATACCGAAAGCAATTACTGAACGCGTAGCGTCGACGTGCACTCGGTTCAGTAATTCGTGATGTTTTTCTTTAACAAAAATTACTTGATGTAGAATAACTATTCTACATCTAGGGCGCTGAATAGTGTTTATATTAAAAGCTACTTATGTTTAACAGTTTCTTGCAAGCAGAATAGTTTCATTTTGGCCCACGATCGAGTCATTCATCAGTCCTTCACTATTTTTGCTCACGAGTCATTTTCAGTTCATGCGTGGCATGACCAAACGATTCATTTACCCTAGAAAGCTCGGTTAGTTTGGTTCAGTTTTAGTCATTCTGATAAGGTTCCCCAAGTATGAATTCATGATGTGTTATTTAGTTCTCGCTGAACCCACCACACGATCCTGATCTGACAAGTGCCTTCCAGCTTATTTTGCGGCCTAGTTTCTGGTCCTTTAGTTCCTGTTGAAGTTTCAGTGAGGATAGTACTAGCTATCTTAATCAATGGGCACGTTCGGCAGCCGGAAAAGCCTCCGGCGGCTGCTGATGCTGCTGCTACAGTATGCGTGTTGCTACAGTGTCCATTTCCTCCGCTACAGTGTTCTCTCTCACTATTCAAACTGCAACTGCAACTGCATCCTCCAACCGAACACCCCGAATTTTAGCGTTCTGCTTAGTGCTTACCACTTCCTCGCCGGGGCGCTGAGAGTAATGGCCACACAATTTTCCAAATGGTCTGTCAAAATCTATAACGACATGCTTTTGGGGTTTTGGCTCCAACAGACAATGGACGGCTCCAGCAGACAATGATCTGACGCGCAGGAGCTCATGGACGAGCTCGTTGGTGTGATCCTCCACCCTCTTTCATGTCGGATGACAAGAACCCCATTTCTGTGCCTCCATCGTTCTGCAAGCCCTATCATTCATTATGCAATCCAGGTTTATACTGCGAAATGCATTCCGAATATTGTCCACCACGTTCCATAATCTAATTAATTAGTTACACAATATTGAACTACCAAACGAACCTACAAGTTTTGTTTTCAATTTGAAAGAACTATTGCCCACCCACATGATTATAATATTTTGTATTTCTGATTTGAAACACGGAAGACACCCCTTTTGAAAATTTGAATAGGAGACATGAAGGGTTGAGATCCTCGCAATTTTTTTTAAAAAAATATAGCGTTAAGGGCTAAGGTTTATCTCCAAATTACATTATAGCATTACGGTTTATTTGGTTTCAGAATAACTACAGGAAGGCCAACAATGTATTTGTCTTTCATGAACGCTACAAAGCTCGTTGAAAAGCGCATGTTGCAATGCTTGACTGGTCTTAAACCCCTGCACATTTGTATAAACCGGCTATTTTGGACCTATTTTTTCTTGAAACTGTTCGAGGGGCTGTTCGGCTGGTGGAGAATACTGTTGTCACTGGCTGTTACTCCCTAACAAGCACTGTTGATGCTGGCTGTTAGTACTGTAGCCATGTGAGAGGAAACAACCAGAACCAGCGGTCAAACCTAGCAGCCAAACAGGGCCCGAATTAATAAAAGTCAATGAAAAAGCTCAGCCAGATTCGTCTGCTTCATCTAACCATATAGGTGGATTGAAACTTCAGGTTCCTCATTGTGCGTCCTCCTCGCAATTCATCACGAACGACGCCTCACCCAGCTCACGTTCAACCGAAACCCCACGTGTCACCATCGTATTATCGCAGCTCTATCCACGGGACCGAGCCCCGTCTCACTTCCACGTGGGCCCGCGACCCCCGCTCCGTTCCACGCAGCACCTTGGCGCGGTGCGCCCGTCGTTGCCTCCAACCCAGTCCACACAGTCAACCGCGGACCCCACCCGTCAGTCTAACGGATTCCCCAACCCCTGGAGCCAGCTTATCCCGCGCTCGTTGCTAAAATCTCACCAAAGCCCCGCACCACTCGTGCTCCCGGCTGCCGCGCCTCCACCAATCTCCGGCCATCCATCCACCCCCTACCCCGCCTGGTTCTGGAAGGTTCCGGAAGCGGCACGCCACTCCTTCTAGAAGCTTGGCAAGATGCAGACCGCCGCGGCCTTACGGCCGTGCCCCGCCCTCCCGCTTCGGGGCACTCCGAGCCCCTGCAGCCGGCCGCTCCGCGTCTCCTCCGCCGTTCCCGCCCGATGCGGCGCCGTGGCCGCGCGGGGGCTCGGGAAGCCCGGGCTGCTGCCGGTCTCGCCGGACCGGGAGATGACGACGAGCGGCGCCCGCCAGCGCCAGGTGGCGTGCGGCGCGGCGGCCGGGGACGCGGCCAAGGCGGGGGAGGAAAGCGGCGGCCTCCTCAAGACGCTGCAGCTCGGCGCGGCCTTCGGCCTCTGGTACCTCTTCAACATCTACTTCAACATCTACAACAAGCAGGTGAGCAAGGACGAACGATTTTTGATTGTTCTAGATAGAGTTTAGCTTGGAATTTGACTGCTCACAATCTAGACAGCTGTTGCGGTGTGTGTTGCTCTGCTCTAGCGCAATTGATCCTTGTGTTTTGCTAAAATTATGTTAATGGAAAAGTGGTGCTAATTTTGATATACTAGAGGTTCTTTCCTGCTCTTTGTATGATGATATTTGCTTCCCTGCAATTAGACGTGCCCTATGGTTTTTGTAGTGGTTATTATTTCTGGTATGATATGCGTGTTTTGAGATTATTTGGCTAAAATGTGCTCTGTTGAAGTCTAAATGTATGCTAATTCACTACCGTTAAGTTCCTGGCGAGCATATTTGTTTCTGTAACAATGCTGCACATAACTTGAAACTAATTTCAAAAATCTGATGTATTAATGGACCATTTTTTGCCACTTCACATTCAAAATGAAATCGGGCAATATTATGATTTGGTTCTATTTTGAGATTCTCAGGCACCTGCAATAGTTATTCCAAGAATATTTAGTTGTTCTGAATTAGTGTTCAACAATCACATCGTTGTTGAGAATCACATACTTGTTTCTTTTAAACTGGAAACAAGGTGGAAAATTACAATTTAGATGTGAACCTTGTATCTTCCAGTAGCCTGGCCGATGCTGCTGATAACTTCTTAGTTGTAGTAAGGGTTACTCCTGGAGTCTCCGCTTTTTTCTGCATAATTGCCATTTGTAGACAGAATCTTGCGGCCTTGTGTTTAGTGCTTTTTTTTCTTGTCACTTTTACTGACATTTGTTGTTGGGCTTGCAAAATTAATGTTCAATGTACCTGTTTTGTGATTACTAGAAACTAGCTTGGAGCCCTTGTTTTCCTGTTGGAACATGATAGATGTATATTGATTTTGCCTGAAGTTGGATTGCGACTTACATCTGCTGTTACAATATGTGACAGGTTCTCAAGGTTTTCCCATACCCAATAAACATTACACTAATTCAGTTTGCTGTTGGGAGTGTGGTGGCTGTGTTCATGTGGGCCACTGGTATTCTTAAGCGACCAAAGATTTCTGGAGCACAGGTAAATCTCTAAATCTTGTGAGAAACTTACGGTGTTTAGTTGGATTTGTATATTATTGACATAAGCATCTCTTTAACTTGCGTTGTTGTTTTTTATTTTCCTTTTATCCTTCCAGCTTGTAGCCATCCTTCCTCTAGCTATTGTCCATACCTTGGGCAATCTTTTCACCAATATGAGCCTTGGGAAGGTTGCAGTGTCATTTACGCATACCATCAAGGCTATGGAACCTTTCTTTTCAGTTCTTCTTTCTGCACTTTTTCTCGGCGAGGTAACTTTTTTTTCTTCCCGTACAAATGCTATACAGAACATATATTTGTATATCTAAGAGTTTTTTCAATGTTTCAATACATGAATGGCATGGCAGTTACCTACTGTTTGGGTTGTACTTTCTCTTCTTCCAATCGTTGGTGGTGTGGGATTGGCATCTCTTACTGAGGCTTCCTTCAATTGGTATGTAACATGTTCTGTCATTCAAATCCGAGCTTTGCCAAACTGAACTTTAGAGAGTTGGTTGCTGCCTTTTAAGCTATTTTGGCTATTCAGTTTTCTCATTTATCTGATTTCCTGTCCATATCCTTGAACATGAACGGGGCTACTGATGTATTCAATTCTAATTTTAGCTTTTTATACAATCTATAGCTATACATTATTTGCACTGTAGCATGACATCTAATTTAAATATGAAGCAAAGTATTGATGTATGCAATTAGTGTTTATGTTCTTTATGCAATTTATATCTGATATTCATATTATGGCATATCATCTAGAAAAAAATATGTACTACATCTGATAAGAAGGGAAAGTATGTCACTGTTTGAGTGATTACCTGCCAACTCTTCACATGAACTTGTGGATGAATTAGGTGAACAATGTTCAAATTACCAGATTCATATGGTACCATTTTGCTGCCGATTTGTTCTGCGCTATCTGGTTAGCCTTTAGTGTCATAGCATGTGTGATAATTTTTGCAGTGTCCCATTTTACATTAGTAGGTTTGTACTCAATGATAGTTTTTGCTGTGTCCCGTTTTCCATTTTTGATTACTCAATAAGTCCATTACTTGCTGGAAAATAGGGTATGTAATGATGCGTAAATGCAATTTCATTATTTTTCAAAAGGTAATTTTGGTGTTCGACTACAGCTAAAAGGATAACTTTAGGAGCTCTTGGCTTGTTTGAAATAACTGAGTTCTGTTATTTAATGTTTTAATTGGTGGTAATTTGATGACAATAGGGCTGGTTTCTGGAGTGCAATGGCTTCAAATCTTACCTTCCAGTCACGGAATGTTCTGAGCAAGAAGCTGATGGTTAAGAAAGAGGTAACTCATAAAAAATGGCATATTTTTTTCCTATGGACTTGCCTTGATTTATTCTTTTTCTCATTTTCATTCATTGTGCAATGTTATATCTGATTCATAGTTCACTTAATTTTCCACTTGAGCAGGAATCACTGGACAACATCAATCTCTTCTCGATCATTACAGTGATGTCACTTTTCATACTGGCCCCTGTAACCTTCTTTACAGAAGGCGTCAAAATCACTCCTACATTTTTGCAATCTGCTGTGAGTGTCACAATGTTAATTTGCTTTTCCTTTTTTTGTAACAAAGAAAAAAAAGGAAGTACATGTAGAAAAAAATATTTCTTACATAAGCATCAATTCAGATTCTTACTGGGTTCATGTGAACGCAGGGTCTTAATGTACAACAGGTACTCACAAGGTCTCTGCTTGCTGCACTCTGTTTCCATGCGTACCAACAGGTTAGTAATCAAGTTACTTTCCCTTGCATTCTGGTGTATCCCCATCCCGAGTTGGAGAGTGCAGTTTGTGATTTTCTTGTGTCAGATTTATGCAAAGCTCAGTTGCATTCATATTGCTAGTCCCGTACAAGTTCTTTTTTTCTTATATTGCCTGCAGCAGTTCTTGCAATATTACAATTGGGATGAAGAACTAAGAACTGCTTCCTCCTGCATTTATAGTCTTCAGAAACTAAACTGCGAAATTTTTTATTTTGTAATATACCTAATTTTCTTCAGCATTGTGCATTATTGTTATTAATGCTTTATTTTTTGTAGAAATCTAATTGTTCGTGCTTGTGAGATGCTCCCTGCATAGTTCTATGAGAATACCACAAAACTGTCAGTTTCAATTGAGACTTTTGAACTCATTTTGTGTTTGAAACTTCATTTCTTAGTTTTAATCGATAACAACACAAAACTTGTTTTCAATTTTCAATGGTAATTAGTGATATAGTTCTATTGGTATTTTGTATACAATTGATTGAAGTTTCTAGCTATCTTAGCAAGTAAGGTATCATATTCTCACTGCATAGAGGCAATGGTCTAACATTGTCATTGCCATGGCACATGTAGCGGCCTGGCAGGGTGTATATACAACCTTTCCACGATCGTCTGACTTGTGTTAGTTAAAGTACCACATGTTTGCTGACAATTGATGTATTCTTCCTTTGCATATATGCTTCATTGACATGTATGATGCAAGGCTTGTCAATTCTTTAGTTGCTGATTGATTTGTTGTTGCTATCGAAGGTGTCGTACATGATTCTCGCGGTGGTGTCCCCTGTTACTCATTCTGTTGGCAACTGTGTTAAGCGTGTGGTGGTCATTGTAACGTCAGTTTTGTTCTTCAGGACACCTGTTTCTCCTATCAACTCTCTCGGTAAATTTTTTTACTTACATTGATTATTTTCCCTCCACGGTTACAAAGTTTCATTAACTTCTTACTGACGAGTTTTTGGTATATAGGTACTGCAATCGCCCTTGCCGGAGTTTTCCTGTACTCACAACTGAAGAGAATCAAGCCCAAGCCAAAGACTGCTTAATAAGTATGATAATATATTTTCCGTTTCTCCTTTTATGCTTGCTGAGCTGAAACTATGGCAGCATGACTTGGAATTATTTTCTTTTGTTGTACAGAACTGGTTTTTTACTTGAAGCAATACAGAATGATTTTAGGATACTCCCTCTGTTTTGATTTATTTGATTTGAACTAAGGCAGCTGTCCTAACGTCAAATATATCAGAACAGAGGGAGTATTTTGCTATCTAGCTGTTTCGCGAAGGCAAGTTTTGGAATTTGTCAATTACAATAGCTCTAGCATGTAAGTTACAATCTGAATGGTTGCTGTTATGTCCATAAAGCTGGGTCTTTTTGCGAATCCTTGCACGAACTGAAAAAAAAAAAAAAAAGGGAAACGAATACATGTGTATGAGTTGATCCTCCTTAGTTGGGCGAAAGCTGTACGAGTATTTGGAATTGGACGTCGAGTGAAGAAAAAAACTTTTTATGCTCATATAATTGCACACGTGCTCAGACTGGTTCATGAATGGTTTGGTCCTTTCTGTGGGCATGTGATGTGATACGTTGTTATATTTCCATGTCTCAACCCAATCGTAATCATGAAATGCCAGTTTTTCCAAAGTAAGCGACTTGGTGTAACCAACCTATTGATGGGAGAGGCGAAATTGTCGCTTCGGAATCTCGCTTAATTGAATCTTTTCGTCTGGGTATAATTTTCAGGCGTTTTGTATATGAACCTCTTCAAACAAAGCTTATAGTTCTCGCAAAAAACTGAGCTTATAGTTGTCGATTCGATGATCCCATAGGGCGCGCTCAGCGAGTTAATTATGGAGTGGGGGTGGGGGGGGGGGGGGGGGGGGGGTTGTGGGGTGGGGAGGGGTTGTGTTAAAGAGGGGAGGTTTTGTGAGACTGCTTGGGAAACGGGTTGGAGACAAACTTTACAAAGGCGCCAGCATACCGTATAAATCTAGTTTGTTGGTATCTTTCCTAAATCTTTTTTTAAAAATAAATAAATTGGGTGGGGCATCTTGGATCTTGGTTTCTTAAAAACAAAAAATAATCAAGATCCTCCTGCAGATGACCCCAATATGCCCATACAAAAAAGCCCATAGCTGGTCTACAAATTACCAAGTGGCCCTTAACAATCTCTAAGAAGACATGAAAGGAAAAATAAATTACATCCAGGTCCTCCTGCAGCAAGGTTTACAAAACAGCGGTAAACCGGACCGGTTTCCGCGACCGGAAAACCGGTCCCGTTTACCCGGTAGTCCGGTTTTTGAATTCAAAATTTAAAATTTTTGAAAATTTGAAACAAAAATATGTAAAAAACTAGATGAAATTTTAGCACAATGGTGGAAGACGAACACGAAAATACGATCGTTTGATGGGTCAAAAAAATCAAGCAAGATTTCTGTGTTGAAAAAGGAAGGAAAATTAAACCAGCAAACTTCTTTGAATTTTTTGACCAATCAAACGATCAAATTTTCGTGTTGTTGTTGCACTATTGCGCTGCAACTTGCATATAGTTTTCTTACATATTTTTTGTTTCATTTTTTTCAAATGTTAAATTTTTTATGATTTTTAAAATAAAAAACAGGCGAACCGAGCAAAAAGCGAACCGCATCGGTTTTCCCTTTTTCGCTTCGGTTTTCCGGAAATTTCGGCCGGTTTACCGACGAGTTGGTCTGGTTTACCGGTAGGTTTGCATATTTTATATTCAAATTTTGTTTTTGAATTCCGTCCGGTTCGACCGGTTTTTCCGGTTTTCACGAAACCGGAAACACCGGTGGCCTCCGGTTCGAACGGTCACATCGGGATTGTAATCCCTGTCCTGCAGATGGCACTGACGATGAGGATGAACGAGGAGCCACATCCGCATGGCATTTGTCGTAGCGCTAGGAGATGGTACATTGCCGCTGTCGACGGTGAGAACTTTTTCTCGCCTCTCTCTACCGTAGCGCTAGGAGATGGCATAATGAGGAAAGGAGGCCTGTCAAAAAAAGAAAAAAACTGATGACTCTAGCGGCCAAGACGTGACGTGTTTAGAGGCATTTAATCATTTGACTGAGTAGCGGCCAACAGACGTGACGAGCGCCACGGGACGTCTCGGTCCGGCAGCGCGCCCAGATCGATATTTGTTTCTGAGACTGGCCTGCCACCGAAAACAGGGACGGGCATTACTCCCTCGTCTTACTGGGAAACGCGCGTCCCTTGTCGTCTGACCTCACCACAGAGCAGCCCCGTGAGCGGTGGCGGCGATGGAGGTGAAGCTGCGTGCGCTCGGCTTCGCTCTCGCCGTCGCGTTCGTCTCGGGGGCGGCGGCGATCACGCGGCGTGATTTCCCGGATGGGTTCGTCTTCGGCGCCGGAGCCTCGTCGTGGCAGGTGCGCTCAATCTGCAGCGCCGTGCTTACATTTCTTCACGAACGAACTTTGCTTCCCTTGATAAAATATCAGTAGTTCCCCCAAACCAAAACCATGTGGCCATGCTACTGCTGCTTCCTTCAGTCCAGAAACACTGAGCCGTGGTCAGAGTCTCTCTTTCTTTATCACTAGTTACACGAAGTGTGCCCTGCCCGCCCTGCTTTTCGAACACCTCTCTTCTGCTCTTCGTATTCTTTTTCTCTTCTCTTTAAAGGAGAGTTTTGTTCAGACCTTTTTTCAACCATACTCCTGTAATAACGTTCGTTCATGGCCCTGGGCAGGTGGAAGGCGCGTGGAACGAGGACGGGAAGACGCCGAGCATCTGGGACACGTACGCGCACGCCGGTGAGTCGAACCTTCATTCGCGATGCTTGGAGATTTGGATTACGCGGTGCAAGCCCAGTACCGTTCAATTCTAACTAACCAGCTATTTAATTTTTTGTGTTCTTGTAGGCTACGCTTCCAGCAATGGCACCCCAGATGTCTCTGCTGACCAATATCACAAGTACAAGGCATGCTTGTCTCTAAACTCTGACAGAGCCACCACCTGGTGCTGGTGACCGAATTTTGGTTTGGAGAATTTTCTGTAGACTTGATGCACGGTAAGTAATGATGGCAGGAGGATGTGAAGCTGATGCATGAGACGGGGTTTGGAAGCGTACAGGTTCTCCATCGCCTGGACACGGATCATTCCAGGTATGCCATGTTTCGCAACAAACTAGCTAGTGTTGAGGATTACAGGTATATATGGTAGCAGACAGTGCATACAAAGTAGTGTTGGTGGTGGTGTAGATGGGCGAGGAGCTGTGAACCCAAAGGGTTTGGTGTACTACAACAATCTAATAGACGAACTCGTCAGCTACGGTAACTAGTTTTCAGACTTTTAGCCTTTTTGTATGTGCTCTGCACTTGTTGGATGTCACACCTATAATGATAGTTTACTGATTGGAAAGCGCAGGGATACAACCTCACGCGACAATATACCATTTTGATCTCCCCCAAGTTCTTCTTGACGAGTACAACGGTCTGCTAAGTCCGAGATTCATGTAATGACCTTGGTTCCGGCCGGGTAGTAGTTCATGACAAGATTTCATCTTCCCATTATAAATCTGACAAGGTGATCGAAGTGACCCTTACGGTAGTGATGAATAATGAATGCAGAGATGATTTCACCGCGTTCGCCGAGGTGTGCTTCCGGAGCTTCGGTGACAGGGTGAAGCATTGGACCACGGTCAACGAGCCCAATATTGAGCCACTTGGCGGGTACGACCTCGGCTTCCTCCCGCCCCAGCGGTGCTCCTCCCCCTTTGGCCGCAACTGCGTCGGGGGTAACTCCACGACAGAGCCATATATCGTCGCTCACCACCTCTTGCTTGCTCACGCCTCTGCCGTGTCCCTGTACAGAGACAAGTACCAGGTTAATTATAAGTTGATCGATTATGTGATTCCACGGCTAGTTATCATTTGTAGTAGCAAAGATATGTGTGACAGATGACTAATCAGAATCAGGTTGGTTCAGGCTATGCAAGGAGGACAGATTGGGCTCACTTTGCTGGCCTACTGGTACGAGCAATCGTCGCAGAAACCCAAGGATGTAGCGGCTGCTGAAAGGGTGACTGATTTCTACATTGGATGGTTGATGCTTACTCCTACAAATATCAGTTCTCTAATTATTCTTCACCAAATTATCGCTTGGTTACATCGATCAACTTACACCTAAACTCACGACTCATTGGTCTACCTTTTAATTTGATATAGGTTCTTGCATCCTTTGGTGTATGGAGACTATCCACCGGTAATGAGGAGGAATGCCGGATCAAGGCTGCCGACGTTGACGGCTGAGTCGTCGATGAGAGTTCGCGGGTCCTTCGATTTCATTGGGATTAACCACTACGGTGCAATGTATGTTGAGGCAGATTTGAACCGGCTGAAACAGGCGCTGAGAGATTACACCGGGGACGCAGCTGCCAAATTCGTCACATGTAAGAACTGTTCTACACGAGTGATATAATTATGACAAAGGAAAGAAATAGTTTTTAAGAAAATTTATTAGGAATCGAAGCTTGTTTTTGTCATCAGTAACTTCCGTTTTCCTTTTCCAAATTCTTGTGCAGCACCATTACAGAGCTCAGGGAACCAGGTACGGTTAATTCTTCTCTATGTAGAGAAAAAACATTCTTCTTTTGCAGCAAGATAAGCTGAACGTTTATATTTATCTGTCGACAAATCAAACAGCTTAGCCTCAGGCTCCAAAACACCGAGGCGGCAAGGACTCTGCAGAAATTGCTGGACTACCTGAAAGTGAAGTATCGCAATCCTCCTGTTGTGCTCTACGAGAACGGTGAATTACTGAAATAAGAATCTACGACAACGGATAATTCTGTTGTTGATGGAAAGACTAACAAGCTAGCTGCATGCTCTTCTACTCTCTCAGGAGCTGGCGACAAGCCAGATCCGTCAGGCAGGTTCATGTACGACGACGAGTTCAGGTCCCGTTACCTGCAGGTTTACACCGAAGCGACACTTGGTTCTATCAGGTAGCACAAAATTTACGATCGAATGGGACTACGAAGACGTTATTAACTTCATGAAGTTGGGGTCGTGATCGCCGTTTTAACTGTCTCTGTCTGATGACAGGAACGGATCGAACGTGCGCGGCTACTTCGTGTGGTCATTCCTGGATGTCTTTGAGCTCTTGTTCGGCTACGATTGCCGGTTCGGCCTCTACGGCGTTGACTTCGGCGCCGAGGGCAGGACAAGATACGCCCGCCACTCGGCGAGGTGGTACGCCGGTTTTCTCCACGGCGGCGAGCTCAGGCCGGCGATGCCGTCTCAGACAAGCATAGGAGCATACTCTGAATGTGTGTTTCGTGCATTTCCGGTCGCAACAGAGTAGTGGGCTCACATCTCTAACCTTAATTATTGAATCTGTATATCACGTTATGAATATCATTTGTATTGAATTGCATAACTCATAAAGGCAATATACAGATGTTACGTGAGTTCTCTGTTGAAATAAGAAGTTTTACATTGCACCATACCACCCGTACTAGTGAAGTAGTGGTATTTGGAATCCGACAATTTATATTAGTTCTCTTCCCTTCAGTACCATCAGTATACTTAGCAATATACACCTTACTGAAATTTGTCTTTTTTATTTCTCAGCCTACAAGTGAAATTTGAAGTTCAAATTTTGCATGATGATAGTCTCCACGATAAACTATGTTAAAATACTTTTTAACTATGTTTTTATATCATTTGTATGCATATATGGTGTCGGTGTTTAGTAACTTGCCGACGAGTAAATTTGTGCGCGGCTCGACAGCGATCGGTGTGTTAGTGATTGAGACAAGGGTTATACTGATTCAGGCCGAAAAATGCTCTACGTCCAGTTTGTAGTTCTTTTTGGATTGCTCGTAGTAGGAGTTACAAGCCAGGGCGCGAGAGGAAGCGCTCCCAAGTCTGTGCCTTGTGTCCATGTGTTTGCGTGTGCGTCTGAGTGTGAGAAAAAGTGCTCTCTCTTTCCTTCGGGCCCAGTCCTTCCTTTTATATGTCAAGGAAAAGCGGTTACAGATGGGGAAAGAAAAAAAAGAAAAGAGAGGAGCGGTGAAAGAAAGGTGGTGGAGGTAGAGTCGGGCCGTCCTCCTCGGGTTCGATGGCTTCTTTCGCAGCCTTCCCGCCGAGTCGTGCGATGACGTCGACCGCGTCTTGTCCGAGTACTGTGGGACGCCCGTTCCCTGAATGGTACTGTATTTCGCTGTTACGGCGCTGTGGGCTATTGTAGAGTTAGGGGGCAGTCACTCCGCTTACTGTTCGCGACTGTGTAATGTACTTGGTGCATGTGTCCGCCGCGTCACGCCCTGTCTTGATGCGAGGCTCCCACTCCTCCGTACGTCCGGCACAACGTACTTTCCCGCCGTCCAGGAGTTAATGCGGAGCAGAGCCTTATCCGGAATCGGCTGGCTGTAGCCTGAGGTTGACCGGGTCACCCCGCCATTCCTATGCTCGGTTTCCGACCACTGGGGTCGGGGACAGTTCGGGTCGAGCCCCTCCATCGTTTCCGACCTCTACTGGGGTGAACGGATGACGGACGACGGCTGGCCGGAGTCTGGACGGGGCGGTCGCTCGACTCCGCGGTGGCCGACCTACGGCGCGGAGGAGTCGGGCGAAGTAGCTTCGCTCGGGTTCGGGGCCCTTTAGCGGGGGCTCCGCAGTGGTTCCGCGTGGAGTTGCAGCCATGCTGCCTTGTTCGGTCGGACCCTTTGGTGGGCCGCGAGGAGCGGAGTCTTTTCCGTAGGGGGTAGTCGCTGTACCTCCTGCTGTACTGGGCCCCATCGTGGGCCCAGCGTCCCGTTTTTCCTCCCCTGTAAGCTTCATGACCATTGGAGTTTGGAAACCCCAAAGGTATGAATGTTTTGGTGATTGGGTGACCATATTGATGTGACTAACATTTCCTTGTAGGATATTCAAATGGTCATGTCAATGAAGCGTCGTCTCACATATTCTATCTATCGACGACTTGGTGATTGGTTGCCTCGACAATTCGGATCGAGAGCTTGATGGAGTCGCGGAGAAGATGTGGATCAAGGCTAAGGACATGCTAGATCCAAGCGAGTGTTGCTTGGTTAGATGTTAGCTTGAGTCCATAGGAAAAACCGGACTATCAAGAGGGATCGAATTGGTTCTCTTAGAGCACACTAGGTTAGAGATCAAATGGATGCATTGTGAGTCTCTTGAGGGCTAGGGTGGCTGAAGAGAAGAAGAGGAACCAAGGATGAAGAAGTTGGAAGCAAGGATCAAGAGTGGATCAAGTTTTCAGCTTATCCGGAAGAGACCGGACAGTACGGTCCTAGGGACCGTACAATGCGGTCTTCATTGAAGATCCAGACAGAGAAGTGAAGTCTCGGGATGCTGAGAAAATGAAGACCGGACAATAGGACCGGACAGTACGGTCTGGGGACCGTATGGTACGGTCATCAGAGGATTTCCAGACAGAGAAGTTGAAGTTTCTGGAAGTGGAAGAAATGAAGACCGGACAATCGACCGGACGGTACGGTCCTAGGGACCGGACAGTACGGTCTTCATTGGAGATGAAGAAGAAGATGGAGATGCGCCTGGAAATAGAGACCGGACAATACGGTCTGGAAGAGACCGGACAGTACGGTCCTTTGTACGGTCTCTAGTTTCGCAGGGCACTTTTGGGCAACGGCTAGTTTTGGGTTGGTAGCCTATAAATAGTTGGTTGCCCGCCCCTTGAGGGGTCTCTTGGCCATTGTTGGAGTGCAGGAAACTCAGAGGAAGCCAAGAGCAAGAGAGAGAAGCACTTGTGAAGGATTTGGAGTGATCCTAGTGCTTGAGAGAGTAGCAATTGCATCCACTTGATCTCTAGGCTAGTGTGAGCTTGAGAGAGTCACTTCGGTTTGTTACTCTTGGTCTATGGCGAGGCCTAGACCGGTTAGGCGTTGGTGTTGAGCTGTCCAAGGAGATTGTGGAAGCTAACACAAGTTTGTACACGGTCTTGGAGCTTCCCGTGCGAAAGAAGCATCACTAGTGGAGCGCCCTTTGGCACGCATCAAGTGCGGAGCCTTACCTCCGGAAGAGTACCCGGGATCGAGCCCGGCGGGACGTGCCCGCGACTTCACTCGGAGGGTGAAGTGTGCTCTAGGAGGGATCGCCATCGAGCGGAGGGACGGGGTCGAGACTCCGGCGGGAGTGACCCAACGTGGAGTAGGGGAAGGCGCCACCCTTCCGAGACCACGGGAAAAATCATGAGCATTCCTATCCTTATCTCCTTTACATACTAGCATTTACGCTTCCGCATTTACTTTTATGTGCTAGTAGAATTGCATGATAGGTTGTCTCTTTACTACTTGGTAGAATTGCTTGCTAGGGTGTTGCTTGTTGCATAGACTAGATTGTGTGCGCGCATCGCTTGCTTTTGTTATCACCATATCTAGTCTTGCTAGCTTCACGCCTAAAGTACGTTTGGGAGAAATTCTTGACACACCGATTCACCCCCCCCCTCTCGGTGCCCTTGATCCTTTCAAGTGGTATCAGAGCCTCGTTGCTCAAATAGGGCTTAACCGCCTTGAGTAAGGATGCCGAGAGATCATGGGCCGCCCCCGTTCGATGGGACCGACTATGCCTATTGGAAAGCTCGCATGCAAGCTTACCTCGAGGCTCTCGATCCTCTCGCATGGGAGGTGGTAAGTACCGGTGTCTCTCTAAGGACTCCCATTGGTACTCTAGATGTGAATCTTGCAAAGGCAAATGCTAAAGCTAAAAATGCCTTGTTTGAAGCTATCACTAAAGAGGTCTTTGCTCGAGTCAAGTCCGCGGGTACCGCTCATGAAGTGTGGACTCAAATTCAACAAATTCATGAGGGTTCCACGGACGTGAAAGAGGAAAGATACTATGTGCTAAAGAACAAGTATGATGATTTTGCCATGTCTTCAAATGAGCTAATCAATGATACTTACTCTCGCTTGAATGTGCTTGTAGAGGATATCAACTCTCTCGGTGTGAAGGACAAGATTGATGATGGTGACCTTGTGCGGAAGATCTTGAGGATTCTCCCAAGGGAGAAATATGGAGCACTCATCACATGCCTCTTCAACACCGACATTCAAGCCCTCACAACCCACAAGCTACTTGGGAAGATCACCGCCTTCGAGAGCTACAACCTCGACAAGAAGCTTGATGAGAAGCCCTCCAAGAATCTTGCTTTTGCATCCGAGGGGTCAAGCAAGAAGATGAAGAAGGTGGTGACTCAAGATTCAAGTGATGAAGAGCTTGAAGAAGACATTGAAGACTTGTTGCAACTTCATCCCAATGATCTAGCACTCCTCATGAAGAGAAGCAACTTCTTCAAGAGAAGATTCATCAACAAGAAAGATGCCGAGTGCTACAATTGTGGGGAGAAGGGTCACTTTGCCAAGGAATGCCCGAAGCCAATCAAGAAGAGCAAGAAGAAGACTCAAGAGTCAAGCGATGATGAAGAAGAAGACCCTAGAAGCAAGTACAAGGCAAGGAAGAGGTTTGTCAAGAAGGAAAGCTCTAGAGGCAAAGACAAGAGAAGATCATCTCGCAAGGGACTCTATGTTGGAGAGTGGGTTTCGGATGATGATAGTGATGAAGAAGAAAGTGATGACTCATCCTCCAAGGGAAAGAAAATGGCCGGCATAGCTCTCACCAACATGTCCGAGACTCTACCTCCACCACCTACTTGCTTGATGGCCAAAGATGATGATAGTAGTGAAGATGAGAAGAGCGAGTCCGATGAAGAGTTTGGTGAGGAGGACAAGCCCACATATGAGGAACTCTTGGATAGCATTCTCATAACCGGCAAGATGATCATGAAGAAGGACAAGACCATTGCTCGGTTGGAGAAGGAACACGAAGTGGCCGTTTTCCGAGTTCGTCAACTTGAGGGTGAACTTAGGGACTTATCCATCTCTCACAAGGCTCTTGATGAAGACTATGACAAGCTTGAGGAAGACCACATGAAGCTCAAGGAGAAGTCCAAGTTACTAGAGGATGAGATCAAGCACCTTTCCACTTCGCTCATGACCTTGGATGAAAGCTATGACAAGCTCAAGGTTGAACACATGAGGCTCAACGGCAAGTTCAAGGTTCTTGAGGAAGAACATCAATCCCTCCTCGAAAAGTGTAACACTTCTTCTTCTAGTTCATCTATTTCCGATTCTTCATATATTACTTGTGATGGACTAACTCCCTCTCTTGAGAGCATCTCTCTTGATGAGAAAATCTTGAAGGAATATCATCAACTCAAGGAGGAGAGAGCTTCGGTGATGGACGGCTTCGAGAGGCTCACAAGGGGAAGGACCATCCATAAGGAGATACTTGGTCGGAACCTTGTGAACAACCCCGGGCACAAGGGACTCGGCTCCTACCCCGCCGCCATCAACCTCATCGGCAAGGACGATGACATTCCACCTTGGGTAGTCCCCCTCATGGCGGACGACTACTATTGTGAGAAGTGTTGCCGAGACGGCCACACTAGCAAGAATTGTCCCAAGGTGAGAAGTTCCAAGGTTTTGCCTAACGCTAACTTGTTCCATGGAAATACACACTACAAGCTCTTTAGGGACAAGAAAGGCAAGGTGAAGGCAAAGGCTCTTGGATCACCCGACAAGAGAGGATGATGAGGAAGATTTGGGTGCCCAAATGCATAGTTGACCTTGAGAGGCCAACCAAGTGCGAGTGGGCTCCCAAGAACAAGACCTAGAAGGGTGATGGTGGTGGACCGTGTGCCGCAACGTCAACTCATGAACGTCCACCACAAGCTTCGAGTGCTTCATCGACAAATCTACTCTTCAAGGAGGTAACTTGTATCATAGTAGTTTCTTTTCTTGCATTGCTTGCATGGTAGCTAGGTGCTCCTTTGTGAACTAGTATGTTTGCATTCATGCATATGTTAATAACTAAAAAGAAAAGAACATAAAAATTAGTTCAAGGTCTAACTTTCTCAAGATAGCTATGAGCATGGGGGATGCTTGAGTTGGTGGACCGATGGACTCAAGGCAAGGTTTGGCTCATAGTGAGTAAGCTTGAGAGAGGCTCAAACTTGACCTTGAGTAGGTTTCCTTTATGCGTTGTCTTAACTTTGCTTGCATATCACATGGCATGTTTATTTTCCCTTGCATTTGTATGATATGCTTGTCTCATGCATTGCATATAGGAAATCACAAAGGAGTTGTCACACTATGAGGAAGTGCTTCATTCACTATATGATCTCACATCTCATAGAAGTGTGACTAAAGAAAAGAATTGTGCTTCATGCCCATTGAGTCTTGCTACATGATCCTCAAGGTTAAATCTACTTGCACGGATCATAGGCAAATGGCTCATACATACCCCTCCTTTGGTTTTATCGCATTTGGTTCTTATTGGTTGCATCTTATTTGCCGATTGAAAAATTACTATAAGCCTATGCGCAACCTATATTGGTCTATTTTCAAAGGAGTGTTTGAGAGTTCCCCTTCTAGTCCATGTTTGGTGTTTATTTGGTTCTTGTGTGAGAAACTTGGACTTAGAAGGAAATTCCTTGAAAATCAGCATTTCTGGACCTGACCGTACAATACGGTCAAAGGACCGTACAATTCGGTGTGTTTTTGCACGAGATCCTTCGAAACCTGAGGCAGAAAGGAGACCGGACAATACGGTCCTGCAGACCGTACAATGCGGTCTCTATAGCTTAACTGTCAGGGTCCAAGGAGACCGTACAATACGATCCCTATGACCGTACCATACGGTCTGGTTAATTTCATCGTGAGATACATTCAATCCTATCTGTTGATTCCGATTTGGATCGATCTCAGCCGTCGATTCAAACTAAAGTAATCCTAACGGGATTTCCGGCGAGTTACTGTGCTTCCTCCCCATTACGCCGCCGCTCGCCGTTCGCGCTCCCGCCACCACCTCGCCTCCCGCGCGGCGCGCGCCGACCTGCCGCGCTCGCCGCCGACGAGCTCCATCGCCCGCGCGCCACGCCTCGCTCCACCGCGCCAGCACGCTCGCTCGCGAACCCTAGCTGCCGCACCACCGCGCCGCGCCGCCGCAGCACTGCGCGCCGCCGCCGGCGCCGGAGTCGACGACGACGACGCCGTCTACGTGCTCTCGGCCGAGGAGCCTCTCCATTCTGCGCGCAACATCGAGCAGTTGCTCATCCCTCACGCGCGAGCTCCTCCCCAGGCGACTCACCGGACTCGAGCACCTCCTCCTCGACGATCGACGTCGTTTCCAGTGCTCCGGTGAGCTCCTGATTTCACAAATTGCACAGTAGCCTCGTTCGGATTCCGTATCTAGGGTTTGAGCTATTCAATTCCTTCATCGATGAAAATCCCTAGTAAATCATCCAAAAATTGCTCCTTTATTGCGAAATCGATATACATTGCTAACTATTGTTTCGCAATTTAGGTTACCATATGTCGTAGAGGTCGTATTTCATCTCTTATACCTACGACATGTTGGCTGCTTTGTGTCGATATCGATTCCATACTATACACCTAGCTCGACACTAGCACATTCCTCGATTAGTGGTACATTGTGTCTATTGCATATGATCTATGTACACTAGTCGATCTCCACCTATAGTCGACAATGCCGTAGTTCCCCATTGCATATTTGCCGGCATTGTGTCCTTTACCTCTGCGCTAGGACTTCATATAGATTCACGCGCTTACCTACGATTCTTGCTTGTAGATTATAGTAGGTTATTCTATACTCATATACCCTGTCTATTCCTATCGTACAGTGGCAGTGGTCAGCGGACAGTGGGCAGTTGACAGCAGAGCAGAGACAGTGGACGGATTGAGGGCCAAGCCCTTAGTCCTATCTTTGGCAGTCAGCCGTCAGTGGACGGGTTGGTGGGCCAAGCTCACTCGCCCTATCTTGTCTGCAGGCCAGTCAGCAGTTATGGCAGGAGGTTCTGGCAGAGGCAGAGGCAGGGGCAGAGGAGATCGTGACAGGGGCAAGGCCAAGCTTGTCGAGCAGCCCAAGAAGAAGAAGCAGAGGACTGGTGATCCAGAGTTGGACCGGATTCTCAGGGCAGCAGAGGTTGACTTACCAGCTGGCAGGGATACTGGCCTCAGGATCAGGGACACACCTGCTGGAGGACAGGGGGAGACTCCGAGGAGGTCTTCCAGAGCTAGAGCTACAGTGCAGCGGACTCCGTCCACCCGCGAGGTTGGTACGTCGAGGACCGCGCAGGAGCAGCCAGAGTCAGAGGCAGAGGAGAGTTCCCACTCCGGTGACGGACCCCCTGAGGTCACCGAGGGAGACAGGCAGAGGATGGCCGTGAAGTTCTGTGCTCTTGACAGGACTGCTACTCTCAGGGACGTGCTTGCTGAGGACGCACTCAGGCTGCCAGGCCCCGTCCTCAAGAAGTTCAGGAGAGTTGCTGAGGAGACTTGGGTACCTGCCAGGAGAGACCCACAGGCAGGAGGTCGTTTCTGGACACTTCTTCAGCAGAGGATAGCAGCTGGTTTGAGGAGTAGACTGCGGACAGATGGACCTGATAGGCTCTTTGTCACTCACCAGCACTGCAGCATACAGGCTGCCAGCAGAGGTGCCGGGACGGATTTCACACAGCACCTGTCTTATATCCCGGGCCTCCAGGAGATCATCACCACAGCGATGCGATGGGATACAGATATCGTGATGGACTTCTATGCCTCGTTGTGGATAGCGCCAGACCGCTCAGCTATATGGTTCATGCTCAGAGGACAGCCCCACAGAGTTACGAGGGAGGACCTTGTTAGCGCCCTTGAGACCATCCAGCACGAGACCAGAGTGTTCCCACTTGCTCACCCAGGGATGGAGCCTCCCCGCAGACCTCTTGGGGGACACTTACCTTCAGATGAGGATATGAGCATTGCTTTCCCTCCACCTCACCCGGAGAACTTCAGCCGAGCTCACACCAGACTTACACATGAGGGCAGAGTTCTCAGGAGTATACTGAGCAGGACGATAGTTCCCAGGGTGGATACAGAGATCAGTTCTCCATTCTTACTCAGTGGGTTGTGATGTTGATGCTGAGGCACAGAGGTTTTGATTTAGTTGATCTGATACTGTGCCAGATGGAGGATGTTATTGCTGAGAGCATAGCTGCCAGACACTTAGCCTTTGCACCTCTGATCTGCTACATTCTGAGGAGGCTACAGTTGTTGTCTCAGGAGGACTATGACGAGCTGCCCAAGGTGACTACAGCGTACACACCCCTACCTGCCTCCGACAGACGGGTTGCTGCCCGGGAGTCAGCTTCACAGGGGAGTTCTTCACAGGGGCCAGGTGACACGGCTACCGAGACAGAGTTACACATACAGACTGGTAGCCATATGGAGTCCATTCCTGAGGACGTGACTCCGGACTCTAGAGCAGGACCTTCAGCGTCTGCTACAGCTCCAGCTCAGACAGATCTACTACATGCAGAGCTAGCAGCCCTTCGCAGAGAGATCCAGAGTCAGCGAGAGGATAGGGAGAGGGATCGACAGATGCTAGACAGTGTTGTACACACTCAGAGGGAGATGGCTTCTGGCTTGTCGTCGCTTTTCACTGGTTTCGAGGCGATCGCTCAGACTCTTCGTCTTTTGGACAGGCATTGCCAGGACTCCCGTCTTTCCCGCCTATCACTTTCCCAGGTGTGCTGCCACCAGATACAGTTCGCTTTCAGCAGCTTCAGCAGCAGCAGTTTGCTCAGACACAGGGAGGACAGTCTTCCAGCCAGGGACAGTACTTCAGCACCTTACTCACGGCTCCCATCTCACCTGCTGGTGCACCTACGGTGGGGCCGTCGACGTCCACGTTCGCTGGTTTGACAGGAGAGGCAGGACCTTCTCAGCAGTACTTTCCTTCACCAGGTCTCTCCATGACTCCGTCAGCACTACTAGCTACTACAGCTCCGAGCTTCTCACCGCTTCAGCTGACGAGTCCCTTCTTTGTGTCACCACTGCCAGCTCGTACACTTGACTTCGACACAGTAGCACAGACAGCCTCAGTGCAGACAGACTCACTTCTTACAGCTTCACAGGCAGAGGTCGTGACTACTACAGCTGAGACAGCAGCAGTGGAGCAGACAGAGTCTCCCAGGACACCTACTCCGCCTCGAGTTGTTGAGCCCTCAGCAGATCTCACTGACTTTGGCTACACTCGTGAGGAGTTACGTGAGGCTCTTGCTACAGGCACTTCTCCAGAGCAGCAGACAGAGTCTCCCAGGACTCCTTCACCACCTTCAGAGTTTGAGTACACTGGCACTTCTTCTGAGCAGCAGCAGCCGCAGCAGGGCACCTCTTCAGCTCCAGAGCTTTCAGTGACTACTACCACTGCACCTCCTCCAGCCTCCGATGCGTAGGACAGCAGTTTTCTCTTTCCGTCTTTTCTCTTTTTGGTCATTGGTGCCAAAGGGGGAGAGAGATAGAGAGATCTTGTATAGGTCTAGGGGGAGTAGTGGAGTGATCTTGTGCTCAGGGGGAGTGTGAGACAGCTTTTGTCTAGGGGGAGATCTTTTGGTACTTCATTGTATATTCTTTTGGTTCTTCGTGGTTCTTGTTGAGCTTGATTTGCTTTTGCTTGTGTTTGGCTCATCAAGAATGCACTTGGTTTCATTTACATACACTTGCTCGTTATCTATATATCTGCATATTGCTCTGTTGTTGATATATTGCTCTGATATATTGCTCTGAGTTTGTGTATGTTTACCTGGATGCACTTATTTATATCTATCTTGCCAGGTTTCCTCTTTCTGTGATGATATGTGCACTCACTTGCTTTTGCAGGAATATCTTATAATCTTATCATCACAGAGCTGTGGTCATAGCTCATGTATTTATTCCATATATATCGCCCATGTGCTTTAACTCTTTTTTTTGCAGGTGATACCATTTGAGCTATGACTACTTTGTTCTCCGTTTTTACTTGTTCTTCATCTCATATTCTATCTTATCAATCACTCTTGCGCTTTACATTCTCTATCCTATGATATGTGTTGTCACCAATCACCAAAAAGGGGGAGATTGTAAGCTTCATGACCATTGGAGTTTGGAAACCCCAAAGGTATGAATGTTTTGGTGATTGGGTGACCATATTGATGTGACTAACATTTCCTTGTAGGATATTCAAATGGTCATGTCAATGAAGCGTCGTCTCACATATTCTATCTATCGACGACTTGGTGATTGGTTGCCTCGACAATTCGGATCGAGAGCTTGATGGAGTCGCGGAGAAGATGTGGATCAAGGCTAAGGACATGCTAGATCCAAGCGAGTGTTGCTTGTTAGATGTTAGCTTGAGTCCATAGGAAAAACCGGACTATCAAGAGGGATCGAATTGGTTCTCTTAGAGCACACTAGGTTAGAGATCAAATGGATGCATTGTGAGTCTCTTGAGGGCTAGGGTGGCTGAAGAGAAGAAGAGGAACCAAGGATGAAGAAGTTGGAAGCAAGGATCAAGAGTGGATCAAGTTTTCAGCTTATCCGGAAGAGACCGGACAGTACGGTCCTAGGGACCGTACAATGCGGTCTTCATTGAAGATCCAGACAGAGAAGTGAAGTCTCGGGATGCTGAGAAATGAAGACCGGACAATAGGACCGGACAGTACGGTCTGGGGACCGTATGGTACGGTCATCAGAGGATTTCCAGACAGAGAAGTTGAAGTTTCTGGAAGTGGAAGAAATGAAGACCGGACAATCGACCGGACGGTACGGTCCTAGGGACCGGACAGTACGGTCTTCATTGGAGATGAAGAAGAAGATGGAGATGCGCCTGGAAATAGAGACCGGACAATACGGTCTGGAAGAGACCGGACAGTACGGTCCTTTGTACGGTCTCTAGTTTCGCAGGGCACTTTTGGGCAACGGCTAGTTTTGGGTTGGTAGCCTATAAATAGTTGGTTGCCCGCCCCTTGAGGGTCTCTTGGCCATTGTTGGAGTGCAGGAAACTCAGAGGAAGCCAAGAGCAAGAGAGAGAAGCACTTGTGAAGGATTTGGAGTGATCCTAGTGCTTGAGAGAGTAGCAATTGCATCCACTTGATCTCTAGGCTAGTGTGAGCTTGAGAGAGTCACTTCGGTTTGTTACTCTTGGTCTATGGCGAGGCCTAGACCGTTAGGCGTTGGTGTTGAGCTGTCCAAGGAGATTGTGGAAGCTAACACAAGTTTGTACACGGTCTTGGAGCTTCCCGTGCGAAAGAAGCATCACTAGTGGAGCGCCCTTTGGCACGCATCAAGTGCGGAGCCTTACCTCCGGAAGAGTACCCGGGATCGAGCCCGGCGGGACGTGCCCGCGACTTCACTCGGAGGGTGAAGTGTGCTCTAGGAGGGATCGCCATCGAGCGGAGGGACGGGGTCGAGACTCCGGCGGGAGTGACCCAACGTGGAGTAGGGGAAGGCGCCACCCTTCCGAGACCACGGGAAAAATCATGAGCATTCCTATCCTTATCTCCTTTACATACTAGCATTTACGCTTCCGCATTTACTTTTATGTGCTAGTAGAATTGCATGATAGGTTGTCTCTTTACTACTTGGTAGAATTGCTTGCTAGGGTGTTGCTTGTTGCATAGACTAGATTGTGTGCGCGCATCGCTTGCTTTTGTTATCACCATATCTAGTCTTGCTAGCTTCACGCCTAAAGTACGTTTGGGAGAAATTCTTGACACACCGATTCACCCCCCCCTCTCGGTGCCCTTGATCCTTTCATCCCCACATGGGGTCTTCTGTCCATGCCGATGTTATGTTCGAATACGGTGCGTATATGTATCGGGTACTAAAAAATGGGTATCTGACACATGGGTAATTGCAATTAAATTATGTAAACGGTATAAAAAAATATGTCATAATTATTTTAACATAGGTTCTTATGAGCATGCATTTGAGCTTCAAATTTCACTTGTAGGCCGAGAAACAAAAAAGACAATCTTAATAAGGTGTATTTTGCATCAAAAGTAAGTATTTAGGGGGAGTAAAATGAACCATCATTTTTTAAGGTGTGAAAGGGACAAACTGAATTGTTTAAGAGAGTAAAATGAACTATTAAAAAAATAAATAATGGCGTTGAATTGGTGACATGAAAGAGAAAATCGTGAAACGCCATGTCATAAAATACACTAAACTCCGTTCTTTTTTTACTTGTCCCAAGATAAATGGCAAGAGACACACGATAATCATAATAAAATCACAACTATACGTGAGAAAATTATCAAGTTTATTCAAAATATATAAATATTGGCTCGAAAGTCGATAAAAACACGTAAAGTGTAGCGACCCGCGTTTTTGCCCGTCGTCAAAAATTCACTAAAAATTTGAACTTTTTAAAAATTTTCCAATTAAAATCGATTTGTTAGCTTTAGTTAGTAGCAAAACCAAAAGATTTTGAATTCTAAACGATGCATAAAAGTCACCATATGCATTTTCGTGTTTTCTTGATTTGTTTGAGTGTTGGTTTCAAATCCTTCCTTTTGAATGAATTCAAAATTCATTCAAATTTAATCCCAGCGAAAAGATCAAATCAATTCTCTCTTCTCGGCCGCCCTTTTTCTTTCTCTCCCGCCGGCCCATTCTCTCCCTCTTTCTTTTCTCTCCCGCGCCAGCCCGTTCCGGCCCAGACCGCGCGGCCCAGCATTCCGGCCCAGCCTGCCTCTCTCCCTCTCCCGCTGACGTGTGGGCCCCGCACCCCCGTCGCCTACCTCGCGTCGCCGGCGCGATTTGCGCCGCCGCCCATCCCTCCATGCCGGCAAACCGCCACCGTCATCTCCAAGCGCCAGTAAACGCACGTGAAGCTCGCGCGCAGCTCAACCGCCCCCCACTGCTGCCCCGTACGTCACTCCCTTCCTCTACTTAACGCGCGCCCCACGTTTTCCCGACGCCCGACGAACTCCACTCCGCGTCGTCAGCCACAGTCGCTTCTTCTCTCGCTCCGTCGCGTCCCGAGCACTGCAGAAGCTTCTCTCGCGCGTCACCGCCGATCATCGAAGCTCGCGAACCGCCTCAACGCGTCGCGTCGAGCTCCAGTCCGGCGAGATATTTCTCGCCGGCAAAACCGACTAGCAGCCCCCCTCGAACCGCCATTGACGGCTATAAAGCAAGGGGCAGACCCTCTCCATTCCCTCTCTCATTTCATTTCACTCCCTCACTCACTCCCGAGCACTCCACTGTTCTCTTCCCTTCTCGCTCAAGTCCGGTGAACTCTCCGGTGAGCTCTCTCTCTGTCGACGGTGAGTCCCCACGACAACTTCTTTCACTCCTAGCACCTCCATTCCGCGCTTGACACGCTGATGCCCTTCCTTGGCGCAGCCGTGACTTGCAGGAAGAAATCGACTGAACCCTAGCCCGCCGTCCGCCGTCTTCGTCGCCGGCACTCTTCCGTTCTCTCTCTCACTTTTCTGAGAGCACGGTAAGCACCCTCAAGCTCATCCCTCGCTCGTGCGCGTGATCTCGTCGACTGTATGCTAGCGCGTAGCCCTTTCCGGCGAGCTCCGAGGTAGCGCCGCCGTGCCCCATCTCGCCGCCGGCCACACTCCCGGCCGCCCGCGAGCCCGCCAAGGCCACCAGTCACTTCCTCGCACTCACGCGCACGTTCGCACCCACTCTAGCATGCTCTTGCGCGTGCGCATTCCTGCTCTTCCCCGCGCACCCCGGCGCCGCCGAGCTCCGGCGAGCTCGTGCCGCCGCTCCGGCCCTTCTCCACGTCAACGCGTAGCACCATTAGGTTCGCCGTGACCCTCTCTCTCCTTTTGCCCTCTCTTTTTCTCTCTCGCGCTCCCGCGGCATCCGCGCATCGAGCGCCGGTTCCGCCGCCGCCCTTCCCTCTCGCCGCCGGCCGCCGTGGGCTTCTCCGGCCCGGCTGAGCTACCTGCGCGACTCCCCGCACTTCCGCGAACCCGCTCGACCACTCACACTCGACCGCGGCACACTTCTCCGTTGTTTCCCCTTCGCTCGCCGGCTCATCGCCATCTCCGGCGACGTCGCGCCGCCGCGTCCGTCATCCCCGACGACAACATCACCCACCGGACGGTTCGCCTTCGCACGTAGGCCCTGTTCGACTAGTTCTCGTCACCTTTGGACCTTCGTGCTCGTCGCCGGCGAGATCTCCGGCGCCGCGCCGCCGCGCGCCGCCGTGCGCCCTTGGACCGCGCCGCCGTCCGACGTGGCGGCCACGTCGGGATCGGTGGGCCCGGTGGAGACCGAGTCGCCGCGCCGATGTGGCAGACTCGGTGCACCGTGGACCCGCCGTGATATACTGCCCGGTCCACCATTCCATGGACCCGGCTCACGAAACAGTAAAGCGCGGACCCCGCTGGGCCCTTTGGCCCACCGGTCAGTGAGATAACGCGCTGGAAATTGCTATGCGCACCCAGATTCGTACACAGAAAATCATTTCGACCACATTTCCAATATCAGAAAAATTCCCAAAATTCCTCAAAAATCCAATAATCATTCCTAGCCATTTTCCACCTTTGCTACACACTGGAAAATTAGGATGATGGTTATATTTAATTATGATAATCACATCCTAATCAATTTCCTTTCTTTTACATCAAAAATCAATTATTTTTTTCATTCCAACTCCGATTTTGGCGAAACTTGCGCCAAAATTCATCTAAAATCATCATCTATCCAGTGCCACCAAAATCAACTCCCATCTGGTAGTATTTGGATTTTATTCGGATTTATTGCTCTGTTAATTTGTTTGCAAACGGTAGATTTATTCTTTTAATCGATAGATAATCAAGACGAAGAGGAAGCTGAGGATCCCGATTACGAGGATTTAGAGGAAGAGGAATTTGGTGAAGGCAAGTCTAACTTCCATTGATCATATTGATCCTATGTTTGCAAATATCCTAAATAGAGCTGTTTATAAATAAATAGCATGGTATTTAAATGGATTTAAATGCTAGAATGGTCCTATGCAATATTTGATTGCCTGCCTTGACTTGATTATATCCTGTAATCCTTGTTAACCCTAGGAATCAACATCATTAATTTATTAATGAATTGTTGATATGCTCGCTGCTTAGGACTTTCACATGTGTTTAATTAATATTGCTCACATGATTTTCGTGTAAATGCGTGTGTCTTGGTGGTGTGTGTAAATGTGAATTGGGTGTTAATAATAAGTGCAACCCTAGTGAGGGATATTTTGGCGGGATCAGGCGAGGTAGTCCTTAGTGGGGAGGCTATCTCTGGGACGCCCGTCCACTTGTGGATTGGCTATTGAAGATGCCTGGTTCGGTCGTATAAGGACCGGTTCTTGTGCCGCCTTTGCCTAGCACCCCTCGCGCAGCCACAAGCCGTGAAGGGCACGGAATTGGAACCACACCCTACTAGTACTCACCCGGTACCCCCCGGAGGCAGGAGATTGCAACGGAGTCCAGGAGAAGACTCGTTCGTTGGGGGTGGGTGTTCGAGATCCGGCATTTATGACTGGCCATATTATTTTGACTGTGAAGCCCCTGGTGATGTCCGTGGGGGATGCCGTGGTGGTACCAAGTAGGTATGGAACCTTTAGTGGGACAGTCCAAACTATGACGATAGGGAGGACTGGACCACCTTGTGGGGAAATTTGTGCACCCTTGGCCAAGGTTAAAAATCTTTCCGGAAAAGCCGTGTTCCACGGTATTGGACAACGCGAAAGCATCGGCCACACTATGATTAGATTTTTCGCGTGAGTTCCCTTGGTGTGTTTTGGAAAAACGCCGGTTTGGAGCCGTGTGTGGGTTGTCGGCCAGTGATAAAATTGAGGAACTGGCGGGATGGATTGCATCTCCCCCAGGGCCGCCCAACCCATTTTTATCTACAATACTTGATTAGATTGCGAACTGCTTTGTTTTCAAAACAACCTTGCATAAACTTGGCTTTCTTGCCTCGTTGATATAAACCACAAGCCTATTCTTTGATGAACTCCCTTGCATAACTTACCCCTCGTGTTAGGCTTGCTGAGTACCTTAAGTACTCACTCTTGCTTCAATCATTCAGAAGATGAGCCTGAGTATGACTTTCAAGCTGATGGTGATGAAGAGTAGAGTTCGGCCTACGCTCAAGCAGTGCCTGTAGGAGTGGAGCCGTTTCATCTTCCGCTAGAATTAGTGTTAGCTCTGGCTGCTGCGACAGCCTTTGAGCGTGATGCTAGTGGGTGTTGAGGCTGCTCGCCTCTTTTGTACAAAGACCTTTATGTATTAAAAGGCATGTATTGACTCTCGGTAATATAAATAAAGTGTTTGCTGTGAAGCATTCTGTGAAAGTGTCGTATCAGCTACTGATTCAGGGACTGATACGGGAAACACTAAGTACTTCAGAAATGGGGTACGACATAAAGAGATATACGCAGTGATATTGTAATGAAATTCAAATATCCAGCGTGTGACGTGACATGTGACACGGGGTGGTGATGAGGTGATTACTGATCGGTTACCGAACCTCAGTAGTCAGTAGTAGTCTGTAGGGCTGGATAACGAGCCAGCTCGACTCATTAAGGCTCAGCTCGTTAAAGCTTGCTTTGATAACGAGCTGGCTCGTCTCGGCTCATTATGATAACGAGCTAAAATGGAAGCTGGGCTCGGTTCAATTAGAAAGATCGAGCTGGCTCGTTAGGCTCACGAGTCAAGTATGTTAAAATTTTTATGACAAAAATTTAAGTGATTTTAAGCAGTTTTTAAATATTAGCATGTACCAACAACACAAAAATCATAATATAACATAATATTGCAGAAAAAGTATCAATCTAAGTCAACAAAGATGAAAATAAATAAATGAAATAAAAAGATGGTCCAACATTTAACATGATTTTTATCTATATTGAACTTGGTTTATTTTTTAGATGATAAATTGAGCTTCATCCAACATAAAAGTACCATCTTATTAGAGAATTAAAGTTGACATTTCTATATAATCGAACTTATCGAGCTAATCGAACTGTTCGCGAGCAGCTCACGAGCTAGCTCGTTAACAAACGAACTATGATAGAGGTTTGGCTGGGTTATTAAGAACACCGTATCTAGCCGAGCCAAGTCAAAATTAAAATCGAGCCGAGGTCGCGAGGGTCGAGCTTTTTTCCAGCTGGTCAGTACTAATTGATGAGCACATGGAATTGTCGTTTGGATTGCGTGCGTAATCCCGTTTTCATCGGACACCTAATTCCGTTGACAGCGGCGGCCAAGGCGTGACGTGTCGGTCCGGCAGCGCGCTCAGATATTTGTCTCTCCCCAACACCACACGTCGCTCTCTGCTCTGCTCTGTTTCTGAGATTGCTGGCCTGCCACCGAAAACAAGGATGGGGGACAAATCGCGCGTCCCTGTTATACTAGCAAAGAGGGCAATGGTTTAACAGTCATTGCCATGGCACAGGTAGCAGCCTGGCAGGGTCACATGGTGCATATGCAACCTTTCCATGATCGTCTGAAGTATCACCTGTAACTAGGAGGAAGGAACAGCTGTACATGATTTAATCAATGACCCTGTTTGCTAAAATTTGTTGTATTCTTTCTTTGAGTATATGCTTACTGACATGTTCGATGCAAGGCTGATTTGTCGATTCTTTAGTCGCTGATTGTTTCTGTCGAAGGGGTCGTATACATGATTCTCGCAGTGGTGTCCCTTGTTACTCATTCTGTGGGCAACTGTGTCAAGCGTGTGGTGGTCATTGTAATGCCAATTTGTTCTTCAGGATACCTGTTTCTCCTATCAAAGTCTCTCGGTTAGTCTTTCACTTATACATTGATGATTCCCTTCGTTGTAAACACCATTTGAAGAGATCTTTCCTCATATGAAGCTGTACAGAGGGCTAAATCAATTTGAAAGAGCACCTAGATGAGGGGTCTATATGCACCGCGCATTTGCAGAATGAACGGCTCATACTGTTGAAAGTGAAAGTAGTTGAAGTGCAACATCAAAGCTGAGCCATCGATTTTGCAGATTTGCGGTTTAGATAGACCCCTCGACCCTCGTGATAGGTGGTGCACAGAAAATCCACTTTATTGGAATTGGACGTTCAAATCTGCTGCGAGAAAAAACGAAACATTTTATGCTCATAAAATTGCACGCGTGTTCAAACTGGTCGAATAATAGTTTTGCCCTTTATTTGTGGGCATGTGATGTGATGTGTCGTTATATTTCCGTATAATAATGGTTTTGCCCTTTATTTGTGGGCATGTGATGTGATGTGTCGTTATATTTTCATTTCTCAACAATATCGTAATCATAAAAGGTCAATTTTGTTGAACAGATGGAGGCCCTTCGTCAGGAGCTTGACCAGCTGGAGGCGCAGCGCGCCCAGACCGCCCGTGTTCTTGAGCAGACCGCCGAGAGGTGGGGTGAGGACCAGCGTCGCCTTGCGGAGACCCGAGCTCAGCTTGAGCAGGCACAGGCCCAGCTTGCTGCTTGTCAGGCTGAGAGAGACCGCCTGCAGTGGACCCTGGACTACACCCGTCGTTTCTGGGAGGAGGACGCGATGTACCTGATCCGTAAGCTCAACAGCCACTACGGATACTGTCACGAGGAGCACGGAGGACCCCGCCGCCACTTCACAGTGAGGACAGGAGGACCGCACGGACACTACCACTACGCCTGTCCGACCGACACGGAGGAGGACTCCACTACACGTACAGGTTCAGACACTACCGTGGACTCCCCTGAGGTTGAGCCGGCAGACGACTCTGAGGAGCTTGCCCGTTGGGCAGCAGAGCTTGAGGCCGCCCTTGAGACCGTCGGAGACTCTGAGGAGGAGCCGATGGAGGACGAGCCAGTCGTGGACGTTTCGTCAGGGAGTGAGTCGGTGGCGGATAACGTCATCGATCTCACTGGTACTGACGATGAGATGGATATGGACGAGTTTGTGGTGATCGACTCGCCCGCACAGGAGGCACCAGCAGGACCTCGCCTTGTTGGAGACGTGGACCTCGACGAGTACTACAGGCTGATCAGCACCGGCACCGTCGACCTCACCCAGGACCCGTTCGACCTCTACGCTGAGTGGCGCCAGGACCGTGGCTTCGACGCCTGAGCAGCAGAGTTGGAGCCGTGGAGTAGCCTTGCCCGCTAGTAGTGGCTGCTGTTGCCTAGAGTCGTGGTGTCTAGTAGTGTCAGGTGTGTCAGTAGTGTGTCTCAGTAGTTGCGAGTCGGAGTTGCCCTGTGGTTGAGTCTTGTGTCGAGTCGTAGATCGTCGAGTCCTTGTATATAAATAAAAGGACTTGGGTATGTATGATCGAACCTTGTTATTATGAATAGCCTTGCTGTAATGATGTAATGGTGCTGGTTTTAACTTGTATGTGTGCTTGCAAGATCTTTGGAATTTCTTTTCCATTTATCTTGTTTGTTTTGCCTCGTAGATTATAGTTTCGCCTCATAGTTTAGTTAATCGCCTGAGTGTCTTATCTCACCTCCTTGCTAATCCTCCATCAGATGCCTCCCAAAAGATCGGCCAGAATTCAGCAGCGCCAACGCCGAGAGCGTAACGCTCAACATGATGATCAGGATGACGTCCACAGTGCAGGGCGTGGACGTGGTAGAGGAAGAAATAATAATCAGCGTGGCAGAGGTAGAGGAGGAGGTAGAGGTTGAGGCAGACATGACATTGAGCAAGATCACCAAGAGGACGAAAGTAAGTCAAAATGAGCAAGAAGTGCAGGATGAGGTTGGAGAAAACAATGACCAGAATAGGAGTGAAGGACAACAGAACCGTGGTAGAGGTGGTAGAAGAGGTGGTGGAAGAGGTGGTGGAAGAGGCGGAAGAATACCCGCAGCACCAGTCACTAATCTAGTGGCTGTGATGGATAATCAGACTCGCCTGATGGAAATCATTGCACAGGGACTCATGGATAGAGCTCCAGGCCAGCAGAGCAAAATGTCAGAATTTATGAGGCTCAGGCCCCCGACCTTCGAGGGTACTGAGGAAGATCCTCTGGCAGCTGATGATTGGCTGCGTGATATCACCAAGAAATTACACTTGGTGAATGCTGATGACAGAGAAAAAATCCTTCTGGCATCTCACCAGCTCAAGGGAGCAGCAGAGAGAATGGTGGGATAATTACCGTGAGGGTGCAGAGAATGCCGATGCTATTACTTGGGAGGAATTTCAGGAAGAATTCAGGAGGTATCACATCCCAGAAGGGTGTGATTGAGATGAAGGCTGATGAATTCCGCTCTCTGAAGCAGGGAGCGATGACAGTAAATCAGTATATTCGGAAATTCATGAAATTGGCCCGATATGCCCCCGATGATGTTAACACTGATAAGAAGAAGCAGGATCGCTTCAGAAAGGACTTAATCCCGGATTGAAAGTGCAGTGCAGCTGGTTACTCATATTTACCCGGATTTCAACACTCTCATGAACCGTGCACTTCTATTGGAGGATGCTCGCTCTCACATTGATCATGATAGGAAGCGCAAATTCAATGCGCAGAAGTTTAGCAGCAGGAGAGAAATCAGAAGCCAAGATTTAACAATAATTTTCAGAAGTCAAAATATCAGTCAACCATGCAGTATAGGACCTCAGCGTCCAATCAACCCAGCTCAGCACATCATATCGCAATCAAAATTCTGGTAGTCAGCAGAGGAGCAGTTCCAGTGTTGTGCAACCTAACAACAATGATAAAAGGACTTGTTTTCACTGCCGTGAGCCTGGTCATATGATTGCTAGATGCCCTTATTTGAGCCAGAATAATGCTCCTACTCAGCAGCATCAACCAAACAGTGCCAGAACTGCAGCTTCTGGAAATGGTCGTGGTGGACAGCAGCCCTCTGGACAGCAGCGGAGGAATAATCAATCCTTCGGTCGAGGAAAAGTCAATCATATTAATGCAGATGAAGTTGAGGACACTCCTGATGTTGTTCTTGGTGAGTATCTTGTCAACTCCATCCTTGCAACCGTTTTGTTTGATTCTGGAGCTGCTTCGCATTCGTTTGTTTCTTCAAAGTTTGTTGCCGCAAATGATTTGCCAACTGTCATGCTAAAACAACCCCTGATAATCCGGACTCCGGGGCCGAGACCAAAAGTTATTTGGGATGCCCACGGGTTAAGATCCTTTTAAATGGGGTAGAGTTCCTAGCGAACTTAGTAGTCCTAGAATCCCAGGGGATAGATGTTATCCTCGGGATGGACTGGTTGAGTAAGCACCACGGCAATATAGCCTGCGACACCAGGAAAGTCACCCTGGTAAACCACAAAGGAATTAAAGTGGTATGTGAACCAAAAAGGTCAAAAGTTGCACCTATGGTTTCAATATGGAAGCAAGACCGTTGGAGGAAGTGCCAGTGGTCTGCGAATATCCTGATGTGTTTCCAGAAGAATTGCCAGGCATGCCACCTGACAGAGAAACATAGAGTTTATCATTGACCTTATCCCTGGCACAGCTCCAATAGCAAAGAGACCGTATAGAATGGCAGCAACTGAGCTAGCAGAATTAAAGGCACAAATAGCAGAGTTACAGGAAAAAGGATTTATCAGACCAAGTTCGTCACCGTGGGGATCACCTGTCCTTTTGTTAAAAAGAAAGACGGCAGTCTCAGAATGTGCATAGACTACCGGTCTTTGAATGAAGTCACCATCAAAAATAAATATCCACTGCCCAGGATCGATGATTATTTGATCAATTGAAAGGAGCCAAATATTTCTCCAAAATTGATTTAAGATCTGGGTATTATCAGCTAAAGATCAGAGAAAGTGATATTCTCAAGACAGCATTTGTCACCAGATATGGTCAATATGAGTTCACAGTGATGCCATTTGGATTAACAAATGCACCTGCATACTTCATGAATTTGATGAATAAAGTGTTCATGGAGGAGTTAGATCGGTTTGTCGTTGTCTTCATTGACGACATACTTATCTACTCCAAAAGTGCAGAAGAGCATGAGCAGCATTTGAGGATTGTGTTAGAAAAATTGAGAGCTCATGAATTATATGCCAAGTTCAGTAAATGTGAATTTTGGTTAAATAAAGTGGCATTTCTTGGTCACATACTGACAGAAGAAGGAATATCAGTGGATCCAGCCAAGGTTGAGGCAGTCCTTAATTGGAAGCAACCAACCACCGTGACAGAAGTTCGGAGTTTCCTTGGTCTAGCTGGTTATTACCGCAAATTATTGAAGGCTTCTCAAAAATCGCAAGACCAATGACAGCTTTGACACAGAAGGGAAAAGAATTCAAATGGACAGAAGCTTGCGAGAGAAGTTTTCAGGAATTAAAGAAAAAGTTGACCACAGCCCCAGTGTTGGCCTTACCAGACATACACCGAGATTTTGTCGTATATTGCGACGCATCTCGACAAGGATTGGGATGTGTGCTTATGCAGGACGACAGAGTGATTGCATACGCATCAAGGCAGTTGAAAACACATGGGCAAAATTATCCCACTCATGACCTGGAGCTAGCAGCAGTTGTGCATGCTCTCAAAATTTGGAGGCATTATCTGATTGGCAATAAATGTGAAATATATACGGATCATAAGAGCCTGAAATATATTTTCACACAACCGGATTTAAACCTCAGACAAAGAAGATGGTTGGAGTTAATAAAGGATTATGACCTAGAAATTCACTACCATCCTGGAAAGGCAAATGTGGTTGCAGATGCATTAAGCCGCAAATCTCAGAATAATGGGATTAAAATGCGGAGACGAAGCCCGGAACTTGTGGAAGAATTTAAACAATTAAATCTTCACTTTGCTAAACCAGGCCGTCTGAACACCTTATGTGTGGAACCAATTCTGGAGAAGCAAATAAGAACAGCTCAAGAGTCAGATGAGGAAATAAATGAATTAAAGAAAATGACAGGGTTGGATAAAGCCCCTGGATTTCGAGTAGATAATCAGGGCACCTTATGGTACAAGGATAGAATTTGTGTACCGAAAACTGGTGGATATCAGGAGCTGATTATGGATGAAGCTCATAACTCAGCATATTCTATTCATCCTGGATGCACCAAAATGTATATGGATCTGAAGCAGAAATATTGGTGGTCAGGAATGAAAAGAGACGTAGCAGAATTTATTGCTTGTGTTGTGATATCTGTAGCAGAGTAAAAGCAGAGTATAAAAGACCTGCAGGATTGCTGCAACCTCTCCATGTTCCAGAGTGGAAATGGGATGAGATCAGTATGGATTTCATCGTAGGGTTACCCCGTACCCAAAAAGGATGTGATTCCATATGGGTTATTGTGGATCGACTGACAAAAGTGGCACACTTTATACCTGTGAAGACAGTATACAGGGGAAATCATTATGCCCAGTTATACATAGACAACGTGCTCAAGCTACATGGAGTTCCTCGCAGAATAGTATCAGATCGAGGCACACAGTTCACCTCGATATTCTGGAAAAGTTTGCATAAATTGCTCGGAACAAGACTAGATTACAGTTCAGCATACCATCACAAACCGATGGTCAGACAGAAAGGGTGAATCAAATCCTGGAAGACATGTTAAGAGCATGTGTACTAACCTATGGAAAAGATTGGGAGAAAAGCTTGTCCTTTGCAGAATTCTCATATAACAACAGTTATCAAGCCAGTTTACAGATGTCACCATTTGAGGCACTGTATGGTAGAAAATGCAGAACCCCGCTGATGTGGTCAGAAGTTGGAGAACGTTCTTTCTTCGGACCTGCAGTTATCAGGGATGCAGAAGAGAAAGTAGCTCTGGTCAGGGAAAATTTAAAGGCAGCCCAAAGCAGACAGAAAAGTTATGCTGATACCCGACGCAGAGATTTGAGCTTCGAAGTTGGAGATTATGTGTATCTCAAAGTGCCACCGATTCGAGGGACCAGGAGATTTCGGATAAAAGGAAAGTTGGCACCGAGGTACATTGGACCTTTTAAGGTACTTAAGAAGATAGGAGCCGTGGCATATCGCCTCGAGCTTCCCGAGGAAATGTCCGATGTACACGATGTTTTCACGTGTCACAATTAAAGAAATGCCTGAGAAAGCCAGAGGAGATGGTCCCACCAGAAGTGATGGATTTACAGCCTGACCTCAGATATCAGGAAAGGCCGATAAGGATTGGATTGTAGTAGCAACTCGACTAACAAGGAGGAATACTATAAGGGTTTGTCGGGTTCAGTGGAGTAATCACACTGAGGCAGAAGCAACATGGGAAAGAGAAGATGATCTCAAGCGAGAGTTTCCTTACCTTTTCGAGGAAGAGCCGGAATCTCGGGGACGAGATTCTCTTTAAGTGGGGTAGGTTGTAGCGACCCGCGTTTTTGCCCGTCGTCAAAAATTCACTAAAAATTTGAACTTTTTAAAAATTTTCCAATTAAAATCGATTTGTTAGCTTTAGTTAGTAGCAAAACCAAAAGATTTTGAATTCTAAACGATGCATAAAAGTCACCATATGCATTTTCGTGTTTTCTTGATTTGTTTGAGTGTTGGTTTCAAATCCTTCCTTTTGAATGAATTCAAAATTCATTCAAATTTAATCCCAGCGAAAAGATCAAATCAATTCTCTCTTCTCGGGCCGCCCCTTTTCTTTTCTTTCCCGCCGGCCCATTCTCTCCCTCTTTCTTTTCTCTCCCGCGCCAGCCCGTTCCGGCCCAGACCGCGCGGCCCAGCATTCCGGCCCAGCCTGCCTCTCTCCCTCTCCCGCTGACGTGTGGGCCCCGCACCCCCGTCGCCTACCTCGCGTCGCCGGCGCGATTTGCGCCGCCGCCCATCCCTCCATGCCGGCAAACCGCCACCGTCATCTCCAAGCGCCAGTAAACGCACGTGAAGCTCGCGCGCAGCTCAACCGCCTCCACTGCCCGTCCCGTCACTCCCTTCCTCTACTTAACGCGCGCCCCACGTTTTCCCGACGCCCGACGAACTCCACTCCGCGTCGTCAGCCACAGTCGCTTCTTCTCTCGCTCCGTCGCGTCCCGAGCACTGCAGAAGCTTCTCTCGCGCGTCACCGCCGATCATCGAAGCTCGCGAACCGCCTCAACGCGTCGCGTCGAGCTCCAGTCCGGCGAGATATTTCTCGCCGGCAAAACCGACCTAGCAGCCCCCCTCGAACCGCCATTGACGGCTATAAAGCAAGGGGCAGACCCTCTCCTTCCCTCTCTCATTTCATTTCACTCCCTCACTCACTCCCGAGCACTCCACTGTTCTCTTCCCCTTTCTCGCTCAAGTCCGGTGAACTCTCCGGTGAGCTCTCTCTCTGTCGACGGTGAGTCCCCACGACAACTTCTTTCACTTCTAGCACCTCCATTCCGCGCTTGACACGCTGCGCAGCCGTGACTTGCAGGAAGAAATCGACTGAACCCTAGCCCGCCGTCCGCCGTCTTCGTCGCCGGCACTCTTCCGTTCTCTCTCTCACTTTTCTGAGAGCACGGTAAGCACCCTCAAGCTCATCCCTCGCTCGTGCGCGTGATCTCGTCGACTGTATGCTAGCGCGTAGCCCTTTCCGGCGAGCTCCGAGGTAGCGCCGCCGTGCCCCATCTCGCCGCCGGCCACACTCCCGGCCGCCCGCGAGCCCGCCAAGGCCACCAGTCACTTCCTCGCACTCACGCGCACGTTCGCACCCACTCTAGCATGCTCTTGCGCGTGCGCATTCCTGCTCTTCCCCGCGCACCCCGGCGCGCCGCCGAGCTCCGGCGAGCTCGTGCCGCCGCTCCGGCCCTTCTCCATGTCAACGCGTAGCACCATTAGGTTCGCCGTGACCCTCTCTCTCCTTGTGCCCTCTCTTTTTCTCTCTCGCGCTCCCGCGGCATCCGCGCATCGAGCGCCGGTTCCGCCGCCGCCCTTCCCTCTCGCCGCCGGCCGCCGTGGGCTTCCTCCGGCCCGGCTGAGCTACCTGCGCGACTCCCCGCACTTCCGCGAACCCGCACGACCACTCACACTCGACCGCGGCACACTTCTCCGTTGTTTCCCCTTCGCTCGCCGGCTCATCGCCATCTCCGGCGACGTCGCGCCGCCGCGTCCGTCATCCCCGACGACAACATCACCCACCGGACGGTTCGCCTTCGCACGTAGGCCCTGTTCGACTAGTTCTCGTCACCTTTGGACCTTCGTGCTCGTCGCCGGCGAGATCTCCGGCGCCGCGCCGCCGCGCGCCGCCGTGCGCCCTTTGGACCGCGCCGCCGTCCGACGTGGCGGCCACGTCGGATCGGTGGGCCCGGTGGAGACCGAGTCGCCGCCGATGTGGCAGACTCGGTGCACCGTGGACCCGCCGTGATATACTGCCCGGTCCACCATTCCATGGACCCGGCTCACGAAACAGTAAAGCGCGGACCCCGCTGGGCCCTTTGGCCCACCGGTCAGTGAGATAACGCGCTGGAAATTGCTATGCGCACCCAGATTCGTACACAGAAAATCATTTCGACCACATTTCCAATATCAGAAAAATTCCCAAAATTCCTCAAAAATCCAATAATCATTCCTAGCCATTTTCCAACCTTTGCTACACACTGGAAAATTAGGATGATGGTTATATTTAATTATGATAATCACATCCTAATCAATTTCCTTTCTTTTACATCAAAAATCAATATCTCCGATTTTGGCGAAACTTGCGCCAAAATTCATCTAAAATCATGATCTATCCAGTGCCACCAAAATCAACTCCCATCTGGTAGTATTTGGATTTTATTCGGATTTATTGCTCTGTTAATTTGTTTGCAAACGGTAGATTTATTCTTTTAATCGATAGATAATCAAGACGAAGAGGAAGCTGAGGATCCCGATTACGAGGATTTAGAGGAAGAGGAATTTGGTGAAGGCAAGTCTAACTTCCATTGATCATATTGATCCTATGTTTGCAAATATCCTAAATAGAGCTGTTTATAAATAAATAGCATGGTATTTAAATGGATTTAAATGCTAGAATGGTCCTATGCAATATTTGATTGCCTGCCTTGACTTGATTATATCCTGTATCCTTGTTAACCCTAGGAATCAACATCATTAATTTAATTAATGAATTGTTGATATGCTCGCTGCTTAGGACTTTCACATGTGTTTAATTAATATTGCTCACATGATTTTCGTGTAAATGCGTGTGTCTTGGTGGTGTGTGTAAATGTGGAATTGGGTGGTTAATAATAAGTGCAACCCTAGTGAGGGATATTTTGGCGGGATCAGGCGAGGTAGTCCTCAGTGGGGAGGCTATCTCTGGGACGCCCTTCCACTTGTGGATTGGCTATTGAAGATGCCTGGTTCGGTCGTATAAGGACCGGTTCTTGTGCCGCCTTTGCCTAGCACCCCTCGCGCAGCCACAAGCCGTGAATGGGCACGGAATTGGAACCACACCCTACTAGTACTCACCCGGTACCCCCCGGAGGCAGGAGATTGCAACGGAGTCCCAGGAGAAGACTCGTTCGTTGGTGGGTGTTCGAGATCCGGCATTTATGACTGGCCATATTATTTTGACTGTGAAGCCCCTGGTGATGTCCGTGGGGGATGCCGTGGTGGTACCAAGTAGGTATGGAACCTTTAGTGGGACAGTCCAAACTATGACGATAGGGAGGACTGGACCACCTTGTGGGGAAATTTGTGCACCCTTGGCCAAGGTTAAAAATCTTTCCGGAAAGCCGTGTTCCACGGTATTGGACAACGCGAAAGCATCGGCCACACTATGATTAGATTTTCCGCGTGAGTTCCCTTGGTGTGTTTTTGGAAAAACGCCGGTTTGGAGCCGTGTGCTGGTTGTCGGCCAGTGATAAAATTGAGGAACTGGCGGGATGGATTGCATCTCCCCCAGGGCCGCCCAACCCCACTTTTATCTACAAATACTTGATTAGATTGCGAACTGCTTTGTTTTCAAAACAACCTTGCATAAACTTGGCTTTCTTGCCTCGTTGATATAAACCACAAGCCTATCCTTTGATGAACTCCCTTGCATAACTTACCCCTCGTGTTAGGCTTGCTGAGTACCTTAAGTACTCACTCTTGCTTCAATCATTCAGAAGATGAGCCTGAGTATGACTTTCAAGCTGATGGTGATGAAGAGTAGAGTTCGGCCTACGCTCAAGCAGTGCCTGTAGGAGTGGAGCCGTTTCATCTTCCGCTAGAATTAGTGTTAGCTCTGGCTGCTGCGACAGCCTTTGAGCGTGATGCTAGTGGGTGTTGAGGCTGCTCGCCTCTTTTGTACAAAGACCTTTATGTATTAAAAGGCATGTATTGACTCTCGGTAATATAAATAAAGTGTTTGCTGTGAAGCATTCTGTGAAAGTGTCGTATCAGCTACTGATCCAGGGACTGATACGGGAAACACTAAGTACTTCAGAAATGGGGTACGACATAAAGAGATATACGCAGTGATATTGTAATGAAATTCAAATATCCAGCGTGTGACGTGACATGTGACACGGGGTGGTGATGAGGTGATTACTGATCGGTTACCGAACCTCAGTAGTCAGTAGTAGTCTGTAGGGCTGGATAACGAGCCAGCTCGACTCATTAAGGCTCAGCTCGTTAAAGCTTGCTTTGATAACGAGCTGGCTCGTCTCGGCTCATTATGATAACGAGCTAAAATGGAAGCTGGGCTCGGTTCAATTAGAAAGATCGAGCTGGCTCGTTAGGCTCACGAGTCAAGTATGTTAAAATTTTTATGACAAAAATTTAAGTGATTTTAAGCAGTTTTTAAATATTAGCATGTACCAACAACACAAAAATCATAATATAACATAATATTGCAGAAAAAGTATCAATCTAAGTCAACAAAGATGAAAAATAAATGAAAATAAAAAGATGGTCCAACATTTAACATGATTTTTATCTATATTGAACTTGGTTTATTTTTTAGATGATAAATTGAGCTTCATCCAACATAAAAGTACCATCTTATTAGAGAATTAAAGTTGACATTTCTATATAATCGAACTTATCGAGCTAATCGAACTGTTCGCGAGCAGCTCACGAGCTAGCTCGTTAACAAACGAACTATGATAGAGGTTTGGCTGGGTTTATTAAGAACACCGTATCTAGCCGAGCCAAGTCAAAATTAAAATCGAGCCGAGGTCGCGAGGGTCGAGCTTTTTTCCAGCTGGTCAGTACTAATTGATGAGCACATGGAATTGTCGTTTGGATTGCGTGCGTAATCCCGTTTTCATCGGACACCTAATTCCGTTGACAGCGGCGGCCAAGGCGTGACGTGTCGGTCCGGCAGCGCGCTCAGATATTTGTCTCTCCCCAACACCACACGTCGCTCTCATGCTCTGCTCTGTTTCTGAGATTGCTGGCCTGCCACCGAAAACAAGGATGGTGGACAAATCGCGCGTCCCTGTTATACTAGCAAAGAGGCAATGGTTTAACAGTCATTGCCATGGCACAGGTAGCAGCCTGGCAGGGTCACATGGTGCATATGCAACCTTTCCATGATCGTCTGAAGTATCACCTGTAACTAGGAGGAAGGAACAGCTGTACATGATTTAATCAATGACCCTGTTTGCTAAAATTTGTTGTATTCTTTCTTTGAGTATATGCTTACTGACATGTTCGATGCAAGGCTGATTTGTCGATTCTTTAGTCGCTGATTGTTTCTGTCGAAAGGGGTCGTATACATGATTCTCGCAGTGGTGTCCCTTGTTACTCATTCTGTGGGCAACTGTGTCAAGCGTGTGGTGGTCATTGTAATGCCAATTTTGTTCTTCAGGATACCTGTTTCTCCTATCAAGTCTCTCGGTTAGTCTTTCACTTATACATTGATGATTCCCCTTCGTTGTAAACACCATTTGAAGAGATCTTTCCTCATATGAAGCTGTACAGAGGGCTAAATCAATTTGAAAGAGCACCTAGATGAGGGGTCTATATGCACCGCGCATTTGCAGAATGAACGGCTCATACTGTTGAAAGTGAAAGTAGTTGAAGTGCAACATCAAAGCTGAGCCATCGATTTTGCAGATTTGCGGTTTAGATAGACCCCTCGACCCTCGTGATAGGTGGTGCACAGAAAATCCACTTTATTGGAATTGGACGTTCAAATCTGCTGCGAGAAAAAACGAAACATTTTATGCTCATAAAATTGCACGCGTGTTCAAACTGGTCGAATAATAGTTTTGCCCTTTATTTGTGGGCATGTGATGTGATGTGTCGTTATATTTCCGTATAATAATGGTTTTGCCCTTTATTTGTGGGCATGTGATGTGATGTGTCGTTATATTTTCATTTCTCAACAATATCGTAATCATAAAAGGTCAATTTTCCCAAAGCGAGCGAGAAGCCAAACTTTTGGTGTAACCAATACCTGGCATGCATGGGGGAGGAAAAGAAGAGCCGTTTGGATTCTTCTATCCTGTTTATGAAGGCTCCAGTGTGGTGTATACGTAATCCTTAAATCCTATAATACGTAACGTAATCTTGTTTTTCTTATCGAAGTTGAGCACTTATTCAGCAGGCTCAAATGACCGGGCGATGTGGAGAGGACTGGGGGCGAGCACAACAAGTGGCCCGAGCGACACAGCAACTGGACGTGCCAGTGTGCCCCCGTGACACGGACGAATTCGATTCGCAAAAAGAAAAAGAAGGGGTGACACGGACGAATTCTGACCGGTCTCAGAATCATCGAGTGTCCGACGCGGCCGAAACCCTCGAGCATTCTTTAGCTTTCCCGTTGGTAACAGTGCCGGCCAAGGCGTGACGTGCCCAAGCACGATGACGTGTCGGTCGGGCAGCGCGCCCGGATATTTGTCTCTCTCCCCCACACGTCGCTGTCCTCTGCATGTTTCTGAGACTGGCCGGCCACCATAAAGCGGGAGGCATGGGTGGACAAAATCGGCAAGGCGCGCGCCCTTGTCGTCTGACCTCACCGCCTCGATCGCCTTTTTTCACAGAGCAGAGCTCTGCTTTGTGGAGGCAGAGAGGGAAGTGAGCGGTGGCGTCCATGGAGTGGCGGCTGCGTGCGCTCGCCTTCGCTCTCGCTGTCGCGGTCGCCGTCGAGTTCGTCGCGGTGGCGGCGGCGGCGATCACGCGGAGCGATTTCCCGGAGGAGTTCGTCTTCGGCGCCGGATCCTCGGCGTTCCAGGTGCGCTCCATCATCGGCGCCGTGCTTACTTTTACCTACCTGCCTGCCTTTACATATCTTGACGAGGCTTCACGAACCAGCTTTGCCTTCGGTATCAGTAGTTTCTTTCCCCAAACCATACCATGTGGCCGTATGCCACTGCTGTTCCTTCAGCTCGGCATAGCATCGCGGCGGCGACGCCCAGCCCACGCGTCGTCAGATATTCCGAGCGGTGGTCAGCAGCGTCTCTTCATCACAACACCAAGTGTGTTGCCCTGCTTTCCGAGCTCCTTTCTTCGCTCTTCGAATTTTTTTCTCTTCTCTTGGAGGAGAGTTTTTTTTTTTCCCTTCAGATTTTCACCCATAAGTAACGTTCGTTCATGGTGCTACGGGCATCGCCTCATGGTCCTGCGCAGGTGGAAGGCGCGTGGAACGAGGACGGGAAGACGCCCAGCATCTGGGACACGTACGCGCACGCCGGTGAGTCAAGCCTTCATTCGCGATGCTTGGAGATTTTATTTATTATTTTTTTGCGGTGGATTTTATTTATTATTTTTTGAAACTGATATGCTTGGAGATTTTGATTACGCGCCAGCCGCCCAGTACCTTTCAATTCTAACAAGCTAGTAATGAATTTTTTTTTTGTGTGATGCTATAGGCTACGCTCCCAACCATGCCACCGCAGATGTCGCTGCTGACCAATACCACAAGTACAAGGCATGCTTCTCTCTAAACTCTGACAGAGCAGCCACCTGGTGCTCTGGTGGTGACCAAATTTTGGTTCGGAGGTCATCCCTCATTTTCTGTAGACTTGATGCGCGGTAAATAATGATGGCAGGAGGATGTGAAGCTGATGCATGAGATGGGGTTGGAAGCGTACAGGTTCTCCATTGCCTGGACACGGATCATTCCAGGTAGTATGTTCTGTTTTGCAACAAGTTAGTAGTATCAATTGAGGATTACAGGGTGCGGTAGCAGACAGTACATACTTTATTTGTTTGTGTTTGTGGTACTATAGATGGGCGAGGAGCTGTGAACCCAAAGGGGCTGGAGTACTACAACAATCTCATAGATGAACTCCTGAGCTACGGTAACTAGTTTTCAGACTTGTAGCATTCTTGTGCTCTTTGCAGTTGTTGGATGTGACCTAGTAATACTTTTCCGATTGGAAAATGCAGGGATACAGCCTCACGCAACAATATACCATTTCGATTTCCCCCAAGCTCTTCAGGACGAGTACAACGGCCTGCTAAGTCCTAGATTCATGTAATAACCTTTGATTCTCGCTAGTACATACTGCATTTTCTCTCCCATTGTAAATCTCAGAAGGTGAAGTGACCCTTATATGGTGATGAATACTGAATGCAGCGATGATTTCACCGCGTTCGCCGAGGTGTGCTTCCGGAGCTTCGGCGACAGGGTGAAGCATTGGACCACGCTCAACGAGCCCAATATTGAGCCACTGGGCGGGTACGACATGGGCTTCCTCCCGCCGCGGCGGTGCTCCTTCCCGTTTGGCTACAATTACTGCGCTGCCGGTGGAAACTCCACGACGGAGCCATATATCGTCGGTCACCACCTCTTGCTTGCCCATGCCTCTGTCGTGTCTCTGTACAGAGACAAGTACCAGGTTAAGTTGATCGATTATGTGATTCCACGACGATCATTTGTAACAGCAAGATGTGTGCGACTGATCTGAATCCCGTAAGCTTGGTTCAGGCCGTGCAAGGAGGACAGATTGGGCTCACTTTGCTGGCCTTCTGGTTCGAGCCATCGACGCAGGAACCCAAGGATGTAGCAGCTGCTGAAAGGATGACTGATTTCTTCATTGGATGGTTTATGCTTACTCCTGCAAATATCAGTTCTCATTTTTTTTCACCAGTCCTAAGCTCACCACTCATTGGTCCACCTTTTAATTTGGTAGGTTCATGCATCCTCTGGTGTATGGAGACTATCCGCCGGTAATGAGGAGGAATGCCGGATCAAGGCTACCGACGCTGACGGCTGAGGAGTCAATGAGAGTTCGCGGGTCCTTCGATTTCATGGGGATCAACCACTACGGTGCGATTTTGGTTGAGGCAGATTTGAGCCAGCTGAAACAGGCGCTGAGAGATTACAACGGGGACGCAGCTGCCAAATTCGTCACAGGTAAGAACTGTGAAACTGTTCCTACTACATCAGTGATAATGACAAAGGAACGAAACAGTTTTAAAGAAAATTTTGTTATCAGTAACTCTTGTTTTCCTTTCCCAAATTCCATTGCAGCTCCATTTCAGAGCTCAGGGAACCAGGTATGTTTAAGTGATATATTTCTTCCCTGTCTATAGGAAAAACATTTCCCTTTTGCGGCAAGATAAGCTGAACTTTTATGTATATCTGTCGAAAATCAAACAAACAGCTTAGCCTCAGGCTCCAAAACACCGCAGCGGCATGGACTCTGCAGAAATTGCTGGAACATGTGAAAGTGAAATACCGTAATCCTCCTGTCGTGATCTACGAGAACGGTGAGACACTGAAATAAGAATCTGTCTAGTTTCCGGATAATTCTGATGTGGATGGAAAGACTAACAAAGGTACATGCGCTCGCTCCTACTCTCTCAGGAGCTGGTCACAAGCCAGATCCGTCAGCCGGGTTGGTGTACAACGACGAGTTCAGGTCGCATTACCTGCAGGTTTACATCGAGGCGACGCTTCTCTCTATCAGGTACTACTAGCACAAAATTTACGAATGGACTAGTACGAAGATGTCATCAACTTCGCGAAGTTGACGTGGTGGTTGCATGCCGTCTTTAACTGTTTGCGTCTGATGACAGGAACGGATCGAACGTGCACGGCTACTTCGTGTGGTCGTTCGTGGATGTCTTCGAGCTCCTGTTCGGCTACACTTTCCAGTTCGGCCTCTACGGCGTCGACTTCGGCGCCGAGGGCAGGACAAGGTACGCGCGCCACTCGGCGAGGTGGTACGCCGGCTTTCTCCACGGCGACGAGCTCAGGCCGGAGATGCTGCCGCCGTCAAGCATCGGAGCATACTCTGAGTGATGAATTGTGCATTTCCGGTTGCAACAGAGTATATTGTGTACGACTAGTCGATGTAGACACGACAGGATAGGATCGTCGATGTGAAAGGAGTATATTGAATCAGTGTACTATACAAATACGAGGGAATCTGATTGTCCGAGTCTGGAACGGAGCAAGATAAGTTCCGTATTCTATTGTAACTAGCCATCTTAAAAAAAAAAGTTGTAACTAGCCCATCAACCTGTGCACTTGTGGTTGTGGGGGCTAGTAGCATTGAAATTTTTTTTCTATAGAGTAGGCATGGCATAAATGGTTTTTTAATCATACATTGTGCACACGTTACTTTTTATATGTGATATAAGTTCCCACATAGTATTTTTGTACAATAATGTTTAAAGGAGTGCATACTGAGAAAATTTATGTACACTCTGCACACTTGTTCATGTTTTCTCTCTTAAAATGATACGTACTATTATTATTTATACTTGCATCGGCTATCATAAATTCTAGATGGAATCCTGTATTTTCTCCATGTATTCTTTTGTCCAAGCGAGAAGCCAAAATTTTGGTGTCATGTCATCAATACCTGGCATGGGAGAGGCAGAGAAGAGCCCATTGGATTTTGCTAGCCTGTTGGGCCAATCTAGCTTTTTAAAGGCATTGGTATCTTGAAATGTCACACGTAACTTACTCTTGTGATGAGCAGTTAACCAACACGCTCAAAAATACTGGCGATGTGGAGAGGACTGTGGTGGCAAGCAAACTAGTGGCCGGGGGTCTCGAGCTCTCTCCTGACCCTTCTTCTCCTCTACAGTACTTTCCCCAAAACTCTCTCTCCAGCTGCTTAGATCTGGCCCCTCCCCTCCACCTCCGGCTTGCTGCCGGTGCTGGCTGGGTGAGGGACCCTTCCCTGTATAGTTGTAATAGGTAGTAGTTTAGTTTCTTTAATGAATAAGTATTAGTTTTGGAGAAACCTACCGGTTGATTGTTCTTCGTCGTTCCTGTAGACGAGATGATTCATTCGGTTTGGTTTTTCTCCAGTAAGTTCTCTCTTTTGGATTGTGCCGATATGGCTTTTGCCGGAATGGCTGCTGTCCTTGTCGGATTTCTCTCCGACAGGTGTTTCTTTCCTTTTTGTTTCTTCTTCGTTGTTGCTTGTTTGGTACGGCGAGGAGGTTGGTCTGATGTTTGTGCTACAAGTGCTGATTTCATCGGAGGTTGCTGGAATCCCCTGTCTCGGGTTGATCGCCATCGGCCTAATCCCCGTGTTCTTCAGGTGGATCTCCTCATTGTTCAGCCCGGTGATGCTCCTCATAGATCTACGGCTGCAACATCTTCTACCTCGTTTGATGCCATCCCTGAGGCGTCCGTCGGGTGGGCCGCCGACGTGATAATCAAATGGCATGCTGAGGCTTCTTCCCATCTTCACTGCGATGGCTGGACGACTCCTCTCTTCCGTCCACATCGGCTGGTCCCAGAGAAGATGGAGGCGACTTCTCCAGCTGCATCGGCACTTGTGGTTCAACTCCTGATCTCCTTGTGCATGGGTTTCTCTCGGCTGAGCGATGGTCGTATTCCTCGGCGACGGCGAGACTTTCCCATGGAGGACCTGGTTTTAATTTGTATTTTTCTTTATGTCCTCGCAGCCTTTTGCATGGACCTAGATGTAATTTCCAACTCTTGTAAGCACTCCCATGTAATTTGGCTGATGTACCTTACTGAGCAATGAAGTTTCTAGCCCTTTATGGGCGTTTTTCCCTCAAAAAAAAAAAAAAAAAAAAACTAGTGGCCGGGAAGTGTGACTGGCTCAGCGACAGAAACTGGACGTGTGGCACCGTCACACGGCCAAATTCTGAACATTATCGCCTGCTGTTAACTTGTCACTTGGCTTAACACCGACGCTGGCGATGAGGTCAGGTGATCACTCATCAGGCGCCTTACCTCACTAAATGGGCAGCACCTGTCCTCCAAAAATGAAGAAAAAGGGAGCAGCACCTTTCACATGAAGCGGGAAAACATTCTATTTTGGCCGAGCTAGCGTGACGTGCCCAAGGCCGAGCCCGGGTGCGCGACGTGTCGGTCAGCGGCGCGCCGCGATATAACTTTGTCGCGTCCACACGTCGCCCCTGCTCTGCTCCGCTCTGCTCTGTTTCTGGAAAAGAGAGATGGGCGTGGGATGAATCGGGAAGGGGCGACCTTTTCCGCTGTTTTTTTTCTGGACTGGCCTCGCCGCCGCTCCCTTCCTCCCCATTTGCCAGAGCATTGTGGGATTTCCGGTCCCGCGCGGAGCGGAGGAAGAGAGGGAGGGAAGTGTCAGGATGGCGGCGACCGGCGGCGGGTCGCGGCTGCGTGCGCTCGGCTTCGTTCTCGCCGCCGCCGTCGCCGTCGAGTTCGTCGCGGCGGAGGCGATCACGCGGCGCGATTTCCCGGAGGGGTTCGTCTTCGGCGCCGGATCCTCGGCGTTCCAGGTGCGCCGTGCTCTGCTTAGCTAGCCTGCACCGTTGCACGAACGAACTTTACACTGAACCGTGCTCGGCTTCAGGTGGAAGGCGCGTGGAACGAGGATGGGAAGAAGCCCAGCATCTGGGACACGTTCACGCACGGTGGTGAGTCGTCCGGCCTCCGCAATGCATCAGGATTTATCTTAATTACGCGCAAGCCCAAATCCAGTTCAAGTCTAACAATCATTCTCCTAGTCAGGCCACGCTAGCGACCATGCCACCGCAGACGTCGCTGCCGATCAATATCACAAGTACAAGGCACGCGTTCTTTTTCCCTCAACTCTGCTGCTGCTCCCTTTCCCAGCTTGCGGTGCTGGTGGGTGGTGCCCAATTTTTGCTTGGGGACAAGCTCTGCTCCGATTTTCAGTTAAAAACTCATTGTACGTTGGTTATCAAATGATGGCACGTAGGAGGATGTGAAGCTGATGCATGAGATGGGACTGGATGCCTACAGATTCTCCATCGCCTGGACACGGATCATTCCAGGTATGTGTGTCACGTTTTCCAACAAGTTTGTACTAGTATTACGGACTACAGGTACGTACGGTACCAGACAACACATATTATGTACTGTTTGTGGTGTAGATGGGCGAGGAGCTGTCAACCCAAAGGGCGTGGAGTACTACAACAACCTAATCGATGAACTCCTGAGCTATGGCAAGTAATTTTCAAGCTCGTACCACCCTTGTGTTGTATGTGGCCTGGTCACGACTGATGAATGAATTTCTGACTCCAAAACTCAGGGATACAGCCTCACGTAACAATATACCATTTCGATCTCCCCCAAGCTCTTCAAGACGAGTACAACGGCCTCCTTAGTCCTAGATTCGTGTAAGGACCATCGTGATTCTGGCTATGTCTACATACAACATTGTAATAAATCTAACAAGGTGAAGTGACACTTAACTAAGGTGATTTATAATGAATGAATGCAGCCATGATTTCACGGCCTATGCCGATGTGTGCTTCCGGAGCTTCGGCAACAGGGTGAAGCACTGGACCACCCTCAATGAGCCCAATATCGAGCCACTCGGTGCGTATGACCTCGGCTTCCTCCCGCCACGGCGGTGCTCCTCCCCGTTCGGCGACGGCTGCACCGGCGGCAACTCCACGACAGAGCCTTACATCGTTGGCCACAACCTGCTCCTCGCACACGCCTCTGCCGTCTCTCTGTATAGGGAAAAATACCAGGTTAGACTTGATCGGTTATGTTTTTTTTGAAAAGAGCAATGGCAGGTTAGATTTGATCGGTTATGTGACTCCAGTACAATGATCACTTGTATCTGCAAGATATGTCATTATGTGATGAGTAGTGGCAATCTCATATATATGTTTGGTTCAGGCCGTGCAAGGAGGACAGATTGGGCTCACTTTGCTGGCCTACTGGTTCGAGCCATCGACGCAGAAACCCAAGGATGTGGCAGCTGCTCGAAGGATGACTGATTTCACAATTGGATGGTACAATGATCCTCATCTACTGACTCCTAAATATATTTGTTCTCATTTTTTTTTTTCAACAAATCCTCGATCGGTACTTCCATTTACGACAGGTTCATGCATCCGTTGGTGTATGGAGACTATCCGGCGGTGATGAGGAGGAACGCCGGATCAAAGCTACCGACGTTGACGGCTGCGGAGTCGGCAAGAGTTCAGGGGTCCTTCGATTTTGTGGGGATCAACCAGTACGGAGCACTGTATGTTGAGGCAGATTTGAGCCAGCTGAAACAGGCGCTGAGAGATTACACCGGTGACACAGCTGCCAGATTAGTCACATGTAAGCAACATGATACTTGTCCTACATGCTCTTTTTTTTTTTTGCGAAAAGGGAATTTCGTTGATATCAAAGTATATTACATCTCATGATTACATAATCAACCCAAACAATACCAACTCCATTGATGGGAGACTCAACTTTGAAAAAGCCGCAAATTCAATCATCTAGGATCACCTTGATAGTGACCAAGGAACAATTAGAAGCTTGTTTTTATCGTCAGTAACTTCTGTTTTCTTGTTTTGCAGTGCCATTTCAGAGCTCAAGGAACCAGGTGCGGTTAAGTGATATCTTCTTCTCTATCTAACATTAAAGCATTGTCTTTTGTTTGGTAGCTAGATAAACTGAAGTGTAACTATCAAAATCCAAACAGCTTAGCCTCGGGCTCCGAAACAACGAGGCGCCATGGGCTCTGCGGAAAATGCTGGATTATCTGAAACTGAAGTACCGTAATCCTCCTGTTGTGATCTACGAGAACGGTGAATTACTTATACTGAACTAAAAAATACGTATTGAATGATGAATCTGTTTACGTTCCTGATACTTTTGCATAATTGTTCTGTGGATGGAAAGACTAACAACTTGCATGCTCTCATTTCTCAGGAGCTGGTCACGAGCCAGATCCTTCAGGCAAGTTCATGTACGACGACGAGTTCAGGTCGCATTACCTGCAAGTTTACATCGAGGCAACGCTTCTCTCTCTCAGGTAACACGGAATTTGGACAACAAAAACGATATGAACCTCCTGAAATTTATCTTGTGGTTGCCATCTCAACTGTCTGTCTGATAACAGGAACGGATCGAACGTGCACGGCTACTTTGTTTGGTCGTTTCTGGACGTTTTCGAAGTCCTGTACGCCTACAGTTTCCGATTCGGCCTCTACGGCGTTGACTTCGGGTCCGAGGAGAGGACGAGGTACACCCGCCATTCGGCGATGTGGTACGCCGGCTTTCTCCATGGCGGAGAGCTCAGGCTGGCGATGCCGTCGCCGTCAAGCATCAGAGCATACTCTGAATGATAAATCGTGCATTTCCGGTTGCAACAGAGTATATCATGTACGACTTGTAGATGTACACACGGCAGGACCCAAACAGGAATGGCTGCGGAATTCGATAAGATCTTCGATATGGCAGGAGTGTACTGAATCAGTGTCCTACGAGCGATTCTGACTGTCTGCAAGCAGAGTAACATAAGTTTATTATTCTGTTATAACTAGCTCATAGCTTAATACTACTTATAACCAACCTATTAACTTGTGCACTTGCGCGGGCTAGTGATTTTGAAAAATATTTTTTATGGCGTAGCTATGGCAGAAATGGTTTTCAAATCATACATTGTCCACACATTAATTTTCTTTGATATGCATTCTTACTTTTTTTCTACAAAAATTTACGCTAGTTTAAAGGTAAGCCTATTGAGACATATTTCTCTCCATCTTATTAACAATAGTTCTCTATTTTAATTACATTCTCTATACACTTCTTTATGTTATCTCTCATATGTTATGTATGAGTTATACTTGCAATGACTATCATAATTAAATTCAAGATGGAAGGCATAGTTCAGCTGATTAGGCTCTTTGGGATACTATGAGCCATACCAAATAGTGCCATGTCAGATTGATATCTCGTTTGATACACAAGCCGCAGTGCATCATCTCATGATCGGGACCCATCTAATCAAACCCCAGTTTTCTATTCTTCTTTATTCTATTGCCTTCTCTGCTCGGCCTGATCCTTTGTTCCGCAAGTCCTGTCGCTCCATCGGCAAATCGAGCCGGCAGAAGAAGACTGACCGAACGTGCATAATAAATCCTGCTGGGGAGAGAAAGCGCGTGCGCTTAATACTGCCGCATCTCCAGTGCAGTATCATGAGACCTCCAACGCGTTGGATATCGAACCCAAGCGGTATCATCCCCATGATACGGTTCTCTTCTCTTTCCTTTTTAATTTGTTTTTAATTTGTGTCCACCTCAGAAAAAAAAATCCAACGTGGCACTCATTTATTGTTCATGATACTTCCCATTGGGAGTAGTCTTAGACTATCTAGATAGATACCTAAATTGAAGACTCAAAAGACCAAATGGATGTCCATATACTTTAAAATACAACACCTAAAAAGATGTCTCTCCAACGGAAGTCCAAAACTCGGTCTAAGTCATCGTCGCATCCTCCTCCTTTCTCTCCCGGCCAGCAGCCATTGCTGCAAGCACGAAATTCTCTCTCAGTAGGCTCGAAATCGAATCTCCAATCCCAACGCCATTGCTCAATTTTTCTTGCACAACTGCAGCACGATTTCTCCATATTCTTCTAGCTACTTCTTCTTCCTGAATCGTCACTCTGCTTGTGCGAATTTGAAGCAGGAGCGGGCCGAGACCATCTCGTGCGACGGCAGCATCTCCTCGTCTTCCTCATCAAACGCTTCACCCGTCGCTGCTGCCACCGGCGGTTTCCTAAGCCGTGCTGCGGCGACGTTGACCGGTGCCGACTGCGGCATGTACGGCGTCGGGGCCGGAGCCGGACGGGGCACGACAGAGGCTGGAGCCGGATGGGGCACGTCGGTCTCGGCTGCGGCGGTCCGGCGGAGGCTGGAAATTGGGGGCGGCGGCGACGGCGTGGGGTGGGGCGGGAGAGCAGAGGCGGCGCAGGGGGAGGAGGAGGTGGAGCGCGGCTGCGACGGCGCAGAGGCGGACACGGCGGGAGATGAAGAGTTCGCTCGCCGCCTCCACGTCGCCCTGAATAAGGGGCCACGCGGGATTCCGGCGGACGCCAAACCCATCCTCCTCGACGACTCCGACAACGACGACGACGACAGCGACAACGACGACGACGACGAACCAGCCAAGAAAGGCCATGGTCTTGTACGACCCTGGCTGGGCTCCCTGGGCGAGCACTCAAGCCGGGTCCAGCCAGGCAGGTGGCTCTACTCCCGTCGCCGCAGAAGATCCTCTCCTTCCTACCGAGGTCATCAACCCGGTCATGGCATTGAACTAGGGTTCTACCCTCCCCACAACCGAGGTGCCTCTCCCGCCCATCACTCAAGGTGAGGGCGGCGTAGGTGTAGGCTCTGCTGCTGCTGCTGCTGCAGAAGCCTCCTCTCCCCTCCTCACATATGAGGAGGACGAGGTTGATGCTGATGCTGCTGTTGCAGCCCCTGAGGACGCTGATGATCAGCGGAACTAGGGATAAGGGGATGGCTATTAGGCCATTTCCTTCGTAGTAAATTAGGTTTTCTTTTTTTTTTCTTCTTCTCCTGTGTTATTCTTCTGTCAAGCAGGGCGGAGAGTAGAACTTAGATACTTTTCTGCATATCTTGCTTGTAATGAACTTTTGGCTACCTCGCGGTAGGCCTTCTTGAGGTCGTCCTGGGACGTGCCCTGGGCGCATCAAGGATCTTGATGGCTGCCTTCAATCCAAAGTTATGATCTCTGAATAATATTGCATCTGTGATGTTGATTTCTCTTCTGGACAATATACCTTGTATAAGTCTTCGAAATAACTGAGCTTACTTCTTCAATATACCTTGACAGAACAAGTCTTCGTAGCAACTAACAGATCTCTGGCCGAGAACTCTTCAGGAGCATTACTCAACGCGTTTTTTAACGCACCGAAGTTTCTTTCCGATCCGGATCATTAATCAAAACCTTTTTAATTATCTCAGCATCTATTCCCAAAAAAATAATCCAACTTCCCACCTTAAATCCAGGTAGTTATCCCTCCAAAAGCTGAGCGCAGATTCAAACACCTTATCTTAATAACAGAAAAGGGTATCACCTTGATATCTTCTGCACGTAACTCAAGGAAGGGAAATCCCACATTTATGGGGAGGCGAACCGTCACGCCGGGTTTTACTTAAACCCTTCACGCCGTATTCTCTTTCCTCCATCCTTTAGTCCGCACTCCTTTCCATTTCCTCAAACCCTAAACATTTCTCATGGCCACCATCCGCAACAGCCTCCGGCAATCCCACAGAAAATCAATCCTCCAACTCTCAAGACTCCAACATTTCTCTCACCCAAGCGCAACTGAAGATGAAGAAGGGAGAGATCCCAAATCTGTACGAGTACTGGAAGAAATCCACTCTCACCTATCTGGATGAACTGGAGAGAAAGGGATTGATCTCGGCTTTCCTGACCCGGCGAAACAACGGCGACTACGACTACCATCATGCAAACACCAAGGAGCTCCCGGTATTTGAAGCTCATCTCATGTGTGGCTTTAATCTTCCGCCTTCCAAATTTCTTGAGCAGATCTGCAGATTCTATCATATAGAGCTAGCTCAACTCAAACCCAATGCTGTCATGATGCTTAGCATGTTTGCCACCTTGTGTGAATGTTGGTTGGGCGTAGCCCTCTGCTTGAATCTGTGGCGTCATTATCATACGCCGCGGTACTATAAGGATCAGATGATGGTCTTCTCGGTAGGCTTCGTACTTAGGGACAGAAAAGAATTCATTCCGTACAAATACAAGTCTTCCTGGAGCACATACGATACTAAATATCTGATCTTGGATATGGGGGAGAAGAACACCTCAATCAAGCTTGATGGCTTAATGCCAAACCATAGTGATTGGGACAAGAGCCTTCCAACCTATGTTCCTCGGCTGAATAAGATGATAGCCAGGGTCAATGAGTTGATCAAGTTGGGCCTGAGAAGAGAACATGTTGTGGAAGAATTTGTCCGAAGACGCATCTTCCCTCTTCAGAGGCGCGATCCACTGGCTATGCATTATACAGGTCCTGGTGAACCTAATTGGTTACCAGTAGGAGGTAGATGTCCATCACTCATCAACATATCAGTATACACTTGATATCTGATTTCTGTTTGATAAGTATGTCATCTTTTTCTCTCCTTTGCAGTTGCTGAGCTCTCCGAAGACGAAGTCTTCAAGAGAGTATATGATATCTTGGGCACTGGACCGAAAGCCAAGCCTTCGACAGTGCCTCCTCCTTACAGTGCAGCCAATCCACCTCCTGAAGTATGTTGATCGTAAATCTCTTCGCTTAGCTGAAGATATATTTCCCACAATAATAGTCTTGTGTTCTGCAGAACCTTTACGAACCTGGCCCCGATGATGTCCAACCCAATGTAGATGTAGTCATCGGGGACATTGAAGAAGAAGACAACGGCAATCGGGAGAAGGATATGGCCGTTGCAGATGATGCTACCAGCTGTCTTGAGCGAAAGGTGGCTGCTGTGGCTGTAGTCGAGCCATCTGAGGCGCCTCGAGAAACTGAGAGGGCTGAACCGGCGACCGATCCCACGTCCGGTGATATCCCGATGGGTATCGAAGCCACCAGTCTTCCTCCACCTGCTGTCGAGTCTTCGAAGCACCCAGCTGGGGCAAAGATAAAGACAACGACCCGCAAGCGCTTCCGAACAGCTACCTCAGCAGTGCCAGCTGCCTTTTCCTCCGATGTCCCTGAACTGCCTCCAACTCGTGTTGCCATACCTCGTACCGGTGATCAGGTACCCATCGAAATAGTTTTCGACAGTTTATTTAAAGGGTTTTCCAAAATCTCTCAAGTCTTGTCTTCCTAGGGGACATCTGCTTCTAGCCCATCCTCCAAGAGAAGACGCTTTCGTGTCAAGAAGGACACTTCGTAAGTTTTCTTGCTGACTTTTTACTGCTTGAATTATTTCTACATGATCCTCTGACGTGTGAGTCTGTTGTAGTGTACCATCTGCTTCAGCTGAGCCTGCTCCTGCCGCCAACCTTCCAGCTTCACATGTTCAACCAGTCCCTGAGCAAGCCCTAGCTGCTTCTGCTTCTGCATCTGAGACAGTTGGGGAGAACCTGGTGTTTGACAAACTGAGCCAGGAGGTTGTAGCTGCCAAGAAGTGGCATTTGCAGATTTGCAAGCGCCTTTCTGACAAGATCAGGCAGAAGGATGGAGAACTTGCTGCTCTTCAGAAGAAACTATCTGATGCTAAGAAGGCTAATGATTCATCTGGGAAGGATAACAAGATCCAAGAGCTCGAGAAGGCTCTTGCTGCTCTGACCAAGACCCACGACGACGCAAAGGTATCTCATGCCAAGGAGATAGAAAATCTGAAAACTGAACACAAAGAATACCTCAAGGATCTCCGTATTGATAAAGAGGCTTTAGAGAAGAACGTGCAGGGTAATTCTTCCTGTCATATGTTGTTCCTTTTGACCTTTTATAGAGTTGCATATCCCTTCAATAATCTGATATTCTCTGTTATAGAGTTGAGCTCTAAGAATGAAGCCCTGGGCAATGAGGCCACAGCCAAAAGTCAGGTGATCCAATCTCTGCAGGCGGAGGTGAAGAAGCTGAAGGATGCGAACAAGATCCTGACTGCGGAGAAGGCTAAGCTTGTTGATGAAGTAACTGACAGTTTAGTCAATGGCTGTGCCTTTGCCTTAGCTGGTTTGAAGAACCATCATCCTGACTTGGATGTGAAGATTATTGAGCAAGGCTTTACATGTAATGCACCTGACCGTGATGCCCTTGTTGATGAGCTGATGCAGTCAGCAAACAAATTCATCATGGATTTGAACTTAGAAGTGTCTCCTTCTGATGAAGAGAGGCATTGAAATACTTGTAAAGTCCTGCAATCAAACAGTATTTTGATGTACTATTGGAGCTCAGGCTCCTGTTAATTTGATGTAGATATGCATAGTAACCCAGCCCCCTGCTTTTTTGGATACAGTGTTAACTGAATGCAGGAAAGCATTGTTGCTAATATGCAATAGCTACATAACATAAAGGGATGCACCTTAATTCATTGACGCGTAGTTTTGCCTGTGACAGGCTGCGTTTGAACTAAGGTCAGTAGTTTGGCTCCGTAGCTGGAACTCACAGTAGCTGTATAACATTTGACTTTGCATATGGCAAGTTATGTTTCAAGCTAAATAATGTCAGGTGTTGATCTTGCAACGTGGTCTGAAGTTAGCACTTATAACTCGATGGCTAAGGCTCTTACTTCAAACACTCGGGGAGACTTACGAAACTTATGAACCATCGGCAGCTATCGTGTAGCACCGTATAACATAAGACTTGCAGTCTGTTGGGTGGTTGATCGTGCAACCGGCCTAGGGAGAGCCACTTATTAACCTCATGGGCTGAGGGTCCCTCGCTAGGACGTCATGGGGTCAATTAACTTATGAACCACAGTGTGCTAAGCCTTATGACAAAATTTTGCCTGAAGAGGCTGTTCGTACCGATGCCTTATAACCCACATGTGGCTAAGACATCAGCTAAACTAGTAGACCGACCTTTGGTTAGCCTTTGGAACCTTGCACAGTGGAAGGAGAAAACTGAACACATCTTTATTCATCAACAATGGATTACACATAAAACTTTCTAAGCTGATCAGTGTTCCATGTCCCAGGCAATATATCACCATCAATGTGGGCTAAGATATAAGCCCCCATGCCAGCATCTTCAACAACTATGTATGGTCCTTCCCATGGAGAAGACAACTTGTGCTTATCCTTGGTAGTAATATCCTTCTTGATCACCAGATCTCCCACATCTAAATGTCGACCGACCACTTTGCGACTGTACTGCTTCTTCAGAACCTCCTGATAATGTTCCACATTATGCAATGCTGTGTTACGTTCTTCTTCGAGGAGCAGTAGATCAACCTCTCTAGAGATCGGCTGGTCGTCTTCGTAGAAGTTGGTGATCCAATGAGCCCCCAAGTGGATCTTGGGTGGTAGCACTGCATCAGCGCCGTAGACTAGGAAGAATGGAGTTTCCTTTGTAGCTCTGCTAGTAGATGTCCGGGCTGACCATAGAACGGTCGGTAACTCTTCGATCCAATTCCTGCCTTTAGCTGCCAGCTTCTCATATACTCGCGCACGCATCCCCTTCATAAGGATCCCGTTGGCTCGTTCAACCGCATCATTGGTTTGAGCATGAGCCACCGAAGATGTTGGATGAATTATGCCATGATCAGCGCAGAACCTCTCGAACTGGCTACCAACGAACTGTCGACCATTGTCTGATATCAGCTTTCTAGGGACACCAAATCTTGTGACTATACTCCTCATGAACTTGACCGAAGCCACCTGAGTGATATTCACAACTGCCTCTGCCTCAATCCACTTGGTGAAGGTGTCGATGGCGACGTATAAAAATTTGTAACCTCTTTGACTTTGCGAAACGGTCCCAATATATCGTTCCCCAGATAGCAAAAGGCCAAAGGATAGGAATTGTATGCAACTCTTGAGCAAGCCTGGTACTTTGCCTACTGAAGAATTGACAGGACTTACACGTCTGCACGAGGTGGATGGCATCCTGCTTTGCTGTGGGCCAGTAGAATCCGTGCCTGAACGCTTTGCCGATGAGAGTGCGATAAGCTGCGTGTGCACCACAGATCCCACCGTGTATATCATGCAGTAGTCGAATACCATCTTCTGTCGAGACACGCCTCAACAGAATCCCATTGAGACCTCTTCTGTAGAGCACGTCGTCGATCAACACATATTGCTTGGACTTGCGTGCCAGCCGCTCTGTGGCCGCATCATCATCTGGAATAGGACTGTTTTCGAGAAACAGGTGGATTGGTATACGCCAGTCTTCGACAGAGCCTTTCCCAGAATCAATAACCATCAATTCCACTTCAGCATGCGTACTTGCCGCAGATGGCTTGTGAAGCTTCTCTAAGAACACATCGTCTGGGACTGGAGACCGTGATGAGGCAATGCAAGCTAGATGATCTGCATCACGATTGTCCAGCCGTGGCACGTACCGCACTTCAAGACCATCAAACCCTTTCTCCAGCTTTCGAACTTTTTCAAGATAATCGGCCATCTTCGGATCAGAGCATTGATACTCTTTCTGTACCTGCCGGGCGACTAACTGTGAATCTCCTTTCACGAGCAGTCGGCTGATACCGAGAGATTTGGCAATGCGGAGACCTGTCACGAGGCCCTCGTATTCTGCAACATTGTTCGTAGCCTGGAAGAGCAGCTGGATGGCATACTTCAACACTTTTCCCGCTGGAGAAATTAGAACAACTCCAGAACCGGCACCTTTTAATGTGAAGAAACCGTCGAAATACATGACCCAGTGATCTGGATCTTTCTTGTCATCATCACCATCATCGGTCCACTCCGCAATGAAATCCTCCAGAGCTTGTCTTTTGATGGCTGTTCGAGGGACATATACAATCTGGTATTGACCAATCTCTACAGACCATTGAGCAATTCTGCCGATGGCATCCTTGCACTGCAAAACAGTCTGGAGCGGTCTATCCGAGACCACCTTGATAGGATGAGCTAAAAAGTAATGCTTCAGCTTTCTGGATGTCATCAACACTGCATACTAGCTTCTGCACCATCGGGTAACGCGTCTGGGCATCTTTCAATATCTCGCTGACGAAATAAACGGCGAACTGTTTGGGCCCAGTTTCTGTTTCCCGTTCAACTGTCAGCGTAGCGCTGACAACTGAACCCGTGGCAGCAACATATAGTAGCAGTTCTTCATTTGGCTGTGGGGGTTTCAGGGTGGGCATATTTTTGAGATAAGCTTTGAGCTCTTTGAATGCTTCTTCTGCCTGATCATCCCACTGAGAGCCATCTTGATTGCGTAATAACTTGTAAAATGGCATACCTCGTTCTCCCGATCTTGAGATGAACCGGTTAAGACCCGCCATCATCCCTGATAGCTTCTGGACTTCTCGCCTGGTCTTCGGGGGCTTCAGCCTTTCAAGGGCCGCAACTTTTACCGGGTTAGCATCAATCCCTCGCTCGGAGATCATATACCCCAGTAGCTTTCCTGATTTCACCCCGAAAACACACTTGGCCGGATTTAGCTTCATCTTGTATTTCCTCAGATTGTCGAAGGTTTCCTTCAGGTCTGCCAGGAGATCGTCGGACTTCTTGGTCTTGACAACAATGTCATCAATGTAGGCTTCGACGTTCGTCCCGATCTGGTCCTCGAAGACTATGTTTACGCACTTCCGATAAGTACATCCAGCATTCTTCAACCCGAAGGGCATTGTGACGTAGCAAAATATTTCGAACGGTGTGATGAAGGCCGTTCTTTCTTGATCGTCAACATTGAGACTAATTTGATGATATCCAGAATAAGCATCAAGAAAACTTAATAACTCACTAGTGGACCTAGAGTCTACAATCTGATCTATCCTTGGGAGAGGGTACTCGTCTTTAGGACAAGCTTTATTCAAACTAGTGTAATCGACGCACATGCGCCAGGAGTTGTCAGGTTTAGGAACTAGTACAGGATTAGCTAGCCATTCAGGATAGTCTACTGTTCTAATGAACCCGGCTTTAAGAAGCCTAGTAACTTCCTCATGTATGGCGTCGCGTTTGTCCGGCGTGTACCTTCGCTGCTTTTGCTTGATCGGCTTGAAAGCCGGGTCGATCCCCAATTTGTGCTAGATCACCTCCCTGGGGATCCCGGGCATATCAGATGGTTGCCATGCAAACACATCGATATTCTCCCGGAGGAAGGCTACGAGCGCGTCTTCCTATTTAGGGTCGAGATCGTCCCCGACGTTGGTCGTCTTGCCGGGGTCGATGAAGTTGAGGTTGATCTTCTTGCTGCCTGTTTTGACAGGCTCGTCCTCCTTCTCGCTTGGCTCGGTGACAGTCTTTGCCGACGCTTTAGCGACCGCTGTCGATGGAGATGCCGTATCTGAAGCCTTCGTGTCGGCAACTGCTGCTATCTGCCTCTTGTCCTCACGAAGAGTTTTTGTCTGGCGCTGCGAGTCAGGATCCTGCAAATCGAAGTGGCCAGCTATGATTAGCGCGTTGATGTCGCATTTCACAGCCTGGTCCTGATCAGCGTACAGCGTGATAACACCTGCGGGTCCTGGGATCTTGAGCATCGCGTAAGCGAAGTGCGCAGCCGCCATGAACCTGAATAGGAACGGCCTTCCTAGGATGCAGTTGTAGGCAGATTCGAAGTCAGCCACCTCGAACATCAGGACTTCAGTCCTTCTGTTCCCTTTCGGACCCACCGTCACTGCCAGCTCTATCTTTCCAAGAGGACGCGAAGACACCCCTGGCAAGATGTCATGGAATGATTCCTCAACTGGTCGGAGAGCGGTGATCGGCAGATCCATCTGGTCGTATGTCTTCTTCATCAGCAAGTTGAGGCCACTTCCGTTGTCAATCAACGTCTTCGCGACCTTGTTCTTGTGGATGATGATCTTGGCGACGAAGGGCAACTCAGGGCTGCTCAGCAGAGTCTTCGGGTGATCGTTGGCATCGAAAGTGATCGGCGCATCAGACCACTCCAGCCTTCTGGTGCATGGCTCCGCCAAAGCCACCTCCCTTTGCAACTTCTTGTATTGGCTCTTCGACGTCAGAGCGGAGCTCCCTCCAAAGATCATGCTGATCTCCGGGTATCTCTCCCCCTCATCGTCGTCATGATCTCTGCGACTTCTGTAGCGTGGGCGTTCATCTCGATCATCGCGCTCCCTGGGCTCCCGATCTCGGTACTCCCGATCTCGACGCCCGCGATCTTGATTCTCCCGATCTTGGTGTTCCCGATCTCGGTGTTCTTGATCTTGGTTCTCCCGGCCTCGGTCCTCCTCTCTTGCCGTCCACAAGATCTTGCCTTCTCCATACGCTTCTTTTCGAGCTTGAGGTAATCGAAGCATTCTTCAAGTTCGTGGTTGGGGGAAAGGTGTATCGGACACCATTTAGCCACGCCTTCGGGACGGCCTCGCTTCTTGCGGAAGTGATTGCGATCTGGTCTTGGTCGATCCACCGTGCTCACCTCCCTGTCTTCTGACTTCTTCTTCGGAGCCTTGCCCCGGCCATCGGAGAGGTGAGCACGGGCATCAGCAGCCTTAGCGCAGATCTCCGCCAATCGAAACAGCTCTGCTGTAGTGTTGGGCTCGTTTTCTGCTATGGTCTCCACCATCTTCACGTCCACACACCCTTCTTGGAAAGCGAGGATCACCTCCAGATCAGAGATGTCTGGAATTGTGTTCTTCATTAGGCAGAAGCGCTTGATGTAGTCTCAGAGACTTTCGTCAGTCTTCTGTTTAACACCTCGGAGCTGCTCTGGTGTCGCGTTGCGATTGTACGATCCAAGGAAATTTCCCTTGAAGACCTCGCACAACTCGGCCCAGGAGTCGAAGTGATATGCCGGGAGGTTTAGCAACCACGACCGTACTGCTCCGGTCAAGGCAGTAGGCAAATAGGCGCACTTGATTCTTTCATCTCCTCCCGCGGCATCTATCGTTGTGGAGTAGATTGACAAGAACTCCTCTAGGTTGATGGTGCCGTCGTACTTGTCGATGGATCCCACCTTGAACTTGGCTGGCCACTCAACAGTTCGGAGATAACTACCCAGAGCTGTACGGGGGCGGCTTAAGAGCCGTCTCTGGGTGTACCCCTCTACGAACTGGAGCGCCCGGAGTTTGACGATCTGGTTCCCCCCCTTGAAGGATTGCCAGTTTGATTTCTCCTTTGGTTCAGCTGATGTCTTGCATCTGAGGGCTCCAAGTCACGCCGATGCCGCCTGGGGCGATCGGAAGACGATCCATACGAAGATGAATCAGCTCTTTGATCATTGGCGGCACCCAGGCGTCTGTGTACGGGAGTCCTGGCCGGCGCCGCAACATCTTGGTCTTGCCGAGGGATCACACGGCCGGCGAGTTCCACAACCTGTTGCACTATTGGAGCTAGCGGTGTTCCGTCGGGAGCCATACGCGCAAGGGAATCCAGCGCAGTCTGGAACCGGACGGCGTCGAAGTCGGTGTTGAGGTTTCTCGGCATGACATTAGATGGCGCAACCGAACGAGATCATATAGATCCGATGGTGCGCAGATCGCTAGTCGCTTCATCGTCACGCCCCACCATGAAGATCTCTCTAGCCGGGTTGTGACCTTGGTTTGGTTCTTCTCCGATCTCGGGGCAGTCATCGTCGCTGAAGTCGGACTCGTAATCAGGATAACCGAGCCCGAACCCAGGAAAATTCGGCCCCTCGGTGATGTCGAGAGCGATCTTTGCATCCTCGCTTTTAGGGCAGAGCTAGATTGCGAATCCAAAGTGGATCCATCTTCTAGGCGGGTTCCAAACGGAGAGCCCAATACCCGCGAGGCGATCTGGAACTCGGCCGCGGAATTTCGCAGCCCGAATATTGCGTGGGGCCGCCGGCGAAACGCGCGGCGCCGCTGACGAACTCTTCTCAGCTGATCCATCCAGGGACGGAGCCTTCATGGCCGCCGGGGGCGCCTCCTGCGCCACGTCTTTTCCTGGAGGTTTCCTTCCTTGTCCGCGACGAACGTGAAAGATCCAAACTTGAATTCGGCGCCAGCCGGGAACTTCATCTTGTCCGCCAATGCCATCTGATGCCCTCGACGGATCCTCAGCGCTGCTCCCCTATCTGGCGCGCCTCTGTCGTCACTCGAATAATCGAGAGAACGGCAAATATTTGGATCGGGAAACAACGATAAATCGAGGAATCAATCTAGGGCACACATAGAGTTTTATACTGATTCAGGCCTCCCGGAGGATAATAACCCTACGTCCAGTGTATGTCGTGTTGAATATGGTGGTATGTATGATCTATGATCTTCTGTCCTCTCATCGGAGGGTTACATGTATATTTATAGTCCTGTTACCGCCACTAGGAATCCTTGCCTTATTCTACAAGACTTCCGATCTATAGTAACAGATTCGGAGTCTATCTACAAGTTTCCTTTCGTATAATACAAGTCTTCGAAAAATACCAAACTAAGTCTTCGGGAATATCTGAAAATATAGGTTACGACAGATTCTTTTGTCCGAAAAGACTGTTATGGTCTTATTACCACTAACTGGTTTATCCTAGAGTTATGCATTTAAGAAAGTATACCGTACACGTATAAATAACATAGCCGCACTCAGACTCCAAAAAAAAAAAAAAATCATGGCTGCACTCTTTGAAAGGGAAAAAGGGCCAATTGCACCACCGACCCTGTTTGTGGGCTAATTACAGATTTGAACATCCTTTTTAGGGTTTGTGAACAATGTTCTAGACTCTACTTTGTTTGTGCCATTAACGGTTCCCTTGTATGCCACAAAAAAACTTCTAATATCTCATATGCCATCATTGTCTCAATGACATGTGGGACAGGCTATGTCAATGACATATGGGCTAGGATGGCATACAAGAAGTTTTAGTTTAAGCCAGTGGCATACAAAAATATTTCCTTTAACGGTGTAAGTCCATATGTTAGAAATTTCTGTACAGAAATTAAAGCTGTCATGGAACCCACGTTAAGCATGATATGAACATTCTATTAATACAAAATGTTGATATAAATCCCTTTTTCCTAATATAAGGGCCTTCTGAGAGACTTTTGTGTATTGTGGAAACAAAAGCTTACTCAGTGAGTATCTACGGCTGCGGTAGAAACTGGAAATTAAACACACATTTATCCTTGTTAACTTCATGCAATATTTTCAGTGGGTAGAAATAGCAATGCTGGAATGTGAGGCTACTGTTGCTAACATTATCCCTCATTATCCCTTCATTTCAATTTATGTGTCATTCTAGCCTCGGACATGGGTATTAAGAAGAGATGAAAAAGTAAAGAGCGCGCTGAAAACGATGAGTAGTAAAGGAGGAGAGAGATATAAAGAAAACTGCATTGAGAAGCGAGAATAACATTTATTTTGGAAAAACTAGATGTTGCTAGAATGACACTTAGGGTGTGTTCGTTTCCTTCCCTCTAAATTTTAGACCTATCACATAAAAAATCTTCACATTTAAAATATTTTGATTAGTTTAATAACAAAACCTTTTTGACAGATGGGTGCTAATTGCGAGACGAATCTAATGAGCCTAATTAAATTATATTTTACTACAGTGATGCTACAGTAACCATCTTCTAATCGCCGCTTAATTACCCTCGTTAGATTCCTCTCGCGAATTAGATGGTTCTGAAATTAGTTTTATAATAATTTGACTTTGTTTAATACATATAAATTGTAAAAAAAATTTTGATGTAATCCCTCTAAAATTTAGACAGAAAACGAACACACCTTTATTTTAGAACGCCGGCGGATCTCAGGCGGAAATGCCGTCACCGTCTAGCATCAGAGCATACTCTGAATGATGAATCGGGCAGGACTGTCCGTGTCGGGAACAGAGTAAAGTATGTTTATTATTCTGTTCAGTTCGTCGTCCTTTACGATGGTCCCGTTTTAGCGGACGTCTTGCCGGTAACAGCCAATGTAATATTCCATTCCAGGCTCCGAAACAGAAATTCCATCTAAAGTTTATCTTATCCCGCCGCTCACTTATATGGAAGCGTGAAAAGAACTACAATTGTATCGTTGAAACATAAAACTATAACTATGTTGACCATTAGTGACAAGAAGAAACTGTAACTTTGCATGTCCACTTAACAAAACAACAACTAATTCAAAAGGAGGAACTACAGTTTTTGAAATAAGTCGGGCTTTGCTAACATTTGCCTTGCACTGTACGTTAAAATGAATTGATAATATTAGGCCTGACTGATTGAGTTCACCAAAAAAATAAGAGGAAAGTTCAGTTGACACTGTGACGTTGCTGCACATTATGATCTGGGTCCTGCGCTCGGACCCGGTGATGATGCAAGACGAGCAGCCGCCTGGGCCGTGTCCGCCTTTTGCAGCCGGAAGTTGAACACGCCAAATTCGTGCGACGCCCGAACTCTGACGGCGTGGCGGTTATCGTCCACGGTGACGTTGCCGTGGCTCCCAAGCGTAAACCCTCTGTGATGGGCCACGTACTGCGCGTCCACAATGCCGATCTGCTCCTCAGGATTCTGCATGCCATTTTGTTTTATATCCAAAGATCAGTGGAAGCATTCAGTAGTTACAAGAATTACAAATGCACGGGGGAAGAATTTTTTACGTACATCGACACATCTCCAGAAATTCCAGTCAAGACCCCAGCCATGGACCAGGTCGTTCTGGATCATGTGCCAGGCGCATGTCCATGCCTCCCGAGTGAACACTGGAGCCATTATCTCCACGAACCCGCTACACGGAACCTCGTGCACCGTCTTGCACCTCCCTACAGGGCCCAACGTCGTCCTGCAGTTGTGTTCAGCGTGCCAGGTCGATCAATCAGTCGAGGTGGTCAAATGAATTGAACACTTTCTTAGTAAAAATAAAATTTACTGAAGATCACCAGTAAACACAAAATATGGAAAATAATCCCGGTCCCGGATCAAATTAAACTGAAGTATCAAAAGATAAATCATATGAGTTCGTTATAAACTAATAAAAGTTAAAAATTCCTTCCTACAATTAGGTAGCCTTGTTTTGAACAATGGTCAACAGATTAGATTTTGGGAGGATAGATGGTTAGGAAAATAAAGGATCACTACCCGACGCTTTTTAATATTGTTCGAAAGAAAAATGCAACTATTGCTTCTGTGTTTAATACGGTTCCACCCAATATTTCCTTTAGAGCATCTCCAACGAAGGCCTTATCCGGCCTCTTATCTTCGATTTAAGAGTTCAAACGCAAAAAAAGGTCTCCAACAATCCCCTTATCCGTCTCCTACCGATGAGAGGGCTCTCAAATCCTTCCTTTCCTCATCCGTAGGAGAACCGAGCAGCCCCCTTATCCCAACCACCCGCCTTCCCGCGCGCGCTCGGAAGGCTCCTGCACTTCTCCCGCCACCGCTTGCCCGCTCGCGTGGAGCCGCGGTCGCCGCGTGGGAGCCCGCCGCCGCCGCGTCGCGTGGATCTCGCCGCTGCCCTCCCGCCGCGTCGCGTGGAATTGGAGCAGGGGAAGGAACAAGGAAGCGAGTCGAGGAGAAGTCGCACCTGGAGCGAAGGGGAGCCGCCGTCCGCCGCCGAGCGTGGAGCCGCCGCACGCCGACGCGCGTGGAGCGGCCCAACCGCCCGTCGCCGCCCGCCGCCGCGCGTGGAGCCGCCCACCCGCCCATCGCCGCCGCCGCGTGGAGCCGCCCAGCCGCCGCCGCGCGTCGCCGGAGGGAGAGGAAGGGAGGGAGGGGCGCAGTCCGGTGGAGGAAGGGAGAGAGGGGCTCCAGTGGAGGAAGGGAGAGAGGGGCGCCGGTGGGAGTGGTGGCGTGGGAGGGGAAGAGGAAAGGATAAGGTTGGTTAAAAGAAATAATAAAATAAAGATAAGGGGTCACATTTGAGAGGATTGTTGGATATGGAGGTGAAATATGAGGGTAAATCTGGATAAGAGGCCCTTATATTGAGAAATAAGGGGGCAAAAATGAGGGGATCGTTGGAAATGCTCTTAGGTCTTTGGCAGAATCTTGTAGCTCGAATTGCTTTTGTACAACTTTCTGATGTTAAAGATCGATTTATGTGGAATCCAACCTCTACATGTCTTTTCAATGTCCAATTTATTTACTGAGCTCTTTTGAACAATGGTAATGTGATCCATAATAAGAACATTTGGAAGATAAGAACACCTCTCAAGATTAAGATCTTTATGTGGTATTTGTTAACTAAGGACAATCTAGCTAGACAGAACTGGCATGATAATAAGAAATGTTGCTTTTGTTCTAAAGAACAAACTATCCAGCATTTATTTATTGATTGCCATTATCAAAGTTTATCTGGAGACTAGTTTACTACTGTTTTGATTTACGATCTCCCCATAATATATCGCATTTGTTTGGGGTGGCTGAATGGTATAGGTTCTAAGCTCAAAAAACAACTACTTGTTGGTGCATCAGTTTTATGTTGGGCTATCTGGTTAAGTATGAATGATATGGTTTTGATAAGACACCTATGAAAACTTATATGTAGGTACCCTTTCGGGGACACTTTGGCTTCGGTTTTGGTCCCAGTTGCAAAAGAATAACATAGACAAGGAGACGATTGGAAGTGTTGGTCGCACACCATGGATGGAGATTCACAAATAGACTTTGTTATTAATGGGTCTCTTTATCCGAACTTTGTAATGGTCATGTGTGCGGTTTTATGCTTATTCACGCAGACGGAAGTGCTGCAAGTTTGTAATAAGACGGCTCTAACCTCTATTATCTAAAAAAAATATTCTTTTACCTGACACAAGGGGTAAAACAAAAAAAAGACCCGATACTCTGGCAAAATTTCTATGAAATAATTTTAAGGGATTGACTAGCGGTTGGTATTGTGTATGACACTAACTAGCCGATTAAAGTAAATAAACAAGATGACTAATAAAGATTTATTTAGATAATCGAACAAATACTAGCAGTTGCTATTGTGTATGACACTAACTAACGCCATTGATTCGTATCTATAGTGTTTAATTTATCTCTTCATAATTGAGTGGAACTGCTGATGTGAGTCAATTTAGGTTAGTGGAAATGAAGGGTTTTTTTTAACAGAAAAAGGTTATGATTTTTTGAGGTGATCTACAAGGCCGTAAACTGTACAACCTATAACTGGAACACGAAATGGAGGAAACTGTGTTGACGGCGTGCCGCCATTTCTCGAAAGCTTCTGGTCAGGGTGTTCCGGAACATGCATCTTAATTAAAGTTCTGCAGTACACGGAACGTGCAACTTGATTAAAGTTCTGCAGTAACTATGGTTGTACGCATCTAGAGGGGCAATTGGCCGGGTGACAATCTTCCGTAATCTAAGTGGCACGCTACGTACTGCCAAAGGGGGGTCTTCCTAGCGATTAAGGCACCTCCCAGGTTCCGGACGGTGTACGACTCCGTTTGTAAAGGTAGAGAGGGTGTTTGGATGTTTTTTCGGCTTGTGTGAGAAGATCTTCTTTTTAATAAAATGCCCTAAGGCGGCTTGCCCTCCACATGAGTTTTTTTTTCTTTTTAAACGGCACGCTACTAATCGATGCGGATTAACCAAGTAACACGTTACCTAAGCTGACAATACAGTGCTTACCTGTGTACCTCGCTGTTGTTTCTTCTCACATTGATGTCGTAGTTCTTGGCACCCCTGGTAATGTCAAGCCCCGGCTGCGATATCTCCAGACCGTGCTTCTTCACAATCTTGATGTACTCCTCGGCGTCGAACGTCTCCACACCGAGGTCATGGTCCCAGACGAAGATGTACTCGTATGGCGCCACGATGCTGGGGTGCATGAACCTCTTGGCATACCACCTACGAGATCGGATATTATTGGCCTGTTTAATGTACCCAAAATCAATCGCAACAGTACACTGGAGCTTGCGCTACTGCAGTGGCATGAACCATGGCTGCTCTGAGCCTTGATATTACCATTTGGCCTGCTTCCTGGCGCTGATATGAACAGCCTCCTTAGACCACTCAAACTCGTCCCACTCTGTTGTCCGCCCGTCGTAGTGAAACAACATCAAGTCAAAGTTGTCCGAGAACTGCTTGATTTACCATCGAAACAAAGAATGAATTTTTTTTTACCAACTGCCAAAAGATGGGGAAATATATTGAGATTCAGGATGACCTCCTTGGTTGTATGTAATTGTTTATAACCTTATTAACTGTCGCGTTGACATTGTCTTTCTCAGAGTATCCCACTGTCAGGACAAGAAGGTACTTGCGAGCCGGGGTGTCCTGTTCATCGATCACATGAAAGTTCAATCAGCCATAAAAAGCAACCGACACTCACACTATTTGATCTGTTTTGTGGTAATCTCAGTTCATTAAAGTTCCGACTTATAAACAGATGGATGAAAAATATAAAAGACCTCACGAGGATTTCCCCACAGCCGACGCAAGTGAAGATCAGACTCTGGAACTACGATATTCGGTGGTAGCTTCTCTGCACCTTTTGGCGTTGCTGGTGCGGCAACAATAATCTGTTAGACATGATATGAAAAAAAAGGTAACACTGCAAACTATCAGTTCCGTTTGGAGAACTAAATAACGACCAAAGCACGACATATTTATATGTTCAAATGTATCATTTTACAAGTTGAGAGTTACCTCTGAAGTGGCATTTGGCAGCAGGGTGACAGTCTCCACAGTTGAAGTGCTATTGGTGAAAGGTGCCGAAATTCTTACTCCAACAGTGGAGTTTCCAATTGCATCTACCAAGCTCCATACAGATGCCGTACAAGAATGCTGCGTCTGGTTCAATGCAACATATATATGTTACAAATGCTCAAATGCAATGGACAAAGCTAACAAAATAGAAAGGTATAAACACGTAGATGAGTAATTAACTAACTGTTATTACCTTTGGTGTGATTATTTTTAAAGGAAAAGAAATGCCCATGAAGAACCCGATTGCTCCGGCTAATAATATCACCAGGATCCGATTTAATGTCATTCTCACTAATCCTGATGAAGATAAAAAATGGGTCAACTGTAAATTTGTAGGTGCTGTTTCCACCCTGCTGGAATGAACCAGCAAAGGTGTTCAGACATCTGACGCGTAGAAGCAATAGGACTTACAAGTATAGAAGTCAGGCCCCCCTGTACGTACGTGACAATGCAGGTCGAAGCAGAGTATCGGAGATTAACAGTAAGTAGTATTCCCTCGATGCTCTTTCTGCATGACTTCATAGACGATGCCTCTTTATACTAGCTCAAGCTGGCCTGGAGCCACTCATTCTGCCTATGGTTTTTGAAGTAGTGAAGTAGCATTGTAGGAAACAGAATTTTCATGTTACGTGCAGAGGAAAAGGGTTACGTACCTTAGACTAGCATGAAAAGGGTTACGCCAAGCTATGTTTATTGTAGCTGAAACTGAGACCAGTGCTCCTTACTCTAATGAGGTATACGCGTTCCTTATTCTATTGAGGTTATTAACGTAGAAGAGTGAAAGGACCACGAATATAGTGGATTCCGGCCATTCGTTGACCTATTATTAGTAGTCTAGCTACATGAGCCGCGGCCTTTGCTGACACATAAAGTAAGAGCTGAATTTTGACACAGTCCGGATGTTTGGACAGACATCGAGATTATCTGTATCCTTCATCATCATGTAAAACAACAAATCTGTATCCTTCATTTTTCTTTCATCTTGACTGACGCACGCTCCAAGGTCAAGGCCATACTAGCACGTACGGCACATGCTTGTGATGGATCCCAAAATAGAAATTTTGAGGTGTGACCTAAGGTTTTGTGTCCTGATATTGAATCTTGAATTGGACCATCTGATACAGGTCATTTTCCATCATTTTTTCAAAGCTGCCTTGTATGAAACTTATCCCACATTTATTTTGTATATATCTTCCTTTCCACATACACCGTGTATCTTTTTTTTTTCTGTATTTCTTTCTTTCTTCTTCTTTCTTTTTGAACTTAGGAGTACCAAAAGGGTCAACCACAAAAAAATTCAGTTCATACAAGACAAGGATGGGTCCCTGAGAAAATCAAGCGTATATGTGAAACTTCAGGGCTCAAAAGGTCAATCTAGAAATCGAATTTTGCAATTCTAGCGAAAACCCCTTGAGCAGGTGGTTGGATCAAAAGTGTTTTCTAGATGTCTGTGCATATAAAGTTTGCTTGCTTAATTTCGAGTCCGTATGCAAAACTTATGAGCGTTTTAAAGAAGGACTCTCGAAATCGGACTTGAGCACAAGTCAAGATGGCTAAATCAAGCCTCAAGTGGTACTACTCGTAGTGACAATGGTGGTGGCAGCGGATTTGATGGATATGCAGTTCGTGGTGGTGACCGAGCTGTGATTCTCTAGCGTGACAATCTTGGAGCAACTTACATGATAGCAAATCAGTGTTTCATGCTAGAAACAAAATACATTGAGGTGGATTATCATTTTTCTTGAGAAAGGGTGGCAGACAAGTTATTGGAAATTCGGTTCATATCTTCAGAAGATCAAATAGCTGACAGTTGTGGTTGTTAGGGGAGGGAGGTGTTGAGATATGAGTTTGTTCAAAATTACATAGTGTTCCTTGTGTGGAAATACAATGAAACCGTTCAGATTGTGTTTAGAGAGACTTGAGTTAAACGTGATTAGATGATCACGACTGTTCTAATCTACTTGTTGTACATGCATGCCACGTACGCCGGGTGACAACGCTTCAAATTCCTTTAGGATCAATTCGGTTCTTGTTCATCCATAGGATCAATTGGTTGCAAAATAATCAATAGAAAAAACTGATCCAATGAAGTTCAACGAGTAGTACAAGAGCTACCAAAGGAGAAGGCGCCTGGACCGGATGGCTTTATTGGATCGTTCTTTACGAAATGTTGGGACATCATTAAAGCAGATCTGATCCATGTGTTCCACCAGCTCTCACAGCTGAGAGGGAACATGTTCGGCCTACTAAACTCTGCCAATGTGGTATTACTGCCAAAGAAAGAACAGACGGCCAGAGTGGTCGACTACAGGCCCATAAGCTTGGTGCATAGCATTGCCAAGTTACTCTCCAAAATTCTTGCGAATCGACTAGCGTCCAAGCTGCAGGAAATCGTATCAGTAAGCCAAAGTACTTTTATTAAGAAACGGTGCATACATGACAATTTTGTGTATGTCTAAGGGCTCGTAAAGGAACTGCATGCAAAAAAGAGGCCAGCGTTATTCATCAAGCTAGACATTGCAAAAGCTTTTGACTCGGTTTCTTGGGACTACCTCATGGAGCTAATGCAGATACTTGGCTTTGGCAGTAGTTGGAGAGAGTGGATCACCACTATTTTGTCCACATCGACTACCAGGGTTCTACTAAATGGCTGCCCCGGAAAAGCCATACGACACCGAAGAGGCCTAAGAAAGGGCGACCCACTGTCGCCAATGCTTTTTATCCTGGCAATTGACCCTCTACAAAGAATCCTACAGGAAGCCACAGACAGAGGACACCTTAGACCGGTTCTAGCGAGGTCGACAAAAGCCCGTATCTCACTATATGCGGATGATGCAGCCATTTTTGTGAACCCATGCAAGGAAGAGCAAGATTTGGAGAAGCATCAGGACTAGTGGCAAACCTGGATAAGATAGTGATATACCCCATCAGATGTGAGGAGCAAGATTTGGAAGAGTTGCTTCAAACTTTCCCGGCAAAATCGCAAAACTTCCCATGCACATATCTAGGACTACCACTACACACGTAAGCTGAGGAGAGTTGACTTGCAGCCTTTGATTGATAAGGTAGGAACAAACTACCAAACTGGAAAGGGAGGCATATGCAAGGCCTGACAGAGTTCAATGGACAAAATCCGTACTAACCTCTACGGTAGCTTATCACGCGACGGTCATACCACTTCCAAAATGGGCCATTAAGAAGATTGATAAAATCAGAAGGGATTTCATTTGGAAAGGAGACGGGAAATGCAGTGAGAGTCAGAGCACGCAGGAAGGGTTACCACTTGTTAATTGGAGAACAGTGCGTATGCCTAAGGAATTAGGTGGCATGGGGGTCATTTGACTTGGAAAAATTCGGAGCGGCACTGCGTCAAAGATGGATTTGGCACTCATGAAGAGTGAAGAGGAAAAACCATGGAAAGGACTGCAAGTCCCAGTAACGAAAAAATTTAGGGCTCTATTCACGGCATCCACCAAAATTTTGGCACTTTTTTAAATAAGACGAGTGGTCAAACGAGTTGGCTGAAAGTCAATGAATGCAACCAAAGCTATGCACAGTAGATCAATAATAGACCGGCGTATATATATCCTTGTCCTTGAACAAAATTGGATCTTTGAGGAAGACTAAGAGCAACTCCAAGAGAATAGTCAAAAAGGATTGTAGAGTCAAATATAGTTATTATTTAGTAAAAGGTACCTCCAAGAAATTGTGTAACTCAGTCTTTAGTTAAATTTGGTGGCTCTCCATCCCGGAATTCTCGCTAGCTACTTTTAGAGAACTAGTGTTACTAGCTAGTCTTTTTTAGCAAATTTACAGAGGCTGCTGGATTAGAGTAGTTTTTTTTGTGGATATTTTATTTAAAGAATAGCTAAATCAAGAAGTTTAGAGTACATTTTTAGCTATTCTTTTGCAGATGCTCTAGTACAATCATTTTACTTGCGTCTTTTCGTGATATTGAGGCGTGAGTTAAAACATAGAAGAGCAAAAGGGTCCCAGTGGAGTAAAACGCAGAAGATTGAAAAGGTCCAGGCCTAACGATAGAGTAGCATTGCACCAAGGATCACTACAATGAAGACTTCGCCCATCCTTTGAGGTGGTGTTTGGTTGGACAAAGTAAACGCAATCGCAATAGGAATGGAAAATCGGTGCAAACGCAAACGGTTTGAGCTAAAACCCAATTTGTTTGGTTGACCTCCGTATCGCAGTAACAGACAGCTGGCACTAGCAATCCATCAGGCATCGGCGTAAAGAAACGAAAAAAACACTGGACAAAATAAGAAACTCGATAGTTCCACTGAATTGGCACAGAGGTTCAAGATTTCTCAACCAAAAGCGAAGAGATCAACTCGAATCTCAAGTGGATGACATGGATTTCGAATCCAACCACACATTTGCTCGGAAGCGCTGGAGAAAAGGAGCAGTCGTATTAGCTTAGGATGAACTCACGAGCAAGGCTCCGAGAATGACAAATAGGCGGAGCTGGCCTGGCTCCTTCCAGGCCTCACAACACGAGGATGCAGTGGGGCGTGACGTTGCCATGGATGCGCCGCAAACCTTCGCAATGGAAGATAGGAGGTGGCGCTGCAGATCTTCGAGTCGCACGGCGCGAGGTCGGACGGGCTGCCGAGCCCGTGACTCCTCAGATGAGCGGGCGCGAGGATCTTCGATTCACCAGACCGAGGTGGTGGATGGAGGGTGCCGGCGGAAAGGTCACCGCCGCACAACGGGAAAGAGAATCGCAGGCGGGGAGCGAGGAGCCGAGGATAACGAATCGATTACAGCCATTTTTCTCCGGAATGAGATTTGTATTGCTCCGTTTTCTGATTACGCGGTATGTGATTACACTCCTGCTGAAACAAACAGGATTTAACGTAATGGCATACCACCGCATTCCGAATACGTTACATATGGGCCAACCAAACAGCACCTAAATTAGTCCTGGAGCCTCGTTCTTTGCCGCAATATGAAGCAATGAGCGCTGCACTCTTTAGAGCCGTGCTTGTAGCTATATATTGTCTGTATTGTAGGTATGATCATGATTTTTGTAAGAAATGTCCACATATACATTCCGTTTGTTCCAAAACATGCGACTGAGAGGTTTACAAAATCTGAAGCACCTCAAAACTAGCAAATTTCTTTGTTTAATTTGAGCATGTTTTTACGTCAAAAAAAAAAAGTTGAGTATGTTTCTTTAAAGTTTGACTCTCTGCACCAAAGGATGGCATTGACAGTCTGACAGACACAGGCTTGAAGGTCCAAGCAAACCTGCATACGTGCATGTGACGGTTTGTGGCTCATCCTTACTACTCATGTCAGTTTACTATATTGGAGGGATGTGAAACATATCTTGGAGCATGTCCGTCGGGAGGAGGCCGGCGATTTTTGGGGTATGAATCCATGCGTATAAAGGATTCAACGGCACGCTTGACGGCGGCGGCGCTCTCGGATGTACGGAGAGGGAGAGAGGAAGAAGAAGAGTGAGGGATCGCGTGGGTGACAAATAGCATCGGCGGAACCCGCCTTCTTGCATGCAACAGCAGCAAGGGATCTCGCCTGCGTGCGCGTATAACAGGACCCGCTTGCTTGGTCCCTGGCGCTGCATGCGAGCGGCTGTGCTTGTGCCGGCCTCCTTGAACCCGGGTGCAGCGTGAGGCGTGTTCCCAGACGGACAGGGAGACATGCATGCCCGAGCCGGTATCGACGTCCCCCTGCGCAGGAAGCGACGTTACACAGCTGGTGGTCGATTTGTTGTACAGGCCTGCCAGTCAATCGCGTTGCACTTGCGCCGCACGTCCATCCGCACCTCATCGGACAAGTAGCATACCGGTCCCTCGTCCTCCTGGCGCTGGCGCGGGAACGAATGTATATACTTTCTTTGTTTTTAAATTATTATTGTCGTTGACTTTTATTTGACCATTCGTCTTATTCAAAATATTAATTCAAATATGCAAAATTATAAGTTGTGTTTCAAGTTTAATCATAACAAAATATATGATATATTTTAATTTTTTGAATAAAACGAACGGTCAAATGTAACAAAAAACTCAACGGCGACGACAAATTAAAAATGGAGGGATCGGCTGGGACCTCCTCGCTCTTTGCTGGACGGACTGCCGTGCCACGGCACCATCAGCAGCACCGCGCGCATGCTGATTCTGTTGTAACCACGACCTTCAAAACACATGGACGGATGCTAGCTCTCACGAGCAGTGGTACACCTATAGAAAAAATTTATGTAAATTATATTCTACGCATCGAAACATGGTTATTTGCTTGATTTTGGATTGACATAACTGAAGGAGGCATTTGCTATTTACTCATACATCAGCAACATTTGATATACATTTAATGACACATCAGCATTTTGTAAGAATCTTAAAAAGTTTTAAGTAGTACACACTTCCTCCTTTTTTAACTTTCATTTTCCTTCCCTTCTTGAGCCCGGCAAGCCACTTCCCGAACTCCTTGCCACGCACACGAACTGCACGCAACGCTGGCTCTCGTGCTCAGCAATACGTGGGTCGCAGGACAGCCACGATGGAACGAGACGGATTGTTATTATTATTCTCACGTCTAGGGAGGGACCTGATGCTCGGGCCACATTGGCTATGGCCCAAGTCTCAAGCCTAGTTACATTAGAAAACAATTCAAAATTCTCTATGGGCCTTTGAACTTTTGTAGGCCTTCCCAAAGCACTGGTCCGGGCTGGGCCGCCTCTGCATACTCCCGTCATTCTTAACGCTAGTTAGCTCAAATTTGTACTAACCAACGACATATATATAAAATAAAAAACCGAGGTAGAATGAATTACCAGGTGCCATTACATTATCAAGCTAAATACCATTGCTAGGATTGAAGCAACTTAGCAACACAAGCTACGTGACGTGCTCGATCATAGTGCGACCTAACTGGAGCCCTCAAGGTGCAAGTGATCATCGAGGGGAGGCGGACAAGTTCAGAGTTGTGGAAAGCCTCCTCCGATACCGTGGGTACTACGTTTTCTGTCCATCGGATGATCAAATCGGACGGCTGTAAATGTGGTACCTTTGGTACCTGGTACACGAAAGGTCTGAAGGGTGTCTTCGTAGATTCATAGAACCAATCAATTGGCAGTTGTATACGGTGAGCCTAGTTAGGCATCCTACACCCAACCAATCACGCCTTTGTCGCAGCAATGCCTAAGCGTCGCCTGAAATGACCAGAGTAGCCTTTGTCGCGGGCTGGTACCAGACGCTGGCTGTCGGTACCTCTGTTTTTAGACCGTTTAGATTGAGCGGTTAGAACTTAGAAGCATAGTAATCTGTGGTACCTGGTATCTCTTGAATGATAGGAAAAAAGCTCCATCAAGTAATATGTCGTGTGAATGAAATGTTATTTGGATAATTCGAGGTCCAGTAATAGAGGGTCCTTTTTCATATATACCAACTACATCTACAGTCCTTTACGAAAAAGGAATTATATTCCAGCCTCTGTGTACCTGAAAGCCGGTGCGCACACAACCTGGTTTATTACATCAACCAAAAAAAGAAAGAAATAACTTTAGTACATGAATATATCAGTACTAAAGATCGCGTGCGTCCGGTGTCAATTGAGTTTTCTCGTCGCCTTCATGAGTTAGTGCCCATGTCATTGCTTGTAATCTAGCATAGGAACCATCCAAGATAGCTACCATCGTAATATGATGGCACCGATCTCAAAATGGACGTGGTACCTCAGGTCGTCGTAGAGGAGGGAGTGTGTCGGGTCAAGAGCATGACTCGCAGCCCGATGTTACTCCCCGACGGTCTTCTTAGGCGGATCAGCAACCACGAAATTTGGCTACTGCCGCCTCAATTTGTCAAGGTTGAGCAAATCCTGTCCACACCAGCCGCCACCTCATCAACCTTTGGTCACCATATGAGCATCAAGATGAGCGCAAGCAAAACCCACTGGAGGTAGAATATGGCGACGTGGATCCCGCCAACCGTGAAGAAAGTGATGGCATCATCTTCCTGGCGGATGAAGCGAAGCGGAACGAGAGCATAAGGACCGCAGTCCAACTCAGCATTCTGGCAGTCTTATGTAGCGGAATGGTGGCCAACCGCTGCCACCGCCTTGAGCTGCATAACGGTAGACCCGGTCAACACCGGCCGCCACCTTGTCAGAGAGGGACAACTCCTCCCTCGCACAAGCACAAGTCGACAAGGAGAGGACATCTCGCTATCTCGGATCACGCCGATGCCAATGCACCACTGTCATTAATCAGCCGCATTTCATTGAGGGTGTTCGTTTCTCTAGGCCTAATTTTAGGCCGCCTAGAATCTTATCATTTAAGGGTATTAAATAAAAATTAATTAAAAAACTAACTACAGAACCTTGTACTAATTCGCAAGACGAATCTAATGAGAGTAGTTAAGCCGTGATTAGACGTTAATTATTGTAGCATCACTGTAGCAAAACATAGCTTAATTAGGCTCATTAGAGCAACTCCAACAGACTCTTCAAATGAGAAAGGATCGGTAAAAAAAGAAAAACAACACTGAAATTGCTTTCCAACGGACTAGCTATCTTCATCAGCTCGCTTTCTGGCTCGGCATCCTCCCGGCCGCGCTAGCCATATCTGCCGAGGCTTCACGCTCGCCATCCCCATCCTCCCGCGCGAACCCGCGCGCTTCCGCGCCCTCGTCCTCCTCTTTCCCTCGCCCTCCCCCTCCTCTGCTTCATCGCGGCCGTGCCGCTCTTCTACTCCCTCCCGTTGCTGGCTGGACTGGGCCGCCGCCGGGCGAGGCGAGGCCGCGACGAGTGGGGCGTCGCCGCCTGCTGAGTTGCGAAGCCGGGCGGAGGGCCGCCGTGTCTCCGACGATGCCCGAGCGGGGCCGCCGCTTGGTCATCTCCTCCAACTCGAGTGATGCGGAGCCGACGGGTTGGTGCAAAGCGCCGACGTACAGAGCTCTGGCCTCACGAATGGTTGCTGCTACAATTGGGCGTAGAGAAGATACCCTGAAGACCATCGCTTCCGTCTTCACATCGGCCACCACCGGCAAGCTCCAATTTCACGAACTCGAAGCCAGCGAACCTGAATTTGCTTCACGTCTGCTGCTCAAATCAACGCATCTAATGAATCGTAATCCTCTAAGACAAGATTAAGTAGTATCAAGGTCGTAGCCAACAAAATTAGACATCTTCAGCACCGGAATTGAGTTCCCTACTTCAGAGATTTGAGGTTGATTCTGCCCAAATTTGTGGTCGTTGAAGTTGAGCTCTTCGCAACCCCAAATCACGCCGTCGAGCAGAACTTAATGGAGACACACATGGAGACACAACGAGGAAACAGGGAAGCTACGTCCGTCGGGAGGAGGGAGGTGGGCGGCGGAGGGAGCTGCCGAATGGATAAAAGGAGGGTAAAGCCAAAAAAAAATTGAGTAATATTTTAAGAGTATATGAAGAGTCTTATTTAGCTAGTCTGCTGGAGTGTACGGAAATATAGAGAGGGAATCTTAGCTAAATGGATAGCTAAATAAGAATATAAAGAGTGAAATTTGACTAGCCTCTTGGAGTTGCTCTTAGATTCGTCTCGCAAATTAGCACACATATGTAAAATAGTTTTGTATTTAGACTTATTTACGTCTAAATAGCAAGATTAGTTTTGATGTAACCTTTAGACCTAAAAACACGAACACCCACATTGTGACCATCTTTAATGGTTGAGGAAGAAGTGAACGAATGACGCGGGAAGCACCAGGCGTTGTCACCGAGCGCCCATGGGAACCACGTCAGTCCTTTAGTTCCTAGCCTGTCAGTCCTTTAGTTCCTAGCCTCGTGTTTGGCTGCGTTCGTTTCATTTTAGAGGGTGCTGTAGCAGTCACATCAAAGATGCCGGTACGATTTATGTGTACTAAATAAAGTCAAATTACAAAACTAAGTCCAGGACCTCCTATCTATTTTACGAGACGAACGTAATGAGGGTAATTAAGCGGCGATTAGACGATGGTTACTGTAGCATCACTGTGTTAAAACATTGATTAATTAGGCTCGTTAGATTCGTCTCGAAAAATAACGCCCATCTGCAAAAAGGTTTTGTAATTAAATTTTATTTAGTACCCCTAAATAGTAAGATTCTTTTTACTTTAGAGGGGTATAAATTTAGAGGGCACTTTAGAGGGGTGATCCGAACGGCACCTTTGTTGTCAGTCCTTTAGTTCCTAGCCTCGTGTTTGTTTCGTTTGCTTTCTCTACAGTCCGTACGTTCGAGAATCGTGCCAGTCCTTTCTCACACGACCGAGAGCTGCGGCGCAAATGGCCAATGAAGACCCGCGTCCAATTCAGCTTTCCCAGGGACAGGAACGTCATTTCCTTCCGCGTACGGGCTCAACACACTCACCGTCTCTGAACGCATCGCCGCTCTCATTCGCAAAGCCGACGAGCTCGCTTGCATCCCCATCCATGGCGATGGCGCACGGCCGCCCGCACTTCTGCCTCGCCGTATCTGTCATCTCCCTCCTCCTCCTCCCCCACGCCGCCGCCGTGGCGCAGGACCGCCACGACGCCGCGCCCACCGACACCACCAGGAGCCTACCGCCGCACTCCTCCACCCTCCTCACGGGGTCCACGGACGCGCCGTCCTCGTCGACGGCACGCATCCTCCGCATCCCTCTCATCGCCGTCAACTATGGCGCTCCGGCTTCCCCGTCAACCCTCTCCGACGCCACGACCGTCGCGCGGAGCCGCCTCCACCCCTCGGCCTTGGCCGCGGCGCGGCGGCGCCAAGAGGAGCAGGTCCGAGCTGCCATCTTCCAGGTCGAGTCCAACCACGCCACCTGCGCCGTCTACCCGTACGACAACAACACCGGCGCCGTCGAGCGCGCGCGCCCGGTTCCCGGCCTCCGCAAGATGTGCGTGCGCCTGTTTGTACCTCGCCGGCGATGCCATCAAGGACAAGCTCTCCGTGGCCAACGCGGAACGGCACGGCCGCCGGAACGACCCGTTGCGCATCTTCTGTGCTGTGCACTCCCTCGAGGGCGCGTCGTCGCCGTCCATCTTGAGAAACACCTGGCGCGCCCACCTGCCTGTCGCTGACCCTGATGCGGCCGCGGCCTCCGGCGACGAAGTCTGCTACGTCGAGCTCGCTCACATGGACTACACGGAGGGCTACTACATCCGCTGCCCCGTCGCCGCCGGTGGTGGCCACGCCCGCTTGTCCTGCACCGAGTTCCCCGATGAGGCGGTCGCGTCGGCCGTGTGGGAGCACCGCAACCTCACCTACCGTGACACCATAGGTCCCATGTGCGAAAGTTACGTTTTCGGCATTGACGGACCCCTGTTGAGGAGATACCACGCTGATCTCTGATTCCTTTCCTCCATTCCATCTTTGATCATTGGTATGTTTCAAGGTTTATCAGTTCAGTTCCCTGTTTTGCTTACTGACCAATGAATGCTTGAGTGTTATGGATTATTGGCTATGTTTAAGCTAGTTGGAATTCGTTAACTCTGTTAAAGTTTGCTTCTGATGAAGCATTAACGTGTTCTGGTGTGATTAGTGATCGTTTGTTACAACATGTATCACAATCGTTTACTGAGTCATCAGTACTGGACATGAATTGTTTTGGTAGTCATATGATGCTCGAATTGTAAGTGCGTGCTTGTCTATATCGTCTCCAGATTGGACTGCATTTTCCTTCTGGCGAAGCATTTCATGGCCAATACATCTTATTCGTGTGAATTCGTGGCTTTTGCATTTTTGGGGTTGCTTTTATCAAGGGAAGAACATCTGTTATAAATGGTGTCGTCGGATGGTCTGCTCGTGCCGGCAGACCACTAGGATCAGGTCCTGGTGTTCAATCGACCTCAAATTTCAAAAGAGAGATCTTGCAAGACAGGTAGTAGTTTGCAAAATTTCTATTCTGATAACGAACAAACTGAACATAGCAGAGAGCGTGTACCACATCCTTCGTTTCAAGCTGCCAAATTTATATTCTTGTTCAAAATGATTGATGTTTCAGTCTGCTGTCAGTTTTCTGAATGAAAATAAGTTCACATGTTTTCAAATGATCAGTAGAAGGTAGCAGAGAGCGAACAAACTGAACCGAGATTACTTAGATAACATACATTGATTTGTCCGCCCAAAATGACAAAACACGGCGAATGGCAAGCAATTCTCATAAGTGCAGTACCATTAATCTTGCACTAGGATATCCACTCCTGAATTTGGATTGTTTGGGTTAAAAGCATTGCTAGATCAAATGGTGAAGCGCATTGCTTGGTCATTGGGCAAAATCTGTAATGATCAGGTGCAGGCCATTGGCCATACTCAACAGGAATGGAACGAGAAATGGAACTGAACCAGGAATGCCTTCTTGCAAAGCAGAGAGGTAGACTCAGAAGATAAAAATTGAGGTGGGAGGTGATGAGGACGCGGGTGGGTTTGGCGCTGATCTTTCGGTGAGAGATGGGGGATAACTTCGATTTCGATTGGAGAGACGTTCACGGCCCGACTACAACCGTCAAGGATGCGCCTTAGCGACCGATACACCAACTCCAACGGTTGTTCGCGATCTTGTGGAGCACGATCAACCTAACCACAAGGGTAATTCCTGCAAGCAATCGAAGAACAAGCAAGAACAAGATAAACAAGTAACCGAACTCACAAAGGTGGGGTTCCGAATCAAGTAGTCCGGGCGGTCTAGTCGACTCACGCGTCTACAAGGAAGTAGCAATGGCTAAACTTACAATCAATCAAAACCCCCAAACCCTAATGATGCGGCGGCGGCTGTTTATGAGGACCCTAGGGTCGTGCTCCACCCCCTGGACACGCCCTCTAATAGGCTCATACAAGATACAAGGCCCAAAGGCCAAATAACGATGGCGCAGCACCGGGACAGATTCTGTATGTCTAATTGTTTTGACGATTCCCGACGACTCCGGATGAATTTTGGCATGAGACCAGTGCCATTGGAAAGATAATCTTCTTAGCTTTCCATTCATATAAAGAACGTCCAAATCGGAGCTCGTATGCGACCTGGGCGACTGTTTTAATGAATACTGGTCCTGGACTCCGAAACGGACTCGAAGTCGACTTTTATTGGGCCTCTAACTTGAGTTGCTCTCCCTTGCTGGCCCACCACGTCCCCAAGCACATCTGTAGCTTCCTCCTCATCATCTCCATGATTCCTAACAACGATTAATTTATTAGGTAGCATTTTATTCTCAAAACCATATATAGAAGACATTAGAAACGAGCTCACCGATAAATTTGATTATCGTGTTCTAGCTCTCGTGACTGAATCTTGCATGTTCAGTAGAGGAGTGGTGGTCGTATCCGACATGGTGATGTCCTCATCAGGAGGTGCAATGTGGAGGCAACAAGCATTAATTGTGCTCCAAATTTCATTCTCAAAACGAATTATGCTCCATACATGAAACGTTCTGACAGAAGGACAGAACACAGATGGTACATGTTCCGTTTGGTCGTTCCGGGAACTGAACAACAGAGAGAGATAATTGAAACACACTGGAATAATTCAGTGTTGAAGGCTTCCACAACATAATCTTTCACCACCTACACATTTCTTGCAATCAGGCAATATCATCACTGTACTAGAGCGCCAAATCAAAGGAAATAGACACAGATTATGCAACCAAGAACAGAAGAACAGGCAAATTACTCGCTTAAAACGATCAGTCTTGCCTTAAGCATGTATCAAACTTGCAAGAGCAGACATGCTCGATAATTAAAAATCCAGGAAGAAATTGCTACATCATCAAAAGGAAACCAGCATGAAACTCTTAGATCCTGATACCACAAACATAACTCTAACAGCATTATCCGGAGATCAAATCCAGTACGCAGAGCACACGCGAAACTCATCAACAGATCCTAGGCGTCAAGCTTCAGTGCCACGACGGCGCTCTCAGACGGTGGCGTGGTGCGGGAGCTCGGGGCAGCACAGGAACGGGAGGCGGGGGAACTTGAGGAAGGGGCAGAGGATGTAGTAGCCCTCCCTGTAGTCGCGTTGCTCGACCTCGACGTAGCAGACGTCCCCGCCGCTGGCCACGACGGCGTCAGGGTTGTAGATGGGCGGCAGGTGGCCGGGGAGCACGCGGAAGTTGAGTCTCGCCGGGTCATCGTACAGCTCCAGGGTGCGCACACGGCAGTAGCTGTGGAGCGGGTCGCCGTGGCGCTGACCCCAGGCGCAGGCCCCGGAGAGCGCGCGCTCGTCGGAGCCGGCCGGGCACACCTGGCGCAGGCCGGCGAACGGCTGGGTGCGGTCGGCGCAGCCGCCCGGAAGGTAGCGGTAGACGGTGCAGGTAGCGCCCTCGCGCTCGAGCACGTGGCAGGTCCCATTGGAGAGGTGGCCGCCGCGGACGGGGGCTGCCAGGACGGAGAGCGCCACCAGCGCTGCGAGCGGCGTCGGGAGGAAGGGGACGGCGAGCAGAGGCAGCGTGTGGAGCAGCGCCTTTTTCACGGCCGCGCCGGTGACGCCGACCGGTGCCGGAACGAGATCCTCGACGGCGGCCTCGCGCATGCCGACGAGGACGCAGACACAGGGACAGGACGAGCGCGCGGGTGGAGCTGGAGCCGCCGTCGCCGGGGAGGTGGAGTCCTCGCGCGCCACAGCCGAGACGTCGAGGCGGCGCGGCGCGGCGTCGTCCGGCTCTGTGGTGGACGTAGAGGTCGTCGACGCGCGGCGATGGTGGGTGGAGACCGGCCGTCCCGCGAGAAACAGCGTCGTGTCGCGGGGCAGGACGGAGGCGTGCCGCAGCTCGGTGGTCGCTGCAGCGGTGCCGTGGCTGGCGAGGAGGAGGTAGGCGAGGCCGAGGCCGACGGCGGCGAGGCGCAAGGGTCGCATGGGCGCGGTGGTGGCCATGGCTTTGGGGTGGTGGAATATGATTGTGAAAGGAACGCACGCTTTATGGATTGGAAGGGGATTGGAGGAGGAGTCCAAGATGATCAGGTGAGTTGTTGTGCAAGTACAGACACTGAAATGACTCTTCTACCATTCACCGGCTCCTCCTGCACTTTCCACGCCATCTGTCTGCTCCGGCATGTTTCGCCTTTGTCTTTGTTGCAGGCCAGGATATTATCGTAGCTGCCAAGTCGCGGACCACCTATCTTCTTTTGGAGAGAGAGAAAAAAAACGGTCATCCTCTGAAAATATCGGGCTCGGCCTATTGTTAATGTTTTACATCAACGAGCAGGAAATGGTCTACGAACATTGCTCTATGACCAAAATTCGTGTGCATTATTTTTATATCATTTTACAATGTTAATGAAAATATTTTTTTGACATAGTGCTACTTTTGGAAAACGTTAAAATTGTCAACTTGGCATTAAAATGATTGATGAATGTTTGTGTCTTCTCTTTCCAACTCAAGCAACTGCACATGGTAGGCGATCTGAGCGTAACTCAAAGTGGTAAGATCTTTAAAACAAAACTGTTCACCCAGATTCGAATCCTAGCCTCGGCGTGGGTGCTCGTATTGAGACCAATTTTCTTTTGAGTGTGAGAGTATGTGTGTGCGTTCATAATAGTGAGTTTGTAAGATATTGTCATGATAGTTTAAGTATCAAGAGCGATTCAAGTGACGTCGTATTTGGATAATATAAGATACAGTAACAAGTAAAACGGTACCTATCAAATTATGGATACGGCCTGTTCGGCAGGCTGTTTTGCAGCTGTTTTACTGTAGCGGCTGCTGAAGAAATAACTACGAATACTGTAGCGGCTGCTGAAGAAATAACTGCGAACACTGTAGCTGCTGATAAGCAGTAGGCAAGGCGAACAAGCTGACGACTACAACACTTTGAGCTGAATCCAAAAGTCGAAGACCGTGTCCTCTAGAGATGGACACCTGATGGCACGTTCATCTCCAAGTCGGCCTACGAGATGACCTTCCAAGGCTCAGTGGCGGCGTTCCCCGGCGTGCAGGACGTCTGGAACATTTGGTGCGACCAAGGTTAAGTTCTTCGCGTGGCTAGCACTGCAACAACGCCTCTGGACCACCAAGGTTGACAACTGGATTGCCGCGGGAGAAAAAAACTTGGCCCGGTTGTTGGCAACAGCGCGTAGCTTAGGTTTCTATCTATTTTCTGTTCGTGACTTGTAACCGGGGCCTTGTAATACTCTAATTCTTCTTCTTAATAGAAAGATATGCAACTCTCATACGTATTCTTGAAAAAGAAAAGATCTAAGGGTGAAGGGCATTGCTCTGTCATTGGGAAAAATCTACGGAGCTGAGAACCTAATTTATTCAGAAATGGCACTGATCCAGGCACTCGCAAAGCAGAGAGGACTCAGAAGATAAAATTTGAAGTCGGGGCTGCAATGTGGAGGCAACATGCATAAATTGTGCATTTGTGCTCAAAATTTCATTGCCGAAAATAATTGGCACATTTTCCCTTTGGTCATTCCGTGGACTGATGAACAGCACATAGAGACATCACGAAACACACTGGAATAATTCAGTGTTGAAGGCTTGCACAACATAATCTTGCACCACCTACACATTTTCTTGAAAATTAGGAATGTTGTCACTACCATTGGTCGCCAAATTTAAAAAAAGTACAGATTATGAAACTCACCAAGAGAAGCACAAACAAATTGCTCACTTAAAACGATAAGTCTTTCAAGAGCAGACATGTTCTACAATTCAGAAACCAGAAAGAAAATGCTACATCATCAAAAGGAAAAACCCAGCATGAAACTCTAGCTTAGATCCTGATACCACGAACACAACTCTAACAGCATCATCCGGAGGTCAAATCCAGTACGCAGAGCACACGAAACTCATCAACAGATCCTAAGGCGTCAAGCTTCAGTGCCACGACGGCGCCCTTAGGCGGCGGCCACGACGGCGTGGTGCGGGTACTCGGGGCAGCACAGGAACGGGAAGCGAGGGCACTTGCGGACGGGGCAGAGGATGTAGTAGCCCACCCTGTAGTCGCCATGCTCCAGCTCGACGTAGCAGACGTCTCCGCCTCCGGCCACGACGGCGCCAAGGTTGGTGATGGGCGGCAGGTGGCCGGGGAGCACGCACCAGTCGAGTCCCTCCGGCCCCTCGGACAGCTCCAGGGTGCGCACATGGCACATGCTCTGGATCGGGTGCCCTGGTGCTGGCCGCAGGCGCAGGCCACGGAGCGAGCGCGCTCATCGGAGCCGGCGTCGCATACCTTGCGCAGGCCAGCGAACGGCAGAGCGCGGTCGACGGTGCCGTCCGGGAGGTAGCGGTACACGGTGCAGGTGGCGTGCTCGAGCCCGGGGCGGGTCCCGTTGGAGAGGTGGCCGGCGCGGACGGGGGTCGCCAGGGCGGAGAGCGCCACCAGCGCGGCGAGCGGCGTCGGGAGGAAGGGGACGGCGAGCAGAGGCAGCGCGTGAAGGAGCAGCGCCTTCTTCGTGGCCGCGGCGGTGATGCCGTCCGGTGCCGAGATGATGTCCTCGACGGCGGCCTCGCGCATGCCGACGACGACACGAACGCAGGGGCAGGACGACCACGCCGGTGGAGCTGGAGCCGCCGCCGCCGCCGTCGTCGCCGGTGCGGTGGTGTCCTCGCCCGCGACGGCCGAGACGTCGAGGCGGCGCGGCTCGTCGTCGTCTGGCAGGATGGTGGACGTAGAGGCTGACGACGACGCGCGGTGATGGTGCGAGGAGGCCTGCCGTCCCGTGGGCGTCAGCGTCGTGTTGCTGCGGTGCAGGACGGAGGCGTGCAGCAGCTCGGTTGTCGTTGCTGCGGTGGCGGCGCTGGCGAGGACAAGGAGGAGGTAGGCGAGGCCGAGGCCGACGACGGTGAGGTGGAAGGGGCGCATGAGCGCGGCGGTGGCCATGGCTTGGCTTGGGGCGGTGGAATGAGGCGATGGCAACGACAGGACGGTGCCGCACGCTTTATGGAAGAACCCGAGACGATCAGATAGGGGGGTTGTTGTGCAAGTACAGTCACTACAATGACGCTTCTACCCTTTGCTTCTACACTTTTCACGCCACCACCTATCCCGCCGTGCCGAGCGAGCCAGCCCAGAAATGTGGCACGCGCGAGCCGCGACCGAGCCCTCGCTCGTGTGACGCTGCTCAGGCCTGCTTCGCCCTTTCTGCCAGGATTCCGTAGCAGCCAAGGGGGTGTTCGTTGAACTGCCGCTACAGTTTAGACCCCTCTAAAAAAAGAGAATCTTACTATTTAAGAATTTTTTATTCATTTAATGACAAAACCTATGTCACGACCCCCCTCTAAATCGCGAGACGAATCTAATGAGCCTAATTAATCTATGTTTTGCTACAGTGATGCTACAGTAACTATCTTCTAATCACGTCTTAATTACCCTCATTAGATTCGTCTCGCGAATTCGAGCGGAGTCCTGAAATTAGTTTCGTAATTAAACTTTATTTGTAATCACAATACTCGTTGGAAAAACCCTCTAAAGTTTAGACCCCCTGCGCCGAACACCCCCCAAGTCGCGGAGCGCCGATCTTTTGGAGACAATAAAATTGCTATGGCCAAGAAATGATGTCACCTTATTTTTTACAAGCTTACAATGTATTTGAAAAACTACTTTGCAGTTTGCACTATAGCAGATGGATCGGTGGATCAAACAAGATGTAGGGGGCATGGTCCCTTGAGTAATTTACACCTACGCCATAGAGTCCGGTAGCTAAGCTTACTAATCCCTTTGTTATGAAGTTTTTCAAGTTAAGATAACCTAGTTAGTGCAAATTTGCACTAACTTTGTGCGACTAGAGTACACCCATTGTTAATCTACTGTTAATGCTGCTTTAATTTCTGAGCTAATCAACGATGAGTCGTGAGATGACCCCGTCACACTCGCAAAAAAAAAAAAAGATGACTCCCGTCTGACATAAGTCATACGATTGGAGTAAGATGCATAGCGCTCTCTAGTAAAATATACTCCTTCTGTTTTTAAATTGTTGCCGTCGTTGACTTTTTAAATTTTGTTTGACCATTTGTCTTACTAAAAAATTATTATATATTTTCTTATGATTTGATTTATTTCTAAACATAACTTATAATTTTGCATATTTGAACTAATATTTTTGAATAAAACGAGCGGTCAAACGTAACTCAAAAAGTCAACGGCGACAACAATTTAAGAACAAAGAAACTACTTCCTTCGTTTGTCATTTGATGTCGTTTCCGACATCCAAATCATAACAGAAACAGCTCGAATTTTATTGTCGGGACGACAACATTGGAGAACAGAGGAGCATACAATAGCATTCATCACAACAACAAACAATAGTGTAGCAATAAAAATACGCCCTCGTCTTATGCAAGAACAGGACACGGCGGTTTTAACCGCAACAAAGTCAAAGCTATTAATGGACGGAGCCCAAAAGCAGCGGTAATCTCATTGTCTTGGCACAAGATATGCGGGAGGATCCTAATTTTCTCCTTTCATAAAAAGGAAAATGAAAACAGCAGTGATGCTATTGGCACTCAAGCAGGTTCAGAAAAGGGGATACGCGTAGTAGCAATGGCAGACATTTGTGGCCTGTGTGCACTTTTTTTTCTCCCTTCCCGACCTGCATTTTGAAATCCTAGCAGTAAAGTTGCAGGATGGCACGTTAACACGGCGCCGTGGGACGAGCTGCGAGACTCGGATAGTGACAAAAAATCCTGGTCAGTTGGTTAAGTCTGGAACAGCCTCTGCAAAAGGATAGGAGTTCAGGGCCTGACACAGCAGCACAGCTGCACCGGCAGCAGTCTGGCACCCTGGGAACCGGGTGGGCGCTTTCCGCTTTTCTCCGTTTTGCTTTTGAACCTCCTCCACATTCTCCCGTTTCAAGAGGGAGGAAGGCATGTGCGGCACGGAATAATGGAGGGATGAGGGGAACGAGATAGGCCTTGATGCAAACGGTTCGCTGGCCGGGCGTTGATTCCAGTAAAATGTCCCACAGATCGCAACCAGATCAGCACCCGTTTCCTGGCACGGCAGCATTCGGTTCTCATGCACGCTAGGTGGAAGAAAGAGAAAGGAGAACGGTGGCTCTGCAGAGGTCCAGAATTACACTATTGAACTCATTTTAAATATTAACTTAAACTCATTTTAAATTACACTATTGAACTTATATTTTTACGTAAAATCTTTTTCTAACAAAAAATTAAGTGTTACGGAATCGCTATTCTCTTTCAAGATGTAATACGTACTCTTTTGCGACTTGTTTTTGAGACTTCGGGAGACTTATTTTAAGATGAGAGGGTTCTTGGTCTCCGATGAGAGGGTCACTAGAGACATGGATTTCCGCATCCGCAATGTCTTCACGTTGCATACGCGATTTTCGGGATGAAAAAATTTCTGTATGCTATTAATCTTTAGCTGCATCTCCAACATGCCTTTCTTACATAGTGTCGTACGGTACGTTGTTAATAAGATCATAATAAGACTTGCGGAAGAAGTCATTTTGCTGGGCTTTAGAGGAAGAGATACAGAGCCCATTGCTTGGAGGAAGAAATTCCATAGGAAAGCACATTACTTCTGCCCATCCTACTAGTAGATACAGATCATACTAGATTTCAACGTGTGGGCACAACACACGTTGAGATGATAGGAATAGAAGGCATTCTCCATGCCCCCATCAAAATCTGCCTTCTTGTAGCATTGTCTAACACGACTGCTAGCACTGTCTAACATAACTGCTATGACAATTGCGTTGTTCGCATGGATGGAATAAAAAGCGGCGAAATGAACAAAATGCCTTCCAAGAAGAAATTAATCTTTAGCACTTCATCGACTGCAAGTTCACTTGATTTCAGTAGACTGAAGCAGAGGAAATCTGCAAACTACACCGGTGTCTTTCCCATTATCAATGTGTCCTTCCTTCTGTGGGGAGATTCGATGGGGTGGAGCATGATTCATGAATGAAATTTGAACCAGAATTCTTGCTTATTGCTTTGATCCACATTGCAGTTCAGACTGCAATATTTATTTCATTGGGATCAGCCCACTCTGCTATGCAATAAGATAGTAATCATTCCCATTTCAGCTCCATTTCCCACAAAAAAATACAATAGAAATTTTAAGCTTCAAAACAAAGATTTTGGCATAAACTGGTTTGGAAGCTATAAATTGCCCATGCAAAAAGTTCTCTCTTCCAAATCCTAGTCTACCTGCATGAGAACTGAGCAGAGTTTAACGACACCATTTAACATATATATTTTCCTTTGATATAAACAAGCCTCATAGTGCAAAGCTAAATGGTATTGGCTATGAAATGCTTCGCCAGAATGCAATCTCCTGATTAAGTATATATATAAATAGCTAATGGATCGCAAAGCCAAATACTCAAGCAATTCATATCCAGTACTCATGAAACTAGTAAGAACGTACGTGATACATGTTGCAACACATGAATCACTAATCAGTTCTCCTACTAGTAACCAGAAAACAGGAGTGCTTCATGAGAAGCAAAATCCAGCAGAATTAACGCATTCCAAAACCACTTGCACACAGCCAATGCTCCATAATACTCTACTTGAGCACTCATGATCGTCGGTAAGCAAAACTGAGAACTCAACTGACAAGCGCTCATGGAGGAAGCCATCAGAGGTCGGCGTCGTAATCGTATGCCCCAAACAGCGCCCCGGCAGCACCGTACATGTAACTGTCGCAGTTGGGGACGACGTAGGTGAGCTTGCGGTGCTCCCGCACGGCCGACGCCCGCCGCCTCCTCTGGGAACTCCGTGCATGACAAGCGTGCGTGGCCATCGCTGGCGGGGCAGCTGATGTAGTAGCGCTCCCTGTAGTCCATGTGAGCGAGCTCGACGTAGCAGACGTCCTCGCCGGAGGCCGCGGCCGCATCCGGGTCGGAGATGGGCAGGTGCGCGCGCCAGGTGTTCCGCCAGGGGAAGAAGATGGACGGCGACGACGCGCCATCGAGGGAGTGCACGGCACAGTAGATGCGCAGTGGGTCGGTGTGCTTGGCGGCGTCGCCGTCGAAGTCCAAGCAGAGCGGCCGCAGGCACATCTCGCGCAACCCGGGAACCGGGGGCGCGCGCTCGATGGCGCCGGTGTTGTTGTCGTACGGGTAGACGGCGCAGGTGGCGTGGTTGAGCTTCAGGAACTCCTTCTCGGAGAGGTCGGCGCCGACGAGGCTTGGCAGATAGGAGAGAACCACGGCTGCGGCCACGGAACGCGGGAGGAAGGCGACGGCGAGCAGGGGCAGCGCCGCGTTGAGCACCGACGGGGCGGCGCTTCTAGAGACGCCGCCGCTCCTGGTGACGCCGCCGCAAGGTGTGGAGATGGCGTCGATGGCGAACGAGAGCGCCTCGTCGGGAGACGCCGTGCACCGCCGGCTGCAGGCCCAGGCCCAGCAGTGGATGCGGAAGGTGTCGTCGTCCATGCGCGCGACCTCGATGTAGCACACGTCGCCACCGGAGGCCACGGCGGCGCGCCAGCTGCCCGGCAGGATCGGCTGCCACCCCTCGATGGTGCGCACCACACAGTAGTAGTCGTAGTCGTCGCCGGTGTGCGGGCCGTAGAGCACCGTGGCGAGGCGGTGGAAGTAGTCGGCGGCGCAGTTCTGGCGCAGGCACGCGTCGTGCAGGTCGGCGAAGGAGACGCCGTAGTACAGGTGGCGCGCGCGCGTGGCGCTGCGGGCGTGGGCACGACGCGTTGGTGAAGGAGCGGCTTGCGGCGACGGGGCGGCGGCGGCCTGCTCCTCTCGGCGCGGCGCGACGGCTGGGGGCGAGGCGAGGAGGCGCCGCGCGATGGTGCTGGCGTCGGGGACGATCTGCGGGGAATCCGGAGCACGAAGATGGTCGGAGAAGGCCGGGACCGCGGCGAGAGTCGACGGCTGAGGGTGCGGCTCGTTCGTGGGGGAGATGGAGCAGGGCGGTAGGCCCTTGGCGTCGGTGTTTGTGGGCGCGGCGTCGTGGGGGAGATGGAAGTCGAGCGCAACAGCGGCAGCGTAGGGGAGGATGAGGGAGGCGACTGCTACGGCGAGGTGGAAGTGCGGGCGGCCGCGCGAAATCGCCATGGATGGATGGGGATGCGATGCAAGCGAACTCGTCGGCTTTGAGAATGAGGCGACGTCTGCAGAAGAAGGAAGGAATGAGACGGTGAGTTTGTTGTGCCTCTACGCAGGTGGAAAAGACGTTCCTGCCCTCACTATGTTGAATTGGACGCGGGTCTTCGTTGGTTATGCGCTCATGCGTTGCACCCGCTCGCAGCTCGCTCATGTGACAGCCTGTGTCACGCTTCATGCTTTTTCAAACAACTAATCAAAAATCTCAAAAAAAAAGGAGACACACAACATATAGATAAGGTAAGAAAAAAGACCGTATATTATGGATATCCATGACGATCTTTCGAAAAAAATAAAATATGTAAGTATTCCTTTTTTTTGCGAAACAAATATAGTATTCAATTGAAACGTCATTGTGTCTTTAACTACTAAGATTTTTCTTAATGGAATCAATTGAACCGTCGCTGGTAAACTTTTGAAATTGATGAAATATGAAAATTCCAGTAAAAAGCAGTCAAACACATTTGAATTTATTTTATCTGCTTTAATGATTTGTGTACAAAAAATTGCTGGAAGTCAAACTGGTAACAAGTTCTTTTTTTTTTGGGTGAAACTGGTAACAAGTTCAGTTCCAGTTCCTTAGCTTTGTTTTCATCTCAACTTCGCGCATGACTATGGATTAGCAACAGTAAAATGTGAAGTAAATTGGAACACACTGATACAGCATTTCAGGAGGCCTTTGGCACGGATTCTCCAGCGCTTCTGTTTCTGCTTTTGTATGCAAATTGCCAAACAGGTGAAGAGGAAACAACTTTTGAGGAAACCAAGGGGGAATCCGTTTTCAGTTTCAACTTGTGAGCACAAGCCGTGAAAACAAGCTTTTAGCGGATTCTCCCGCAGACGCTGGCCCACGTATCAAGGAAATTAGCCGCACTAGAAAAAAATGATTCGTCTGCAGGCGTCGTTCTTTCTTTCCACGCCGACTCGTCCCGCATTCCCGCTTCTCTCTCCCCATGCTATGCAGCGCCGCCGTGGCCACATGACTCAATTGCGGCGGCTGTCGCCGGGAGGGGGAAACGGAGGGAGGACGCCGCAAATCAATAGATCCGGCCGAGTATGAAGCCGAGGCTTGCGTTTGCGCTGAAGAACGGACATCGTCGAGGGAGATCAACATGGGGTTGCTCAGCATTGGAGGCAGCGACGGCACGGGCGTGACAGGCCGTGGCGCGGTGGCGGCGGGCCTCATCGGCCATGGCGCGGGCGCGGCGGCCCTCGCAAGCCCTGGTGCAGGTGCGTCGAGCCTTGGAGGCCATGGCACGGGCGAGGGTCATGGGGGCACCGCAGCGCAGGAGCTTGGGAGCTACACCGCAGCCTTAGCCTTCTTGTGGAGCCACTGCGTCGCCGATAACTGAATATATAACCATCGTTGTGCCTTTAATTACCAAGATTTTTCTTGATGGAATCAATTTTATATTCGCTGATAACTTTTGAAATTGATGCATGTAACATGAGGAGAAGCAGAGGTCGACCAACTTTGACATAGACGGAGTCTGTGAAGAGAGACTTGAAGGATTGAAATATTGCTGATGAGCTAGCTATATATAGATGATAATGGAAGCAAACAATCCACGTGCCCAAACTTTGATTTCCCCTTTTTTAAAAAAATACCTTAACATTTTGGTATTTTACCTTTTCATCCTCTTCTTTCTCTTTTTCCTCTCTTTTAACCCTTTTTTTATTTTTCTTTCTGTTTTGCCTCTTTTATTGGTTTCTACAAGTTCCATCTTTAGCCTACTCTAGCTTGTTTGAGATAATTTGCTTTGCTGTTGTCGTTGAAATTCCAGTCAAAAGCATTCAAACACATTTGAATTTATTTTTATCTGCTTTACTGATTTTGTGTACAAAACATTGCTGGATGTAGCTACTGGTCACAAGTTCAGTTTTTTTTTTTTGGGTGAAACTGGTAACAAGTTCAGTTCTAGTTCCTAGAGCTTTGTTTTCATCGTCGACTTCGCGCATGCCACAGTAAAATGTGAAATAAAACTGAACACACTGGTAACAAGTTCAGTTCCAGTTCCAGTTCCTAGAAACACAATGTAATCTTTGACTGGTTCTTGTATCAAGTTGCAAGTGAGGCAGAAGTGACGGCACTTGAATTTGCAGCACTAAAATGTACTCCATGTATTTGTGAGTTATAGAAATACTTTTTCAGGGACAGACGTAGAGACACGTTAGGGCAGTGTGGCCACGGTTCACGCTCAGATCTATCAACAAGTCCAGTCTCCGTAAAACGCAAGGGTCGAAGTGCATCCATCTACAATACACTCAGTCCAGTCTCCGTAAAACGCAGCTCCCGTATCAAAGCATAGTCCCTAGCCTGTCACTTGTCTCGCTCACACAGTACACCCTCAGTATTTATTTTATTTCTTGACATCTGGACAATGACAAGTACTTCTTCTGTTTCAAAATATACATAACTTTTGACTTTTAAACATTACGTTTGACCATTTGTCTTACTCAAAAATTATAAAACACTGTAGCTACAGTGCCATAAGCAAAATCCATAATCCAATTCACCAAAAGAGGCCTTACTTCAGTCAATCGGCTACATAATAAAAACAAATAATGAGTGTGAGATATGTGTAGCTTGGCTATCGACGATACTACAAGTTAATAAATTAATAGGTGTATAATGAGATCGAACCATGGATCGAGACATTTTCAGCAGAAAACTTTGATATTTCAGTTGCTGGAGGCGGAAATGGATGCTGCGGCATGTGGCCCGCCTTCTGTGGTGTCCACCCGTCGGATCAACCCTATGAGAGTTTCACACGCCCCAAAATCAACAGAGGCACTGACATGCAAAATAAAGAAACAGCAACAATTGTACATGTAAGATGAAGGACGGCATAAAAAATGTATTGCTGCTTCTTGTGTGGTTTTTACAGGAGACGTTTTCGAAACTTAATTTGTTACAAATGGACTCCACGAAAAATATGCCAATGTTTTATGCAGAGAATCTTTGCAAAAATAAAATTATAGCTCCATCGAATGGTCATATTAGATATGCCTAACGGGACCACTTTACTTTGCAGTTCCACTCATCCTGTTAAAACTAGCGAGCAAAGTTAAAAAGCAACGGAGATACTCCATTTAAGGAGTTGGAATTAAACATGTTAGGTTTATGTTACACGAAAACTAATTGTATTATCCGAGCACGGATAATGAGAATATGCTAAAGATCAACAGAGTCAAGGTAATAAACTAAACGCGGCACCAACTTGATGTCTCGATTTATAGACAGTGAAATTGGTGTGTCCCTTCTGGGTTCTGTTTTCTCCCAAGGCTGCCACCATTGCAAATCATTTGCATACTTCCATGATGTGGTTATTTTCTTGGTTTTGAGGGGTGCTGTTTCCCAGGTTCCATTTCATAATTTCAGCCTTCACATTATGCAATGTATTCAGTTCAGAGAACACCAAGTCTACTGCAATCTCCTCCTTAATCGAAGCCATCTCGTCCTGCAAAAAGAGGAAATTTAAATGAGATTCAATCATTGTCATTTTTTCCCCATTAGTCTTGTCTGCATGTTCTGAGTCTTCGGGGAACACATGCCTGCGAAAATTTCGCTACCAGCTTTGTCCCGTCCCATAGCTGCATGAACTTCATGGTGAATAGTCCACAAGAGGTGCTACAGATGCAAAATACCATTGGATAATTAGTATTCTATCCATGTTTTATTGAAGGCAGTTTCGAACAAAAATTCTTGGATCTAAATCTGTACTAGTCAGTTTGTCGTGGAAGTCTTTTTATGATGCGGATCTCCCACTCGCTGATGTCTACGGGTACTACTACTCCTACACTTCCTGCTCTGTTGGCTGCCATGATGCATTGTTCAACTCCTTTTCTCTGATGAGTCACAAAAAAAAGATTATTGAGTTTTCTAGCTGTGCAAATCAAATGAGTGCTGGCTAATAATGCACGCAAGCGTACCAGCTTGGAGAGAATCCTCTTGTAGCCGTACCTAGGTTCAGAATCTAGCACTTGGTACTAGGGATGGCAATGGGTGCCCGTTACCCGCGACCCGACGGGTTTTTCTCCTATTAGGGGGAGGGTGTGGGTGGAATATTGTACCCACGGATCAACTAATGGGGATAAAGGTTGACCCAATGGGTGAGCCGGGTTCGGAGACGGTTTGATAAAACCCGAACCCGCCACCCGTGACCACCCGCCATCACTCATTATTCAATTTATTTATATTGTCATATTGTGCCTTGTGTTGAATACTTGCTTATGTGCTCAAGTGACTCATGACTTTGTCAACTTGATGATTTGGGTTTGAACTACAAAACATGTTTTTCTGTTATTTCTCTTGTATTTGTTCAATATGTCATTTTCTAGACAATATATATGAATTTTTACTTACGTTACGCTCAAGTAACATTGAAATGCTTGGCAAGTAATGGATACCCGATGGGTGGATTTCACCCGATGGGTTTGGGTTTGGGTTAAAATCTCCACCCGTGACTCTTATTGGGTTATCTAGCGGATGTTTTTTCTCTTCGTGGGTGTGGGTCTGAGGAGGCTAAACCCAATGGGTTTTCACCCGTTGCCATCCCTACTTGGTACTCTCCCTTTTCAACATTTAGCACAAGGAGGAACCAATGATCTGTGTACCCGATTGGAATGAAAACCTGCAGTTATTTTCAGAAGGCGAAACAAAACTTTATATACAGCATGCTAGAAAAAGCAAACAAAACAACTCGACGTATATCCAAATCTAATTAATTAAAAGGATTACCATGTCGTGCTGCAGTAAGTTGAGGCCAGTGTCTTGCAGCTTCTTCTCACTGACAGGTGTGTGAATGTCCTCAAGCCATGACTGCCATTTGCAATCCAAGATGAGGACCTTCCGGTTCTCCATGATGTCCGATGGCCGTCCCCGGTGCATGAGAAGCCTCGCGTACGCATTGATCACCTGCAAATTGCAATTTCACGATCGGCATCATGCTCCATATGGTGGATATATAGGATGAACATGTATGCATTATTTATGTACGTACGTCAGGGTACGTAGTTGCTGAGCTGCTCTCGACGGGTTCAACCAGGGTGCTGATCGAGCTACGCGGCACGGCGAGGGATTGCATCTGGATGATGAGGTCGGTGTCCAGTCGCTGGTCGGATCTCACGTATCCCACCAGCTTGGCTCCTCTAGTGTCAGCTGAATCTCGATCACCTGTTGGATGAGCGGCGCCGCCGTCTTGCTTTGGCTCGGCGTGACGGCGTGGCGCTCGAGCTCTCTTCTTCACCGGGACTTCGCTGGCCGCTGTCGTCGCTCTCTTCGTGCCTCGGCCGCCGGCGGCGGCTGTGGCCGCGTCGCCTCCTGATACCACAACTGACGCCGCCTGACCGCGGAAGGCGCGGCTGACATGGTCGCGTTCTCTTCCGTTCATGCACAGCGCTCCCCCGCAGCTAGGGTTGCGTGCGCTCCACCTGGAGAAAAGCCCAAGTCCGGATCTCGGCGTCGCCCCGTGTCACGGACGGGTCGCCTGTTTACTTGAGATAGGAAGATGTGTCGCGGTCGGTCCAGGCTTGCTTTTTTTTTTTTGGAAGCTTTGATGCGATTAGAGGAGTCAGATTTGGTTTCGAGGAAAAAAAAAATTAGAGCAACTCCAACAGTTTTGTAAAAAAATCACCCCTAAAGACTTATTTAGGGAGTTTCTAAATGACTATTGGGAGTAAAAAAGCATGCCTCTGCCAACCATTCCCAATCTTTTGTTTTCAAATAAATTTAAAAGTTTCCACGCCAGTATTATGTGGGTGAAGCGGTCGGGTCGTTGGCCAGGTCCATTGCGATCTTGAACGACCGACGTAGTCGTCCCCTCGTCGGTGTCATAGTCCTGGGCGACCCTGGTCCCTAGGCGATCGTGGTCGCGCTCTGGCGAGTCGATGGCGGCTGTACGGCGCCCGCCATTCACGTTGCTAGCCTGGTACGATCCATTCATGAGCTGTCTTGCTTCCTCTCTCATGTGATTCGTTAGCTTCGTTACGAGCATTCTAGCCTTGTGTGCACATTTTCACCCGTTTAATCAACTCATACATTAAAAGGGTGCCAAAATTTGCATCTTAAGGATCAGATACAGGAATGGAACTATAGCAAATCGATCAATTCAGGTGCTGAATATCGCACAGGAGTACAAGAACATATCGAAGCAGGTGGTGAAGAGAGCCGTGAGATTACGCTGGTGAGGGATTGGCTGTTGGGCAGTTTCCGATGGCGAGGGAGCAAAGCTACACTTCGGCGGCTTCGGGCAGCGACGGAATTGGACGGGGAGAGTCAGCGGAGCGGCGGCGGGCGGAGGCTTGACATGTCAGCAGGACACGGGGACGGCCTCTGCGGAGGCAAGGACGACGGCCCCCGATGACGGCGGCACCCGTGCGCGACGGCGATGGCCCAGGGTGGTTAGCTCGTCCTCAGCAGAAGGCGGCGGCGGTGCAACCTACGCCCTGTGGCAGCGCGAAGAAAGAATGCATGCGCACGAATGAAGTCCGGATGGCGCCAAAGCGAGGACCAATCGTGGCGGAAAGAGCGGGAGGAGGGCAATCAGGACTTGGGGAGTGCGTATACCTTCCCCAGATGTGGCAATGGGTTAGGGAAACACTACAAGAAAATTACGCTGGCACCACGGCTCAAAAGTGTTGCAATATAGGTATTTTTGATGCAATATTAAGCAATTGCAACTAAATATAGGCGTTGGGAGGTGTTGCAAGTGCGGCCGATGCAATAGGGTATCGCAACACCTTTTTGAGACATTGCCATAACTTTGGTGTGTTGCAACGACGTGTGGTGTGTGGCGATAGCTTGCACACGCAACGCCACAATCGTTGTTGCTATAGTGGTTATTGCAACAACGTATGGTAGAAATTTTGAATTGAAAAACACGTTTTAAAAATAGCAAAAATATTTTTTTAATGGGGGGAGGGCCCATCAGCCAGCCCATCCGTTACCATCATTAAGTCGCAAGTGTGGCATTTTTCACACATTACGCGGTCGGCAAGATTCGAACCCACAACCTCCAGCTTGCACATGGAGCCCCTCTACCACTACACCACAGCATCACATGTGCCTATGTTCTGTTTTGAATCCAAATATATTAGATTAAACCAAGTGTCAAGTGCTTGTTTGAGGCCCTAAATGAATTCAAATAGAAAAGTTGTCAAATACAAAGTTTCATAACTTTTCGAGATCTACAACTTTCATTTTGGTCGTTTGTCCATCCGAGGTCGTTTGAAAGTTTTGAATTTCAAATTTGAACTCTTTCAAACTAAATTGCAACACTACACAATCAGTGGCAACGATTTTGGTTTTCGTTGCTATATCTAAGAGTTATTGCAACGATCCAGGTTTGCGATGCTATATCTAAGACTCTTTTTGCAACAATTCAGATTTATGTTGCCATAACATAAACTTTTGACAACACACAATATCACTAATAGCAACGTTCTATATTCGTTGCGACATTCTCAACTATTGCAACCATTAGAAAAAACATGGCAATAACTATGGCGTAAATGCAACACAAATTTATTCGTTGCGATATATAGTAGCTATTGCAACTATCAAAATTTAAATCGCAACACTACACAATCAGTGGCAACATGTCCCTCTATTGCAACTAAAATAGACAACTGTCGCAATAGGCTCTATGTATTGCAACCAATATCACATTGTTGCAAAAAAATTGGTGGCATTAGCCCTAAAACCTTGTAGTGAAAAATGAGCCCTAAAACCTTGTAGTGAAAAATGAGCCAAAGCTAAATTAGAGACCTTGTTTTCATAACTGTTGGAGGACTGATTTTCTTAGTAACTCCCTTAATTCTTCTTTATGGATTGATTATACAGAATTGTTGGAGATGCTCTTAGAGGAGTCAGATTTCCAATTTGGAATCGGTTGATTGAATCCTTGATTCTTGTATGATTTTTTGGGTTGATTTTACTGTATAATACTACTTCCGTATTTTCAGCGTAGGTCAATTTTACTTCTTTTCAATTGTCGGGAACGACAACATTTACGAATGGAGGTAGTATTTGACTTCCCATGCGTTGCAACACAGGCAAAACGAATATGAGGCGACATTAGTTCGAGGCCTTTGCATACAGGGTGTGCCAAACATGTCATTTCAAGATCACAGATAAAAAAAAAAATTGGCGTGCCTAGATTTGAGATGCAATCACATGGCGAAATTTATCAAGAAGTCAAGCTAATTCGCAGACACCAGACAACATCATATGAATTTTTATAAATAGATAGATAGTCAAATCCTTTGGATTGTCTTAAAGGAGTACAATACCAAACACATATTAAGCAAAACGACCATATATGATCGCATCTGAATAAGTAAATCGAAAGATAACTTGACAAATCATTCCTCCACCATTGTCTGTTTTCCCGACCTGGCTCTTCATATGTAGCTCAAAATACGACCGATGTCAGTAGCCCTGATAGGCTTGACGATGCACTCTTTTGCTCCTCCATCTATGCATCTGGGAAAGAAAATTGGAATAAAACACCGTCAATTTACAAATAATCAAACAAATCCAATAATGAGGATTGATAATATGTATTTACTGACTCTTTTATTCTAGAAGGGATGCTTTCAGCTGACATAATCACCACTGGGAGATGCTTGAGCTTAGGTGATTCCTGAGTTCCATAAATGAAAGAAAAATTTATTACGAAATAACATTGTGATCTCCAAATAGTTACAAGTAATATAGCACAATATTTTACGGGGACACAACGGTACTCGCTATCGACAAAGATAAGCGGTTCTGCATTGTACTGGGACCCTACCTTGACTGCCATAAGCAGATCATAGCCAGTCATTTCTGGCATCCAGTAGTCCGTTAGAATCAACTTGACATCATTTTCCTGTGTTAGAAGGTTACAAAGAATACATGTAAAGTTTATAATAAACAACACTATCTGTAAAAACTGTGTAAACCGATGGGTATACCTCATTTAAAAGCTTTAGTGCTTGCTTGGGATCGTTGACCGCAGTCACTACAAGAAAAATGAGATTGAAGCCCTTAGCTGATTGAAAGGACTGATGTATAGTAGAAAATAGAATGAATTGTTAAATACTAGCACACAGAAACTCTTTGTTACAAAGAATTTAAAGCTTTGTGCCTATACTGCAGTTCAAGTTGCATTTAGATACCCAAAACAATTTCAATAGTGCTCTCTATTTGCAAAAGAGATAAGTACAGTTTCAAAAAGACCAATTTTGAAACCGGAAAAGTTCTAGCATAGGAAAGCATAAAATTTTGATAACACTGTACCTCGAATGTTTGAGCGCCGCAATAGCTTGGAAGCAATGAAGCGATCAACCATTGCATCGTCAACGACGAGTACGTGGAGAGAAACCTCAGTGCTAGCATTTCCTACCTGAGAAGACGACATTTCAAACGTTTGATATGTGGTTGTTTTTAGTGCCAAATTTTGTTGAGAGAGTTAAGGCCTCATAATACATATTTATACTGAACTTGAAGAAGATGATGATATCATTTTAGATATGATATCAAAGAAAAATACTAAGATATGGTTTGTTGGTATCTTGAAGATGATGATAAATCTTTTTAGATATGATATCAAAGAAAAATATTGAGATATCTTACATAAATATTTTGCCGTAGGATAAATTTATGTAGTGGATATTTTGTTGATTTGATAAAATCTAAATGGATGAAAAAATTCATAGTTATGGATATTTTTATATTATCACTGTAGCTGGAATCAAATAAAAGATTGCACTGTTACGTCGATATGGACTGCTACAGATGACACGATATCTTCACTAGATATGGACTGCTACAGGCGACACAATATCTTCAAAACTAACAAAATCCCAGATGGTGAGTGTTGTTCATCGCCCATCTGTCACATCCCAAATTTAAACAAATAGATTAAAAAAATAACTCCTGGAAAGTTTCACAGATGTTAGGATTAAACTTAGAATTTTTAGAAATAAATGTTCAAACTTTCTAACTCAAGAATAATATAAAATTGGAATTTCTGAAAGGAAATAATTGGGACTAGCCAACATGGTTGTTAGATTTGTGATTTGAATTTACAAATTTTATTCAAAATTATTTGAATTCATTTGGATTTGATTTTGATTTTACTTGATTTTCACCAAGTTTGGAAATGTTTTAAACATTTCCATTCTTCTCCCTCGCTCGCGGGCCGCATTGCCATTATCTTTCTTTCCCAGCCCGGCCCTTACCCAGCCCAGTGTTGGCGGTTCTTATGTGATGAGGACATCGCTCCTTCGGATACACATGTCACACCTCCGCTGGATATACAAGGTCCAATCACTAGCGCTCGCGCACGACAGATGAATCTAGAGGTGAGCTCGTTCCTAAGCACTCATTTATATGAACTTGAGGATAGATTGCTACCTAATGATTATATTTGTGATTAGGAACCATGGAGAGGACCAGGAGATGATTGGAGAGGAGCTTGGAGTCGTGGAGGGACAGCAAGGGCGTCCAAACCAAGTTGGAGGCGCAATTGAAATCGACTTCGGATCGATTTCGGAGTCCAGGAGCAGTCTGCACTAAAACGGTCGCCCAGGTCGCATACGGGCTCGGTTTTGGACGTTCTTCATATGCATGGAAAGATAACTTGAGAACCTTTCCAATGGCGCCTGTCTCATGTCAAAATTCGTCCGAAGTCATCGGGAATCGTCGAAACAAGTTGATGTCCAGAATCTATCCCGGTGCTGCACCACCGTAATCTGGCCTTTGGGCTTTGTATCGTGTTGGAGCCCATTAGGGGCGCGTCCAGGGGGTCTTGCACGCCCTAAGGTCTATATCTACAGTAGCCACCACCCGAGTTAGGGTTGGGTTTTGCTTAGATTATTCTGTCAAGAATTTGTGAGACCCCAACTCGTGAGCTTAATTCAGTTTTCAGCAATTTTGGTTGCAATCTACTGTGTTCTTGCTTGTGTTCTTCGATTCGCAGGCAAGGATAAGCCTTCTTGGCGAGGTCGACCGTGCACCGCCGGTCGATAACCTGAGGAGATGTGGTGCTGCGATTGCGGGGTTTAGAACGTGTTGTTCTGAAGCCGGATCGACGTGTGTCAAGTCTCCACCAAATCGAGAGTTATCAGAACCTTTCGGAAGATCGGGAACCCTAGTTCACATCAAGTGGTAATTAGAGACTCAGGTATACCGTCAGGTTCGCCTTTCCTTTAGATCAATTTGTGTTCGTCGCCGTCATCCTAGAGTCCACAAAAAGCCAAAAAGAAAAAAATATAGGTTTTAGATTTTCCTTATCCCAGAACCACGTTTAGCCTTTCTGCATAATTTGATTTCAGAGTCCGCAGTGTTGAGTTTGTGTCCTAGTCGTGTTTTTGTTGCTGGTTTTAGTTCGTATTCGATTTCGGTTTGTGATTTCCCCATCCGCTGCACTCCATCGTTGAAACCCTAACCGCCGCGCCGCTTTCCGCTAGTCATATACATCCCACCCACCACACCCTGATTTTGGTTCTCTGTTTCTACCATATATCGGTGTTTTCTTTCATCAACATCCCACCGACCACACCCAACACACCGCTGCAACCATCCGAATTTGTTTTGCACTCACCGATTTCAGTTTGCCTTTTCCAAACCCTGATTCGAGACACCTTAAGTAAAACAGTCATAACTTTTCGCTCGGTGCTCCGTTTTGGCTCAAATTTTTACAGCAGTTTCCTCACTTCAGAAGGGCCAAAACAAATGGCCGGGTTTCTCAAAAAATTCAAAAAAAATCGGGAAGATAAAGAAAAAAATCATTCAAGTTGATTTCAGGGTTTTTTAGAGAACCTGTCTGATTTTCTGTAGGTCACACGGAAACTCAGTTTGAGCTGATACTTTGTGGTGTTCCTATTCTTGTGCCCCTGGTTGAGAAAAAAAATCTCAAAAAAATTAAAAAAAATTAAAAGCATTGTGATTCCTACTAGTGCTAAAAGACAAAACAGGAGGCACATAGGAGCACGCGGCTGAAACTTTCTCTTCTCCGTGAATACTTGCTGTTACCTTAGCTGTTTCTTGTTCTCTGCTCCTTGTTGTTCACTTCTGAAATTGGATACGAGTATACCAGCAACTAGAACCAGTGCTTTGGACATTCATTCAGCATTACTATCTGTTTTTGAATCGTGTCCCACTCACATATTTGGCCTTCCTAGCCCCACATATCACTTCGGGACAGCACAAGTTTTTGACCCTTGCAATCGCGGAGCACGCCTTCCAGGTATCCTTTGCTTTGCTACTAAGAACCTTGTAAGAGCTTGGCTAGAGGATTCCTTTTGCTGTGTTGAGAGGCACCACTGCAGTAGTATTTGATAGGGATAACCTTCACTGTTTGTTCCTGTTTTTGTGTCTGTCATGGCAGGAGACGACGACGTGGTTGACAATACCCCCAAGGACTTCAACGAATGTGTTAGTCATAAGCAGCTACAAGCCGTTCTTGACAAGGCATTTGAGGACATGAAGGGGGTTGTCGAGAGGGCAGTTATAGCTGGCGTCAGCAACCAAGAGGAGCGGTTGGACAGGAGGATATCATCGTTAACCGACACGGTTACCGCTGTCACCACCTTGGTTACCACGTTAACCGGCAAGGTTAATGATTTGGAGATCGACAGCGGCGTACTTGACGACACGGTGTTTGATGAGAACGGGGACATTGATGAAGCAAAGACCCAAGAGAACAAGGATCGACGACGACTCCAACATAACACCCGCGGTATGGGTCATATGCACAGACACCATGGTAATAATAATCGAGTTCCTGATGATCCCTATGCTAAGATTAAGTTTACTATTCACTACAAGAGAAATGGCTTGTAGAGGCACATTTTTTATATGGTAGAGGCATTTTTAAATTGTCTCTACACAATCATAGCTGCACTTTCTAAAATGCCTCATAAATGCCTTGCCATGCATTGACTCTAGGAATATAGTGATATTTTATAAAGCGTCTCTACCGAATTTATGACAATTTTATAGAGGCATTATATAATGCCTTTGTAAACATAGAGACAATTTTTTGTAGTGTTAAATAAACAAAAAAAATTATTGTAGTTCTGAAGTCTCGAACTCAAGGTCTCGTGGACTCATAATAATTCATTGAGCCTTGCTAGCCAACTCACCCCCACATCACAACATGCCTATGTTTGAATTATTATACTTATGAGTAGTTTATTAACAGCCATAAAATGTCTCTAGAGGTTCAAAAAATGTCTCTAATAACGCCACTACAAGATATAGGCATTTTTAAGATATCGTAAAAATGTCTCCACATTATTTATACGTGAACACTCTTCAAAATGCCTCTAATAATGCCTCTACCGTCCATATGACACTTTTTTTTTCAGAATTTTCACAGATCCTCTCATTAGGTTTGAGACATATTTGAATATGTCACAAACATATGCCTCTCATCTGTTTTTTGTTGTAGTGATTCCATCGTTTTCGGGTGCATATGATGCTGAGGGATATCTTGATTGGGAGATGACAGTAGAGCAAAAATTTAGTGCCCATCTTGTTCCTGAGCAGCATAGAGTTCGGCAAGCTACTAGTGAGTTTAAGGACTTTGCTATTGTTTGGTGGAATTCCCTAATTGGTGATGCAATTTTTAGGACTTGGGATAAACTTAAGGAAAGTATGCGTGATCGTTTGGTCCCTCCTTCTTATTATAGAGATTTGCAAAAAAAATTGCAGCGTCTAGAACAAGGGGATAAATCTGTACAAGATTATTATGGGGAGCTTCAAAAGGGTTTGCAACGCTGCATGATAGTAGAGGAAAATGAGGACACTCTTGTTCGTTTTTATTCTGGTTTGAGGTGAGACATTCAGGATATTGTTGATTTTAAAGAATTTAACACTGTCAACCAGTTGTTCCAGTTTGCTATGCTTGCAGACAAGCAATTGCAGGGACGTGAACAGCAAAACAAGAACAAGACCGCCGCATATACACCACGCAGGTTGCCATCTTCGGGGCTGTCCAAGTCCACCTCTTTCCGGACGCCTCCAGCAGCCTCCAGCGCTGCTGCAGCCGCACCAGCACAGCCCCCCGCACGCCCTTCAGATGCGGGAAAGAGTGTGGTGCCGACACCTGTTCCCTCCGCCTCGACGGGACGCACTTCGGGTATTCAGTGCCATCGCTGCCATGGGATTGGTCACATGCAAAGAGATTGCCCAAGTCAGCGGGCGTATATTGCTACAGCTGATGGGGGATACATTAGCACTTCCGACATTGAAGATGATGACGACGAGGAGGAAGACGGTCAAATATTTGGCAAGGAAGACACAATGTCCTATGGTGTCCATATTGTGCAGCGGGTGCTCAGCACACAAGTACAACAACCGGACAAGCTACAACGACATAACTTATTTCAGATTTTCTTCGTCATAAAGAACCGTCGAGCATGTGTCATTATTGATGGTGGTAGTTGCAATAATTTGGTGAGTTCTGATTTCGTCAAGAAGCTTGGCTTGGCGACTCGCCCACACCCACACCCATACTACATTCAGTGGTTGAATGATTCTGGGAAAGCTAAGATATCACACACTTGCAGAGTTTCATTTTCTATTGGTACTTATGTTGATTCTGTAGACTGTGATGTGGTACCTATGCAAGCTTGTCATCTTTTGTTGGGTAGACCTTGGGAACATGATAATGATGCTACGCACCATGGTAGAAGCAATAGATATTCTTTTGTGCATAAGGGGCAAAAAATTACTTTGGTTCCTTTGACCCCTGCTGAAATTGTAAAGGCTGATAGAGAGCGAGCTGCTAGTTTGGATAATGCTAAACTTGAAAATCAGCAAGTTGCTAATTCTCTTTTTCCTCCTAAAAGTGACAAGTCTACATCTAGTTCTCAGGACGAGGGAATTAAATTGAAGGGTGCTGTTATGCTTGCTACAAAAAGTGACATTGCTGAAATTTCTGATGATGATGTTTGCTATTCTTGATATGTAAACGAGTTTTGTTTTCACTCGATGATATTGTTAGCTCGTTGCCCCCTGCTGTTACTATCCTTTTGCAGGAGTATGAGGACATTTTTCCCGCTAAGATACCTCCGGGGCTGCCACCTATGAGAGGGATAGAGCATCAAATTGATTTGATTCTAGGAGCAACATTGCCAAACCGTGCTGCATACAGGACTAATCCGGAGGAGACTAAGGAAATTCAGCGACAAGTCCAAGAACTTTTGGACCGTGGGTACGTACGTGAAAGCCTTAGTCCTTGTGCCGTTCCTGTACTTTTGGTTCCTAAGAAAGATGGTACTTGGCGTATGTGTGTTGATTGTAGAGCCATCAATAACATTACTATTCGATATCGTCATCCTATTCCTAGGCTAGACGACATGCTTGATGAGTTGTGTGGTTCTGTAATTTTCACAAAGATTGACTTGCGTAGTGGCTACCATCAAATTAGAATGAAACTTGGAGATGAATGGAAAACAGCTTTTAAAACTAAATTCGGCTTGTATGAGTGGTTAGTAATGCCTTTTGGTTTAACTAATGCACCTAGCACTTTCATGCGTTTAATGAATGAGGTTTTAAGAGCTTTTATTGGTCGATTTGTGGTGGTTTATTTTTGATGACATCTTGATTTACAGCAAGTCTTTGGATGAACATATGGATCATTTACGTACTGTTTTTAATGCTTTACGAGATGCACGTTTGTTTGGTAACCTTGAGAAGTGCACCTTTTGCACGGATCGAATCTCTTTTCTTGGCTATGTTGTTACTCCACAGGGTATTGAGGTGGATGAGTCAAACATTGACGCCATAAAGAGCTGGCCGGTTCCACAGTCTCTCACACAGGTGAGGAGTTTTCTTGGTCTTGCAGGTTTCTACCGCCGCTTCGTCAAGGATTTTAGCACCACTGCTGCACCGCTGCATGAGTTGACGAAGAAGGGTGTTATGTTCCATTCGGGAAGGGCACAAGAGGAGTCCTTTGACACTTTGAAGGACAAGCTTACACACGCGCCATTGCTGCAACTTCTAAATTTTGGTAAGACTTTCGAACTAGATGTGATGCTAGTGGAGTTGGCATTGGTGGTGTTTTGATGCAAGATGGTAAACCCGTTGCGTACTTTAGTGAGAAAATGAATGGTCCAGTTCTGAATTACTCCACGTATGATAAAGAATTGTATGCTCTTGTGCGTTCTTTGCAAACGTGGCGTCATTATTTGTGGCCTAAAGAATTTATTATTCATTCTGATCATGAATCGCTTAATTACCTTCGTTCTCATAATAATCTGAACCGTAGACATGCTAAATGGGTTGAATTTATTAAGTCTTTTCCTTATATCATCAAACATAAGAAAGGGAATGATAATGTGATTGCTGATGCTTTGTCAAGGCGACATACTTTGCTGTCTCAACTTGATTGTCGGATTTTTGGGTTTGAATCAATTAAAGAACAATATGTGCTTGATCCTGAATTTAAGGATGTGATGTTGAACTGTGCAGAGGGACGTACATGGAACAAATTTGTGTTAAATGAGGGGTATTTGTTTAGAGCTAACCGTCTATGCATTCCAGTTGGTTCCGTTCGTCTCTTGTTGTTGCAGGAAGCGCATGGAGGAGGATTAATGGGGCATTTTGGTGCCAAGAAGACGGTAGATGTTTTGGCCACACACTTTTTTGGCCAAAGATGAAGAGAGATGTTGAGCGTTTTGTTGCTTGCTGCACGACATGTCAAAAGGCTAAGTCTCGTTTGAATCCCCCTGGTTTATATATGCCACTTCCTGTTCCTTCTATTCCTTGGGCAGATATTTCTATGGACTTTGTTTTGGGATTGCCTAGGACTAGGAGGGGGAGGGATAGCATTTTTGTTGTGGTGGATCATTTTTCCAAGATGGCGCATTTTATACCATGTCATAAGACTGATGATGCTATTCATATTGCTGACCTCTTTTTCAAAGAGATTGTTCGTTTGCATGGTATGCCTTCTACTATTGTTTCAGAGCGTGATGCTAAGTTCTTGAGTCACTTTTGGCGTACTTTGTGGAATAAGTTGGGTACAAAATTGTTATTTTCTACCACTTGTCATCCACAAACTGCTGGACAAACAGAGGTGGTGAACCGCACTTTGGGGACCATGCTGCGAGCTGTTTTGAAGAAAAATTTGAAGATGTGGGAAGAATGTTTGCCTCATGTGGAGTTTGCATATAATCGGGCAACACATTCTACCACCAAGGTAAGTCCTTTTCAGGCAGTGTATGGCTTCAATCCCCGTGCTCCAATTGATATTCTACCTTTGCCTATACTAGTGAGAGGATACATAATGATGCTAAAGAGTGTGCTGATTTTATCTTGAAAATGCATGAGACAACTAAGTATAACATTGAAAAGATGACTGAAAAATATATAATTGCTGGTAGTAAAGGTAGGCGAGCAGTTAAACTTGAACCGGGTGATTTAGTATGGTTGCACTTGAGAAAGGATAGATTTCTAGATTTGAGAAAGTCTAAGTTAATGCCTAGAGCTGATGGACCTTTCAAAATACTTGAAAAGATTAATGATAATGCATATAAACTTGAGTTGCCTCCTGAGTTCGGGGTTAGTCCTACTTTCAATATTTCAGATTTGACACCTTACTTGGGAGAAGAAGATGAGCTTGAGTCGAGGACGAATCCAATTCAAGAGGGGGAGGATGATGAGGACATCGCTCCTTCAGATACACATGTCACACCTCCGCTGGATATACAAGGTCCAATCACTAGAGCTCGCGCACGAGAGATGAATCTAGAGGTGAGCTCGTTCCTAAGCACTCATTTATATGAACTTGAGGATAGATTGCTATCTAATGATTATATTGTGATTAGGAACCATGGAGAGGACCAGGAGATGATTGGAGAGGAGCTTGGAGGCGTGGAGGGACAGCAAGGGCGTCTGTCGGGTACCCATTTTCTAGGTACCCTATACAGTATACATACGGAGTATCAATGCACGGAAGTTGACCGAGACCCAAAGGCCTTGTATACAGCTGAGTGACGGAAAGCTGCGCCCATGTGGTGGCCCAGTGGGGCGAAGGACGCAGCAACGGCCTTTTGCCCACAAAAGCCTTTGTTCCTCACGGCCTGCTAAAGGCCCGGGCACACTTGGCTGCATGGGCACGGCTCTCCACCCAGGACTGCGATTGGTCCAGCATGAAAGGAGCCCGGCACGGACGTGGCAGCGAACCCGACTCCCCGCGGAGGGAGTCGGGCGCCACGGAGTCGAGCGACTCCTCCGACCAAACACCGGCCAGCCGCCGTTCGCCGTCCATGTGCCCCGACAGTGGTCGGGATCGGCGGAGGGCCTCGACCCGAAGCGAACCCGACCATTCGGCCCGGGGAAATGAGCTCGGGGGCGGCGCGGGTGCGTGAGTCAAACTCAGGCGTACGGCCGGCCAGTTTCGGATAAGAAGACGCTCCATATCCACTCCTGGACGGCGCAAAAGTGCACTATGCCTGACGTACGGTGGAGTGGGGGCGTCGCATCTGGATCAGGCGTGGAACGGCGAATGCATGCATCAAGTACGCTACACAGTAGCAACTGTGCGCGAAATGACCGTCGCCCAACTCCACAGGTACCGACAGCGCATCGACAGCGAATAACAGTGCGGATCAGGGAATGGGCGCTCCACAGCGCCCAGATAAGACACGGACGACGTCATCACACCACCTGGTGCGTAGATTGCGGCGGAAAACACCGGAGCCAGCGAAGACGGACTGACTCCATCTCCACCGCCTTTCAGCCCATCTTTACTTTCTTTTCTTTTTCTTCTTTCCTCCATCTGTAACCGTTCACCCTTGTCTTATAAAAGGGAGGATTGGGCCCGGGGGGAAAGAGAGCTCTTTTTTCACAAAAGGGAGAGTTCTTTGAGACACACACAGACACACAGAAATGAGACGGAGACTTGGGAGCGAATCCCTCTCTTGTCCACAGCTTGTAACCCCTACTACGAGCAACACGAGCAAAACCACAACTGGACGTAGGGCTTTTCGTGCCTGAACCAGTATAGCCCTTTGTGTCAAACGCAAACTTTCTGATCGCCGTTGAACCGCGCACAAATTTTACTCGTCGGCCGGTTACTGAACGCCGACAGTTGGCGCGCCAGGTAGGGGACCTCAGCGCGTTCGACGACGACCCACATCGCCAGCTGATGGCTTCGTGGCCGCCAGCATCCCACGGCCGTCTCCCGTCTCACGGGAGCGCCCGTGGAAGGGACGGAGGCGCTCCGCCGCGCCCTCCTCCCGGTTCTACACTCCGTACACGGTCCCGTACCGTGTCTTTCGTTTCGGTGACATGGACTTCTTGACGGATCATGCCGAGCTACAGCGGATGCGCAGCAGCGCCGGCGCGGAGCCGCTGCGCGTCTGTTGGCGCTGCTTAATACGAATATTTTACCGCCAACACCATTCAATAAAAGCCATCATAGAAGGATAAAATGAACATTCTTTTATATTAATGGCTCTCCACAAGTTTTGTTGGAGTATTTGAATGCAGGGAGCAATATGGACGAAACTCACAAGAAACAGGGGCTAAAGCCCACCGGCCGGCCCAATCATAGGCCGGCCGCCTGCTCAGGCTCCCACTGAGGTCCAGCTCCTCCCCAGAGGCCTTCTACAGCTTCCCACGTGGAATTCAAGGCCCAGCCCAATATCAAATAACCGACATTCTAGAACATGGGCTTTTGGGCCTAAACTTGAAGGCCACTCCACTTCTGCCGAACCCCATGAAGAAACCGACCATCTTACCGCCATCAGGAGCAGATCAGAGCCATCCAGGAGGAAGTCGGTGGCCAACCGACAGAATCAGTGGCCGGCCGGCCCCCCTACCAGGCCGGCCGGCCGACCTTTGTTCCACGACGTCCCAGCTTCGGCCAGATGATCCCCACCGACTCCAGCAAGCTATAAATAACACCCTCCGGCTCCAGAAGCAGGACGCACCTCATTTGATACTTCATTTTAGTCTTTTGGTAGTAGGATAGTGTTGCTAGGAGAGAGTGAGTGAGAGGGAAGGAGAGCTAGAGGCCCCCGGCATGTCGGGACTCTACTTCTTCGTCGCCTCCGGTATGCTCCTCGCCTGGGAGTAGTCGTCTTAGTCTTCCAGGCCGGGCAACATGTAAGAAGATTATTGGTCGGGCAACAAAGTAAGGTATTCTGCTTTATTTATTTGTGGGTTTCAGGTATGCTTTAAATATTTATTTATTTATTGCATAGACTAGCTTATTTGGAATTCCACGCTAGTTGTGACGATAGGTGTAAACGTGGTGTTTAGACCTAGAGTTATCCCTGATTTGCTCTTAACTCCACGGAGGATGGTAGCCGCGAGTACGTGTGACAGGCGTACCGGTCTCTGTAATCCACCACGTCCGGGTTATTGTTATTAGTAGGGAGGTCAATAGCACGTAATTCCCCTTGACAGTTGAACCTAATTCTCGGGTTGCTGTTTTGGCATGCGTGTGCCCCGAAACGAATAATAGAGTAAGGACCTTACCAAATTGCCCAGCTACATAGCTTCTTATCATTAGATTGCCTGGCCAGAAGACCCTTTTATTTACTGCTGCAAACTCCGCTCCTGTGTGCCACCTTTACGGATCAATACCTCTAGTGTTTAGGCTTTAGTACACTATACGTTCCCTGTGGATTCGATACCCTAGGAATACTCCTTGTGGTGAAAGCTACATCGGTATCAGTACGCTTGCGGATTAATTTCTGTTAGGCCTTAGGACTGCCAACAAGCTTTCTGGCGCCGTTGTCGGGGAACGGTTAGCCGTGCTAGGACTCGAACCTAGAGGCGCCCGTTAAAAGTTTTTTTTCTTTTGTTTTCTTTTGTTTTTCTTTTTCTTTTATTATCATATCATATCATGGACACTCCGTCGATCTTCGACGCCGCTGCTCCGAAAGGAGCACTATTGGAGCCTGCACCAGCATCCAAGCCAATCACAGCTGTCAGTTATGAGATTCGTCCAGAGCTGATTGCCTTGGTGAAGGGATCTGAGTTCCGCGGGGAAGATCATGAAAATCCATAGACACATATGCGTTACTTCGAGAGGCTCTGTTCCACAGTTGTTACATCAGGAGTCCCGAGAGACAGTTTCAGATGGTTGCTGTTTCCGTTCTCCATCACTAGCAATGCAGAGCTCTGGTATGCCAAACATGTAAGTGAAGCTCAGGGAGATTGGGCTACTCTCCGGAAGCTCTTCTGTCTCAAGTACTTCCCTCTCCATAAGGTTATTGCTCTTCGCAAGAAGATCATTACCTTTGAGCAGGGCAGAAATGAGCCATTAGGAGCTGCCTGGGACCGTTTCCTGACCTACACTCTAGAAGGACCAGATCTGGGAATTCCATCACCGATACTCCTTCAACATTTTGCTGCGGGACTCACTCCGAACAGCCGTAACTTCTTGGATACAGCTTCAGGAGGATCGTTCTTGTACAAGACAATTGAAGAAGGGTTCGATGTGTTGGATAAAATTCTCAGTAATTTGGACTCCTATGATGCAGTTGCCCCTGAAAAACATGAAGAAGAGGCACAAACCATAGTTGAGACACCTTCAGTTAGCTCACCAGAACAGAAGAAGTGTGCATGTATGGTACAACCCCAAGCAGAACCACCTCAACCACAGCCAGCTCTTAAGGCAGAACAAGAACCGTTCTACGTCTGCCCCTCGAATCCTACGCTATTCAAGGATAGCCAAATTCTCTCCGAAGGACGGAATCAAGTTGAGTCTACTCTTCCTCTCCTGCCATATGAGGAAGAGGTAGACTTAACGAGATTCGGAAATACAAGAACTTATCCGGTGGAGAAGAATTGCTATGTTGAAAAGGTTGAGCTAGATGAGCTAGATTGGGAAGACAAGGTAGATCAAGACACACGTCTGCAGAAACTGTCTGCCGTCTTCAGCGAGGATTGGCTCCAAGAAACAAAATGCTCAGAGAAGGCCATCAAGCTCGATGAAAAGCCTGAGAGCATTCTAGTAAAGTATGAGCATTCTAGTAAAGTATGACTTAAGAGCAGGAGTAAAATATTCTGTCAAAACAGCAGGCCCAGCAATTGGCGGTAGACATATCGAGCCTTATACCATCAGGGAAAAGGCTGATATTCCGGAACAAGTGCTATCAAGCTGAGGGGATCTTGCGAGAATTGGAACTAGAAATCAATGGGCAACCCCTGCTCATGAATTTCTACATCTTTGACATTCCCGACAAGAACTTCTTCCTTATTGGAACACCAATTGCAGCACTCACAAAGATGAGAAGCGGCCAAGAAGAGTTGGAAGTTCCAATGGGAAGACAAAGCTTCTCCATCGACATTCGAAGAACACTCAATGCAAAGGCAGAGGAGAAATCTGAGAAGATGGATGAATACGCGGCCATAGAAGAAGCAGCGGCCGTTGAATTCCTAGAAGCTTCGCAGTTTGATGCGGAGGAAGATGCACAATACTTCAACGAAGATGAAGACCCTTCCCCTATGTTCCACTCAATAAGCATGAAGAACCAGCTCCAACACCTGTCGAGCTCAAACAGCTGCCACCTGGCCTCAAGTACAGTTTCCTCTTCAAAGATCAGACCACGCCTGTCATCATCAGTGATAAGCTGTCAGAGGAAGAAGAGAAGAAACTAGTAGCCGTGCTAGAAAAATACAGATCAGTAATAGGCTACTCACTAGCAGATCTCAAGGGAATCAGCCCAGAATTCTGCACATACCGAATCCCGATGGAACCCGATCACAAGCCTGTGCGTGAGCACCAACGACGCTTGAACAATGCCATGAGAGATGTAGTTAAGAAAGAAATTTTGAAGCTACTCAAGGCAGGTATAATTTACCCAGTTCAGGACAGTCAATGGGTTAGCCCCGTCCAGGTAGTACCTAAAAAGGGAGGGATGACAGTTGTGAAGAATGAAAAGAATGAGCTGATCCCTCAGCGCACAGTGACAGGATGGAGGATGTGCATCGATTACAGGAAGCTTAATAAAGCAACCAGGAAAGATCACTACCCACTCCCGTTCATTGATGAGATGCTCGAACGGTTGGCAAAGCACTCGTTCTTCTGCTTCCTTGACGGTTATTCAGGGTACCATCAAATACCTATCCACCCTAAGGACCAAGACAAGACTACCTTCACATGTCCTTACGGCACATTCGCCTACCGACGAATGTCGTTCGGGTTGTGTAACGCACCTGCCTCCTTCCAAAGATGCATGATGGCAATCTTCTCAGACTTAGTGGAAAAAATAATGGAAGTATTCATGGATGATTTCTCGGTCTACGGTGAAACATTCGACAGATGTCTCCAGAATCTTGAGAAGGTACTTCAGAAATGCAAGGATGCAGATTTGGTTTTGAATTGGGAAAAATGTCACTTCATGGTGACAGAGGGAATTGTTCTTGGGCACAAGGTCTCTGCTCGAGGGATTGAAGTCGACAAAGCCAAGATTGAGGTAATTGAGTCGCTTCCACCTCCGAGAAACATAAAAGGGATCCGCAGCTTCCTAGGACACGCCGGTTTTTATAGAAGGTTCATCAAGGACTTCTCCAAAAAGGCGGGACCTCTCACCAGTCTCTTGGCTAAGGACGCACCGTTCATCTTCGACAACAAGTGCATGGAGGCATTCAATGAACTGAAGACAGCTTTGATATCAGCCCCCATTATCCAGCCGCCCGATTGGTCACTACCGTTCGAAATCATGTGCGACGCAAGCGACTACGCCGTAGGAGCAGTGTTGGGACAGACCAAGGATAAGAAGCATCATGCCATCGCCTATGCTAGCAAAACTCTCACTGGACCTCAACTCAATTATGCAACCACTGAGAAGGAATTGTTGGCTGTGGTGTATGCTATTGACAAGTTCAGATCGTATTTGGTTGGAGCTAAGGTGATAATTTATTCAGATCACGCTGCCCTCAAATATCTCCTGACAAAGAAAGATGCTAAGCCACGTCTTATCCGTTGGATACTCCTCCTTCAAGAATTTGATTTGGAGATCAGAGACAGAAAAGGAGTAGAGAATACTGTGGCAGATCATCTCTCGCGATTGCAGACGGAAGATCCTACTGGACTACCCATTAATGATTGCTTGAGAGATGACATGTTACTAAAAGTAACAAGCACCGACCCCTGGTATGCAAACATTGTCAACTACATTGTAGCAGGATATATACCGCCAGGGGAGGATAAAAAGAAGATCATCAGGGACAGCAAGTATTATTTATGGGATGACCCATATTTGTATAAAGTCTGCACCGATGGTCTCCTGAGAAGATGTGTACCCACATGTGAGGCTATGCAAATTATTGACAGATGTCATTCATCAGCCTTTGGAGGTCACTATGGAGTATTTCGTACAAGTGCCAAAGTTTGGCAGAGTGGTTTTTACTGGCCAAACATGTACGAAGATACAAAGGAGTATGTTAGAAGATGTTCTCGCTGCCAGAGGGTAGGAGGGATCAACGCTCGTGACGCCATGCCCCTAACAAATAATCTTCAAATCGATGTTTTCGATTGTTGGGGCATAGACTTCATGGGACCTTTTCCAAACTCTGAGGGATATGAATATATTCTAGTGGCAGTCGACTATGTCTCTAAATGGGTGGAGGCTCTTCCATGTCGAAACGCTGACTCCACCCACTCCAAGAAAATGCTCCAAGAAGTCATCTTCCCACGGTTTGGTACACCTAGAGTACTAATCAGTGATGGGGGCTCGCACTTTATCGACAGGACATTCAGAAAAATGCTCTCATCACTCGGCATTGCGCATAGGGTAGCGACCCCATATCACCCACAGACGAGCGGTCAAGCGGAGACATCTAATAAACAAATCAAAATATTCTCCTGAAGACCGTCAACCAAATGGGCAAGAATTGGAAGTCGAAGCTGCATGAAGCATTATGGGCATACAGGACAGCTTACAAGACTCCAATCGGCATGACTCCATATCAACTAGTATACGGAAAGACATGCCACCTACCCGTCGAGCTAGAGTTCAAGGCTTACTGGGCAATCAAGAAATGGAACATGGACCTGGACCAAGCCCAAGTCAAGCGACAGATTCAGATCTCAGAGCTCGAAGAATTGAGGGAGAAAGCGTACCACAGTTCGAAACTCTACAAAGAGCGAACGAAGCGGTGGCACGACAAGCACATTCGGGAGAAGCACTTCACACCAGGTGATAAGGTACTTATGTACAACTCCCGCGTTAAATTATTTGGTCATGGTAAGCTTAGAAGTAAGTGGGATGGCCCCTATACGGTGGTGGAAACATCTAACCATGGGGCCGTCACTCTCCAAGGTAATGACGGAGAGCACTTTAAGGTAAATGGCCAGCGCTTAAAAATCTTTCTAGAACCCTCCATGCCGGAACTCGAGGAAGTAGATGTCATCGAGTTCACGTGAAAATCACCATCTACGGTCTAGCCCCGACCTTAACCGAGCCATGTTTTCCCTTTTTCTTATTTTATTTTTCTTTATATTCAAATAAAAATAAAAATTTTGGTTTTCGGGGGAAACGCTGGCCGGCCGGCCAGGACTCCAGGCCGGCCGGCCCATCACATTTTCAAATTTTTTCGAGACTTTTTGTGGCGGCGCCCCCGATCAAACCAAACAGAATACCAAACCCTATCTCGCCTGGAGTGGATTTTTCACCTTCTTAAACACATTGAAAATTCATTTTTCCTCCACTCCTCCATCTCAAAAGTTTCGGCCATGGCTGAGAAGGCACCCTACCAGAGCTTCTCCATCATGTCTCCCACCAATTCCAATGCCCCCAATTCAAGAGCCTCCAACACCGCCGCTCGGAAGCAGCGATCCGCCTATCTCGATCAATTTTCGGTCAACAACGGCGAGGGATCCAGCGCGGCGAGGTACCTCGACTTCGTGGACACCTGGGGGGCCGAGCTGGAGGCCGACCTGCTCGCAGCCGGGGCTAACCCCGGCCGGCCGGTCTGCCCACCTGGCCGGCCGGCCAGCCCGAGGCGCGGCAGGAGCCCATCCAGGGCGAGCGCGAGCCCCAACTCAGGGAGATTCCTTTCCCCCTCTGGTGGCGTCGGGAAGAAGCAGTACCGTGGCGGCATCACGCATCCCGTGGTCGGCGAGCTGTCCCCCAAGACGGGGAAATCTCCAGCGCTTCCGACTCCCACTCCAAGGGTGGAGATCGCGCCGGCGTACCCCGTGGTGGAGCAATCCGAGGAGGATCCTGACGAGCCCACGGACGCCAGCCAGTCCAAGGATGAGTCTTCCCATAGGACATCTAACGGTGCCTATGAGAACGCTCCCCCCTTCACCTATCTGGGTGCTAGGGGCAAGAAATGGAGCGAGAAGGTGATGTACTACAAGGCGCCCAAGGGGCTCATCTTGAAGGCTGAGTCAAATGACTCATCACCCTCGCAGAAGCTGCGTCGCCGTTCGCCGCCGCCGATCACCGGTCCTCCCGGCCAGATGGAGTTCAGCGATGGCGCCCATGACCCCATCAAGGAGCTGCAGATCGCGCTCCAAAGGATGGAGGCGCGCCTTGCTAAGGTGGAGGACTACCAGGGTGAGGTGCACATGGATCTGGAGGACAACAAGGACAAGATCAATCTTGTCCGGAAGGGGAGCATGGCCAAGATGAAGAGGCTCTACAAGCTCACAGGATTCAGCGAGCACTTCGAGGCCCCCTCACCATAGGAGCATTAGGATTAGAGAGCGGCGCTTATTAGTTTGCTTTTGTTTAATTCCCTTCAAATTCGTTTAGGTTTGCTTTGAATTAAATTAGGTTTGCTTAATTTACTTCCTTATGTAAAAGCGCCCAATGCTCCTCTGAATAAAATAAAAATTTGCCTCTTAGTGTTTAATGAAATGAGTGTTTATTTAATTGATTGTTGGTTTATGTGGGTAACCACATAAACCAACCTCTGTACACTCACAATTTTCCCGAGCGCGCAGGATAAAAATGTGTACAGGTGATTGTGCACTGCCACGACGAAATAGGGGCGGAACGGGGCACAGGTCCCGCCGGCCGGCCCACAGGCCTGGCCGGCCGGCCTGGCTCAGATTCCGAACAGGTTCAAATTCTTCTGGCTTGTTTCATTCTATCCCCTCTACCTGTTTCACCTGTTCGCTAATAAAATAAAAAGATTTTACGAAGATAAAACAAATAAAAACAAAATTGTTTTAACATCATCGGTTTTATGATAATGTTATTTCACAATTTTTTCTTGCTCACAATATTTTATTAAGGACGCTCTTGTCTATTTTGTTGCGAGGTTTGATATATGCTTAAATCTTAACTCCTATCTTTCCATGATTTTCTCGGAAATCTTACTTTGCCTGTCAATCTGATTGTCACAAATTCTCTGAAAATACCTATTAGAGCCAAACAAAGATAGATTTTATACTCCTCAAAAGCTAATCTTTTTGTGGTGAGTTCAATTAAGGTTTAATTCTCTAAAGTTGCATGCACTCCTCAAATGTCAGTCTTACATCATTTACATATGGAAGTAACTCATCCACCTGATGGCAGACATTGAAAGAAAATTCTGCCTTATTGCTCTCTGCCCCGCACTAAGAGGCTCCTTCTTGCCTTATGTATCCTGGGAACCTCTCTGCTTTAAAAAAAAAAAAGAGAGAGAGAGAGAAAAGTTCCCATTAAAAAAAAAAGCATGAAGGATTGCTATATTCATTCTGGGCAGAGTGCATAAGACACAATCTTTCCGCCAAAGTATGAGTCATATCCAAAAGAATCATTTTGCCATTGACTGAACTATGAGGATGTGCATTGCTCTTTCTAGAATTTCCCTTAATTTTACAATATCTGCAAAAGATTATGCTCTCCTTACCAAACCCCAGATATAAGCCATATCAGAAAATAAGGAAAGCATCTTTTGAGTGAAGACAGGTTTTTCCACAACTCTGAGTGACTCAGACTTTGAGAATTTTTGTGACACGATGAGAAGAAAGGGAAAGTTTGAAATCCGAGGGATCTTTGGGTTTGAAAAGGGTCTTTGATTTTCGCTGTTCAACATTTCAACTTCTCAAGACAATGAGCTTTAGCCACTTCCACATAGTGGCCTGAAGAAATTGTTGAGATAATTCTATCATATCACCTTGATGATGTCTTTTTCTTTGGTTCAATCTTTTTTGCTCGGGACGAGCAAAGATCTAAGTCTGGGGAGGTTGTTGGCGCTGCTTAATACGAATATTTTACCGCCAACACCATTCAATAAAAGCCATCATACAAGGATAAAATGAACATTCTTTTATATTAATGGCTCTCCACAAGTTTTGTTGGAGTATTTGAATGCAGGGAGCAATATGGACGAAACTCACAAGAAACAGGGGCTAAAGCCCACCGGCCGGCCCAATCATAGGCCGGCCGGCCTGCTCAGGCTCCCACTGAGGTCCAGCTCCTCCCCAGAGGCCTTCTACAGCTTTCCCACGTGGAATTCAAGGCCCAGCCCAATATCAAATAACCGACATTCTAGAACATGGGCTTTTGGGCCTAAACTTGAAGGCCACTCCACTTCTGCCGACCCCATGAAGGAAACCGACCATCTTACCGCCATCAGGAGCAGATCAGAGCCATCCAGGAGGAAGTCGGTGGCCAACCGACAGAATCAGTGGCCGGCCGGCCCCCCTACCAGGCCGGCCGGCCGACCTTTGTTCCACCGACGTCCCAGCTTCGGCCAGATGATCCCCACCGACTCCAGCAAGCTATAAATAACACCCTCCGGCTCCAGAAGCAGGACGCACCTCATTTGATACTTCATTTTAGTCTTTTGGTAGTAGGATTGTGTTGCTAGGAGAGAGTGAGTGAGAGGGAAGGAGAGCTAGAGGCCCCCGGCATGTCGGGACTCTACTTCTTCGTCGCCTCCGGTATGCTCCTCGCCTGGGAGTAGTCGTCTTAGTCTTCCAGGCCGGGCAACATGTAAGAAGATTATTGGTCGGGCAATAAAGTAAGGTATTCTGCTTTATTTATTTGTGGGTTTCAGGTATGCTTTAAATATTTATTTATTTATTGCATAGACTAGCTTATTTGGAATTCCTCGCTAGTTGTGACGATAGGTGTAAACGTGGTGTTTAGACCTAGAGTTATCCCTGATTTGCTCTTAACCCCACGGAGGATGGTAGCCGCGAGTACGTGTGACAGGCGTACTGGTCTCTGTAATCCACCACGTCCGGGTTATTGTTTTTAGTAGGGAGGTCAATAGCACGTAATTCCCCTTGACAGTTGAACCTAATTCTCGGGTTGCTGTTCTGGCATGCGTGTGCCCCGAAACGAATAATAGAGTAAGGACCTTACCAAATTGCCCAGCTACATAGCTTCTTATCATTAGATTGCCTGGCCAGAAGACCCTTTTATTTACTGCTGCAAACTCCGCTCCTGTGTGCCACCTTTACGGATCAATACCTCTAGTGTTTAGGCTTTAGTACACTATACGTTACCTGTGGATCCGATACCCTAGGAATACTCCTTGTGGTGAAAGCTACATCGGTATCCGTACGCTTGCGGATTAATTTTTGTTAGGCCTTAGGACTGCCAACAGCGTCTTCACCTCGGACGTCCACCTTCTGCGCGGACCGGGGGCCCGAGCACTGCCCGTGAGCATCGAAGCGTACCTCGGTGCGAACCCCCGGCCAGATGAATGCCGGCGTATCTTCTACGCGCTGGCGCTCCTCAACAACTGCCTTGTTGAGGGACCACCACTCCCGCCTGGCTACGAGGCCTGGGAGCGTCGAGCCTTCCTGCCGCCTCGACTGCGGGAGTCCATGGAGGCACTGGAGCACGAGCTCGCGTGCCGCTTCCCGCCCAGCCGGACTGGACCTCCCGGTCCCGCCGTTGGCGCATCCGTATCTGTGGGCGCGGAGCCCGCCGATACCTAGGACCGCGACTCTGTCGAGGACCTCCTTGCTGAGTGCTTCGACGCGCTCACGTTCGACCCGTCCCGCGAGTGTCTCATGGCCGAGATTCGGGACGAAGATATCGCCGACCCCAGCGATTGGGGAAGGTGACGTCGGGAACGAGCCATCCGGCGACGGAGGCCCGAACCCATACCCAGCGCCTGTGGTAGGGGGGGCAACACCCCCACCACAGGATCCGCCAGCACTGGAGCAGCTGCTCGCGCGGAGGAGGGAGCTTGCCGACATGGAGTGCGGCATCGAGCGGGAGCGTCAGCTCCTGGAGCAGGCGATTGCCCAGCGGCGTGCCCCCGCGGGGCGCGCCCGTACCATGGCACGCGGTGTGCAGCACCGCATCGTGCATGACATCGCGGGCACCCCGCTTCACCTCCCGCGAGCCAGCCAAAATCTGGCGGCGGCAGCGGCTCTCGCACGTGACCTCCCGCAACCTGCGACTCCGGAGGACGAGCGGAAGCGTAAAGAGCTCCTGCGCCTACTCGAGGTGGCCGCGGAGCAGCAGGCCGAGAGTTCGCTGTCCCGGCAGCGCGCTCTGGGCGCCTTGCAGCGCTCCGCCGATCGCCATGACGACAAGGAAGTGTCCGTAGCGCAGCCGACGCGCGGATCGGGCGGCCGCAACCTGCCTCCCATCAAGGACCGCGTGGGGCCCGTGCGGGATGCGCGCATACTTCTTGACGCGCGCAGACGTGATCTAGCCCATGGCACTCGGCGCGAAGCTGAGATGCGCGGCTACCACCCTCGACGAGGTGGTCGCTATGACCCGGAGGAGGACCGAAGTCCGAGCCCTCCGCCTCCGGGGCCGCGCGCCTTCGGGCGCCACATTCGGTGCGCACCGTTTCCGCAACGGTATCGCGCGCCGACCAACATTACCAAGTACTCGGGTGACTCGAACCCGGCTATTTGGTTGGGTGATTACCGACTCTCCAGTCTGGCAGGCGGTGCTGACAGCGACGAGTTTATCATCCGCAACCTCCCGCTCTACCTCGCCGACCCGACGCGGGCGTGGCTCGAGCACCTCCCGGAAGGGATCATCCAGAGCTGGGAGGATTTGGAGGACGTTTTCGTCGGCAACTTCCAGGGGACGTACGAACGTCCCGGGAACCCGTGGGATCTCCGGAACTGTCGCCAGCTCTCCGACGAGACTCTGCGCGACTACATCCGGCGGTTCTCAAAGCAGTGCAACGCGCTGCCCAACATCGCCGACGCCGACGTCGTCAGCGCGTTCCTCACCGGAACGACGAACAAGACCCTGGTGCACGAGCTGGGGCGCAGCAGCCCACGCACGACCAAGGACCTCCTCGACATCGCCACCAACTTCGCGTCCGGCGAGGACGCGGTGGGGGCGATCTTCACCAAGACTCCGGCCAAGCTCAAGGCCAAGGCCAAGAGGGAGGAGACGACGGGAGGGGCCGGCCCCTCCAGCCAGCCCAAGAAGAAGAAGAAGAAGAAGGGCAACGTCGCGCGACAGGAGGCATCTCTTGTCGCCGCGGCGGAGCGCAAGCCAAAGCGCGCGCCTGCGGAGGGCGCGTCCAACCACTTCGAGAAGAAGCTCGAGGAGCCCTGTCCCAACCACGCGTACCCTGTCAAGCATGCCCTCAAGGACTGTGGGCTGCTCCGCAAGTTCCCCACCGGTAGCTCCAAGAAGGCGGAGCGCGACGACCCGCCGCCCAAGGGCGGCGACGATGACAAGGGTGGGGACGACGATGCCTTCCCCACCCTGAAGGCTGCCTCATGATCTTCGGGGGACCGGAGGCCTGCGCGCCGCGAAGGCAGCAGAAGCTCGTCCGCCGCGAGGTCTACGCCGCGGAGCCGGCCGTCCCCACTTTCCTCAAGTGGTCCGACTCCGCAGTCACGTTCGACCGCTCTGATCACCCGGAGCACGTGCCCCGGCCGGGGCGCTACCCGCTTGTCGTCGACCCCATCGTCGGCAAGAAGCGGCTCTCCAAGGTTCTCATGGACGGGGGCAGCGGCCTCAACATCCTCTACGGAGAGACTCTCGACGCCATGGGGATCAGTCGGGACCGCGTCCGACCGACTCGGGCGCCGTTCCACGGGATCGTCCCCGGCAAGCATGTGGTGCCGCTCGGGCAGATCGATCTGCCCGTGACCTTCGGCACCGCCGTCAACTACCGCACCGAGACGCTGACATTCGAGGTGGTGGACTTCCCCGGGGCGTACCACGCTGTACTCGGGCGGCCGTGTTACGCGAAGTTCATGGCCGTCCCCAACTACACCTACCTCAAGCTGAAGATGCCGGGCCCCAAGGGGGTCATCACGGTGAGCACGTCCATCCAGCGCGCCTACGAGTGCGACCGCGAGGCCTGCGAGGTCGCGGAAGCACTTCTGCATAAGGACGAGCTCTCGGCTGCCGCTGCGACGACGGAGGAGGCCGGGCCCGACTGCAAGAGCACGACCGGGTTGTTCGACCCGGCCAAGGACATCAGGAGATCCCGCTCAACCCGGCCGACCCCGACAGCAAGACCGTGCGCATCGGCACCGCGCTTTCCGACAAATAGGAAAGCGCGCTCGTCGACTTCCTCCGAGCCAACCAGGACATATTCGCGTGGAAGCCCTCGGACATGCCGGGCATCCCGAGGAACGTCGCCGAGCACTCCCTGTGTATCAAGCCGGGCTCTCGCCCGGTGAGACAACACATGCGTCGCTACGACAAGGAGAAACACAAGGCCATCGGTGAGGAGTTATCGAAACTCTTAGCTGCTGGGTTTATCAAAGAGGTGTACCACCCTGAGTGGTTATCCAATCCTGTACTTGTGAAAAAGAAGAATGAAAAATGGCGGATGTGTGTTGACTATACGAATCTCAATAAGGCGTGCCCAAAGGATCCGTTTCCTTTGCCGCGTATTGATCAAATCGTAGACTCGACCGCTGGGTGCGAAACCCTTTGCTTTCTCGACGCGTACTCTGGTTACCACCAGATCCCGTTGAAAGAATCCGACCAGCTCGCGACTGCGTTCATCACTCCGTATGGTGTGTATTGTTACGTGACAATGCCGTTCGGGTTGAAGAACGCCGGGGCAACGTTCCAGCGGTGCATGATCAAGTGTTTCGGCAATCTCATCGGTCGGATCATCGAAGCATATGTGGACGACATCGTGGTGAAGTCCAAGAAGACCGACGACCTTGTCGCCGACCTCGATCAAGCTTTCCAGAAGCTGAGGGCGTGCGGCATAAAGCTGAACCCGGAGAAGTGCGTCTTCGGAGTTCCGAAAGGTTTGCTGCTTGGGTTTTGCGTCTCGGAACGCGGCATCGAAGCCAATCCTGAGAAGATCGAAGCTATCGCGAAGATGGGTCCCATCCAGAACCTAAAGGGCGTACAACGCGTCATGGGATGCCTCGCGGCTCTGAGTCGGTTCATCTCCCGACTCGGGGAGAGAGGTCTGCCATTGTATCGACTGCTCAAGAAGTCGGAACACTTCGTTTGGAGCCCCGAGGCCCAAACCGCGCTCGATCGGCTCAAGACAGTGCTATCGAACGCACCTGTCCTGACGGCCCCCACCGAGCGCGAGCCTCTCCTCTTGTACATCGCCGCAACCACCCAGGTGGTCAGCTCGGCGCTGGTCGTGAGAGGAGTGAGCCGGGACATGCTCTGAAGGTCCAGCGACCGGTATACTTCGTCAGCGAGGTCCTGTCCGACACCAAGACCCGCTGGACTCAGCTGCAGAAGCTTTTATACGCGGTCGTCATTACTAAAAGAAGCTTCGTCATTACTTTGACGCGCATCCGATCACTGTGGTCACCTCCTTTCCTCTCAATGAGGCGTTAAGGAGCAAAGAGGCCTCCAGCAAGGCCGCGAAGTGGGCCCTTGAGCTCATGGGACAGGAGCTCGAGTTTGCCCCACGCACCGCGATCAAGTCGCAAGTGCTCGCGGACTTCGCTGCTGAGTGGATCGAGGTCCAGCTGCCACCTGCGCCTTGTTGGTCGTTTGTACGCACCCACTTATATACCGCAAGAGGACGGTGTACAGTTGTAGCACTTTTTCCCTTAGAGTATTCCAAGGTTTAATATCGAACCACAGAGAACAAGCGGGACTTAAACTATTATTTAAACTACTAAATTAATATGGCAAAGGTGTGTGTGGAAAGGGTGGTTAACAGCTAGAGATGAAAGGGCCTGCGGTTGTATCAAGGTTATGAAAAGGATTCTCTCCTATGGTTTGGGGTACTGGCATGCAACTCAGGTCATAGTTCAATTGATAGGTTTAGTATTCTACAAGACATGGTGGTTTCGTTCGCCCCGATCCTGTCACGACAAGGTACTAATAGCTCCCCACTGGTTTCTTGCACTATGTAATAAACACGTATTGATCGGATACGAGTTCAAAGCATCACATAGACCAAACACATCAAAAGAGTATTGTAAGCGTGAGAGTTACATAACCAGATTTCCCTCGCCACGGAGAGAATATGAGATCTACTCACGCATCATACTGCAACACATGAACATGGGTACAGTAGGATGCAGGATTTTGGCATGGTCCCACAGGTGCCGATCGGCACGGCGGTGTGCCGGTCGGCACAGTCTTCCTTTTTGGTGGTGATGATCGGTGATCGCCGTCTTCGCCGCCACAACCTTCAACCTAGGTCAAAACCTCTGTATGTCTGTCTCTCTCTACTTCGCGACTAAGATATCCTCTTTATAGTCTCTTTCGGTTGTGGGCTGGATTCCACCGACTCCGACTCTGATATTTCTTCTGGGCATCATATTCTCCGAGTGGGCTTCAAGTTTGGGGCCCGACCTCCATGGTGCCGGTCGGCACACAGGCCGTGCCGACCGGCACGGACTCCAATTTCCTCGTTCTTGGGGCCTCCGGCAGCTCTTTACTTGTAGTCTCTTAATTTTCACCTGTTTCCTGCAAATCTTCCGAATACACAGAAACTACGCATATATATGATAATGGGGGTTAATTGTTAGCAATTATGACATAATAAAGTATTAAAAACACCATATTTGTCATATAAAATGTGCACCTAGAAAGCACCAACAGCTCCCCCACACTCAAATCATTGCTAGTCCTCGAGCAACACGGATCAAGAAAATCATCACCGTGCTTTCGTCATGTCAAGAAGCAAAAACTCTCACAAGTCTTCAACTTAGCCATTGTCAATCATCTCGTCGAATTAGTATCCCTCCACAGGACTTTCTCTCGATTTTTGAAAACAATTTCACCTCAAAACTTGAGTCGACCAAATCAATCACAAGGCTTATCAAACGAATATTTTTGTCTCCCTTCATATCAAGTAAGAAGAATGCAAAAGCTTCAGACTTCACTCAATCGCTCAAATGTATTTCCTTCCCTCTCCTATTCTACAATATAAGGCTCTTTTGTGGATCTTGGAAAGTAATATAACCAAATTGAATCGAAAGAACAACTAAGTCAACAATTCGCTCAATCATGCCTTCTAAAAGGGAGTTTTCATCATAGGAATTCAGAGTATAAGCACAAGGATCAAGGGAAAAGGAAACAATCGAGAATGAATGAAATAGAATTAAGAAGGGATCAAGCCTGAAGCATATACAGATCTTTTTAGAATTTTAACTCTTTCTGCAGTCTGCTTCCTTTGATATTCATTATTCTCTTTCTTTTTGACCATTCTCCTTTATTTTTCCTTTTGTGCCGATCGGCACAGGCTTGTGCCGGTTGGCACCTGACCAATTTAATTCTTTTCCTTCTCTTTCTTCTTTTATTTCCTTGCAGACTGCTATCAGAGCATATTTTGGATTGAAATCTGTTTATACTCCACATTTGCTTGTAGGTTGTATCAAGGAGGAGGGAGAAACGATGAAATATCGGTTTTTGGGTAGAAAGAATTTGATGATAGATGGCTAGCAAACTGAGATGAACAAATGAAACTTCTCCCTTCTAGCTTAGTCGTAATCAAGAGCAAAGAGTTGACAAAGACGTCTTCCTATCAAAAGGTTTATGTGTAGGCTTCTCTCATCTCATTTGGCTTAGTGTAATAGGTACAAAATCAAATCCTTAGCTACATGCTTCAACTTATGATGATAGAAGGGGTTTTCGAAAAGTGGGTATATAAAGCCAAGCGATTATTCAATGAACTCAAGTAGATTGGCAAAACGATCGTCAAAAACAAAATCAAGAATATGGGGTAACACATCGATTCGACAACTAACACTAACTTTATTCAAGACATTGCAATAATTCTTGACCTCGAAACTTAACTAAGCACACATCTCAAATCTCTCTAAGAAAACTCTCACACTTTCACACCCTAACTCAAACCATACTAAATCGAAGCAAACGACCTTAAGAAGTGTAGGGGCGAATCCCCCACACTCAAACCTTGCAATGTCCCTATTGCAAAAGAAAAACGACTAGACCAACCTAATCTGAAATTGCCTCCTCAACATGCTAAAGATGCTTCGAATGTTCCTCATGAGAAAAGAGTAATCCGCCGCGGCCATGCTCTCTATGTCATCAATCCTTATATCAATGTCCCGATGGTGCCTATAGCATCTCTCCATATCATAATAGAGACGTTCGATGTTTCTTCTGCAGATTGGACAACAGTTGGCAGGACGATCATGACGTTCATCTCGCAGGGGCGAGTTTCTGTCAAAACCCCGAGGTGCCGGTCGGCACGGCGACCGTGCCGATCGGCACGAGGCACCATTCACCTGATAACGCGGTCCTGCACTTCCTTGAGCTCCTGCAAGGCCTCCTGTAGCTCCTTCTGCACTGGGTGGTTCGGAATTAGTAGGTTCTGGCTCATCTTCCATTGGTTCCTCCTCGGGATCTTCTTCCGGATCCTCTTCGGGATCTTCTTCATCCTTTGCAACAAGATTAGCTAATGGGTGTTCATGTGCAGGGGATGCCTCTATAGCTCACTGATTCCGAGGTATATCTTGCTCTTGGCTTTGAAGAAAGACGAGCGGAACGCCGAACTTCCTCTACTTCTTTTGATCGCTTAGGGTCTGGCTCATCATCAGAGGAATCATCAGATATTTCAACGAAATTCACAACCTTGACGTCGTGCCGATCGGCACAAGGACCGTGCCGGTCGGCACGCCTACCGTTCCTTGCAAAATACGCTTCTAGATCTGCCAGGTTGCGTGCTCTCCTCTTTGCAGCATTGTCCCTGTCAATACGCCTCTGAATTTCATCATTGATCTCTTTAGGGGTCATGCGCCCTTTAGCAACGGGAAAGCCATCATCAAAGACGAAAGTCGCAGGGATGCATTCAGGATCTGCTAGATAATTCTCAATCTGCCTCTGATGGTCTTTCATACAGTAAAACACTTACATCCAAAACCTCTGGTGTTCTTGTGCAGAATCTTCTCTTGGAGGTCTTCCCAGTCGGTCAGGACGCGTGGTAGTGCACTGTGCCGATCGGCACCTTGCGTGTGCCGGTCGGCCCATCTATCAGGATTCCTTCCATCGTTCAGCCTAGACCTATGGATGGTCAGAAAGCAGTCTTTGTCTAACTCTTCTTTCTCGCTATCAGTAAGGATCGATTCAAAGGTGATAAGATCATCATATGTCAAAGGACGTTCCATAGCGAGAAGTCGATCCATTGTATACCTATCGGAGACCGGTGTGCTATCATCAACCTTGGATTTACCTTTGCGTACTAGCACTTCTCTAACCTTCTTCCGAAGGGCTTCATCCATCTCCTTCTTCTCTCTATTGAACGCGTCCGCTTCACTCTTCATCATCCATCGTTGCTTCAGGTGTGACCAGACGATTGGATCGTCCTCGGTGGGGTTAAGGCTCCTGTTGCTCTCCCATGGCAGAGTTGGGCTCATTGGCGAAAGTACGGCGCCGTGCCGGTCGGCACCGTCGGCGTGCCGATCGGCACCGTCGCCTCCGCTTCCGGTTTCGCCGCCTTGCATTGTTTTCTGCTCTAGGGTTTGGTGGGAACTCCGGCGGCGCTCGATTTGTTTGATGATGAGATCCGAGACAACTCCTTCATATATATATCCATAATTCTCTTGGTCGAACCGGACTCTATCTCTTAAATTTGGAAGTCACCGAAGCATGTCTTGGAGGAAGGGCAAAACTCGACTCAAAAACGACACGGACTCTCCCGTGCCGATCGGCACATGCTGTGCCGGTCGGCACGGAGGCAAAGTTGCCTCGAACGACTCAATAAAATCAAAGAAACACAAAACACACAGAAAAACAGTAAATACAACAGTGCTTTTGTTTTACGTCGTTAAGCTCGACCACCCAATCACTCAATTCACATAATATATATCAAATGACTTTAACTCAAAAGTGTCGGGTTCAAGATATACCTTTAGTCGTTGGCCATTCACCGTATATGTATTTTGCTTTCCATCCATGATGACAACAGCTCCGGAAGGGAGAATTTTATGAACAAGATACGGTCCATCCCATTTGCTTTTCAATTTGCCTTTACCGAATAACCGAAATCTTGAATTGAATAGTAGCACTCTATCTCCTTCATGAAATTCCTTTTTCAAAAGCTTCTTATCATACCACTTCTTTGTTTTTCTTTATAGATTGCTGCACTCTCATAAGCCTTTAAGCGCATTTCCTCGAGTTCACTAATTTGAATCTTTCTTTTTACCGCAGCAGCATCTAAATCCAAATTCATCTCTTTGATTGCCCAATATGCTCTATGTTCTAACTCTACAGGCAAATGACAAGTCTTTCCATAGACGAATTGATAGGGTGTCATACCTATTGGTGTTTTGAACGCTGTGCGATAAGCCCAAAGTGCGCCATTCAACTTGTTTGACCAATCCTTTCCTTCTCTTGTAACAATTTTCTGGAGAATTCCTTTCAACTGTTTATTAGAAGTTTCTGCTTGGCCATTGGTCTGTGGATGATAGGCTGTCCCAATTCGATGCTCAATACCCATCTTCTTCAAAGCTTTAGTAAACTCATGTCCGGTAAAATGAGTTCCACCATCTGTGATAATGACTCTAGGAACACCATATCTTGGAAATATGCACTCATTCAACATCTGCTTGGATTCACGAGTTGTACTGACTCGGCATGGTATTGCTTCTACCCACTTTGAGACATAATCCACAGCAACCAAAATATATTCATAACCATGAGAATTAACAAACGGTCCCATGAAATCCATGCCCCAAACATCGAATATATCAACTTGCAAGTTATACTTCAAAGGCATAGCATTACGAGCATTAACGTTTCCAATTCTTTGGCATTGAGGGCATCTAGCTACATACCTTTTCGCATCTTCATGCATCGAAGGCCAATAAAATCCACTAGCCCATACCTTTGCTTGTGTTCGAAAGTGCCCATAATGTCCACCATACTCAGATGAATGACACTTTTCCAATATGCTTTCGCGTTCGTCGCGAGGTACGCACCTTCGAACAGCTCCATCTTCACAATATCTGTATAAATAAGGATCATCCCATATGAATTTCCTCATTTCACTGGCAATCCTCCTTTTTGAATTCTTGCTACAATCATCTAGCTTCCCTTTGAATCCATTTATGATGTCTTGCATCCATGATTCTCGATGATCCTTAACTCGAAATAGCTGCTCTTGCGCCATGGCATCACCAATGCATCCCTCCTTGTTCTCAAGCGTCAAACGAGACAGATGATCTGCTACTGAATTCTCAACCCCTTTCTTGTCTCTAATCTCCAAATCAAATTCTTGTAACATCAAAACCCAACGAAGCAATCTAGGTTTCGACTCCTTTTTAGAGACAAGATATCTAATAGCAGCATGATCCGTATAAACAATGACCTTAGAATTGAGGATGTAGGATCTAAATTTCTCAAAAGCAAATATAACAGCTAGCATCTCTTTCTCTGTTGTTGTATAATTAATCTGGGCTTCATTAAGAGTTTTACTAGCATAGTAGATAGCATGCACTTTACCTTCTTTTCGTTGTCCAAGAACCGCTCCTACTGCATAATCACTTGCATCGCACATAATCTCAAAAGGTAAATTCCAATCCGGAGGTTGCATAATAGGTGCAGAACATAATGCTTCTTTCAACTTCCGGAAAGCAGTAAGCCTTTCATCATTCATCTCAAATTCAACATCCTTTTGCAGCAATTCTGTTAATGCTTAGCAATCTTTGAATAATCCTTCACAAATCTGCGATAAAAATTTGCATGTCCAAGAAAACTGCGCAGTGTCTTAATATCAGTAGGTGGTGGCAACCTTTCAACTGTGGATATTTTAGCTTTGTCTACTTCAATGCCCTATTAGAAATAACATGCCCCAAGACAATCCCTTCGGTTACCATGAAGTGACATTTCTCCCAATTAAGAACTAAATCCACTTCTACGCACCTCTTTAGTACTTTCTCTAAATTTGCTAAGCAGTGATCAAAATCAGTACCATGAACAGAGAAATCATCCATAAATACCTCCATAATGTCTTCAATGAATTCAGCAAATATAGCATTCATGCATCTCTGAAATGTAGCCGGTGCGTTGCAAAGACCGAATGGCATTCGCCGATACGCATAAGTTCCATAAGGACAAGTGAAAGTAGTCTTATGCTGATCTTCAGGTCTAACAGGAATTTGAAAGAAACCACTATAACCGTCGAGATAGCAAAAATAAGAGTTCTTGGCTAACCTTTCAAGCATCTCATCGATGAACGGTAATGGATAATGGTCTTTCTTTGTAGCGGTATTCAGTTTCCTGTAATCAATGCACATTCGCCATCCTGTAACTGTCCGTTGAGGGATCAACTCATTATTCTCATTAGGCACAACTGTGAGTCCTCCTTTCTTTGGCACGCAATGCACTGGACTCACCCATTCACTATCAGCAACTGGATAAATCATTCCTGCATTAAGAAGTCTCAGCACTTCTTTCTTCACAACTTCCTTCATGCCCTCTTTCAGTCGTCGCATGCCTTCAACGACTGGCTTAGCTGATTCTTCAAGATTGATCTTATGTGTGCAAAAAGCTGGACTTATTCCTTTGATATCATCAAGACAATATCCGATCGCCTTCTTGTATTTTCTCAGAACAGCAAGCAATCGTTTTGTCTCTTTCGTCATTCAAAGCACTATTGACGATGACGGGATAAGTTTTATCTTTGCCTAAGTATTCGTATCTCAGACCGTCAGGAAGTGGCTTCTGTTCTACTTCTGGTGCTGCACCAGGATCCAGATTACCCAAAGGCTCAAATTGAGGATTTTCACCTCCGTGCCGGTCGGCACCGCCACTGTGCCGATCGGCACAAGGGTCGTGGCCGGTCGGCACCGTCCTGAATCTCGGCCTCTTCTCTGTCTGACTCTTCAAACAGTTGTTTAACGGGTCTGAGTATCCTGTACTAATTTCTTCTCTTTTTCTGTGAAGAATTCTTGAGAGAGGGTGGGTCGTCACTTTCTTGAGCGACGGGTGGGTCTTCGAATTCAAAGAGGACTTCCTCTCCGCCCAGAGTCAATTTGAGGTGACCTTTTCCAGCATCGATAACAGCTTGTACAAGCTTTAAGAAAGGTCTTCCAAAATAATATCTTCACTCCTACTTCACCTTTATCAAGAACAAAAATATCCACCGGAATAGTATTCTTTTTTACCTCGATGTTCAGATCTTTGATAACTCCCAGTGGTTTGTTCTCCTTCCATCCGCCATGATTAGCTCAAGCTCGGTTCCTAGCAATCTTCCTTTTATGTCATAAGGCATATCCATGAATGCTTCATACGTCATCAAACTGACGCGGGAACCAAAATCACATAATGCTTTAGGAAAGCTTCTATATCCAATCTCGCACGGTATGTAAGGATCAACTTCCGTTCGTTCCGTAAGGCCAACTGCATATACTCCGCACAATCCTTCATACGGCGATGGGACAAAACAACTATCAAATAGCTTCTTTGCTTGTTGAACCTCCATCTGATCAATTTCCATATCGTCCTTATATAACTTCCCCAATACTTCTCCAATGACGACATTATCCAGTATTTCCGAAGTTCTAGTGTCTTTAGGGAAGTTATACTGAACTCCTGTAGAAGAGGCATACCTTGGATCATATGTTCTCTCTCATACTTAGCAGATTTGAGCTAAATCTATAGGGATCCAATCCAATGGTTCAAACTCGTCCAACGGTCTAGCGTTGCTCAAGGTTGGATCTCCTACTGGTCTTGGAAATTTATTCACGAAGCTGTTCTCGTGCTCCTCTAATATTGCAGCTTCAGTCTTGGAAATCCCTTTAACAGCGGCAGCGTGCCGGTCGGCACGGAGCTGTGCCGGTCGGCACCAAGGGCTTCAGTGTGCCGGTCGGCACAGATGCCGTGCCGGTCGGCACCTCCTCCAATCTGGGTCTTTTCAGATCGCCTTGCGCTGGTTCTTCTTTCTTACTGTTAATCCCACTTCGGATACTGTACAGCTTTCCGCTTCAGCTCTCAAATCCAAAGAACCTTTTGCTAGCGTCGACCCTTCAGGGGAATTGGATCTTCTTGGAATTCTTCCCAATGCCTATGCATAGCTTCAGTCTTTGATATCTTACTCAAAAGATCCAGACCTGCAGTAGCTAGCAGTCAAGTCGAGGAAACTCCCTCCAGCTGAACTATCCAAATGCATCCTGGAGGTTCCTTCAAGAGACATGTAGAATGTCTGAGCAGTCAAGTTATCATCCATGCCCAAATCGGGGCCTTGCTTCAATAAAGATTTGAAGCGTAACCATGCTTGCGTGAGGGTCTCTTCTTTCATTTGCTCGAAGTTAACCACTTCTCTTCTCAGTTTCTGCACCTTCGGAAGCGGGAAGAAATGCAAACAGAAATTTCCTACAAGCTTATCCCAGTTTCCCTTAGCTTCACGGGCTGCAGATTTATACCAATCTTTGGCTCTTCCATCTAGAGAAAATGGAAATAGCAACCATTTGTACCAATTCTGAGGCACTCCCTCATGCTTAAAGGTCTGACAGAGAACTTCTAGATCTTGCAGATGTGTGTACGGGTTCTCGTCCTTCGTCCCAGAGAATTTGCTGTTCTCGACCATTTTGATGATGGTCGGGTTGAGAACGTATGACGAAGCAGTGACTTTCTCATCGGAAGTTTGTGGAATCAGCAATCCCGGAGACGGTAGTGAATGCTCCCTAACCGTATGAGCCGGTTCAGGAGTACCCATCCTGAAAACAGAAAGAAAACACAAAAACAAACTAGAAAAGAGAGGATTAGAGGTTAGTAGAATAAATAAATAGTAAAAGAACTGGCTTGTTCCCCGGCAACGGCGCCAGAAAACGTGCTTGTTGGTCGTTTGTACGCACCCACTTATATACCGCAAGAGGACGGTGTACAGTTGTAGCACTTTTTCCCTTAGAGTATTCCAAGGTTTAATATCGAACCACAGAGAACAAGCGGGACTTAAACTATTATTTAAACTACTAAATTAATATGGCAAGGTGTGTGTGGAAAGGGTGGTTAACAGCTAGAGATGAAAGGGCCTGCGGTTGTATCAAGGTTATGAAAAGGATTCTCTCCTATGGTTTGGGGTACTGGCATGCAACTCAGGTCATGGTTCAATTGATAGGTTTAGTATTCTACAAGACATGGTGGTTTCGTTCGCCCCGATCCTGTCACGACAAGGTACTAATAGCTCCCCACTGGTTTCTTGCACTATGTAATAAACACGTATTGATCGGATACGAGTTCAAAGCATCACATAGACCAAACACATCAAAAGAGTATTGTAAGCGTGAGAGTTACATAACCAGATTTCCCTCGCCACGGAGAGAATATGAGATCTACTCACGCATCATACTGCAACACACATGAACATGGGTACAGTAGGATGAGGATTTGGTGTGGTCCCACAGGTGCCGATCGGCACGGCGGTGTGCCGGTCGGCACAGCATCTTCCTTTTTGGTGGTGATGATCGGTGATCCCGTCTTCGCCGCCACAACCTTCAACCTAGGTCAAAACCTCTGTATGTCTGTCTTTCCTCTACTTCGCGACCAAGATATCCTCTTTATAGTCTCTTTCGGTTGTGGGCTGGATTCCACCGACTCCGACTCTGATATTTCTTCTGGGCTTCATATTCTCCGAGTGGGCTTCAAGTTTGGGGCCCGACCTCCATGGTGCCGGTCGGCACACAGGCCGTGCCGACCGGCACGGACTCCAATTTCCTCGTTCTTCGGGCCTCCGGCAGCTCTTTACTTGTAGTCTCTTAATTTTCACCTGTTTCCTGCAAATCTTCCGAATACACAGTAACTACGCATATATATGATAATGGGGTTAATTGTTAGCAATTATGACATAATAAAGTATTAAAAAAAAACAATAATTTAAAAACACATATTTGTCAATATGTGCACCTAGAAAGCACCAACACGCCTGTCGAGCAAGAGTGTTGGAACATGTTTTTCGACGGCTCGCTGACGAAAAGAGGCACCGGAAGTGGCTTCGTGCTCGTCTCGCCACTCGGGTCCCGACTGCGCTACGCAGTCCGACTCAATTTCCCTGCGTCCCATAACGTGGCGGAATATGAGGCACTTGTCAACGGGATGAAGGCGGCGATCGAACTCGGCGTCAAAAGGCTGGAGGTCTTCGGCGACTCCCAGCTTATCGCCGATCAGGTGACGAGCGAGTCTAATTGCTCGAACCCCAAGATGGCGGCGTACTGCGCTGAGGTGCGGCGACTCCAAGAAAAGTTCGAAGGCTTCCAGGTCAGCCACGTACTTCGCCGCTACAACGAAGAAGTGGACGGCCTCGCGAAGATGGCCTCCAATCGGGACCCTGTTCCTGTCGGTGTCTTCTCCCACGACCAGCACAAGCCGTCGGCGCGTGAGGCGCCAGCCACACCCACGACGGACGCTTCCACGACCCAATCAGACAGCGCCGATTTCGCCACAGCGCAAGGTACGTGCCCCCCTCTCGGAGATGACTCGGGTCGAGCCGTTTTCGCCATCCCGACAGCCGATGAGGCACACGGGGGCTCGGGCCCGACTGCCAACGAGGCGGTCGGTGGCTCGGGAGCTGCGCATGGCCCGGTGTCCGACTGGAGGACCCCATTCCTCGACAGCTTACTCCGAGAACAACTTCCTGCCGACCAGACGGAGGCGAGACGCCTCGCGCGTCGTGCCAAGTCATTCGTCATAGTCGACGGCGAGCTCTACAAAAAGAGCCACTCGGGAGTGCTTCAGCGCTGCATCCCCATCGAGTGGGGCAGAGAGCTACTGTCCGATATCCACGCAGGCGAATGCGGCCACCATGCGGCCCCGAGGAGCCTAGTCGGAAAAGCGTTCCGGCACGGTTTCTACTGGCCCACGGCTGTGTCCGACGCCACCGAAGTAGTACGCGGTTGCAAAGGGTGCCAATACTACGCTCGGAGGACCCACATGCCGGCGCAAGCCCTTCAAACCATACCCATCACCTGGCCGTTCGCCGTCTGGGGATTGGACTTGGTCGGGCCCCTGAAGAAGGCGCCCGGGGGCTACACGCATCTGCTGGTAGCCGTCGACAAATTCTCCAAGTGGATTGAGGCGCGACCTCTCGTGAAGATCAGGTCAGCAGAGGCCGTGCGATTCTTCACCGACATCATTCATCGCTTTGGAGTGCCGAACTCCATCATCACCGACAATGGAACTCGGTTCACCGGCAACGAGTTCCTTGAATTCTGCGACGACTACAACATCCGGGTCGACTAGGCGGCAGTCGCGCACCCACAGGCCAACGGCCAGGTCGAGAGAGCGAACGGGATGATCCTGCAATTGCTCAAACCGAGGATTTTCAACAAATTGAAGGCCCATGCCGGCCGATGGGTGAGAGAGTTGCCTGCGGTGTTGTGGAGCCTGCGCACCACACCAAGTCGGGCAACAGGGCAAACGCCGTTCTTCATGCTCTCCGGAGCATAGGCGGTGCTCCCGACTGACATCGAGTACGGCGCTCCTCGGGTTCGCGCCTTCAACGAGGAGGCCAACAAAAGATTTCTCGAGGATGCCCTTGACCAAATCGATGAAGATCGGGAGGTCGCCCTCATGAGATCCGCCAAGTATCAACAGGCCATGCGCCGCTACCACAGACGACGAGTCCGCGGCCGCTCGTTCAAGGAAGGAGACCTAGTTCTCCGACTGGTGCAGAGCAACAAAGATCGACACAAGCTGTCACCGCCATGGGAGGGACCGTTCGTCGTCGCTGAGGTGCTACGTCCCGGAACGTACAAGCTCATGGACTCGGAAAGCCAACTCGTCGCCAACGCCTGGAACATCGAGCAGCTACGTCGCTTCTATCCTTAGCTCTGTAAATTCGTTTGTTGTCTTTCTGCCGATGCATCAACATCAAACGAACTCGGTGTTTTCTTTACACACCTCTTGGACAGCCGCCTGGGTGCGCTCCCCTCGGAGGCTCCACCCGGCGGGTGTGGCTTTGTGCCGCGTCGATTTTGTATGCGCTAGGAGCGATGCTCTTAAGAGAAACAACGCAATTCGACTAAGAGCGGGCCTCCACGAACGCAAAACCGACGTCCTAAAACTCGAAGTGTGACGAATTGCAGCAAAAATCGTGAGCCCCAGATATTGGCTTAAGGCTCGGCCAGTTCGATCAAGGGCACCCGACGCCCCAGCGGATAGGGTCGGCCCAAGCGGCTGGCCGGAATTGAGTCGATCTTCTGAGATCACGAGTGCCAGAGGCGACTCGTCACACGAAAAGAGTAAAACGAACGAAAAACTTGCGAAAAGCGAAACGAAAATTCATATAAACAAACGGGCGCGCATGCCCGCATCATTGTTTACAAAATAAGGCCCCACACGGGCCCGACTCCGACTGCCACCACCTAACCTACTGATTTTCACCCTCGCCACGGCGCGAGGGGATCATGTCCAGGTTGTCGTCGGCAAGATGGCGCGCAAAGGGAACCACGTCTTCCTCGATCCGCTCCAAGTCGGCCTCACTACAGGAAGGCTCATAGCCTCTCGCCAGCACGTCGATCTTGAAGTGGTCTCCGTAGTGACTCCTCGACACGGCAAAGGCGAGCCGAACCCCGGTCCGGAGGCACTCCTCCTCCTGCATGCGAAAGTAGGCGGGGAGCCCGGCCACCTGCGGGATCACAGATGTGGCGTCTGGTGGGCGCGGCACGCCGATCTCATTGCAAGCGATCTCCATGGCCTGTCGCAGCAGATCAAGGTCCGCCAATGCCGTCTGCGACTGCACCTGGAGCTCCTGTGCGTCTGGCCAAAGCAACAGAATCAGTCGCTCAATCTAAAGGAGGCAAAAGTCGGCACGGTGGGATGATTAAAGAACAGGTAAACTGACTCACCCTTCAGCTCCTTCTGTGTCTTCTGGAGCTCACCGGTCATGTTGGTCAACGATGACTGGGCGGCGACCTTGAGCTCCCTCTCCTTGCTTAGCGCTGACTCAGCGGCCGCCGCCCTCTTTTCGGCGGCCTCGGCGCGCTGAGTGGCTTCCAACAGCGCCTTGTCGGCGGCGGTCCGGAGTCGACGCTCCTCTTGCAGCTCTTGCTCCTGGGCCTTCGCTTGCTTCTCCGCTGTCTCGGCGCGCTCAACCATGTCGCACAGCACCAACTCTGCGTCCGCGGCCCTCTTCTCTCCGCCTCCTTCGCTGCCTTCGTCGCGGCCTCGGCGGCCTCGGCTCGGCGGCGGATGGGGTCGGAGACGCCGCAGCGCGCGCGCCAGCTCTTCGCCTCGGGCGACGTATTCCTTCAGCTGGTGCCGGATGAGGTTCGACTTGAGCTTGCTGTTGGCGAGCAGGGTCTGCGGAAAGCAAGAGAAGTCGTAAGGCAAAAAGGCGAATACGATGAACTTCCAAAACAAAAAGGAGAAAGGGGGAAGAGAGATCTCCCACTCACGTCGAGAGGAACCCGAGCGTTCATCATCAGCCTCTTTGCGGCGTCAACCTCTGTCGCGACCGATGCCTTGATTGTATCCAGCCTGCTGAAGGTGTGGGAGAGCTCCTGGGCCATGTACGCCCAGGCTTTCGACTCCGACGAGTCGACCACGGGAACCGGACCCTCCGGCGTGTCCACCAGTACGTCCGGCCCCCAGCCGGTCCGCGCGAGACGTTGGATCAGCGGCACGCCGGCGGCGGCCGCGTCCCAGCGCGGATCGCCGGCCGCACTCCCCGGCTGGGAGGCGGCTCCCGGATGGGCTCCGGATGGGCTCCCGCAACGTTACCGGCGTCACCGGCCCTCGACGACGACGACGGGCTCGACGTCGGACGGACCTCGACGGTCCGACCCCCTGCGTCGGCGACACCTTGCGCACGCGGTGGGGCGGTGCCAGGCCGTGGCTCGCCAGTCCGACCCTCGGGGTCGGGGGCTGCGCTCGCGACGGGTGCGGAACCCTGTCGCGTCGCCGCGCCGTCGACCCTCGGCGCGTCGCGCTCCCGCTCCGTCCCTCCGGCGCTGCTACGACCTCCGGCTGCCTCCGCGTGGTGTCATCCTGCCGTGGAGTGGAGCCCCCCTGGCTCCGACTCTGCTCGGCGGCAAGACGCAGCGCCTTGTGAGGGCCCAGCTGGGTCCCGTCCCATTTCGGGGCAGGGCTGCAAGGACGCATGTCGTTATCAGAAAGAAGGCGAACAAATGCAAGTCAAGCGGCAACAAAAGGCATGACAAAACAAACTTACACGTCGGATCGCTTGCGCTTCCGCGCGGGCCTGATCAACGGGCGCCGCGAGCCTTGTCCGGCGGCCCGCACGAGCCGCCGCGTCGGGGGTAGGCTCTCCGCCTTCCCGCGCCCCCACGACGGGGGTCGGATGAGGCACGCCGGGCCCCTCGGGCGGGATCGCCCCCCGCGCGACCCCGGCTCGGCCGTCCCCGCGCCGTCCGGGGGCGGCCGGCGACGTGGAAGTCGTCCCGGCAGGGGAGGAGGTCCCGGCCGGAGCGGCAACGGCAACAAGGACATCAAGGCTCCCTGCCGCCGCCGTCGACATCGCGCGCGACCGTGACCACGTCATCAGGACCGATCGATGGGGGCCCCTGGCCCTCGCCGGCGATGTCGCCCGCCGGAACCGACTGCGCGCCGTCGTCATCAGGGATGACGTCGTCGATCCACGCGTCGTCGTGGTGACCGCCGTCACTGGCCTCCCTGCTGCTGTGGTCAAGCGCCGAGTCCGTGTCGAACTCGAACTCGGTGTCGACCGTTTCGCCTCTCCGGCGACGACGCGCCCGGTCTCTCCTTCTCTCCTCGTAGGCGTCCTTCCGGGCCTTGCGGCGATCCTTTCGCCACTTTGTCCTCTCGCCGTGGGCGCGGTTCACCGCCCGCCGGTCCGTGTCCTCGGGCACGGGGGCTGTTGAGCGCCGAACGGCTAACCCCGGCTGCGCCCAAAGGGAGAAGTAAGGATGCCGCAGTCAATTATCTTTAACAAGCCAAGTACAAATCAGCCAAGAAAGTGGGGGGAAGAAACTTACAAAGCGAATCGCGTCGGCGTGCGGCAGCGCAGCGGGGTGGCCCGCGACGGGCCACTCGAACTCGTTGTCGACGAAGTGCAGGGCGGACTTGCCGGCAGCCTCCGACAGCCGCGCCCCAATCTCACGGTGGCTCAGCGGCTCGCCAATCGCCATTGCCGTCCCCCGAACGTCGGCGTCCGGTGTCATCTCCCACATGGGGAGCGCGCGACGCGTCAGCGGCAGCACGCGGATGCTGTGGAAGTGGCCGGTGATGCCGACCATCGACACCCCCCGGTCACGCAGCACCGCCACGGCGTCGATGAGGGGTTGGATCGCTGCAATCTCCCTCGCTCCGAGGCCCCAGTGCCAGCAGTCAGGGGCCCCGGACAACCGGGCATTGGTGAACTTAGGGAGCGGGCCGGTGCGCTCGTTCTTCAGGTAGAACCACCGATCGTGCCACCCAGAGTTAGAGGAAGTGTGCACCCACGTGATGTAGCCCGACGCCCGCTCCACGCGGAGACGCAGGCTCGCGGAGCCCATGAGCGGGACTCGCCCGCGGACGGGCTGGAGCGACGCCCTGAAGAAGTACCTCCACAGATCGAAGTTGGGGGGAATGCCGAGGTAGGCCTCGCACAGCGTGATGAAGCCGGCGATGTGGCCGATCGAGTTGGGATTGAGGTGCTGAACCTCGATCCTGTAGTAGCCCAGAAGCCCGCGGAAGAAGGGGTGCGCCGGCACCCCGAATCCGCGGGAGTGGAAGTGGAAGAACGAGACGATGTAGTCGTCCGGCGGAGAAGGCGACCGCTCCGACGGCACCATCCACTCCACCGCATCAGAGAGCGGGCGAAGGAGGCCCTTCGTGACCAGCCCGCGCAGCAGTTCCGGCGCCACCACCGACTCCGGCCACTCGTCTCCCTCCTCCGCCATCAGATTCAACGGGACGAGGGGCGCGAACGACGCCGGGATCGAATCGACCGACGGCGGTTGCGGATCGGACGGCGAATGGTGGCGAATGGGGCGAGAAGCAGCGCGGAGCGAGGGGAATCAAGGCGATCGCAAAGGGAGAAGAAAGGCGAACAGTAACGGGCGATGGAGTATGCGAGAAGACTCCCCCGGATAGGTATGGCCTATTTATATGCGCCGGACCGACGCGGTGCCGTTTCCCGCCTTAAATCTCGCGTCCCTTCGTTTTCCTCCGCCCTAACGTATGCAGGTGAAGAAAACGCACGCCTCTTCTCTGCGTCTCGTCCAAACGCCGCGCCTCTAGATCCGCGCCGGCGAAGCGACGCGACGCCTCGCGTCCAACGCCTCACGGGCCCAACCGGTAGGGAAGCCGGTTTGGGCCCTCAGGTAAAAGCGGCTAGGAGCTGTAAACGCTTCCGACGGCCCATTCCCGGCCCAAGAGTTCGAAGGCCGGCCCAACGGGTTCGACGGCCGCTCTGGGCCAAACAAGAGTAAGGGGTAATCAAAGGGGGGCACCAGCGGCCAGTACCCGTATGCGCGAAGCGTATGGGCCCCTGTCGAATACGTCCGAGTCCGAGGACGAAATAAGCCCATGGTTTGCTCATCGAGAGCTGGCAACGAGCCGCCGAGACCGGTCGAACGGACTCGGAACTAAATGGGACAATCTCCCGGATCATATGGCACTGACCCCCGCTGGTCTCAACCGGGTCCCCGGTAAGGGCAAACCGGGGTGCCACTCGAACAAACCCGTTTGCAACTCAAATGGCACCGCCCATCGAACCATCGAGGAATGGCGCGGGCGGCCCCGATCCTCCATCCTCCCGACAGGATGCGGAAGGACAAACGAACAAAGTCGAAACCGTCTTCGGCTGGACCCCCGAAACGATCGGGGGCTCGAAGGCACGCATTCGCACAAGAGACCAACAGCGTGGTCGCATCGCAAACTAAAACGGGTCTAAATAAGCCTCTTTATTCCATGGATTTCTGTGTACAAAGCTGATCGAAAGATCGTTAACAGGGAAAGAGATTACATTGGTCCATGAATCCATGGATTGGCCACAAGTGGCCGGATAAGCAGGCCTAGAGGCCCGTACTAGATCCACCCGCAGCAAAAACTCCTATGAGTAGGTGGAACCAGTATGTCGACGCCGGGGATTCTACCTCGAGGGTGGCGGTGCTCAATCCAAGGCCACGTAATCCTCGCAGGAGTGACTCCTACTACGCCAAGGGTTGACGGAAGCCCATCTAATCCTCGCGGGAATGACTCCGAGTCCGGTGGGCTGCGCCAAAACAGGACGAAAACCTGCGGTGGCGCCGGCGAGCACCGGTCAAACGTCGACGGCCGGCCTGGGTCGTTGGGCTCGAGTCATTGTCTCCTCCCTCATCGGAGGAAAGGATGATGACCTCAGGCCTCTCCGACTCGGGCGCCGAGCTCCCGGCTACCGGATCTGGAGGCACCACCGCAAGCGGAACCGCTTTAACCACCGGAACCAGATCTTGGCAGGTGCTTGGTGGTGGAGGAGGCAAAAAGCGCGAAGCAGGGGTAGAGGGTACGACGCCCTCTCCTCCTCCTCCTCCCTTTGAGCCTCCCTTGCGTGAACGAGATTTCTGGCGCTTAGACATGATGAGTTCGAAAAAACCAAGCCAAGGATGCGGCCCTATTTATAGGCGCGTCACGCGGTCTAGCATGAGCCGGGTGCACAAGGAGATGGCTGCGGAAGCCAAAGAGCACTACCCTGCCACATCGACGCCATGTGGATAAGCCCAACACAACGCGACAAGCGAAGGAAAAGCGGAATCCCACTACAGTCGGCCCGTGGGCTGCAGGCTTCGGCGGCCGCGCCCTCTGGATAAGGTTAGGGAGAGATCCGCCGGGCACCAGTTTACCCGCCGGATCAGTGCACTCCCCCCTCGGACATAAGAGGAGGTCCGGGGGCTCAGTCATCGCGGCTACAGGCAAACGACACAGCCCGCTGCAACGTCACACCGAGAAAGCTTGAGAAAAGCCTGGAAGCTAGTCTCCTACTAGCTCCCAGCCTCGGGGGCTACACCCGGCGGGTGCGCTCGCGCGCACCCGCCGGCGAAGTGAATGGCCACGTCCGGCAGCCGTACCAGTCCCGACGACAGCACGGCGCTCTCGTCAGGACTCGGGGGCTACTGTCGGGTACCCATTTTCTAGGTACCCTATACAGTATACATACGGAGTATCAATGCACGGAAGTTGACCGAGACCCAAAGGCCTTGTATACAGCTGAGTGACGGAAAGCTGCGCCCGTGTGGTGGCCCAGTGGGGCGAAGGACGCAGCAACGGCCTTTTGCCCACAAAAGCCTTTGTTCCTCACGGCCTGCTAAAGGCCCGGGCACACTTGGCTGCATGGGCACGGCCCTCCGCCCAGGACTGCGATTGGTCCAGCATGAAAGGAGCCCGGCACGGACGTGGCAGCGAACCCGACTCCCCGCGGAGGGAGTCGGGCGCCACGGAGTCGAGCGACTCCTCCGACCAAACACCGGCCAGCAGCCGTTCGCCGTCCATGTGCCCCGACAGTGGTCGGGATCGGCGGAGGGCCTCGACCCGAAGCGAACCCGACCATTCCGGCCGGGAAATGAGCTCGGGAGCGGCGCGGGTGCGTGAGTCAAACTCAGGCGTACGGCCGGCCAGTTTCGGATAAGAAGACGCTCCATATCCACTCCTGGACGGCGCAAAAGTGCACTATGCCTGACGTACGGCGGAGTGGGGGCGTCGCATCCGGATCAGGCGTGGAACGGCGAATGCATGCATCAAGTACGCTATACAGTAGCAACTGTGCGCGAAATGACCGTCGCCCAACTCCACAGGTACTGACAGCGCATCGACAGCGAATAACAGTGCGGATCAGGGAACGGGCGCTCCACAGCGCCCAGATAAGACACGGACGACGTCATCACACCACCTGGTGCGTAGATTGCGGCGGAAAACACCGGAGCCAGCGAAGACGGACCGACTCCATCTCCACCGCCTTTCAGCCCATCTTTACTTTCTTTTCTTTTTCTTCTTTCCTCCATCTGTAACCGTTCACCCTTGTCTTATAAAAGGGAGGATTGGGCCCGGGGGGAAAGAGAGCTCTTTTTTCACAAAAGGGAGAGTTCTTTGAGACACACACAGACACACAGAAACGAGACGGAGACTTGGGAGCGAATCCCTCTCTTGTCCACAGCTTGTAACCCCTACTACGAGCAACACGAGCAAAACCACAACTGGACGTAGGGCTTTTCGTGCCTGAACCAGTATAGCCCTTTGTGTCAAACGCAAACTTTCTGATCGCCGTTGAACCGCGCACAAATTTACTCGTCGGCCGGTTACTGAACGCCGACAGCGTCCAAACCAAGTTGGAGGCCCAATTGAAGTCGACTTCGGATCGGTTTCGGAATCCAGGAGCAGTCTACACTAAAACGGTCGTCCAGTTCGCATACGGGCTCGGTTTTGGACGTTCTTCATAGCATGGAAAGATAATTTGATAGCCTTTCTAATGGCGCCAGTCTCATGTCAAAATTCATCTGGAGTCATCGGGAATCGTCGAAACAAGTTAACGTCCAGAAACTGTCCCGGTGCTGCGCCACCGTAATCTGGCCTTTGGGCTTTGTATCGTGTTGGAGTCCATTAGGGGCGCGTCCAGGGGGTCTTGCACGCCCTAAGGTCCATATCTACAGTAGCCGCCGTCCGAGTTAGGGTTGGGTTTTGCTTAGATTATTCTGTCAATAACAGTTTCGCCGTTCATCGGTTTGGTTGCAATCTACTGTGTTCTTGCTTGTGTTCATCGATTCACAGGCAAGGATAAGCCTTCTTGGCGAGGTCGACCGTGCACCGCCGGTCGATAACCTGAGGAGACGTGGTACTGCGATTGCGGGGTTTAGAACGTGTTGTTCTGAAGCCGGATCGACGTGTGTCAAGTCTCCACCAAATCGAGAGTTATCAGAACCTTTCGGAAGATCGGGAACCCTAGTTCACATCATTATGCGAGTAAATTAAATTCATTAATTCCGCAAGCGCACGGATCACCATTGTAGCATTTCACCCGGGAGTATTCCAGGGTTATCGTATTTATATTTCCGCAGGGAAGTAGAGCGAAAGGAAGCTGAATAGTAACAATGCATTGCACAATTTGGAGAAAAACAATATATCAACTATACTTGAGACGGGGGTCTGGTTTGCATGATAAATATGGGTTGGCACACACCATCTAATCCTAAGTGATAAAAGAAATAAAAGCGTAGTATACATTTGAGAGAGCAACGAGATAGAGTCAAAACTTCCTCTGTGTTTATCTGTTATTTACTCTACCTAGCAGTCAAGTCTACAAAGATTATCTATTCTACCTAAGCTTATACACATACAAGTCATGTCGTTTCGGGGCACGCACGTGCTAGGATATGTGAACCGATGCTGCTAGTTCATCCTAGGGAACCGTTCGCTATAATAAAGACCCTGCCTGTCCAACCCAGACGTGGTGGATTACAGAGACCGGTGTAGCTGTCACATACACTCACGGCTACCATCCTCCGTGGGGTTGGGTGCCAAACATGCATAGGCCAAGCTCTAAGCTCCATGCTTACAACCCACCTAGAGGAACTACTCTTGATCAACGGAGCAGTCCTATCTAAGAATAGAGCATAGATTTCACCAAGCGCGGACGCCATCTCTGACGGAGGCACTCTCTCGTACTCTTTAGACAACAATCACGAATCCCACAACAAGACTTCTACGAGCACTTACTTTACGGAATAAATAAACTAAATAGAAAAGGACTACTAAAAGAAATAAATAAAGATAAAACTAAATATAAAATATATTGAATAAAATAATATCTCTAAAAGAATTAGGATACAAAGAGCTATACCAAAACTCCGAGAAGACTCCGGAAGCCCGAGAGAGCTCTCACTCTACTCTACTCTACTCTAACTCCCAAAGTAACTCCTAAACAAGAAGTAAACACTTGGATGAAGTGTGGTCCGAATTGATTCTGAGCCGGCCAGGGGTATTTATAGCTTGATCAGGACCAGGGGAGCTTTATAGTGGAAGGTTGAGTGGCGGGGCCGCCAAGGGAGGCCGGCCGGTCGCCCGATGTGGCGGTTCGCCACCGCCTTGCTCCTGAGCGTCTCTGATTGCCTCCTGGTGACGGTTGTCCAGTCGGTGGCGTCGTGGGGGCGGCATAGCTGGAGTAAGGGCCAAGTTTTGGCCCATTTAGCCCACCTTCTAGAATGGCGGTGGAATCTGCTGGGCTGGGCCTTCAATTATGCGTGGTGGACCAGTTTCCAGCCCACTGGAGGAAGCCCGGGGCCAATGGCCACCAGGTGGGGCCGGCCGGCCTATGGTGGGGCCAACCGGCCGGGGATTTCCCCTGGCTGGGCTCACTTTCCTCCATTATTCACTCCTGCATCCAAATATTCACCAAAACTTGTGAGTAGTGTTATTCCTATCTACTATGCACAAAATCTTGGTGATATGCTTTTATTTACCGGTAGGGTGACGGTCAAAACATGGTTTAATGACTGCCAACACCCAGACCGGTCCAGCCCGCGCGACAACGCGCATCGTCGTCCTCATGCGCCGCCGGTGGCATCGGCCGCCGCGGGGCGCGCACGGCCTGCTGCAGAGCCACACCACCAAGCCGTCCGACGCACCCTCCGCCGATCACTCGTCGATGTGCCACCGCCTTCAAAGCCTGGACCTGCGCACCGCTTTCCACGTCCACCGCCTGCACACGCCATCTCATTGTCGACCGGTCATCGCAAGCCTCCCGCGCAGCTTTGGTGAAGCTTCTGCCGCTGCATTTCCCGCTCTACAACGAGCCACTCCGAGCCAAAAGGCTAGTCCCGAGCCTATGTTGGTAGTTCTTATGCGTTTAATTAAATCTTATTAATTCCACAAGTTTACAGAACACTGTTAGCAGTCCTAAGGCCTCACAGACCGCTAGCGTATGGATACCAGTGTAGCTTTCACTAGGGAGTATTCTAAGGTATCATATTCTACACAGATCGCGAAGTGTACTACTACTCAAAATCTAAGCAGAACTACCATATAAGGGGCACAGAGAGACATAAATAAATGCAGTAAAGAGTGATAGTCCTCTGGCCAGGTAATCTAATGCAAGGGATTATATAACTGAGCAAATAGATAAGGGTCTTTCTCTATCATCTATTTCAGGGCACAGACGTGCCAAAGCAGCAACCCGATAACTAGGTTAAACTACTTTGGGGATCCGTTGCTATTCAGCCTCTATAGGTATTTACCCGAACGTGGTGGACTACAAAGCCCGGTATGCCTGTCACACATACTCGCGGTTACCACATCATTCCGTGGGGTTAAGCGCAATTTAGGGATAACTCTAAGTATAAACACCACGTTTACACCTATTGTTACTGCTAGCGATAGCTATGTGCTAACCTATGTAGTAAATAAATAAATACTTACTACATACCTGAATCTCATAGATAGATAGAGTAGAATACTGTTGACAGTCCTTAGACCGAGAATTTGATCGTCAATTAGCTCCATAAATAAGGAAGAACTGACACTCCTTACACACATTTTGTTATCAAATAACCTATTTCCACTTGTACTTCTAGATTCTGGTGTGCAGGTGGAAAACAGGGAATTCCAACACTTCTATAAAATGACGCTCAGCGCGGGAATATAATTCAAGGATAAAAGGCTCAGAACCCACCATAACATCAACTGAGGCCATACACCTGGAAAAGAGGCCTAAAGGCCATGGGGAGCCAACCTGCCAAAGCCCAGCCCAGGAGGCGCCAGGGCCAGGTCGGCTGACCCCAATACCTAGGTCGGCCGACCTGACGGGGTGGCCTCCTGGGCCCAGCTTTCTAAGGCGGTTTGCAACCGACCTTGTGAGGTCGGTTCCCCCTGCAGTCAATGCCATCAATGACTGGAACCGCCTCAAATCAACTGACCTTGGAGGGCCATATAAGGAGGGGTACCCCCCTCCTTTCAACACACACCAACACAAGAGACTCATTCCCTCCTCCACACATCAGAGCTAGAGGCTCTCTAGGTAGTGCTAGGTTGAGTAGTGGGCTGCCCTTTTGGCTTCCAAGTCCCTTGGAGAGTTTTGGGTATATCCCTTGTATCCTTTCCTCTTTGTAAGACTTGTTCTTTATCAATGGAATATCATCGTTCTTGTAGTAGTTATATGCTTATGCTAGTTCATCGTTCATCCTCGTTCTTGCATGAACGTTCTTCGTTCGTTCATGTTCGTTCATCGTTCATCGATGTTCGTTCATGATCGTTCATCGTTCGTTCGTCGTTCGTTCATACTTGATCGTCGGTTAACGATGATCGTTCTTCATCGTTCATCGTTCGTCGCTCGTTCTTGAGCGACGGACGCTTATGCATAACGAGGTGTTAGTTTTGATCCCTTGTCTAAGTAATCGCTAGTTGGAGCTAGTTGTTCTCCCCTGCTTAGTCATCGGGTCCATTGTCCTGCAAAGGTGCTCTAGGTTTATCGCCTTGCACCAGGTGCCTCGAGGGATCTAGAGTTGTGGTTAGTTACGCTAGCATGGTGCTAGGGCTTCCTTTCCACACCTTGGTTGCGTGTTCGTGTCCCACGGTTTGTAGAGGTAGGCGGCAGGTGGTGACAGCCCTGTCCGTCCCTTGTAATCCTCCATGTTCGGGCATGGCGTAGGAGTAAATAGGAAAGTCCGGAGGTCGGGGCCTGACCGCTGGATCTCCCGATGGTGGCTTTGTAGTAGAACAGCTTAGTCCTAGCCTGTGTCCAGCTTAGGCTATAGGTAGAAGCTTGGCACGCTATATGATGATGTACATTAGGAGTAGCAACCCTTTACTTAGTCTTAGACCTGCTTAGAGTTGCCTCTCGCCTTTTATCGGAGAGTGGAATTTCCTGCTCTGTGTGTCACACTATCATCATATCTATTTACACCTTACCCCTGCATTGGAATGTGGCTATGATATATCATTTGTAACACCATGAGTATAAGCATACTTGTCAACTACGTCTTCCTTTGGGAAAATATAAATAACAATACCCTGGAATACTCTCGGGTGAAATGCTACAACGGGTTATCCCTGCGCTTGCGGATTATCTTTTATGTTGAATACTAATAATACATTTCTAGCTCTTGCTGTTGGTTGTGGATTATTATGTATTTCCTAAGAAAGTAACTTAACCCAAGATATTTCTGGCGTCAAGCCGGGAATATTCGCTCTAGGCCTAACCAGCCTAAAGAGGTGTTTCCTGTTCGGTGTAAGAAATACCAACAAATACCTTACTTCATTGCTCAATAAATAACCTCCTTACATGTTACCTGGTCTGGAAGACTGGGGGGACTACTTCCAGGCGGAGCACATACCCGAAGCTTCGAAGAAGAGTCCCGACATCCCCCAAAACTTCCTCCCTCCTCTTGCCTCCCACTAACTCCCTACTTCTAAACTAACTCGACAGAGCTTCGCTTCGGAAAATGTATCTCAACTCAAGTGCGAAGGTGCGAGTTGTTCTGGAGCAAGCCAGGGGTATTTATAGGGTCCTTAGGACATGGGGTTCTTATAGCCGAAGGAGGAGTGGCAGGCGCGCCAAGTTAGGCCAGCCGACCTAGTAGGGAGGCCGGCCGGCCATTGATATTGGCGGTTGGCACCAGCGCCTTTTGGGTTGACGTCTCAGATTTGCTCCTGGTGTTGGTTTGGAGGTCGGCTACTTGCTGGGGGCGGCAGAAGTGGAGTAACCATCAAGTTTAGGCCCAAAAGCCCACTTTCTAGAATGTCGGTTTCTTTCCACCTGGGTTGGGCCTTTATTTGTTGTGTGGAGAATGTGTGCAGCCTACTGGAAAATATCGGGCTGTTTGGAGAAAAACATAGGTCGGCCGGTCTAGGTTGTAGGCTGGCCTGCAGACTTTTTCCTCCTATTGCCATGAATTTTTGTGGGTTGGCCCATTATGACCTGCCCAACATGATCCACGGTCTTGCTATGTGATAGGACATGTTTTTGAGTGTGTAATAAGCTTGTTTTCACCAATATTCCACGTGCAGTCACATAATTCACCCAAACTCGTGGAAAGTCATTAGTCCATAAAAAATATTCATTTTATGCTTGTTTGATGGCTTTTTATGAAATGGTTCTAGCGGTAAAAGTGGTCGTTAAGGACTGCCAACATCCCCCCAGAATTAGGTCTTTGCTCGTCCCGAGCAAAACAATTGAACGAAGGAAAAGGTCATCAAAGGAATATGGCAAAGTTATTTTGAAAGTTTCTTCAGGCTCACTATGTGGTAGTGGCTAAAGCTCATTGTCTTGAGAAGTTGAGAGATTGAATAGGAGTCAAAAGATTCTTCCAAACTCAAAATCCCTTAGGATGCAAAAACACTTCCCCTTCTTGAATGTCACAAAATTCAAAACATGAGTTGCTCATGGTGGTGAAAAAGCCTTTCTTCTCTCAAAGATATTTCCCTATTTCTAATAAGCTTGAAATTGGAGCTTGGTAGGGAGAGCACAAATCTTTGCAAAATATTGTAAGGTTAAGAAAGAATTGTAATGGGAGCATTGCATATCGTCCTCATGTTCAGCTAAAGAGAGAATGAATGCAAATGGGAAGGGAGAAAACGGACTCACACTGTGGAAGAATTTTGCTTTATGTATTTCCCCGGCATTTTTTTTAGCAAAGCAATAGTGCCCTTTTTTATTCTGACATTAGGGAACTCTCTCTTCTCTCTCTCTCTCTCTCTCTCTCTCTCTCTCTCTCTCTCTCTCTCTTTCTTCTTTTTTTTTTTTTAAGCAATGGAGTTCCCGAGATGTGTGAGGCAACTTTTGTAGCTCATATTCATCTTTTGATTCTTTTTTGTGCCTTGGGAGCATTTGAACATAAGAGCAAAAATTCTTTCTGATGGTGGTAAGAATGGATTTGCTTGGATTTTATTTAAGTTAGACCCTTACCAAGTTACTTATCTAGGCAGTGCCCTACATTAGATTGCCTGGCCCTAGGACTCTTTCGCTTACTGTTTTATTTATCTTTTTACTCATCTGTCTAGGGTTTAGGGTTTAGGGTTATTTAGGGTTTAGAGTTTAGGGTTATAGGGTTTAGGGTTTAGGGTTTAGGGTTAGGGTCCTACATTAGATTGCCTAATCAGGTCCTACATTAGATTTCCTGGCCCTAGGACTCTTTCGCTTACTGTTTTATTTATTTTTTTACTCATATGTCCGGACCTGATTAGATTCGAGATAGCACACTTCTCGTTCCTTGTGGATAATTACGATACCCTGGAATACTCCCGGGTGAAAGCTGCATCGGTATCCGTACGCTTGCGGATTTTATCTGTTAGGCTTAAGGACCGCCAACAGTGTGCTCCCAACACAGACAGAGATTTTAGTAGACAAGATGATCTGCTAAGTGTTCCGCACACAGAAAATCTTTTAACGGCTTTGTGCTTATACTGCAGTTCAAGTTGCATCTAGTTACCCAAAACACTTTTAAGTGTGCGCCTCTCTATTTGCAAAAGGGATATGTACAATTTGGAAAAGACCAATCTTGAAACCGGAAAAGTACTAGCATAACGGAAAGCGGAAAATTGTTATAACCACAGTACCTCGAATGTTAGAGCGTTGCAAGAGTTTGGAAGCAATGAAGCGATCTACCGTTGCATCATCAATGACGAGCACGTGAGGAGAAGCCATTTCCTACCTTAGAAGTCCACATTTCAGACATCAGATATGTAGTTGTTGATAGTGCAAAATTTGTTAAGAGAGATGATGCCTCAGAAAACATATTTGTACTGCAACTTGAAGATGCTGATGTTATCTTTTCAGATACAACAACTGAATATATCTTAAATAAATATTTTGCATGGCGAGCACTTGGAAGAGTTTGGAAGCAATGAAGCGATATACCGTTGCATCATCAATGACGAGCACGTGAGGAGAAGTCTGTCCTTTGGGTCACCTGTTGGAAACTTTTTTTACACCTTTACAACCCAGTTTGGGTATGGGTCACCATATAGGTGATGCGTTGGGGATAGCCTTATCCCTTTCACCCCAGCGTTCCCCCAACCATTTAACCCCTTTCCTGTCCCTCCCCCACTTCGCCGACTGCCCTGGCCCCCGATCCGCCCTCATCCACCGTGATCCGCCGCCATCTGCCATCGTATGGTGGCCGCACGCCCGTGAACCGCCTCACTGCGTCGGGTAGCCACCGCCTAGTACCGGTAAACCGGCGTCGGCTAGCCGCGACAGCGCAGCGTCTAGCTGGTGTTGCAGCGCATCTTGCCGGCGACTAGAGCCGCCACCCAAGCCCAGCGCAGGTGAGGCCATTTTCGACCTGCGTCAAATGCCGATTTGCTTTCTAGCTTTCACACATCCTGTGCTTCCCTCTCTGTTATGTGTTGATTCTTTTTCCTTAGTGATTTGGATATACTACGTTAGGCGATGATGATTTTCCCTTACAGACCATAAAACTCAGAATCAATCATACCAGTGTTGATTGCACAAATCTAACGTGAGTCTAATGCGACTTTATCCCATTGCTGATCTTGTTTTATGTTTTTTCTCTTCCCTGTTCTTGGTTTAAAATTTTGATTTGAGGCAATGAATTAGAGTCGCTGATGCACTTTTCAATAAATCTACATATAATCATGCACTACTTTCCAAACAAAAGTGAGTTTTTTCCTAAACTGAATTTCTTTACACAATATAGAATAGAAAATAATAATAATAATTTATTGGTGGAGTCCAGAAAAGCCAAATTATTGCTGCGGCAGCCTGTAATCTTGCAGTTCTTTTTTCGTTGACTAGGTAAGTGTGCTCCCAACGCAGACACATATTGTAGTAGACAAGACGATCTGCAAAGTGTTCCGCACACATAAACTCTTCTAACAGGTTTGGTGCTTATACTGCAGTTCAAGTTGCATCTAGTTACCCAAAACATTTTTAAGTGTGCGCCTCTATTTGTCAAAGGTATATGTACAATTTGGAAAAGACCAATCTTGAAACCGGAAAAGTACTAGCATAACGGAAAGTGGAAAATTGTTATAACCACTGTACCTCGAATGTTAGAGCGTTGCAAGAGTTTGGAAGCAATGACCGTTGCATCATCAATGACGAACACGTGAGGAGAAGCCTCAGTGCTAGCATTTCCTACCTTAGAAGTCCACATTTCAGACATCAGATATGTAGTTGTTGATAATGCAAAATTTGTTGAGAGAGATGATGCCTCAGAAAACATATTTGTACTGCAACTTGAAGATGCTGATGTAATCTTTTCAGATACAACAACTGAATATATCTTAAATAAATATTTTGCATGGCATGCTGTAGGATTTTTTTTTTGTAATGCATATTTTGTTGATTTGATAAAATCCAGACAGATGTTTTGCACACCGTGCAACAGATTAGATTTATGTAGAGGACATTTTCTTGATTGATTTGACGAAATCTAGATGGGTATCTTTAAATACAACACATGAATATATCTTACATAAATATATATTTTGCATGGCATGCAGTAGCCTAAATTTTTATAATGGATACTTTGTTGACTTGATTAAATCCAAACGGATGTTTTGCATAGCATGCAGCAGATTATATTTATGCTGTGGGCATTTTGTTGATCTGATGAAATCTAAATTGTTGTAGAAAAATTATAGTTATGGATATTTGTCATGTTAGCTAGAATTAAATAAAGGCTTTCGTGGTTACCAAATATGGATTGCTACAGAATGACACAATATCCTCACTACTATAAAAATACCAGTTGATGTTTTCAATTAAATATTTTGTCATGTGTTTCAATCACATAAGCGATTATGTTTTAACCACATAGTGATATATATTCTCTATTTGGATCAGAAAACCTTGTCCAAAGGAATAACTTATTAAGGGCAATATCTTTACATTGACAGAGTGATGCGTCTGCGAAGAGCCCAAGCAATCAGCCAAAAATACTACATGCGCCAAATGACATTAACTCGAGCATTTTGATCAAAAACTAACACATTCATGGCGAGGGCCAAAGTGATTGCCAGGAGATTCATTCGACCCACGTGTTGGCCACACATTCGAGTCCGTGCGATGTGTTGTCTCCGTTGTCGAATACGGATGTGGTCGGCATTAGACGTCGCGGAGCATCTAGAGGGTAAACATTTCGCGTGGAGCGGCTTGATTCTCTCCTATGGCTCCCATACCTTCCAGAATGAAACATGACAGGTGTATCTTAGTGGTTATTGAAACCAGAAAGGTATGTCGTGACTTGATGCCACATCCAGCGTGATACAACACACACAACATCAATGCTTGATGGTGGCTACGTAGACAGTAGGAGAAAATACGAAATACAAATGCTTTGATTCTAATTGTTTTGCAGTAAAACTATGCAGGATTCGGTATTATTTTTCCGGACAAATGCTTGACAAGAAATAGATACTATTAAACATATGTTATCTAAGTAGAACATTTCGCTCACTCACCAAAAAAAAACTATTATACGCATGGTTTTGATGAATAAATTAATTAATGTCTGCATGGTTGGACTGCACGATATTGTCGTGAAGAGAAGACTCGACAAGCCCCTTCACCATCTATAAAAGAGGGAAGGGGAAGAGCAACGAGAACGGAAAGGAGCAAAAAAACAAGTAGAGATCTTTTACCTTATTTCTCTCTCCTCTCGCAAGGGAAAAGGCAAGTAGAAACGCTATTGAATCTAAAGAGGAAAGTAGATCGCAGCGCTCAGGGTTCATCCTTCACGGAACATAGAGGTGCTATTGGCGGTAGGGTTTCAACACAAATGATACTTCGTTGCACAAAGCTAGGTTATGCTTCTTATTCAATTATATGTGTTTCGATCACATAAGCTTGGAAGTTTTAATCACATGATTATATGTGTACTAAGTTTTTATCACATAACCTTTTCCGGAGGAAAAAGTGATAACTGACAATATCTTTATTTGACAGAGTGATGCCTCCACAAAGAGCACCAGCAATAAGCCTGAAATACTACATGCACCAAATGGTTGTCGATAAGTGAAGTTGACTCCTATCAACAACTAACACATTCCTGCGGAGGGCCCAAGTGATCGTCTGGAGATCCGTGTGACCCAAGTTTTGGCCACACGTCTAACTGCGTATGATGGGTCATTCTCCACTCTCGGGTACAGATGCAGTCGGCATTGGACGGTGTTTGCTTGGTCAAAAAAATGTTGCAAGTTTGCAGCTGGGTTTATAAGGCAAAAAGTAAAAGAGAAAAACTATGTTGGCCCAACAGAGATAACCCAATTTGGAGACCCAAAAGGTGAAATGGGCCTTCGTGAACTTTAAGATACAAGACTAAAAAGAAGTATCTCCAATGGGACTCCATAATTGGATCTTTCTTCACCGCTCCGCCATCCCCAACCACGTCGCACGCCCCCGACACTGATGGTGCTGGTCCCCCTCCAATGCCAGCCACCGATCACCTCCACCACCTCACAATCCCCCGCTCTCTCATCATCGCCACCGCCTAATCCACCTTCCTACTCTACGCGCGCGCATACGACCTCTCCGCCTTCTTCACGATGGCCTTCATCGCGTCATCATCGCGGGATTTCATTTTTCTCCTAATTCCTTTTACCATTATTTCTCTTTCTCATGTTCCTATCATTTTTTTTATCTTGCCAGCCAGTCTACTAGGCTGAAATCTCCCTCTCTCGCCTGGGCTGCCATCTCCCTCTCGCGTGCTCAGCCCAGCAGCTCCACGGCCCACTGCGCCCAACTCCTCTGCCAGCACCCTAGCTCGCCGAGCATATAAATAGGACATAGACCCCATCCCGACCCCTTTTCGCATCACCCGTCGCCACGCATCGCCCCAAATCCCACGCAAAAGCCGCCGCTGTTCATTGTCTTCCTCGAGCTCGGTGAGGTGCGTTGCCACTTTGAGCCTCCCTCGCCTCTCCAGAAACGATGTTGAGTGTTTTCAATTAAATATTTTGTCATGTGTTTCAATCACATAAGCAATTATGTTTTAACCACATAGTGATATGTATTCTCTATTTGGATCACATAACCTTTTCCAAAGGAATAACTTATTACTGGCAACATCTTTACATTGACAGAGTGACGCGTCTGCGAAGAGCCCAAGCAATCAGCCAAAAATACTACATGCGCCAAATGGTACGGTCCTGGATCAGTGAGGTTGACTCGAGCATTTCGATCAAAAACTAACACATTCATGCTGAGGGCCAAAGTGATTGCCAGGAGATTCGTTCGACCCACGTGTTGGCCACATGTCCGAGTCCGTGCGATGTGTTGTCTCCGTTGTCGAATACGGATGTGGTTGGCATTAGACGTCGCGGAGCATCTAGAGGGTAAACGTTTCGCGTGGAGCGGCTTGATTCTCTCCTATGGCTCCCATACCTTTAAGAATGAAACATGACATGTTGTATCTTAGTGGTTATTGAAACCAGAAAGGTATGTCGTGACTTGATGCCACATCCAGCGTGATACAACACACACAACATCAATGCTTGATGGTGGCCACGTAGACAGTAGGAGAAAATACGAAATACAAATGCTTTGATTCTAATTGTTTTGCAGTAAAACTATGCAGGATTCGGTTTTATTTTTCCGGACAAATGCTTGACAAGAAATATATACTATTAAACATATGTTATCTAAGTAGAACATTTCGATGATGAAAATTGTTATATGCTCACTCACAAAAAAAAACTATTATACGCATGGTTTTGATGAATAAATTAATTAATGTATGCATGGTTGGACTGCACGATATTGTCGTGAAGAGAAGACTCGACAAGCCCCTTCACCATCTATAAAAGAGGGAAGGGGAAGAGCAACGAGAACGGCAAGGAGCAAAAAACAAGTATAGATCTTTTACCTTATTTCTCTCTCCTCTCACAAGGGAAAAGGCAAGTAGAAACGCTATTGAATCTAAAGAGGAAAGTAGATCGCCGCGCTCAGGGTTCATTCTTCACGGAACATAGAGGTGCTATTGGTGGTAGGGTTTTAACACAAGCGGTACTTCCTTGCACAAAGCTAGGTTAAGCTTCTTATTCAATTAAATATTTGACATGTGTTTCGATCACATAAGCTTGGAAGTTTTAATCACATGATTATATGTGTACTAAGTTTTTATCGCATAACCTTTTCCTGAGTTAAAACTGATAACTGACAATATCTTTATTTGACAGAGTGATGCCTCCACAAAGAGCTCCAGCAATAAGCCTGAAATACTACATGCACCAAATGGTTGTCGATCAGTGAAGTTGACTCCAATCAACAACTAACACATTCCTGCGGAGGGCCCAAGTGATCGTCTCAAGATCCATGTGACCCAAGTTTTGGCCACACGTCTGAGTGCGTACGATGGGTCGTTCTCCACTCTCAGCTACAGATGCAGTCAGCACTGGACGGTGTTTGCTCACTCAAAAAATGTTGCAAGTTTGCAGCTGGGTTTATAGGGTAAAAAAAAAAGAGAAAAACTATGTTGGCTATCTCCAACAGAGATAACCCAATTTGGAGACCCAAAAGGTGAAATGGGTCTTCGTGAACTTTAAGATACAAGACTAAAAAGAAGTATCTCCAATGGGATTCCATAATTGGATCTTTCTTCACTGCTCCGCCATCCCCAACCACGTCGCACGCCCCCGACACTGCCGGTGCTGGTCCCCCTCCAATGCCGGCCAACCATCACCTCATCCACCTCACAATCCCCCGCTCTCTCATCATCACCACCGCCTAATCCACCTTCCTACTCTCCACGCGCGCACGACCTCTCCGCCTTCTTCACGATGGCCTTCATCGCAGGACCCATCGCCACAGCCACGGCGGCCATTGTTGGTGCTTTCTAGGTGCACATTTTATATGACAAATATGGTGTTTTTAATACTTTATTATGTCATAATTGCTAACAATTAACCCCCATTATCATATATATGCGTAGTTTCTGTGTATTCGGAAGATTTGCAGGAAACAGGTGAAAATTAAGAGACTACAAGTAAAGAGCTGCCGGAGGCCCGAAGAACGAGGAAATTGGAGTCCGTGCCGGTCGGCACGGCCTGTGTGCCGACCGGCACCATGGAGGTCGGGCCCCAAACTTGAAGCCCACTCGGAGAATATGATGCCCAGAAGAAATATCAGAGTCGGAGTCGGTGGAATCCAGCCCACAACCGAAAGAGACTATAAAGAGGAGATCTTGGTCGCGAAGTAGGAGAGGGAGACAGACATACAGAGGTTTTGACCTAGGTTGAAGGTTGTGGCGGCGAAGACGGCGATCACCGATCATCACCACCAAAAAGGAAAACTGTGCCGATCGGCACACCGCCGTGCCGATCGGCACCTGTGGGACCACGCCAAAATCCTGCATCCTACTGTACCCATGTTCATGTGTTGCAGTATGATGCGTGAGTAGATCTCATATTCTCTCCGTGGCGAGGGAAATCTGGTTATGTAACTCTCACGCTTACAATACTCTTTTGATGTGTTTGGTCTATGTGATGCTTTGAACTCGTATCCGATCAATACGTGTTTATTACATAGTGCAAGAAACCAGTGGGGAGCTATTAGTACCTTGTCGTGACAGGATCGGGGCGAACGAAACCACCATGTCTTGTAGAATACTAAACCTATCAATTGAACTATGACCTGAGTTGCATGCCAGTACCCCAAACCATAGGAGAGAATCCTTTTCATAACCTTGATACAACCGCAGGCCCTTTCATCTCTAGCTGTTAACCACCCTTTCCACACACACCTTTGCCATATTAATTTAGTAGTTTAAATAATAGTTTAAGTCCCGCTTGTTCTCTGTGGTTCGATATTAAACCTTGGAATACTCTAAAGGAAAAAGTGCTACAACTGTACACCGTCCTCTTGCGGTATATAAGTGGGTGCGTACAAACGACCAACAAGCACGTTTTCTGGCGCCGTTGCCGGGGAACAAGCCAGTTCTTTTACTATTTATTTATTCTACTAACCTCTAATCCTCTCTTTTCTAGTTTGTTTTTGTGTTTTCTTTCTGTGTTTCAGGATGGGTACTCCTGAACCGGCTCATACGGTTAGGGAGCATTCACTACCGTCTCCAGGATTGCTGATTCCACAAACTTCCGATGAGAAAGTCACTGCTTCGTCATACGTTCTCAACCCGACCATCATCAAAATGGTCGAGAACAGCAAATTCTCTGGGACGAGGGACGAGAACCCGTACACACATCTGCAAGATCTAGAAGTTCTCTGTCAGACCTTTAAGCATGAGGGAGTGCCTCAGAATTGGTACAAATGGTTGCTATTTCCATTTTCTCTAGATGGAAGAGCCAAAGATTGGTATAAATCTGCAGCCCGTGAAGCTAAGGGAAACTGGGATAAGCTTGTAGGAAATTTCTGTTTGCATTTCTTCCCGCTTCCGAAGGTGCAGAAACTGAGAAGAGAAGTGGTTAACTTCGAGCAAATGAAAGAAGAGACCCTCACGCAAGCATGGTTACGCTTCAAATCTTTATTGAAGCAAGGCCCCGATTTGGGCATAGATGATAACTTGACTGCTCAGACATTCTACATGTCTCTTGAAGGAACCTCCAGGATGCATTTGGATAGTTCAGCTGGAGGGAGTTTCCTCGACTTGACTGCTACTGCAGGTCTGGATCTTTTGAGTAAGATATCAAAGACTGAAGCTATGCATAGGCATTGGAAAGAATTCCAAGAAGATCCAATTCCCCCTGAAGGGTCGACGCTAGCAAAAGGTTCTTTGGATTTGAGAGCTGAAGCGGAAAGCTGTACAGTATCCGAAGTGGGATTAACAGTAAGAACAGAAGAACCAGAGCAAGGCGATCTGAAAAGACCCAGATTGGAGGAGGTGCCGACCGGCACGGCGTCTGTGCCGACCGGCACACTGAAGCCCTTGGTGCCGACCGGCACAGCTCCCGTGCCGACCGGCACGCTGCCCGCTGTTAAAGGGATTTCCAAGACTGAAGCTGCAATATTAGAGGAGCACGAGAACAGCTTCGTGACTAAATTTCCAAGACCAGTAGGAGATCCAACCTTGAGCAACGCTAGACCGTTGGACGAGTTTGAACCATTGGATTGGATCCCTATAGATTTTAGCTCAAATCTGCTAAGTATGAGGAGAACATATGATCCAAGGTATGCCTCTTCTACAGGAGTTCAGTATAACTTCCCTAAAGACACTAGAACTTCGGAAATACTGGATAATGTCGTCATTGGAGAAGTATTGGGGAAGTTATATAAGGACGATATGGAAATTGATCAGATGGAGGTTGAACAAGCAAAGAAGCTATTTGATAGTTGTTTTGTCCCATCGCCGTATGAAGGATTGTGCGGAGTATACGCAGTTGGCCTTACGGAACGAACGGAAGTTGATCCTTACATACCGTGCGAGATTGGATATAAAAGCTTTCCTAAGGCATTATGTGATTTTGGTTCCCGCGTCAGTTTGATAACGTATGAAGCATTCATGGATATGCCTTATGACATAAAAGGAAGATTGCTAGGAACCGAGCTTGAGCTAATCATGGCGGATGGAAGGAGAACCAAACCACTGGGAGTTATCAAAGATCTGAACATCGAGGTAAAAAAGAATACTATTCCGGTGGATATTTTTGTTCTTGATAAAGGTGAAGTAGGAGTTGAAGATATTATTTTGGGAAGACCTTTCTTAAAGCTTGTACAAGCTGTTATCGATGCTGGAAAAGGTCACCTCAAATTGACTCTGGGCGGAGAGGAAGTCCTCTTTGAATTCGAAGACCCACCCGTCGCTCAAGAAAGTGACGACCCACCCTCTCTCCAAGAATTCTTCACAGAAAAAGATGAAGAAATTAGTACAGGATACTCAGACCCGTTAAACAAACTGTTTGAAGAGTCAGACAGAGAAGAGGCCGAGATTCAGGACGGTGCCGACCGGCACGACCCTTGTGCCGATCGGCACAGTGGCGGTGCCGACCGGCACGGAGGTGAAAATCCTCAATTTGAGCCTTTGGGTAATCTGGATCCTGGTGCAGCACCAGAAGTAGAACAGAAGCCACTTCCTGACGGTCTGATATACGAATACTTAGGCAAAGATAAAACTTATCCCGTCATCGTCAATAGTGCTTTGAATGAAGAAGAGACAAAACGATTGCTTGCTGTTCTGAGAAAATACAAGAAGGCGATCGGATATTGTCTTGATGATATCAAAGGAATAAGTCCAGCTTTTTGCACACATAAGATCAATCTTGAAGAATCAGCTAAGCCAGTCGTTGAAGGCATGCGACGACTGAAAGAGGGCATGAAGGAAGTTGTGAAGAAAGAAGTGCTGAGACTTCTTAATGCAGGAATGATTTATCCAGTTGCTGATAGTGAATGGGTGAGTCCAGTGCATTGCGTGCCAAAGAAAGGAGGACTCACAGTTGTGCCTAATGAGAATAATGAGTTGATCCCTCAACGGACAGTTACAGGATGGCGAATGTGCATTGAGGAAACTGAATACCGCTACAAAGAAAGACCATTATCCATTACCGTTCATCGATGAGATGCTCGAAAGGTTAGCCAAGAATTCTTATTTTTGCTATCTCGACGGTTATAGTGGTTTCTTTCAAATTCCTGTTAGACCTGAAGATCAGCATAAGACTACTTTCACTTGCCCTTATGGAACTTATGCATATCGGCGAATGCCATTCGGTCTTTGCAACGCACCGGCTACATTTCAGAGATGCATGAATGCTATATTTGCTGAATTCATTGAAGACATTATGGAGGTATTTATGGATGATTTCTCTGTTCATGGTACTGATTTTGATCACTGCTTAGCAAATTTAGAGAAAGTACTAAAGAGGTGCGTAGAAGTGGATTTAGTTCTTAATTGGGAGAAATGTCACTTCATGGTAACCGAAGGGATTGTCTTGGGGCATGTTATTTCTAATAGGGGCATTGAAGTAGACAAAGCTAAAATATCCACAGTTGAAAGGTTGCCACCACCTACTGATATTAAGACATTGCGCTGTTTTCTTGGACATGCAAATTTTTATCGCAGATTTGTGAAGGATTATTCAAAGATTGCTAAGCCATTAACAGAATTGCTGCAAAAGGATGTTGAATTTGAGATGAATGATGAAAGGCTTACTGCTTTCCGGAAGTTGAAAGAAGCATTATGTTCTGCACCTATTATGCAACCTCCGGATTGGAATTTACCTTTTGAGATTATGTGCGATGCAAGTGATTATGCAGTAGGAGCGGTTCTTGGACAACGAAAAGAAGGTAAAGTGCATGCTATCTACTATGCTAGTAAAACTCTTAATGAAGCCCAGATTAATTATACAACAACAGAGAAAGAGATGCTAGCTGTTATATTTGCTTTGAGAAATTTAGATCCTACATCCTCAATTCTAAGGTCATTGTTTATACGGATCATGCTGCTATTAGATATCTTGTCTCTAAAAAGGAGTCGAAACCTAGATTGCATCGTTGGGTTTTGATGTTACAAGAATTTGATTTGGAGATTAGAGACAAGAAAGGGGTTGAGAATTCAGTAGCAGATCATCTGTCTCGTTTGACGCTTGAGAACAAGGAGGGATGCATTGGTGATGCCATGGCGCAAGAGCAGCTATTTCAAGTTAAGGATCATCGAGAATCATGGATGCAAGACATCATAAATGGATTCAAAGGGAAGCTAGATGATTGTAGTAAGAATTCAAGAAAGAGGATTGCCAGTGAAATGAGAAAATTCATATGGGATGATCCTTATTTATACAGATATTGTGAAGATGGAGCTGTTCGACGGTGCGTACCTCGCGACGAACGCGAAAGCATATTGGAAAAGTGTCATTCATCTGAGTATGGTGGACATTATGGGCACTTTCGAACACAAGCAAAGGTATGGGCTAGTGGATTTTATTGGCCTTCGATGCATGAAGATGCGAAAAGATATGTAGCTAGATGCCCTCAATGCCAAAGAATTGGAAACGTTAATGCTCGTAATGCTATGCCTTTGAAGTATAACTTGCAAGTTGATATATTCGATGTTTGGGGCATGGATTTCATGGGACCGTTTGTTAATTCTCATGGTTATGAATATATTTTGGTTGCTGTGGATTATGTCTCAAAGTGGGTAGAAGCAATACCATGCCGAGTCAGTACAACTCGTGAATCCAAGCAGATGTTGAATGAGTGCATATTTCCAAGATATGGTGTTCCTAGAGTCATTATCACAGATGGTGGAACTCATTTTACCGGCATGAGTTTACTAAAGCTTTGAAGAAGATGGGTATTGAGCATCGAATTGGGACAGCCTATCATCCACAGACCAATGGCCAAGCAGAAACTTCTAATAAACAGTTGAAAGGAATTCTCCAGAAAATTGTTACAAGAGAAGGAAAGGATTGGTCAAACAAGTTGAATGGCGCACTTTGGGCTTATCGCACAGCGTTCAAAACACCAATAGGTATGACACCCTATCAATTCGTCTATGGAAAGACTTGTCATTTGCCTGTAGAGTTAGAACATAGAGCATATTGGGCAATCAAAGAGATGAATTTGGATTTAGATGCTGCTGCGGTAAAAAGAAAGATTCAAATTTGTGAACTCGAGGAAATGCGCTTAAAGGCTTATGAGAGTGCAGCAATCTATAAAGAAAAAACAAAGAAGTGGTATGATAAGAAGCTTTTGAAAAAGGAATTTCATGAAGGAGATAGAGTGCTACTATTCAATTCAAGATTTCGGTTATTCGGTAAAGGCAAATTGAAAAGCAAATGGGATGGACCGTATCTTGTTCATAAAATTCTCCCTTCCGGAGCTGTTGTCATCATGGATGGAAAGCAAAATACATATACGGTGAATGGCCAACGACTAAAGGTATATCTTGAACCCGACACTTTTGAGTTAAAGTCATTTGATATATATTATGTGAATTGAGTGATTGGGTGGTCGAGCTTAACGACGTAAAACAAAAGCACTGTTGTATTTACTGTTTTTCTGTGTGTTTTGTGTTTCTTTGATTTTATTGAGTCGTTCGAGGCAACTTTGCCTCCGTGCCGACCGGCACAGCATGTGCCGATCGGCACGGGAGAGTCCGTGTCGTTTTGAGTCGAGTTTTTGCCCTTCCTCCAAGACATGCTTCGGTGACTTCCAAATTTAAGAGATAGAGTCCGGTTCGACCAAGAGAATTATGGATATATATATGAAGGAGTTGTCTCGGATCTCATCATCAAAAAATCGAGCGCCGCCGGAGTTCCCACCAAACCCTAGAGCAGAAAACAATGCAAGGCGGCGAAACCGGAAGCGGAGGCGATGGTGCCGATCGGCACGTCGACGGTGCCGACCGGCACGGCGCCGTACTTTCGCCAATGAGCCCAACTCTGCCATGGGAGAGCAACAGGAGCCTTAACCCTACCGAGGACGATCCAATCGTCTGGTCGCACCTGAAGCAACGATGGATGATGAAGAGTGAAGCGGACGCGTTCAATAGAGAGAAGAAGGAGATGGATGAAGCCCTTCGGAAGAAGGTTAGAGAAGTGCTAGTACGCAAAGGTAAATCCAAGGTTGATGATAGCACACCGGTCTCCGATAGGTATACAATGGATCGACTTCTCGCTATGGAACGTCCTTTGACATATGATGATCTTATCACCTTTGAATCGATCCTTACTGATAGCGAGAAAGAAGAGTTAGACAAAGACTGCTTTCTGACCATCCATAGGTCTAGGCTGAACGATGGAAGGAATCCTGATAGATGTGCCGACCGGCACACGCAAGGTGCCGATCGGCACAGTGCACTACCACGCGTCCTGACCGACTGGGAAGACCTCCAAGAGAAGATTCTGCACAAGAACACCAGAGGTTTCGGATGTAAGTGTTTTTACTGTATGAAAGACCATCAGAGGCAGATTGAGAATTATCTAGCAGATCCTGAATGCATCCCTGCGACTTTCGTCTTTGATGATGGCTTTCCCGTTGCTAAAGGGCGCCTGACCCCTAAAGAGATCAATGATGAAATTCAGAGGCGTATTGACAGGGACAATGCTGCAAAGAGGAGAGCACGCAACCTGGCAGATCTAGAAGCGTATTTTGCAAGGAGCGGTAGGCGTGCCGACAGGCACGGTCCTTGTGCCGATCGGCACGACGTCAAGGTTGTGAATTTCGTTGAAATATCTGATGATTCCTCTGATGATGAGCCAGACCCTAAGCGATCAAAAGAAGTAGAGGAAGTTCGGCGTTCCGCTCGTCTTTTTTCAAAGCGAAGAGCAAGATATACCTCGGAATCAGTGAGCTATATAGAGGCATCCCCTGCACATGAACACCCATTAGCTAATCTTGTTGCAAAGGATGAAGAAGATCCCGAAGAGGATCCGGAAGAAGATCCCGAGGAGGAACCAATGGAAGATGAGCCAGAACCTACTAATTCCGAACCACCCAGTGCAGAAGGAGCTACAGGAGGCCTTGCAGGAGCTCAAGGAAGTGCAGGACCGCGTTATCAGGTGAATGGTGCCTCGTGCCGATCGGCACGGTCGCCGTGCCGACCGGCACCTCGGGGTTTTGACAGAAACTCGCCCCTGCGAGATGAACGTCATGATCGTCCTGCCAACTGCTGTCCAATCTGCAGAAGAAACATCGAACGTCTCTATTATGATATGGAGAGATGCTATAGGCACCATCGGGACATTGATATAAGGATTGATGACATAGAGAGCATGGCCGCGGCGGATTACTCTTTTCTCATGAGGAACATTCGAAGCATCTTTAGCATGTTGAGGAGGCATGGCATTTCAGATTAGGTTGGTCTAGTCGTTTTTCTTTTGCAATAGGGACATTGCAAGGTTTGGGTGTGGGGGATTCGCCCTTACACTTCTTAAGGTCGTTTGCTTCGATTTAGTATGGTTTGAGTTAGGGTGTGAAAGTGTGAGAGTTTTCTTAGAGAGATTTGAGATTGTGTGCTTAGTTAAGTTTCGAGGTCAAGAATTATTGCAATGTCTTGAATAAAGTTAGTGTTAGTTGTCGAATCGATGTGTTACCCCATATTCTTGATTTTGTTTTTGACGATCGTTTTGCCAATCTACTTGAGTTCATTGAATAATCGCTTGGCTTTATATACCCACTTTTCGAAAACCCCTTCTATCATCATAAGTTGAAGCATGTAGCTAAGGATTTGATTTTGTACCTATTACATTAAGCCAAATGAGATGAGAGAAGCCTACACATAAACCTTTTGATAGGAAGACGTCTTTGTCAACTCTTTGCTCTTGATTACGACTAAGCTAGAAGGGAGAAGTTTCATTTGTTCATCTCAGTTTGCTAGCCATCTATCATCAAATTCTTTCTACCCAAAAACCGATATTTCATCGTTTCTCCCTCCTCCTTGATACAACCTACAAGCAAATGTGGAGTATAAACAGATTTCAATCCAAATATGCTCTGATAGCAGTTTGCAAGGAAATAAAAGAAGAAGAGAAGGAAAAGAATTAAATTGGTCAGGTGCCGACCGGCACAAGCCTGTGCCGATCGGCACAAAAGGAAAAATAAAGGAGAATGGTCAAAAAGAAAGAGAATAATGAATATCAAAGGAAGCAGACTGCAGAAAGAGTTAAAATTCTAAAAAGATCTGTATATGCTTCAGGCTTGATCCCTTCTTAATTCTATTTCATTCATTCTCGATTGTTTCCTTTTCCCTTGATCCTTGTGCTTATACTCTGAATTCCTATGATGAAAACTCCCTTTTAGAAGGCATGATTGAGCGAATTGTTGACTTAGTTGTTCTTTCGATTCAATTTGGTTATATTACTTTCCAAGATCCACAAAAGAGCCTTATATTGTAGAATAGGAGAGGGAAGGAATACATTTGAGCGATTGAGTGAAGTCTGAAGCTTTTGCATTCTTCTTACTTGATATGAAGGGAGACAAAAATATTCGTTTGATAAGCCTTGTGATTGATTTGGTCGACTCAAGTTTTGAGGTGAAATTGCTTTCAAAAATCGAGAGAAAGTCTTGTGGAGGGATACTAATTCGACGAGATGCTTGACAATGGCTAAGTTGAAGACTTGTGAGAGTTTTTGCTTCTTGACATGACGAAAGCACGGTGATGATTTTCTTGATCCGTGTTGCTCGAGGACTAGCAATGATTTGAGTGTGGGGGAGCTGTTGGTGCTTTCTAGGTGCACATTTTATATGACAAATATGGTGTTTTTAATACTTTATTATGTCATAATTGCTAACAATTAACCCCCATTATCATATATATGCGTAGTTTCTGTGTATTCGGAAGATTTGCAGGAAACAGGTGAAAATTAAGAGACTACAAGTAAAGAGCTGCCGGAGGCCCGAAGAACGAGGAAATTGGAGTCCGTGCAGGTCGGCACGGCCTGTGTGCCGACCGGCACCATGGAGGTCGGGCCCCAAACTTGAAGCCCACTCGGAGAATATGATGCCCAGAAGAAATATCAGAGTCGGAGTCGGTGGAATCCAGCCCACAACCGAAAGAGACTATAAAGAGGATATCTTGGTCGCGAAGTAGAGAGAGACAGACATACAGAGGTTTTGACCTAGGTTGAAGGTTGTGGTGGCGAAGACGGCGATCACCGATCATCACCACCAAAAAGGAAGACTGTGCCGACCGGCACACCGCCGTGCCGATCGGCACCTGTGGGACCACGCCAAAATCCTGCATCCTACTGTACCCATGTTCATGTGTTGCAGTATGATGCGTGAGTAGATCTCATATTCTCTCCGTGGCGAGGGAAATCTGGTTATGTAACTCTCACGCTTACAATACTCTTTTGATGTGTTTGGTCTATGTGATGCTTTGAACTCGTATCCGATCAATACGTGTTTATTACATAGTGCAAGAAACCAGTGGGGAGCTATTAGTACCTTGTCGTGACAGGATCAGGGCGAACGAAACCACCATGTCTTGTAGAATACTAAACCTATCAATTGAACTATGACCTGAGTTGCATGCCAGTACCCCAAACCATAGGAGAGAATCCTTTTCATAACCTTGATACAACCGCAGGCCCTTTCATCTCTAGCTGTTAACCACCCTTTCCACACACACCTTTGCCATATTAATTTAGTAGTTTAAATAATAGTTTAAGTCCCGCTTGTTCTCTGTGGTTCGATATTAAACCTTGGAATACTCTAAGGGAAAAAGTGCTACAACTGTACACCGTCCTCTTGCGGTATATAAGTGGGTGCGTACAAACGACCAACAGCCATCCTCCTTCGCCGCCGCCACAGGGTCCAAGGACAGTGGGGGCCTCCTACTCGGCCGCTCTAAGCTGCACCGCCACCTCCTCAGCCACAGCACCTTCGCCAAGGTCTATCGTGCCAGGCTCTTTGAGGTAATGGCCACCAAGTCCAAGATCTACTTCATCATGCAGCTCGTCCATGTTTTGGAGGTCTTCGCCTCGCGCTCGCCCGACCGGCGCCGCTGCCACTTGCCGCCACCGCCACGCCCAGCGCTCCGCCGCCGCGCGCCCCGCACCAGCCCCAGATCCTCCCTGCCGTCGTGATGGGCCGGCGGTGGAGGGGACGCATCGGGGCAGAGCGTAGGAGAGGGGGAGGGGACACGTTGGGGCCGCAAAGGAGGAGCTCCGTGGCGGGGAAGAAGAAATTGGAGACGCCAGCGGACGGTTGGGTCGCGGGAGGAGGTGTTCCATTTTTGGGTCGCCAAGTCCTTGAATCCCAAAATGAATCTGTCCTTTGGGTCACCGGTTGGAAACTTTTTTTACACCTTTACAACCCAGTTTGGGTATGGGTCACCATATAGGTGACGCGTTGGGGATAGCGTTATCCCATTCACCCCAGTGTCCCCCCAACCATTTGACCCCTTTCCTGTCCCTCCCCCACTTCGCCGACTGCCCTTGCCCCCAATCCGCCCTCGTCCGTCGTGATCCGCCGCCGTCTGCCATCGTATGGTGTCCGCACGCCTGTAAAATGCCTCACTGTGTCGGGTAGCCACAGCCTCGTACCGGTAAACCGGCGACCCGAGGTTGAAACCCGTGTCGCCCCGGCGCTGGCGTCGGCTAGCCGTGACAGCACAGCGTCTAGCTGGTGTTGCAGCGCGTCTAGCCAGCGACTGGAGCCGCCACCCAAGCCCAGCGTAGGTGAGGCCATTCTCGACCTGCGTCAAATGCCGATTTGCTTTCTAGCTTTCACACATCCTGTGCTCCCCTCTCTGTTATGTGTTGATTCTTTTTCCTTAGTGATTTGGATATACTACGTTAGGCGATGATGATTTTCTCTTACATACCATAAAACTCAGAATCAATCATCCCTGTGTTGATTGCACAAAGCTAACGTGAGTCTAATGTGATTTTATCCCATCGCTGATCTTGTTTTATGTTCTTTCTCTTCCCTGTTCTTGGTTTAAAATTTTGATTTGAGGCAATGAATTGGAGTCGCTGATGCGCTTTTCAATAAATCTACATATAATCATGCACTACTTTCCAAACAAAAGTGACTTTTTTGCTAAAAAGAATTTCTTTTCACAATATAGAATAGAAAATAATAAAAAAATTTATTGCTGGAGTCCAGAAAAGCCAAATTATTGCTGTGGCAGCCTGTAATATTGCAGCTCTTTTTTTGTTGACAAGGTGAGTGTGCTCCCAACGCAGACACATATTGTAGTAGACAAGACGATCTGCAAAGTGTCCCGCACACATAAACTCTTCTAACAGGCTTTGTGCTTATACTGCAGTTCAAGTTGCATCTAGTTACCCAAAACATTTTTAAGAGTGCGGATATGTACAATTTGGAAAAGACCAATCTTGAAACCGGAGAAGTACTAGCATAACGGAAAGTGGAAAATTGTTATATCCACTGTACCTCGAATGTTAGAGCGTTGCAAGAGTTTGGAAGCAATGAAGCGATCTACCGTTGCATCATCAATGACGAGCACGTGAGGAGAAGCCTCAGTGCTAGCATTTCCTACCTTAGAAGTCCACATTTCAGACATCAGATATCTAGTTGTTGATAGTGCAAAATTTGTTGAGAGAGATGATGCCTTAGAAAACATATTTGTACTGCGACTTGAAGATGCTGATGTTATCTTTTCAGATACAACAACTGAATATATCTTAAATAAATATTTTGCATGGGGAGCACGTGCAAGAGTTCGTAAGCAATGAAGCGATCTACCGTTGCATCAACATTGATGAGCACGTGAGGAGAAGTCTGTCCTTTGGGTCACCAGTTGGAAACTTTTTTTACACCTTTACAACCCAGTTTGGGTATGGGTCACCATATAGGTGATGCGTTGGGGATAGCCTTATCCCTTTCACCCCAGCGTCCCCCCCCCCCCCCCCCCCCCCAACCATTTAACCCCTTTCCTGTCCCTCCCCCACTTCGCCGACTGCCCTTGCCCCCAATCCGCCCTCATCCGCCGTGATCTGCCGCCATATGCCATCGTATGGTGGCCGCACGCCCGTGAACTGCCTCACTGCGTCGGGTAGCCGCCGCCTCGTACCGGTAAACCAGCGACCCGAGGCGGAAACCCGTGTCGCCCCTGCGCGGGCATCAGCTAGCCGCGACAGCGCAGCGTCTAGCTGTTGTTGCAGCACGTCTAGCCGGCGACTGGAGCCGCCACCCAAGCCCAGCGCAGGTGAGGCCATTCTCGACCTGCGTCAAATGCCGATTTGCGTTCTAGCTTTCACACATCCTGTGCTTCCCTCTCTGTTATGTGTTGATTCTTTTTCCTTGATGATTTGGAATACTACGTTAGGGGATGATGATTTTCTCTTACATACCATAAAACTCAGAATCAATCATACTTGTGTTGATTGCACAAAGCTAACGTGAGTCTAATGCGATTTTATCCCATCGCGGATCATGTTTTATGTCCTTTCTCTTCCCTGTTTTTGGTTTAAAATTTTGATTTGAGGCAATGAATTAGAGTCGCTGATGCGCTTTTCAATGAATCTACATATAATCATGCACTACTTTCCAAATAAAAGTGAATTTATTGGTGGAGTCCAGAAAAGCCAAATTATTGCTGCGGCAGCCTGTAATCTTGCAGTTCTTTTTTCGTTGACTAGGTGAGTGCTCCCAATGCAGACACATATTGTAGTAGACAAGACGATCTGCAAAGGGTTCCGCACACATAAAATCTTCTAACAGGCTTTGTGCTTGTACTGCAGTTCAAGTTGCATCTAGTTACCCAAAACATTTTTAAGAGTGCGCCTCTCTATTTGTAAAAGGAATATATACAATTTGGAAAAGACCAATCTTGAAACCGGAAAAGTACTGGCATAACGGAAACTGGAAAATTGTTATAACCACTGTACCTCGAATGTTAGAGCGTTGCAAGAGTTTGGAAGCAATGAAGCGATCTACCGTTGCATCATCAATGACGAGCACGTGAGGAGAAGCCTCGGTGCTAGCATTTCCTACCTTAGAAGTCCACATTTCAGACATCAGATATGTAGTTGTTGATAGTGCAAAATTTGTTAAGAGAGATGATGCCTCAGAAAACATATTTGTACTGCAACTTGAAGATGCTGATGTTATCTTTTCAGATACAACAACTGAATATATCTTAAATAAATATTTTGCATGGGGAGCACGTGCAAGAGTTTGTAAGCAATGAAGCGATCTATTGTTGCATCATCAATGACGAGCACGTGAGGAGAAGTCTGTCCTTTGGGTCACCAGTTGGAAACTTTTTTTACACCTTTACAACCCAGTTTGGGTATGGGTCACCATATAGGTGATGCGTTGGGGATAGCCTTATCCCTTTCACCCCAGCGTCCCCCCGAACCATTTAACCCCTTTCCTGTCCCTCCTCCACTTCACCGACTGCCCTTGCCCCCGATCCGCCCTTGTCCGCTGTGATCCGCCGCCATATGCCATCGTATGGTGGCTGCACGCCCGTGAACCGCCTCACTGCGTTGGGTAGCCGCAGCCTCGTACCGGTAAACCAGCGACCCTAGGCAGAAACCCGTGTCGCCCCGGCGCGGGCGTCGGCTAGCCGCGACAGCGCAGCGTCTAGCTGGTGTTGCAGCGCGTCTAGCCGGCGACTGGAGCCGCCACCCAAGCCCAGCGCAGGCGAGGCCATTCTTGACCTGCGTCAAATGCCGATTTGCGTTCTAGCTTTCACACATCCTGTGCTTCCCTCTCTGTTATGTGTTGATTCTTTTTCCTTAGTGATTTGGATATACTACGTTAGGGGATGATGATTTTCTCTTACATACCATAAAACTCAGAATCAATCATACCTGTGTTGATTGCACAAAGCTAACGTGAGTCTAATGTGATTTTATCCCATCGCTGATCTTGTTTTATGTTCTTTCTCTTCCCTGTTCTTGGTTTAAAATTTTGATTTGAGGCAATGAATTAGAGTCGCTGATGCGCTTTTCAATAAATCTACATATAATCATGCACTACTTTCCAAACAAAAGTGAGTTTTTTCCTAAAAAGAATTTCTTTTCACGATATAGAATAGAAAATAATAAAAAATTTGTTGGTGGAGTCCAGAAAAGCCAAATTATTGCTGCGGCAGCCTGTAATCTTGCAGTTCTTTTTTCGTTGACTAGGTGAGTGTGCTCCCAACGCAGACACATATTGTAGTAGACAAGACGATCTGCAAAGTGTTCCGCACACATAAACTCTTCTAACAGGCTTTGTGCTTGTACTGCAGTTCAAGTTGCATCTAGTTACCCAAAACATTTTTAAGAGTGCGCCTCTCTATTTCTAAAAGGGATATGTACAATTTGGAAAAGACCAATCTTGAAACCGGAAAAGTACTAGCATAACGGAAAGCGGAAAATTGTTATAACCACTGTACCTCGAATGTTAGAGCGTTGCAAGAGTTTAGAAGTAATGAAGCGATCTACCGTTGCATCATCAATGACGAGCACGTGATGAGAAGCCTCGGTGCTAGCATTTCCTACCTTAGAAGTCCACATTTCAGACATCAGATATGTAGTTGTTGCTAGTGCAAAATTTGTTAAGAGAGATGATGCCTCAGAAAACATATTTGTACTGCAACTTGAAGATGCTGATGTTATCTTTTCAGATACGATATCAAAGAACAATAATGAGACATGGTTTGGTATCTTCAAATACAACAACTGGATATATCTTAAATAAATGTTTTGCATGGCATGCAGTAGGATTTTTTTTTTTGTGGTGGATATTTTGTTGATTTGATAAAATCCAAACAGATGTTTTGCATACCATGCAACATATTAGATTTATGTAGAGGACATTTTCTTGATCGATTTGACAAAATCTTGATGGGTATCTTTTTAATACAACACATGAATATATCTTACATATTTTGCATGGCATGCAGTAGGATAAATTTTTGTAGTGGATACTTTGTTGATTCGATTAAATCCAAACGGATGTTTTGCATAGCATGCAACAGATTATATTTATGTAGCGGGCATTTTGTTGCTTTGATGAAATCTAAATTGTTGTAAAAATTTATAGTTATGGATATTTGTCATGTTAGCTAGAATGAAATAAAGGCTTTCCTGGTTACCAAATATGGATTGCTACAGAATGACACAATATCTTCACTACTATAAAAATACCAGTTGATGTTTTCAATTAAATATCGTGTCATGTGTTTCAATCACATAAGCGATTATGTTTTAACCACATAGTGATATGTCTTCTCTATTTGGATCACATAACCTTCTCCAAAGGAATAACTTATTACTGGCAATATCTTTACATTGACAGAGTGATGCGTCTGGGAAGAGCCCAAGCAATCAGCCAAAAATACTACATGCACCAAATGGTATGGTCCTGGATCAGTGAGGTTGACTGGAGCATTTCGATCAAAAACTAACGCATTCATGCTGAGGGCCAAAGTGATTGCCAGGAGATTCGTTCGACCCACGTGTTGGCCACAAGTCCGAGTCCGTGCGATGTGTTGTCTCCGTTGTCGAATACGGATGTGGTTGGCATTAGACGTTGCGGAGCATCTAGAGGGTAAACGTTACGCGTGGAGCGGCTTGATTCTCTCCTCTGGCTCCCATACCTTCCAGAATGAAACATGACATGTTGTATCTTAGTGGTTATTGAAAACAATCTCAAAAAAAAAAAAAAAGGTTATTGAAACCAGAAAGGTATGTCGTGACTTGATGCCCCATCCAGCGTGATACAACACACACAACATCAATGCTTGATGGTGGCTACGTAGACAGTAGGAGAAAATACGAAATACAAATGCTTTGATTCTTATTGTTTTCCAGTAAAACTATGCAGCATTCGGTTTTATTTTTCTGGACAAATGCTTGACAAGAAATAGATACTATTAAACATATGTTATCTAAGTAGAACATTTCGATGATGAAAATGCTCACTCACAAAAAAAAACTATTATACGCACGATTTTGATGAATAAATTAATTAATGTATGCATGGTTGGACTGCACGATATTGCCGTGAAGAGAAGACTCGACAAGCCCCTTCACCACCTATAAAAGAGGGAAGGGGAAGAGCAACGAGAACAGCAAGGAGCAAAAAACAAGTATAGATCTTTTACCTTATTTCTCTCTCCTCTCACAAGGGAAAAGGCAAGTAGAAACGCTATTGAATCTAAAGAGGAAAGTAGATCGCAGCGCTCAGGGTTCATTCTTCACGGATCATAGAGGTGCTATTGGTGGTAGGGTTTCAACACAAGCGGTACTTCCTTGCACAAAGCTAGGTTAAGCTTCTTATTCAATTAAATATTTGACATGTGTTTCGATCACATAACCTTGGAAGTTATAATCACATGATTATATGTGTACTAAGTTTTTATCACATAACCTTTTCCTGAGGAAAAACTGATAACTGACAATATCTTTATTTGACAGAGTGATGCCTCAACAAAGAGCACCAGCAATAAGCCTTAAATACTACATGCACCAAATGGTTGTCGATCAGTGAAGTTGACTCCAATCAACAACTAACACATTCCTGCAGAGGGCCCAAGTGATTGTCTGGAGATCCATGTGACCCAAGTTTTGGCCACACGTCTGAGTGCGTATGATGGGTCGTTCTCCACTCTCGGTTACAAATGCAGTCAGCATTGAACGGTGTTTGCTCAGTCAAAAAAATGTTGCAAGTTTGCAGCTGGGTTTATAGGGTAAAAAAAAGAGAAAAACTATGTTGGCTATCTCCAACAGAGATAACCCAATTTGGAGACCCAAAAGGTGAAATGGGCCTTCGTGAACTTTAAGATACAAGACTAAAAAGTAGTATCTCCAATGGGATTCCATAATTGGATCTTTCTTCACTGCTCCGCCATCCCCAACCACGTTGCACGCCCCCGACACTGCCGGTGCTGGTCCCCCTCCAATGTCGGCCACCCATCACCTCATCCACCTCACAATCCCCCGCTCTCTCATCATCGCCACCGCCTAATCCACCTTCCTACTCTCCACGCGCGCACGACCTCTCCGCCTTCTTCATGATGGCCTTCATCGCGGGACCCATCGCCACAGCCACGGCGGCCATCTTCCTTCGCCGCCGCCACGGGGTCCAAGCACGACGGGGGCCTCCTGCTCGGCCGCTATAAGCTGCACCGCCACCTCCTCGGCCACGGCACCTTCGCCAAGGTCTACCACGCCTGCCTGTTTGAGGAAATGGCCATCAAGTCGAAAATCTATTTCATCATGCAGCTTGTCCGCGTTGGGGAGGTCTTCGCCTCGCGCTCGCCTGACCGCTGCCGCTGCCTCTTGCCGCCACCGCCACGCCCGGCGCTCAGCCGCCGCGTGCCCCGCCCCGGCCCCAAATCCTTCCCGCCGTCGTGATGGGGCGGCGGTGGAGGGGACGCATCGGGGCAGCGCGGAGGAGAGGGGGAGGGGACGCATCGGGGCAGCGCGTAGGAGAGGGGGAGGGGACGCGTTGGGGCGGCAGACGAGGAGCTCCGTGGCGGGGAAGAAGAAATTGGAGACGCCTGCGGATGGTTGGGTCGCGGGAGAAGGTGTTCCATTTTTGGGTCGCCAACTCCTTGAATCCCAAAATGAGTCTGTCCTTTGGGTCACCAGTTGGAAACTTTTTTTACACCTTTACAACCCATTTTGGGTATGGGTCACCATATAGGTGACGCGTTGGGGATAGCCTTATCCCTTTCACCCCAGCGTCCCCCCAATCATTTGACCCCTTTCCTGTCCCTCCCCCACTTCGCCGACTGCCCTTGCCCCTAATCCGCCCTCGTCCACCGTGATCTGCCGCCATCTTCCATCGTATGGTGGCCGCACGCCTGTGAACCGCCTCGCTGCGTTGGGTAGCCGCCGCCTCGTACCGGTAAACCGGCGACCCGAGGCGGAAACCCATGTCACCCCGAAGCGGGCGTCGACAGCACCGTAAGCAGGCGGGGAGAGAGAGACAAGCACTCCTGCCTGTTTCACCTGTACTTAGCATCGAGTTGCGTGCGAACGGGCATGATACACAACACGGTGACACGTAGCGTGACTTAGTTTGGGCATGCAACGGAGCAACACGCATGAAGTACCAATAGTTACACTGCAGGCCATGTACGTCCATGTACCAATAGTTTGGGCATGCAACGGAGGCAACATGCATGAAGTACCAATAGTTACACTGCAGGCCATGTACGTCCATGTCCCCATTTCCGTTAGCACAATTGTTATTATAGTTTCTTCCTTTCCATCGCTCATCTAACGTTTAAAAAACCGGAGCTAGCCGGTCCGGAAGCCGGGCCACATCGTTTTTACTGGTTTCCAACCAATAACCAGCGAGAACCGAAAATTCATTGAAATTTCAAATTACATTCAAATTTAAACTTGAAAACTGGTAAGCCGATAGAACCGGACCGGTTTTTCTAGTTGTCCCGAAAACAAGTCCGGTTTCCACCGGTTTGGTAATCCCTGCGCTCGGCACATAGTATGAGTTAAAACTGATATCGACATCAACCATTTCGAGTCTTACTTCAGTCAATCGTCGGTTACGTAAACGAGTGTGAGTTATATGTAGCACACGGGTGTCAACTATCAAGTTTACAAGTTCATAAATTAATAAATGTAAAGTGAGATGGAATCATGCATGAATCGAGACTTTTCAAAAAATGCTTTGTTTTGTATACGATGAAAAATGAATTTATAAAATTTTAGAATAGGTTAAGGTGTTGAAGGTTGAATAAATCCTTGATAAATATTGTCTTTACTACAAATACTGATTTCATTTTTCTCCTAATTCCTTTTACCAATATTTCTCTTTCTCATTTTCCTATCATTTTTTATCATGCCAGCCAGTCTACTAGGCTGAAATCTCCCTCTCTCGCCTGGGCTGCCATCTCCCTCTCGCGTGCTCAGCCCAGCAGCTCCACGGCCCACTGCGCCCAACTCCTCTGCCAGCACCCTAGTCCGCCAAGCCTATAAATAGGACACAGACCCCATCCTGACCCCTTTTCGCATCACCCGTCGCCACGCATCGCCCCAAATCCCACGCAAAAGCCGCCACCGTTCGTTGTCTTCCTCGAGCTCGGTGAGGTGCGTTGCCGCTTTGAGCCTCGCTCGCCTCTCCAAAAACGATGTTGAGCTCCTCCGCGACATGACGCCCGGCCTTCGCCTCTTCCCGTATATCTCTGCCGCCGTCCAGAGCCTGCCCCCCATCCGGCCATCTTCGACTCCATCCGACCGCACAGTGAGCATGCAACACAAATAAATCTTTCTCCCGACCAAAGTCTTCGCCGCAGTCCAAGATCCCGTGAACCCAATCTATCGTCTTCCCGGTACAAATAAATCCATAAACTACCAAAAATGCTCCCATTTCAATTTAGCCATTGTTCTTTCAGTTATTTAAAACGCATTACTTTTCAGACTCTCTGAACTTGCACCCAGGCACCTTGCAGCCATAGTTTACTCACAGTTTAGCCCCTGAAACCTTAGTTTCTTCACAGTTTAGTCCTTAGTACCTTCAAACTATCATATATTTTTAGTGGTTACTCCGATTTAGGTGATATTATTGCACCTAGATCTTCGTATCATTGTATCCTATCCAACCATAGAGTTTTTATGATGTGATTATTGTCTTTGGTGTATTGTATTTATTTGTTCGTGCTTTTCTTTTATCTATATCATAATGCTCGAGATCACGTTTTGTTACTTTTGATGGGACATTTGACGAACAAAGCTTTTGGTACTTCATTTTATTCCTTTGAGACAATTACAAAAAACCCATCTAGATGGTGGTGGTGGTGGTGGTGGTGGTGGTGGTGGTGGGGTGTGTGTGTGTGTGTTGGGGGGGAGGGGGTGATTGGCGGCAACCGCAAGAAATTTTGAAGCCGAAAAAGTGCTAGCATAATGAAAATAAGCATAAAATTTTGATAACCACTGTACCTCAACTGTTAGAGCATTGCAAGAGCTTGGAATCAATGAACCGATCAACCATTGCATCGTCAACGACGAGCACATACGGAGAAGCCTTAGTGCTAGCATTTCCTACCTTAGAAGTCGACATTTCAAATCTCTGATATGTGATTGTTGCTAGTGCAAAAGTTGTGTTGAGAGAGATGATGCCTCAGCTGCAACTTTATGGAAGATGCAGATGATATCCTTTTAGAAACGATATGAAAGAGCAATAGTGAGACATAATTTGGTGTCTTTAAAGACAACACGTGAATATATATTACATAAATGTTTTGAAGCCAGAAAATTTCTAGCATAATGAAAATAAGCTTAAAATTTTGATAACCACTGTATCTTAATTGTTAGAGTGTTGCAAGAGGGAATCAATATATGAAGCGATCAACCATTGCATCGGCAACGACGAGCACCAGTGGAGCACCATATCATTTCCTACCTTAGAAGGCAGACATTACAAACCTCTGATATGTGGTTGTTGCTAGTGCAAATTTGTGTTGAGAGAGATGATGCGTCCGAAGACATATTTATTCTGCACCTTTAAAGATGCAGATGATATCTTTTTAAAGATAACACGTGAATATATATTTCATAAATATTTTGCATGGCATGCAGTACGCTAAATTTTTGTACTGCATATTTTGTTGATTTGAGAAAATCCAAATGGATGTATTACATAGGATATGTAGCTGACATTTTGTTGATTTCATGAGATCTAAATGGTTTTAAAACTATATAGTTATGGATATAAATGGTTCACACACACACACACACACACACACACACACACAAGCTTTGTTCGTCAAAATGTCCCATCAATAGTAACAAAACATGTTCTCCATTGCGTCCGATGGCCATCCCCGGTGCGTGAGAAGCCTCGCGTACACAATGATCACCTGCAAATTGCGATTTCTCCATCGGCGTCGTGCTGATCAGATCAGATGATGGATAGGATGAACATGTACGCGTTATATATCTATGTACGTACGTCAGGGTACGTAGTTGCTGAGCTGCTCTCGATGGGTTCAACGAGGCTGCGAATCGAGCTATGAGGCACTGCGAGGGATTGCATCTGGATGATGAGGTCGATGTCCAGCCGCTGGTCGGATCTCACGTATCCCACCAGCTTGGCTCCTCTAGTGTCGGCTGGATCTCGATCACCTGTTGGATGAGCGACGCCGCCGTCTTGCTTCTGCTCGGCATTACGGTGTGGCGCTTGAGCTCTCTTCTTCACCGAAACTTCGCTGGCCGTTGTCGTCGCTCTCTTCGTGCCTCGGCCACCTCCGGCGGCTGTGGCCACGTCGCCTCCTGTCTCCTGATACCACAACTGACGCCGCCTGACTGCGGAAGGCGCCGCTGGCGTGGTCGCCATGCCGAGCTAGCTGGTCACGTTCTCTTCCGTTCATGCACAGCGCTCCCCCGCAGCTAGGGTTGCGTGTGATCCACCTGGAGAAAAGAATAGGACGCCCAAGTCCGGATCTCGGCGTCACCCGTGTCGCGGACGGGTCGTCTGTTTACTTGAGAATTGAGATAGGAGATGTGGCCTGCCGCATGCGCACCGATCGGCTGCGCCGAAGTGATGAGCAGGCCATTGTTGTGGACAAGGTCACCGCCAAATTGCCGGGCTGGAAGGGGAGGAGGCTACTGAACAAGGCTTACACCCTGGTCATGGCCGTCCTCTCATCAATCCCCACATACTGCATGACTGTTTTTCGCCTTTCCAAATGGGCGATCAAGTGCATCGACAAGATACGAAGGAATTTTATTTGGAAAGGTTCAGAAGTGGCAAGGGGAGGTCATTGTTTGGTCAACTAGTGGCGTGTTCAACGGCTGAAACAGCTTGGCGGCCTGGGACTTGTGACCTTCAATCGAGCCCTTCGCCATTGGTGGCAGTGGCTCTGGCTCCAATGGAAGGACAACGACAAACCATGGTCCGAGATGACAGTCCACTACACTCCAACGGAGCTCGAACTCTTCAGGGCATGCACTACTATCTCCTTGGGCAATGGTCATCGTGCTACCTTCTGTCACGATAGTTGGTTGCAGGGGAAGAGCCCAAAAGAGATCGCACCTGATCTCTACAGACTTGCATGGCGGAGGAATGAGACCGTTGCCACCGCAATCACCAATGGCCAACGGAAGCGAGAAAATCAATCAATATGTTGAGCTCTGGGCACTAATTCGGGAGGTGCGGCTAGGCGACCAACCAGATGACATAGCATGGTGATTTTCGGCCAACAGAGCATTTTCGCCGGAGTTTTTACTGACAACGGGTCCTTCTTTTGGTGCCCAATGTATTTTCCACTTTGGCTTAGGCCACCTTACTTTTGTATTTAAACATTTGCTTTCAATCCATAATGAATGGCATAGCACCTGCCATTATGCTAAAAAAAAGATAGGAGATGTTTCCGCGGTCGGTCCACGCTTGCTTTTTTGTTGGAAGCTTCGACATGATTAAAGGGGTCACTGGGTCAGATTTGGTTTCAAACAAAAAACAATTAGAGGAATCAGATGTCCAATTTGGAATCGGTTGATTGAATCCTTGATTCTTGTATGATTTTTTGGGTTGATTTTACTGTATAATATTTGACTTCCCATGGGTTGCAACAGAGCCAACACGAATATGAGGCGACATTAGTTCGAGGCCTTTGCATAGAAGGGTGTGCCAAACATGTCATTTAAAGATCACAGATAAAAACGAAATTGGCGTGCCTAGATTTGAGATGCAATCACATGGTGAAATTTATCAAGAAGTCAAGCTAATTTGCAGACACCAGACAGCATCATATGAATTTTTATAAATAGATAGATAGTCCTTCAAATCCTCAGGATTGTTTTAAAGGAGTACAATACCAAACGCATATTAAACAAAACGACCATATATTGTCGCATCTGAATAAGTAAATTGAAAGATAACTTGACAGATCATCTGGACGACTGATTCCACCATTGTCTGTTTTCCCGACCTTGCTCATCATATGTAGCTCAAAACACGACCGATGTCAGTAGCCCTGATAGGCTTGACGATGTACTCTTTTGCTCCTCCATCCATGCATCTGGGAAAGAATATTGGAATAAAACACCATCAATTTACAAATAATCAAACGAACCCAATAATGAGGATTGACAGTATGTATTTACTGACTCTTTTATCCTAGAAGGGATGCTTTCAGCTGACATAATCACCACTGGGAGATGCTTGAGCTTAGGTGATTCCTGAGTTCCATAAATGAAAGAAAAATTTATTACGAAATAACATTGTCATCTCCAAATAGTTACAAGTAATATAGCACAATTTTTTAGGGGGGGCACAACAGTACTCGCTATCGACAAAGATAAGCGGTTCCGCGTTGTGTACTGGGACCTTACCTTGACTGCCATAAGCAGATCATAGCCAGTCATTTCTGGCATACAGTAGTCCGTTACAATCAACTTGACGTCATTTTCCTGTGTTAGAAGGTTACAAAGATACATGTAAAGTACATAATAAACAACACTATCTGTAAAAACTGTGTAAACAGATGGGTATACCTCATTTAAAAGCTTTAGTGCTTGCTTGGGACCGTCGACCGCAGTCACTACAAGCAAAATGAGATTGAAGCCCTTAGCTGATTGAAAGGACTGATGTATAGTAGAAAATAGAATGAATTGTTAAATACTAGCACACAGAAACTCTTTGTTACAAAGAATTTAAAGCTTTGTGCCTATACTGCAGTTCAAGTTGCATCTAGATACCCAAAACAATTTCAATAGTGCTCTCTATTTGCAAAAAAGACCAATTTTGAAACCGGAAAAGTTCTAGCATAGGAAAGCGTAAAATTTTGATAACACTGTACCTCGAATGTTTGAGCGCCGCAATAGCTTGGATGCAATGAAGCGATCCACCATTGCATCGTCAACGACGAGCACGTGCGGAGAAGCCTTAGTGCTAGCATTTCCTACCTGAGAAGACGACATTTCAAACGTTGATATGTGGTTGTTTCTAGTGCCAAATTTTGTTGAGAGAGTTAACTCCTCATAATACATATTTATACTGAACTTGAAGATGATGATGATATCTTTTTAGATATGATATCAAAGAAAAATACTAAGATATGGTTTGTTGGTATCTTGAAGATGATGATATAATATCTTTTTAGATATGATATCAAAGAAAAATACTCCCTCCAGTTCCAAAATTGCTGTCATTTTGGACATGATTTACAATACCAAGGAGTGATTAATTAGGGGGTTTTTTTCTCTGTTTGCCCTATTAAATAGCATCGGAGGTCGATCCCATCCAACAATCGTTGTGTGTCCAACTGGTTCCCATCGCTCGCACTCTAAGTATGAGGTTTGGAGTTCGACTCCTGCTGGTTCGGTTTTACGCTGTGCGCCTTTTTTTTGCATTGGATTTTATTTTCGCGAATCTACGCGCGTATTCGTTCGCTTTTTTTTCACTCGACGCGCTCACGCAGCCAGCCGTTCGTTTTGCTTTTCGGTTGACGCGCGCGCGCTGCAGAAGACTAAGGTTTGAGTTTTGGCGCGTCGCTCGGCAGGTGACGTCCCCTTATCTTCCTCGACGGCGCGGCGCTTGACGTTGTGGACGTCGACCTCGCGCTTCCGCTCCATGGCGTCGCCGGTTACCGGGACGTCGACCTCGACCGCGCGGCACCGTTGCTGCCTCTCCATTCCTCTCGACTTCTCGCTCGCCGAGGCGATAATTAAAGCAGACAACAGAGCCGGAGCCGAAGCGTTCGTGCGCCCTGGGAATCGGAGTGCTTTTACTCAACGCATGCGCACGCAAGGGTACTGTCGTCCGAAGTAGCTGAAAAACCCACCGACGACAGCTTTTGTGGAACTTACGTGAACAGCCCCCAGCGACAGCTAATATGGAACTGGAGGGAGTATTGAGATATCTTACATAAATATTTTGCAGTAGGATAAATTTACGTAGTGGATATTTTGTTGATTTGATAAAATCTAAATGGTTGTAAAAATTTATAGTTATGGATATTTTTTATATTATCACTGTAGCTGGAATCAAATAAAAGATTGCACTGTTACGCCGATATGGACTGCTACAGATGCCGCGATATCTTCACTAGATATGGACTGCTACATATGACACGATATCTTCACTAGATATGGACTGCTACTGATGACACGATATCTTCACTAGATATGGACTGCTACAGATGACACAATATCTTCAAAACTAACATAATCCGAGACGGTGAGTGTCGTTCGTCTCGCATCTGTCACATCCCAAATTTTAACAAATAGAAAGTTTAGTAGATTTTAGGATTAAACTTAGAATTTTTAGAAATAAATGTTCAAACTTTCTAACTCAAGAATAATATAAAATTGGAATTTCTGAAAGGAAATAATTGGCATTAGCCAACATGGTTGTTAGATTTATGATTCGAATTTACAAATTTTATTCAAAATTATTGAATTCATTTGGATTTAATTTGGATTTTACTTTATTTTCACCAAGTTTCGAAATGTTTTAAACATTTCCATTCTTCTCCCTCGCTAGCGGGCCGCATTGCCATTATCTTTCTCTCCCAGCCCGGCCCTTACCCAGCCCAGCTCGGTCCAGCCCGCGCGACAACGCGCATCGTCAACCTCACGCGCCGCCGATGGCATCGGCCGCCGCGGAGCGCACACGGCCTGCCGCGGAGCCACGCCACCAAGCCGTCCGACACACCCCTCCGCCAGTCACTCGTCGACGTGCCACCGCCTCCAAAGCATGGACCCGCGCACCGCTTTGCCGCGCCCACCGCCTGCACACGCCATCTCGTCGTTTACCAGTCATCGCAAGCCTCCCGCGTAGCTTTGGTGAAGCTTCTGCCGCCGCATTTCCCGCTCCACAATGCCCCACTCCGAGCCAAAAGGCTAGTCCTGAGCCCAAGTTGGTAGTTCTTGTAAGGATCGTGTGACCGAGAGGGGGGGGGGGTGAATCGGTGCACTCTAGAATCTATTTCCAAACACTTACACCCAAGCAACTCCTAGCGAGTAGTTCTAGTAGCAAGGTAAAGCACACTAAGGAGTATCCTTACCCTATATAGCTAGTGCATATAGATAACACAATCATACCACACTAGCAACCTAGCACAAGATAGATAGATAGCGGAAGACTTAAGCTAGGCAAGGCAAGGTAACAAGATAACTAGAGACAAGGCAACCAAGATACTAGGCACACTAAGTAGAGTCCTTAGAGCTATTAGATAGGCTATAACAAGTAGGCACACGAGCAAGGCAATCAAGCAAACCTAGTGAAGCTAGTAGGTACCAAGGTAAACACACAAGCAAGATAAGAGCACAACTCAAGTACTACAAGCAATCATATGAAGTGCGATAAGTAAATGCGAGTAGTAAAAGAGAAGGGATAGAGAATGCTCATGATGTTTTCCCGTGGTCTCGGAAGGATGGCGCCTTCCCCTACTCCACGTTGGGTCACTCCCGCGGAGTCTCGACCCCGTCCCTCCGCTCGATGGCGATCCCTCCTAGAGCACACTTCACCCTCCGAGTGAAGTCGCGGGCACGTCCCGCCGGGCTCGATCCCGGGTACTCTTCCGGAGGTAAGGCTCCGCACTTGATGCGTGCCAAAGGGCGCTCCACTAGTGATGCTTCTTTCGCACGGGAAGCTCCAAGACCGTGTACAAACTTGTGTTGACTTCCACAATCTCCTTGGACAGCTCAACACCGACGCCTAACCGGTCTAGGCCTTGCCATAGACCAAGAGTAACAGCCCTAGATGACTCTCTCAAGCCCACACTAGCCTAGAGATCAAAGGATGCAACTTGCTACTCTCTCAAGCACTAGGATCACTCCAAATCCCTCTCAAGTGCTTCACACTTCTTCCTCTTGGCTTCTTGGCAGCACCTCCCCTCTTTCCTGGGTCCAAGAGCACCTCAAAGAGGTAAACAACCGACTATATATAGGCCTCCAACCTCAAACTAGCCGTTGTCCAAAAGTACCCAGTCTGTGTAGGGACCGTACAATAGACCGTATTGTCCGGTCTCCATTTGACCGTATTGTCCGGTCTCTACCAGACTGGCGTCCGGGGAGTGCTGTTCATCATCTCAGACCAGACCGTATTGTACGGTCCCTAGGACCGTATTGTCCGGTCTCCTTTCTTCATCAGCCAACAGAAACTTCTCCTTCTCTGTTGCTCTTCTCCTGTAAGACCGTATTGTACGGTCTCCATGACCGTACCATCCTCTCAATTGTCCGGTCTTCATTCTTCAACTTCCAGAAACTTCAGCTTCTCTGTCTGGATCTTCCAATAGAGACCGTACTGTCCGGTCCCTAGGACCGTACTGTCCGGTCCACTGTCCGGTCTCTATTCTTCCACTTCCAGAAACTTAAGCTCTTCTGTCTGGATTTCCTCTGTAGACCGTATTGTACGGTCTCCTTGACCGTACTGTCCGGTCCCTTCTGCCTTCGCAGCTTCGATCTTCTTCTTGATCTTCTTCTTCAAGACTTGATCTTATTGGTTCCTTCAACTCTCTTCTGCCACCCTAGCCCCTGAGAGACTCACCTTGCATCCAATGATCTCTATAACTAGTGTGTACTAAGAGAACCACCTCGAACCCTCTTGATAGTCCGGTTTTTCCTATGGACTCAAGCTAACATCTAACCAAGCAACACCCGCTTGGATCTAGCATGTCCTTAGCCTTGATCCATGTCTTCTCCGCGACTCCATCAAGTCCGTTCTTGTGTAGATGAAGGCAACCAATCATCCTTTTCATTAAGTTCATGGTGTATTGGCGTTCACCACCAACGGACGGAGCTTTCTTCATATGTGACTATAGGATCTCACAAAGAGTGTTAGTCACATTCATGGTTCTCATCCTATCACCAAAACATTCATACCTTGGGGTTTCCCTAGCTCCAATGGTCATGAAGCTTACAATCTCCCCCTTTTGGTGATGGATGACAACCATGATAAAAATGATCGAGAAGATAAAGAATGTAAAGACAAAAGCCAAGATAAAAGCGCAACTCGATCATGACACTAAAACAACAAGTATATGATAGAGAGGTAGTTACCTTGTTGATTAGGTCGAGGCAAGTCATAGCTCAAAAGAAGTCACAAGTTAGAGCAAAAACTCATATCACAAGTGAATGAAAGCACATGGAGCTATGACAAGCAAAAGTTTGCAAGGGGTTTACCTTCATACTTACTTTGTAGAATTCCGCTCCCCCTTGACAAGTGCACCAATCTCAAGATTGTGTGAAGATCGATCATCTTGATCACTTGATCTTCATTCGCGCACACTCCCCCTTGAGACGGCATTGCTTCTTCTTCATCACCTCAAATTGTGCGAAGATCGATCGTCTTGATCACTTGATCTTCTCTTGTACAAACTCCCCCTTGAGGTGACATCTTCCAACTCATTGTAAGTCCGAACTCTTCTTCCCGTATTCTTCTCCGCTCGAACTCTTCTCCCCCCATATTCTTGCTCGATCATTAAGCCCAACTCTTCTCCCCCTTTGGCATCTATCATCCAAAAAGAAATCTTCCAAGGGAGAAAAGGTTAGTGTAAATGTATGAGACGAGTGGGAAAATGAGTTACTTGATTTGGCGTGAAGCTCCCCCTTGATCCGTGATTCTCCATCTCCCAACAATTTCCCTACACACATTCTCAAAAGAATATTGTCTTGAAGTTCATAGGGGTTAGTTGATGATGATGGAAATGTATGAACCCTTAGACTTTGAGCCGCGCAAGTGGATTTAACCTTGGAGCTCAAAAATCTTGGTTCAATGGGCATGAAGCTCATATAGCATTGCTATAAATTCATCATAGGAGGTCATATACTCATATTGTGAATAAGCAACTCCCCCTAGATGGGTGCTCGGCGCCGAGACACTTATGCAATATGCAAGATGCAAATGCAATGATAAGTGTACAATGCATGATGCTATAAGGGTAAAACAAGAGAAAGCTAAGAGCGAAGTTACCAACAACAAGTTTTGAGCCCTCCATGAGCTTGATCACAACAAGCCATTCTTCAAAGCCTCGGGAGCCAAGTGCCACCAATCCCAAGCTTAACCCATGCTCATTGCTATCTCAAGAAGGTTAGTCGTCGGTCCTACAAAACAAGAAGAACACACAAAACAACAACACAAACAAAAACAAGCAAAGTATATATACATATATACATATGTAAGCTCAAGGATATCAAGTGAAGTCGGAGAGGTCGAGAACATTAAGTTCTCCCCGGAGCTTACAAAAGGTCTTCTTGTCAAGTGGCTTGGTGAAGATGTCCGCCAATTGTTCATGAGTTCGAACACCAATCAATTCAATATCCTTCTTGGCCACATGATCTCGAATGAAGTGATGCTTGACTTCAATGTGCTTGGCATGGCCGTGATCACCCTTGTTGAGAGCCATATTGATAGCACTTTCGCTATCACAATAGAGAGGTACTTGCCCATAAGATAATCCATAGTCCAATAGGGTTTGCTTCATGTATAGGAGTTGAGCACAACAAGCACCGGCCGCCAAATATTCCGCCTCCGCCGTAGAGATAGCCACACAATTTTGTTTCTTGGAACTCCATGAGATGAGTGATTGTCCAAGAAATTGGCATCCACCGGAGGTACTCTTTCTACTCACTTTGCATCCGGCGAAGTCCGAGTCCGCATAGCCAACAAGTCCAAAGTCCGAGCCTTTTGGATACCATAGGCCCATTGTAGGAGTACTCTTGATGTACCTAAGAATTCTTTTCACGGCACTCATATGGGACTCCTTGGGGTTAGCTTGATAACGAGCACAAAGGCACACACTAAACATGATATCCGGTCTAGATGCGGTAAGGTAAAGAAGTGAACCAATCATAGAGCGATAGAGTTTGGGATCCACCGGTATACCTTTTACATCCACATCAAGAGGGACACTTGTAGCCATAGGTGTGTCGTAGGCTTGGAGTCTTCCATGCCGAATCTCTTAAGAAGATCCCGAGTGTACTTCTCTTGGTAGATGAACGTGCCCTCCTTCATTTGCTTGACTTGAAAACCGAGGAAGACATGAAGTTCACCTATCATGGACATCTCAAACTCTTTCTTCATAAGAGCACGGAACTCATCATTATAGATTTCGTTAGTGGAGCCATAGATGATATCATCAACATAGATTTGACAAACAAAAAGATCATCACCAATATGCTTAGTAAAGAGAGTGTTGTCGATACTACCGATCTTGTAGCCCTTGGTGATGAGATGATCTCGAAGTCGTTCATACCATGCTCTTGGTGCTTGTTTGAGTCCGTAGAGAGCCTTCTTAAGCTTGTACACATGGTCCGGATGCTCGGGGTCCTCGAAGCCGGGAGGTTGCTCTACATAAACTTCTTCATTGATTAGTCCATTGAGAAATGCACTTTTCACATCCATTTGGTGAAGTTTAAAATCAAAATGAGAAGCATAAGCAAGAAGTGTTCTTATAGCTTCAAGACGAGCGACGGGGGCAAAGGTCTCGTCAAAGTCGACGCCTTCAACTTGAGAGTAGCCCTTTGCCACAAGTCTTGCTTTGTTCCTCACGATTGCTCCCTTCTCATCTTGCTTGTTCTTGAAGACCCACTTAGCGCCAATGACATTGGATCGCTTGGGCCGCTTCACCAACTTCCAAACATCATTTCTCTTGAAGTTGTTGAGCTCCTCTTGCATGGATAGCACCCACTTGTGATCTTTCAAGGCTTCCTCGATCGTCTTCGGCTCTAGGGTAGAGACAAAAGAGAAGTTCTCAACAATGTTAGCTTCATCAACATAATTAGGTTTATATTGACTTCTCCTAGTCTTTAACCCTTGAGAAGGACTCCCAATGATGAGATCACGTGAATGATCCCGATCGATGGGTTTGTGCTTCCTTGAAGGTTCTTGTCGAGGAGGAGGAGGAGCCGGCGAAGTGTCTTGCGCGTCTCTTGCGGCTTGCTCCCTTGAGATGTGAGTGTCTTGTTGTCGAAGAGGTGAACCCGAGCCATCATCTTGAGTTGAAGTAGATTGTGCTTGTTCTTGATTGCTCGGTGAAGCTTGGCTCGTAGATGCATGAGGTGGACTTGATGGCGCTTGTTGCGGTTCGCTTGGAGTAGCTTGACTCGAAGATGCTTGTTGCGGATCACTGAAGGTGCTTGATGTTGTTCACTTGAGGGAGAGCTTGGATTCACTTGAGATGTGCTCGTAGAAGGTCCGCTTGATGAAGTTGTTGGAGGAGGTGTCGGAGGTTCATCTTCACGAGGAATAACTTCACCAATGGGCATGTTCTCCAAAGCTTCCTCGACGGGTTCATCACCTACAATATGAGAAGAAGGAGGGTCTTCTTGAGACCCGTGAGATTCATCAAATTGCACATCATAGGTTTCTTCAACAAAGCCGGTAGAGGTGTTGTAAACCCGATAAGCCTTAGCCGAGCCCGAGTAGCCGACAAGAATGCCCACATCGGTCCTCTTCTAGCAAACTTCTTGAATATCCCAATTGCTTGTGCCTTGTTCTCAAGAAAGAATACCCAAGTATATCTTGAGTAGTCGTCCACTACCACCAAGCAATAGAGATTCCCACCAATGCTCACATAAGTTGTAGGCCCGAAGAGATCAATGTGTAGGAGCTCAAGAGGTCTTGAAGTTGACAAGAAATTCTTGGACGGATGAGGTGAAGCCACTTGCTTTCCGGCTTGGCATGCACTACATAGCTTGTCCTTCTCAAAGGTGACATCCTTGACTCCTCTCACTAGCTTGTTCTTCATCACACGCTTGAGTTGACCCATACCAATGTGAGCAAGCCTCCGATGCCATAGCCAACCTAGAGCGGACTTAGTGAAGAGACAAGTGCTAGGGGCAACAATGTTAGTCTCAAAATCAACAACATATAGATTATTATGACGAAAGCCCTTGATAGTGAGACCCATAGCATCATTATGAAGAACCACCCCATTAGCATCAAAGTTACAAGAAAAGCCAAGATCACATATTTGAGCAACGGATAGAAGATTGAAGTTTAGGGACTCAACAAGCAATACATTAGAGATAGAGAGGTCATTTGAGATAGCCACCTTACCAAGACCTCTCACCTTGTGCTTGGAGTTGTCGCCAAATGTGACCTTGTCATGATCTTCATTTTCTTCCAAGTTGGTGAAGATGGATGAAGTACCGGTCATGTGTTGAGTGCACCCACTATCCAACACCCAATGTTTGCCACCAATCTTGTAGTTCACCTTGGAAGTGGCCATCAAGCAAAGAGGAGTGTTAGTATCATGAGAATCAATTGACATATCATTTACCTCTTGCTTGCTCTTGATGTAGGCCATAGGAACTCCATTTAGATAATCCAAGTCCAATGCATCCAAGGCATCAATCATTTCCTTGGTGACTCCATTGTGTCTCCACTCACTCCGATCATATCCCAAGTGTAGGACATGGTTCCCAAGAGGATAGGCTTGAAATCTTCCCACTTCATCACTTCCATTGGCGTACTCAAGGATGTTGTACATTTGATGCTCATAGGATAAGGCAATCACGATAGCTTCCTTGAGAGGCATCCGATCAATATCATCACCAATATCATTTAGGACATAGATCTTCCGATGATAAGGGAGGAGAGACAACATTATCCGTATAGCACTCTCATCACTAACCTTCTCCTTCCCTTCAAAAGAATTGACTCTTGCAAACAATATGAGGAGCCTCTTCCAACACTCAAGCCAAGTCTCTTCTCTTCTCTTGTAGAACTCATCATACATATCAAGGAGAAGGTAGTGAGCTCCACCGGCAAGACCCGGTTCATACATGTTGTAGTAGTTTTCATAGAAAGGAGGTAAGAGATCTCCATCCGGGGATATTCCTTGATAGGCTTCGGCTCATCATCACTAGCACTTGAATAGTCATCATCACAATAGAAGACGGGAACTCTATCATCTTCTTCTTCTTCCTCATCATCACTTGGGGCCTTGAATGTGTTAGAGAGCAAAGAGCGAGCCCTTCTTCTTGTGACGATCTCAATGATTTGCTCAATTGAATATGACTCAAGCTCAAAGCTCTCAAACTCAATGTGATCACCATACTTGTCCTTCGGGAGAGCATCAAGAAACCTTCTAAGACCTTGACCCTTAGTGACTATCCAAAGCTTGTTCTCATTTATCCTCTTGATGAGAGAATCCATCCGAAGAGCAAACTCAACAAGATCTTCATTCGGCTCCATAGAGATGTGATCCAACTCATCACATAGCTTGAGATATCCATCCTCTTGATCCCGAGAAGAAGAACCTTCACCAACACGAGATGATGATTGAGCTTGGGGTAGAGGTTGAGCTTCAATGTGTTGATCTTTACTTGCATGAGAGATATCCTTGCCCTTCTTGATATCCTCCTCAAGAGAGGAGAGAATAGCAACCACCTCATCATAGGGCATGTTCACAAACTCATCCACTCGAGCAAAAGCAAGAATACCAAACCGCGAGAGTGGTAGAGATCGGATAAGCTTCTTCACAACATGCTTGTGCATAATAGATGGATAGCCTCGTGACATGAGTTTCCTAGCAAGAACATACAAGCGAGATGCGAAGTTAGTGATATCCTCATTATCATACAAAACAAGCTCATCATACTCATCACGCACATGATAGTAGGAAATATCATTAAGCACACAATCATAAGGCTCAATCAAGGTAGAGGCGATGGAAGTGTTAGAAACGTCATCATGAGTGGACTCCATTTTCCCACACGCAATCCCGGTCACGACTCAAGGCGGTAAAGCCCTAATAATGAGCACTTGGCTCTGATACCACTTGTAAGGATCGTGTGACCGAGAGGGGGGGTGAATCGGTGCACTCTAGAATCTATTTCCAAACACTTACACCCAAGCAACTCCTAGCGAGTAGTTCTAGTAGCAAGGTAAAGCACACTAAGGAGTATCCTTAACCTATATAGCTAGTGCATATAGATAACACAATCATACCACACTAGCAACCTAGCACAAGATAGATAGATAGCGGAAGACTTAAGCTAGGCAAGGCAAGGTAACAAGATAACTAGAGACAAGGCAACCAAGATACTAGGCACACTAAGTAGAGTCCTTAGAGCTATTAGATAGGCTATAACAAGTAGGCACACGAGCAAGGCAATCAAGCAAACCTAGTGAAGCTAGTAGGTACCAAGGTAAACACACAAGCAAGATAAGAGCACAACTCAAGTACTACAAGCAATCATATGAAGTGCGATAAGTAAATGCGAGTAGTAAAGGAGAAGGGATAGAGAATGCTCATGATGTTTTCCCGTGGTCTCGGAAGGATGGCGCCTTCCCCTACTCCACGTTGGGTCACTCCCGCCGGAGTCTCGACCCCGTCCCTCCGCTCGATGGCGATCCCTCCTAGAGCACACTTCACCCTCCGAGTGAAGTCGCGGGCACGTCCCGCCGGGCTCGATCCCGGGTACTCTTCCGGAGGTAAGGCTCCGCACTTGATGCGTGCCAAAGGGCGCTCCACTAGTGATGCTTCTTTCGCACGGGAAGCTCCAAGACCGTGTACAAACTTGTGTTGACTTCCACAATCTCCTTGGACAGCTCAACACCGACGCCTAACCGGTCTAGGCCTTGCCATAGACCAAGAGTAACAGCCCTAGATGACTCTCTCAAGCCCACACTAGCCTAGAGATCAAAGGATGCAACTTGCTACTCTCTCAAGCACTAGGATCACTCCAAATCCCTCTCAAGTGCTTCACACTTCTTCCTCTTGGCTTCTTGGCAGCACCTCCCCTCTTTCCTGGGTCCAAGAGCACCTCAAAGAGGTAAACAACCGACTATATATAGGCCTCCAACCTCAAACTAGCCGTTGTCCAAAAGTACCCAGTCTGTGTAGGGACCGTACAATAGACCGTATTGTCCGGTCTCCATTTGACCGTATTGTCCGGTCTCTACCAGACTGGCGTCCGGGGAGTGCTGTTCATCATCTCAGACCAGACCGTATTGTACGGTCCCTAGGACCGTATTGTCCGGTCTCCTTTCTTCATCAGCCAACAGAAACTTCTCCTTCTCTGTTGCTCTTCTCCTGTAAGACCGTATTGTACGGTCTCCATGACCGTACCATCCTCTCAATTGTCCGGTCTTCATTCTTCAACTTCCAGAAACTTCAGCTTCTCTGTCTGGATCTTCCAATAGAGACCGTACTGTCCGGTCCCTAGGACCGTACTGTCCGGTCCACTGTCCGGTCTCTATTCTTCCACTTCCAGAAACTTAAGCTCTTCTGTCTGGATTTCCTCTGTAGACCGTATTGTACGGTCTCCTTGACCGTACTGTCCGGTCCCTTCTGCCTTCGCAGCTTCGATCTTCTCTTGATCTTCTTCTTCAAGACTTGATCTTATTGGTTCCTTCAACTCTCTTCTGCCACCCTAGCCCCTGAGAGACTCACCTTGCATCCAATGATCTCTATAACTAGTGTGTACTAAGAGAACCACCTCGAACCCTCTTGATAGTCCGGTTTTTCCTATGGACTCAAGCTAACATCTAACCAAGCACACCCGCTTGGATCTAGCATGTCCTTAGCCTTGATCCATGTCTTCTCCGCGACTCCATCAAGTCCGTTCTTGTGTAGATGAAGGCAACCAATCATCCTTTTCATTAAGTTCATGGTGTATTGGCGTTCACCACCAACGGACGGAGCTTTCTTCATATGTGACCTATAGGATCTCACAAAGAGTGTTAGTCACATTCATGGTTCTCATCCTATCACCAAAACATTCATACCTTGGGGTTTCCCTAGCTCCAATGGTCATGAAGCTTACAGTTCTTATGCGTTTAATTAAATTTATTAATTCCTTGGCAGTCCTAAGGCCTCACAGAAATCAATCCGCAAGCGTACGGATACCTAGCTTTCACCAAGGAGTATTCCAAGGTATCACATTCCTCACGGAATGCGAAGTGTACTACTACTCAAAATCTAAGCAGAACTACCATATAAGGGGCACAGAGAGATAGAGATAAATGCAGTAAAGAGTGATAGTCCACTGGCCAGGTAATCTAATGCAAGGGATTATATAACTGAGCAAATCGATAAGGGTCTTTCTCTATCATCTAATTCGGGGCACAGACGTGCCAAAGCAGCAACCCGATAACTAGGTTCAACTACTTTCGAGATCCACTGCTATTCAGCCTTTGCAGGTATTAACCCGAACGTGGTGGACTACAAAGCCCGGTATTCCTGTGACACATACTGGCGGTTACCACATCATTCCGTGGAGTTAAGGGCAATTCAGGGATAACTCTAAGTATAAACACCACGTTTACACCTATCGTTACTGCTAGCGATAGCTATGTGCTAACTTATGTAGTAAATAAATAAATACTTACTACGTACCTGAATCCCATAGATAGATAGAGTAGAATACCTTACTTCATTGCTCAATAAATAACCTCCTTACATGTTACCTGGCCTGGAAGACTAGGGGGACTACTTTCAGGCGGAGCACATACCCAAAGCTTCAAAGAAGAGTCCCGACATCCCCCGGAACTTCCTCCCTCCTCTTGCCCCTCACTCACTCCCTACTTCTAAACTAACTCGACAGAGCTTCGCTTCTGAAAATGTATCTCAACTCAAGTGTGAAGGGTGCAAGTTGTTCTGGAGCTAGCCAGGGGTATTTATAGGGTCCTTAGGACAGGGGGTTCTTATAGCTGAAGGAGGAGTGGCGGGCGTGCCAAGTTAGGCTGGCCGGCCATTGATTGTGGCAGTTGGCCACCGCCTTTTGGGTGGATGTCTCAGATTTGCTCCTACTGTCGGTTTGGAGGTCGGCTACTTGCTGGGCGGCAAAAGTGGAGTAACCGTCAAGTTTAGGCCCAAAAGCCAGAATGTCGGTTTCCTTCCACCTGGGTTGGGCCTTGATTTGTTGTGTGGACAACGTGTGCAGCCTACTGGAAAAAGATCTGGCTGTTTGGAGAAAAACATAGGCCGGCCGGTCTAGGTTGTAAGCCAGCCGACGGACTTTTTCCTCCGACTGCCATGAATTTTTGTGGGTTGGATATGTTCTTATGCTTATTTGATGGCTTGCTATGTTATAGGATATGTTTTTGAGTGGGTAATAAGCTTGTTTTCACCTATATTCCACCTGCAGTCACATAATTCACCAAAACTCATGGAAAGCCATTAGTCCATAAAAATATTCCTTTTATGCTTGTTTGATGGCTTATTATGAAATGGTTTTGGCGGTAAAAGTGGTCGTTAAGGACTGCCAACATCCCCCCAGAATTATATCTTTGCTCGTCCCGAGCAAAAAGATTGAACCAAGGAAAAGATCATCAAAGAAATATGGCAAAGTTATTTTCTTCAGGCTCACTATGTGGTAGTGGCTAAAGCTCACTGTCTTCACAAGTTGAGAGATTGAATAGGAGTCAAAAGATTCTTCCAAACTCAAAATCCCTTAGGATGCAAAAACACTTCGCCTTCTTGAATGTCACAAAATTCAAAACATGAGTTGCTCATGGTGGTGAAAAAGCCTTTCTTCTGTCAAAGATATTTCCCTATTTCTAATAAGCTTGAAATTGGAGCTTGGTAGGGAGAGCACAAATCTTTGCAAAATATTATAAGGTTAAGAAAGAATTCTAATGCGAGCATTGCATATCGTCCTCATGTTCAGTTAAAGAGAGAATGAATGCAAACGGGAAGGGAGAAAATGGACTCACACTGTGGAAGAATTTTGCTTTATGTATTTCCCTGGCATTTTTTTTAACAAAGCAATAGTGGCCTTTCTTATTCTGACATCAGGGAACTCTCCCTCTCTCTCTCTCTCTCTCTCTCCTCTCTCTCTCTCTCTCTCTCTCTCTCTCTCTCTCTCTCTCTCTCTCTCTCTCTCTCTCTTCTTTCTCTTTTTTAAGCAATGGAGTTTCCGAGATGTATGAGGCAACTTTTGTGGCTCATATTCATCTTTTGATTCTTTTTTGTGCCTTGGGAGCATTTGAACATAAGAGCAAAATTTCTTTTTGATGGTATGAATGGATTTGCCTGGATTTTATTTAAGTTAGACCCTTACCAAGTTACTTATCTAGTCAGTGCCCTACATTAGATTGCCTGGCCCTAGGACTCTTTCGCTTACTGTTTTATTTGTCTTTTTACTCATCTGTCTGGACCCGATTAGATTCGAGATAGCACACTTCTCGTTCCTTGTGGATAATTACGATACCCTGGAATACTCCTAGGTGAAAGGTACATCGGTATCCGTGCGCTTGCGGATTTTATCTGTTAGGCTTAAGGACTGCCAACAATGTGCTCCCAACACAGACACTGATTGTAGTAGACAAGATGATCTGCTAAGTGTTCCGCACACAGAAACTCTTTTAACAGGCTTTGTGCTTATACTGCAGTTCAAGTTGCATCTAGTTAATTACCCAAAACAATTTTAACTGTGCTCTCTATTTGTAAAAGGGATATGTACAATTTGGAAAAGACCAATCTTTTTTTTTATGAATGGAAAAGACCAATCTTGAAACCGAAAAAGTACTAGCATAACGGAAAGCGGAAAATTGTTATAACAAACTAGGAAGTCTGGTGCGCTCCGCTGCACCCGTTAAATTAAATCAAGTCTTGTGTTGCAGGTCCATGCGTTCGTGCTCACGCGAATGGCTCAATGCTCGGCATGCCTGGCGTTTCTGTTATGCCCAAATAGGCTTTAGTTGGACTTTAGTGGCGTTTTTGTCTGGCCCAAATCGAAGTGGCTATCTATCGCTGGCTTCGTTGTGCTGCTTTGGAAGCTCCGCCAGCCTAGCGACGTGGACTGTCCTGGTCCAAGCGTTGTGAGCTCTTATCTTCTTCCCGTCTCCTCCACTCATCAAAACACACAAGCTGCTCTGGTCCGCCATTGTCTGCGAGAGAAGGCCCGCAAGATTACCCGTCCATTCCAGTTGTGGAGTTCTAGCTAGCTTGTTCAACACCGGACACATCCTATCTATCCCCAGTCCCCGCACCACCCGCTCGCCTCAATTTCTCTGAGCGCCGCCCCCCTTCGCGTTCTCCCGTTGGGCTCCATCTCCTGTTCTGCGCACGCCATCCAGTCATCAGTCGATCTCCACACGGCATCGCGGCCCACGCTGCGCCACCTTCCTCCCCCTCCTGGAGAACCTCCTGGTCGGAAAACCAGGCCTGGGCACGGGTCAATGTTTCGTCGATGGCGGGCCCTCCCAGACACGAGCTGACCTCTATGTGCACTTCCAGAGGCTGAGGCGCGGCGACACGAGGCCTGTGCGGAGGCAGCTGCGGCGGTCGTTCATACCGGCTGAAGATATGATGGCGGCCCACATGGGTCGACCTCACCATGGCCGTCTACGCCGGCGCCCAGCGGCCCACAGCCCGGCAAGCAAACCGACTTAGCGTCGGGGACGTGCTCGCCGCGGAAGCTGGCCACGACGGCCGAAAATGGCGTGCTCTCACGGTATGTGTCCACGTCTCCCAGATTGTTGTCGGAGGGCATCAGGCTTTGTCCTATCAGAGTATAGATATGTACCTCGAATGTTAGAGCGTTGCAAGAGTTTGGAAGCAATGAAGCGATCTATCGTTGCATCATCAATGACGAGCACGTGAGGAGAAGCCTCAGTCCTAGCATTTCCTACCTTAGAAGTCCACATTTCAGATGCTAGCATTTCCTACCTTAGAAGTCCACATTTCAGACATTGGACTGAATATATCTTAAATAAATATTTTGCACGACATGCAGTAGGAATTGTTTTAGTGGATATTTTGTTGATTTGATAAAATCCAAATAGATGTTTTGCATACCACGCAACAGGTTAGATTTATATGTAGAAGACATTTTCTTGATTGATTTGACGGAATCTAGATGGGTATGTTTAAACACAACACATGAATATATCTTACAATATTTTGCACGGCATGCAGTAGCATAAATTTTTGTAATGGATACTTTGTTGATTTGATTAAATCCTAACGGATGTTTTGCATAGCATGCAACAGATTATATTTATGTAGCGGGCATTTTGTTGATCTGATGAAGTCTAAATTGTTGTAAAAAAATTTATAGTTATGGATATTTGTCATGTTAGCTAGAATTAAATAAAGGCTTTTGTGGTTACCAAATATGGATTGCTACAGAATGACACAATATCTTCACTACTATAAAAATACCAGTTGATGTTTTCAATTAAATATTTTGTCATGTGTTTTAACCATATAGTGATATGTATTCTCTATTTGGATCACATAACCTTGTCCAAAGGAATAACTTATTACTGGCAATATCTTTCTCTTTCTAACTTATTCTTAGGGCACTGACTTTCATTAAACTTATCGCCCTTTTGTAGCGGAATAGGTGATGAGTTGCTCCTATCAAAATTATATCTCTTAAGCATTTTCTCGATATAAGCTTTCTGAGATAATCCCAGCATTCTTTGGGCTCTGTCTCGGTGTATCTCAATGCCAAGAACATACGAGGCTTCTCCGAGATCCTTCATATCGAAATGAGATGAAAGAAAATTCTTAGTCTCATACAACATGTTCTTATCGTTGCATGCTAACAGTATGTCATCCACATACAGTACCAGGATTATTAATTTTCCACCCTTATCTTTGATATAGATACATCTATCTACATCATTCTCCCTAAATCCGAATCTCTTAATAACTTCATCGAATTTAAGATTCCACTGTCTGGACGCTTGCTTAAGTCCATAAATGGATTTCCTTAATATGCGCTATATAAATGGTCTCTCATCTAAATCTCCATTAAGGAATGCAGTCTTAACATCCATCTGGTGTAACTCCATATCAAAATGAGCCACAAGCGCCATGAATATTCTAAAAGAATCTTTGGTAGACACAGGGGAGAAAGTCTCATTATAATCAACCCCTTCTTTCTGTGTAAACCCTTTAGCTACAAGTCTTGCTTTAAACCTTTCGACCTTCCCTTTGGAGTCACGTTTGGTTTTGTAGACCCACTTACAGCCCACTGTTTTGACTCCATCAGGAATTTCTACTAAGTCCCATACCTGATTAGAACTCATAGGCTTTAGTTCCTCTTCCATGGCTTCAATCCATTTAGTGGAATTCTCACTTTGAACTGCCTGCTTAAGGTGGCAGGATCATTAATCTTCCTGACATCATATAAATCCTCACTTAAATATGTCTCATAAATATCAGGAAGATCCCGTCTCCTTTCCCGCTGTGACCTCCTTGGTTCGTTAACAACAGGTTCAGGAACAGGCTGAGGCTCTACTAATGGCACATCTTGTGCCTGAACCTCTGCAGCTGGGGCCTGTTGCACCTCGGCAATTGGCGCCTGTTGCACTTCAGCAACCGGCGCCTAGGCTACAGTAGCTGCCACGGTGCTGCTTATCTGAGGAATAATTAGTGGTACAAAACTAATATACCTCCGTAGACTCTGGAACCTGTGGATTAGGAAGCTCAACTCGCAGTTCTTTGAGACTTATATCCCTCTTTGGAAAAGTTTCACTAATTCCTGAATGTTCTAAGAACACAGCCTGTCTGGTCTCGACAAACTTAGTGAATCGACCAGGACAGTAAAATCGGTACCCTTTTGACTTATCAGGATATCCAATAAAATGACAGCTCACTGTCTTAGGATGTAATTTCTTCTGCTGTGGATCAAATAACTTAGCCTCAACAGGGCAGCCCCATACTCTTAAATAATTAAGAGACGGTTTTCTCACATTCCACAACTCAAAAGGTGTCTTGGGAACTGACTTAGATGGAACCCGATTAAGTATGTGAGCAGCTGTTTTTAATGCTTCCATCCACAGCTCCACAGGCAAGCTAGAATTACTGAGCATGCTTCTTACCATGTCCATTAATGTACGTTTACGCCGCTCAGCCACTCCATTTTGCTGTGGTTCTCCTGGCATGGAGTATTGCGCTCTTATGCCATTTTCTTCTAAGTACTTAGCAAAAGGTCCTTTAATTTGACCATATTGAGCATGTTTCCCATAATATTCTCTGCCCCTATCTGATCTTACAATCTTAATGGAGGTGTTATGCTGTTTCTCAACTTCCTGTCTATATATCTTAAATATTTCTAGCGCATCTGAACGCTTACTAATGGGGTAGATATGTCCATAACGGGAATAATCATAAATGTTATAAAAGAATCATAGCCATCTACCGATGTCACTGAGAGCGGGCCACAGATATCTGTGTGAATTATTTCTAACACGCTCGTACTCCTAGTAGCTCCTTTCTTAATAGTCTTAGCATATTTTTTCTTAATGTAGTCGATGCACTGCTCTGAATCGGAGAAGTCTAATTTGTCTAGTATCTCATCTTTAATGAGATGCTGCATCCCCCCCTCCCCCCCCCCCCCCCCCCCCCTCGAAATGTGGCCAAGGCGACAATGCCACAATTTCGAAGAGGTCTCGTTATCACGCTTACGCTTAAGTGAAACATTAGTAACATTCATCATAGAATCATTAAGAGAGAGCATATAAAGCTTGCCTTGCCGAACACCAAGACCAACATTAATAGAATTAAACTTAATCACACACTGATTGTTGCCAAACTCACACACATGTCCCGAATCATCTAATGCTGATACAGAAATAAGGTTTCTCTTTAAACTAGAAACATAAAGGACATCATCTAAACGAAGCTGGAAGCCGCCCGGCAACTCTAAGTGGAAGCTTCCAACGCCTTCAACTTCAGCAATGTTCCCATCAGCCACTCTTAGGCTTCGCCCCTCCCTTCTTATAGTTCGGATCAAATGGAATACCTGTAATGAATTAGAAATGTGCACAGTGACACTTGAGTCAATCCACCAAGTATTAGGGGAATAATCTGCTAAGAATAATTCATCAATAAATGAAACAACATCAAACTTATCATTACCTTGTTCCTTCAGCCATTCCTTGAAGCCTGGACAAGCCTTCTGAAGATGTTTAGGTGAATCGCAGAAGGAGCACAACATCTTGCCATTCTTAGTTTGGTGGGGCTTGAACTTGTTGTTGTTGTTCCTGGAGGCAAAATTCTTGTTCCCATTCTTCTTATTCTTTTTATGGCCTTGCTTACTGCCACCTGACTCATGCTGATTCTTGGGAGTGGAGTTGAGACTAAGGTTGCCAACCATGTTCACAACATCCTTCATCTTCTCAGTCTTAAGCCTTTCTTCTTCTTCAACACAGTAGCTGATCAACTCACTGATGGACCAAGTGATCTTGTTGGTGTTGTAGTTAATCTTGAAGGCAGCATACTGTGGCGATGGAAGTGAGGTCATGATGAAGTGCACAAGGAAACCCTCAGAGATCTCCATCTGCATTTCCTTAAGTCTGTTAGCCATGTCACACATGTTGAGGATGTGCTCCCTTATGCCAGACTGGTTATTCTACTGAGAGGCCACTAACTTCATGATGAGGGTGCTAGCATAAGTCTTAGAGGGGCTCCTAAAATTCTCCTCAATCTTAGCCAGGTATTCCCTAGCATTCAAATCAACCCCCTGAGCTCTTAAAATTCTCCTCAATCTTAGTGGGGATGGCACCCTTGATGCCAGGACTAATAGTCTGAGTCATGACCATGATCGCCATACGGTCGGATCTTTCCCACTTCTCAAGAGCAGCTGAAACTTGTCCTGCAACAGGTGCAGCAGGCTTATTCTCCCTTAAGGCCATATCAAGATCATTCCATGCCAAGCACATCATGACCTTGCCCTTCCAGTCAGGGAAGTTCTCTCGATTGAGCGGTTCAATGTTGTTCAGGTAGGAGGCAACAGCATTGACATTAGTCACTGAAAAATTAAGACAAAATAAACTTAACTTAGTAATGATATACAATGAAATGCAAATAAAAGCATGATAATAACCCTACGATGGTCTGATTAAAATCACATAATTAAATTTCAATTTGCATCACCAGAGGGGAAAACAAATGAAATGCATCTTAATACTCATGATTAATCAACGGTGGTCAGAAAAATCACAAGTTTACTCTACACAAATTTCACTGTGGTTTCATTCATTTAGAGGCATCTCAAATTATATTGGTGGATTTAATACTTAAATTATGAAGTAACATATATAAACACCAACAATATTTAAACTTAAGTATACTGACAAAATAATTAACTCATCTTAAACTGAAAATAATAATACTGAAAACTTAAGCAAAATGTCGTAAAAATTTATCTTAAATTGGAACTAAAATTGGGCAAATAATACACTGAAGATTTAAAGGAAAAGAAACTCACAGCACGACAGCCCAGCAAAATATGGCCAAGAGCGCGTGCACGCGGCCCATCTAAATGCGCGCGGCTTGGCCCAGCGCGCGGCGAGGTGTCTCAGCGACGGCAACTTGCGCGGCCCATTACAAAGAAGCGCAAAGCGCGAGCGAGCAGGCCGCCAACCCGGCCCGCGCGTGCTCCGCGTCAATCTGAGCCGCCGAGCGAGGAGGCGGGAGTGGACGGCTGAGATGAGCTCGGCGCAGGATAAAACCCCGGCCGAAACCCTAGTTCACCACTCGCTCCCTCACTCTCTCTTCTCTCTCGCCTCACTCTCTCCAGTCCGGCGCAGCGCGACGAGGTTTCCCCCGCGCGCAGCCGGCCGCCGCGGCGCCATGGGAGTTGCTCGCCGGCGCGCGCGTGCGAGAGATCGCGCGCGGCACCGTCAAGCTCCTCCACGTGGAGCCCTTGAGGCGAGCCCATCGCGCGCGGATCTGAGGCGGCAACGACTGCGACCCGGCGGTGGCCCGGCGACGACAACGACGGCGAGACGCCGTGTGTGTGCCGACGTCCACGCGGCGCACTGATGCCGCGTGGCCGGAGCTTATGTCGGCGAGGTGCTCGCGCGCTCAGATCTAGCATGCGTGGGCGGCAGCGTCCTTCTCTCTCCGGTCGCCGACGAGGTCCCACCATGCGCAGGCGGATACGACGGCGACCAAGAGGTGAGTCCTCTGAACTTAGGGTTATGGTTAGGGTTAGGGTTTGAGCGTGTGTGTAAAAGATTCGGTGTTCTTTGCAAACCCCTTTTCTAATCTCAAGTGTGACATGCATGATCTAATAAAACTGAAACCCTAACTGCTTAGTTAACACTAAAACATGAGCATTAACTTAACAGATTGATCTAAGGCATCTATACATGAAAAAATTACTGCGCTGACTAAAACTTGACTAACTAGCCAGAAACCCCCGCGGCAAATTGCCGCGGGCACAATCTGAGAGCGGCTATTAGTCAATTTGAGTAAACATGATAAACGAAGTCATTGTTTACTCCCCTTCTTCTGACACAAAAGTGTGGATTATTCAATGGATGCTTCACATACTCATGTTTTTTACATCCAATTGCAATTAATAAAAACAGAAAGGAGTTGGGACATATCACATCTTCGTTCTTATCTTTGTGCAATTGCTTCCCAGGCCAATTTCCTGCCATCAAGAAATAAATTCACATACTCATGTTTTTTACATCCAAAGAAACAAACATTATTTGCAATTAATAAAAAACAGAAAGGAGTTGGGACATATCACATCTTCGTTCTATCTTTGTGCAATTGCTTCCCTGGCCAATTTCCTGTCATCAAGAAATAAATTAGCACGTATATAGGAAGGATATACTGCCAGATACCACACATTTGAAACACTGTAGCTGCATAAAAGAAGAAAAAATACTGTATATCTATACTCTTTGAGAAATGACTGTTATCATATCCTACCCAATAGAGCTTAGAAGTTGAAAGTAATAATTTCTAGGCAGTTCTAGCTAAAAGATAACTAAGCACAATCATGAATAGACATTGAGTATTATCATATAAATTTCAGATAAAGCTATTAGATTGATACAAAAGATGGATGAGGTTGGGTCCTTTCATGGCTCATATAATCAATTCTACAACATAATAAGGTGAATGATGCTACACTATGAAAGTTGGCATAGAAATGCAGATGGCTAAATGAAAGGAAGGTGAAACTGTAGGTTATTTTTTTTATATTGGAACTAACTGTTCTTTTTACATTCTTAGTTCAAAGTATGAGCATACCTAGTACCATGTAATTCAAATGCTTTCCCGGCATGACACCCTACAGAAATCAGATGCTAAAGATGCAATTAAACTTGATATCCTGTCTATCCTGTTATCCTGCATGCTATACTGACATCATTCACATCGGATAGTAGCCAGATATCCTGTCTGTTTCTTTTAACTCCACGGTAGCACATGATGTGAGAAACCCGAGCACGTTTTAACTTCCATCGGATAACAGACTCATATCCTGTCTATTTCTTTAACTTCGTGACAGCCCAAGATGCGATTAAGTATAATGCTTGCCATTTTGCCACTAAAGCTAACTAAAAGACTTGATGGAGCAGCTAATGCATGAACATGATCAATACACCTACTCCGAAGTACAATGATACTTAATCGTACGCAAACACAATCTAAACCTTTTGGAACGAAGGCATGGAGCCTATTGCCGTGAAGATTAAAAATGCAATGCGTTATTGAAATAAACACCTGCAGCCATCAGAACAAGTAACCTTCAAAAGTATAGAATTAAATTTAGCAGCCCTGCCAAAGCATATATAGTTCTACTTTCCATGAATACATTGATGTTAGACTATTTCAGGCCTGTACTATTTAAGATACCAGAATCTGTGGTGCACCTGAAATCCAAAGTTTCACTGGCAAGTTGATGCATTACTAATTGGACACGGAGCTACAGTTATTATTTGCATATTATATGATCAATATCTGCATACTGTATCCTACGCACATACAAAAGGTCAAATCTGTTCAATGGGAGAGATGAATCCAATGCAGTGGATGTTACAAATGCAGAGCATGATCAATATAAACACCTGCAGCCTTGAGAACTCGAACTTTCCTTGACATACCCGACATCTGGTCTATTCCTTGAGTAAAACCGGATAACACTATAGGTTGTTAATTTTGCCTTCTCTTTTTCAGTCAAGTAATCAACAGAAACATTACGTGAGATGAAGAACCAATATCAGCCAAACAGAATCAGTTCCATATTTGTTTCATGCAAGTTTTGTATCAAGGGAGCTGGATCCTTCAGGCGCTTTGAGGAAAGAGGTCTGTAGTGTCCTTTGCTCGTCGTCAGTGCTCTCTGCATCAGTCACAGTCCCAAGATATATATATTGCCAGCATCATGTATGTCTCAATCTCAACTGTTTGTAGAATAGTGTGGTCTATAGTAAAAAAATTAGCACATAAAAGGAGTTCAGATTAGCTAGTCGGCATTAAGTGAATATGAAGGAAGCAGGTGTCAAATAATATAATTTATGCCAACATTCTTGTTGAAAATCGCATAAAAAATGAAATTATGGCACTGGATTGAAAAGTCTAGGACTAAGCCTAACATCAGACAACTACAGGTTTATTTCATCGTAGAGGTTTCCTTGAACTGGACCCAAATTCACAATTAATTTTAAACTACTATTTACTTAAAATCCCAATTTTTCTTCAACAAAACAGATCTCACCCCTAATGCAAATGCGAAGCTCATTGAAGATGGTGTCATTCCACTATGTGCAGCACCTGAGCAGGCCAATGCTGTGCTGAAGAGGAAAAGTTCTCATAATAATCCTTATAAAAGGCAATGAGATCCTGTAAACAACTTGACAAAGGATCATGAGAACTCAAATCAGGAACACTTTCAAAGGCAACGATGATAAATAACTATGTTGCATATATTTCACTTCTAGACCAGGAATGCTATTTCTAAGACAACACCGATCGGTAGAATGATTCATAAAACACTTTCTAAGTCAAGATCGATGGAAGACTAATTCATAGAACACTATTTCTAAAGCAACATCAATGGTAATTCGTAAGCAAAATAGGCAAAGGAAAATGCAGGAATCATTCAGTAATGGATCTTAATGTAAAAGATGGGACATACCGCTCTCCATCGCTTATTAGCTAAACCTCTCATTTGAATCAACCCTTCCAAGAAGTTGTGCACATCAGAACTGAAAAAAAAGAAAAAAAAAAGAACTGAAAAAAAAAATACAACAGAAGGAGATTCAGGCATATAGGACAGGAAAAATAATGACAGATCAGGAAGAAGAAGGGGCTTTTCTTACCTATCGTTTCTTGAGTTAGTAGAGCACAGTCAAGGCAAGGACCCTTGCAGTTCTGGTGATCTTCGGGATCGAACCAAGCAGGGGGCGTGGTGGACGCATAGACGCCGCTGCTGCCGCCGGTCTCTGGATCCTCCGTGCTGAGGCAGCATCGGCTCGTCGATCTTCCAAAACCTACGACTGCCCTGAGCACACCATCGAGAGCAGCCGCCGGCCCGCCGCTGACGTCGCCGGCCTGCAGCTCGAGGGCCACCCCGTCCAGATCTCCGAGTGGGATCGACGCCGGGGGAAGGAGGTAACCACAGCCCAGATCAGCTCGCAGCTAGGAAGACGGGTGGGATCGACGCGAGCGGGCCGTAGGAGACAACCGCTTGTTGGAGTTCGCCGGCAGGGAGCATCGGTGAGGGAAGGCAGAGAGGCGAGGCGAGGAAGAGTTGAGAAGCAAAACGCGGCTTCGAGAACGCGTAGGTGTGCGACTGCTCAGGAACGTAAGTGGAGACGGACGGCTCGATCAAGGCTGGCGAAGTGATCGGACGGTGCGATGCTTTTTGAACAGTATCTACAGTGACTTTTGAACAGTAGAGAAGCGGGGTCCGCCGGGAGAAACTATAATCTTATTATGATAACATAATTGTCACCTCTGAGTGCAGAACTAGATCATCAAAATCAACTTAAACGTGATGAGATCTAGTGCTAACAGATCCTTAAAACATGATCAGGGGATCTAATCGACTAGTTAAGGGCTAACTGATACCAATTCTTAGATCAACTAAAAATGATTAACAACACTTCATCACAGGATCAACTAGTCAAACGTAGATCACACCTAGTACAACTAATCTAATGCGGAAAAGATTAGTAGATCGGTTATGTTACTGGCTGCTGTGGTGTCCATTGTTGCCGGTGTAGAGGTGACGATGTCGATGACGAGAGCGCTATCGGGGATGTAGCGTAGACGTTCCTTTAGAGTCTTCTTGGGGTAGCGGTGACCTTCAGGTCGCCATCGGCACTGCCCCGGTCGTGGACGTCGAGCTTTAGAGCCTTCCAGCAGGAGGAAATCTCTAACCAAATAACGGACTCGGCCCCGGGCCTACAGCGCATATATAAGAGGAGGGACCCCCTGGGCGTTCTATCGATCTAATTCCACCAGCACCGATCATATATCAAGGCGAAACGGATCTAATCTTGTTGGGCACAAAACCGACTCCACGTAGAAGCCAAACTCCTTTTATTTCGGTTCTGTTGGTGACCGATTGGTCAACCAAACTAATCCAACAAAGCACTCCTGCCTGTTTCACCTGTACTTAGCATCGAGTTGCGTGCGAACGTGCATGATACTCAACACGGTGCCACGTAGCGTGACTTAGTTTGGGCATGCAACGGAGCAACACGCATGAAGTACGACTAGTTACACTCCAGGCCACGTAAGTCCACGTCCCCATATCCGTTAGCACAATTGTAGTTATAGTTTTTTCCTTTCCATCGCTCGTCTAACATTTAAAAAACCGGAGCTAGCCGGTCCGGAAGCCGGGCCGCATCGTTTTTAATGGTTTCCAACCAATAACCAGCGAGAACCGAAAATTCATTGAAATTTCAAATTACATTAAATTTTAAACTTGAAAACTGGTAAGCCGATAGAACCGGACCGGTTTTTCTAGTTGTCCCGAAAACAAGTCCGGTTTCCACCGGTTTGGTAATCCCTGCGCTCGGCACATAGTATGAGTTAAAACTGATATCGACATCAACCACTTAAAGTCTTACTTCAGTCAATCGTCGGTTACATAAACGAGTGTAAGTTATCTGTAGCACACGGGTGTCAACTATCAAGTGTACAAGTTCATAAATTAATAAATGTAAAGTGAGATGGAACCATGCATGAATCGAGACTTTTTCAAAAAATGATTTGTTTTATGTGATGAAAAATGAATTTATAAAATTTTAGAATAGGTTAAGGTGTTCAAGGTTGAATAAATCATTGATAAATATTGTCTTTAATATCTACAAATACTGATTTCATTTTTCTCCTAATTCCTTTTACCATTATTTCTCTTTCTCATTTTCCTATAATTTTTTTATCATGCCAGCCAGTCTACTAGTCTGAAATCTCCCTCTCTCGCCTGGGCTGCCATCTCCCTCTCACGTGCTCAGCCCAGCAGCTCCACGGCCCACTGCGCCCAACTCCTCTGCCAGTACCCTAGCCCGCCGAGCCGATAAATAGGACTCAGACCCCATCCCGACCCCTTTTCGCATCACCCGTCGCCACGCATCGCCCCAAATCCCACGCAAAAGCCGCCGCCGTTCGTTGTCTTTCTCGAGCCCGGTGAGGTGCATTGCCGCTTTGAGCCTTGCTCGCCTCTCCCTAAACGATGTTGAGCTCCTCCGCGACATGACGCCCAACCTTTGCCTCTTCCCTTACGTCACTGCCGTCCAAGAGCCTGCCCCACGACGTCGCCGATGAGCCATTGTGGACGCGCCACCCTTCCGGCCATCTTCGACTCCATCCGACCGCACAGTGAGCATGCGACACAAATAAATCTTTCTCCCAACAAAAGTCTTCGCCGCAGTCCAAGATCCCGTGAACCCAATCTATCATCTTCCCGGTACAAATAAATCCATAAACTACCAAAAATGCTCCCATTTCAATTTAGCCCTTGTTCTTTCAGTTATTTAAACCCCGTTACTTTTCAGCCTTTCTGAACTTGCACCCAGGCACCTTGCAGCCATAGTTTACTCACAGATTAGCCCCTGAAACCCTAGTTTCTTCACAGTTTAGTCCTTAGTACCTTCAAACTATCATATATTTTTAGTGGTAACTCCAATTTAGGTGATATTATTGAACCTAAATCTTCGTATCATTGTATCCTATCCAACCATAGAGTTTTTATGATGTGAATATTGTCTTTGGTGTATTGTATTTATTTGTTCGTGCTTTTCTTTTATCTATATCATAATGCTCGAGATCACATTTTGTTACTTTTGATTGGACATTTGACGAACAAAGATTTTGGAACCTTATTTTATTCCTTTGAGACAATTACAAAAACCCATATAGATGGTGGTGGTGGTGGGGTGTGTGTGTGTGTGTGTGTGTTTTTTTTGGGGGGGGGGGGGGGGGGGGGGGGGTTGACTGGACCGCAAGAAATTTTGAAGCCGAAAAAGTTCTAGTATAATGAAAATAAGCATAAAATTTTGATAATCACTGTACCTCAACTGTTAGAGCGTTGCAAGAGCTTGGAATCAATGAAGCGATCAACCATTGCATCGTCAACGACGAGCACATACGGAGAAGCTTTAGTGCTAGCATTTCCTACCTTAGAAGTCGACATTTCAAACCTCTGATATGTGGTTGTTGCTAGTGCAAAAGTTGTGTTGAGAGAGATGATGCCTCAGCTGCAACTTTATGGAAGATGCAGATGATATCCTTTTAGAAATGATATGAAAGAGCAATAGTGAGACATAATTTGGTTTCTTTAAAGACAAAACGTGAATATATATTACATAAATGTTTTGAAGCCAGAAAATTTCTAGCATAATGAAATAAGTGTAAAATTTTGATAACCATTGTACCTCAATTGTTAGAGTGTTGCAAGAGGGAATCAATATATGAAGCGATCAACCATTGCATTGTCAACGACGAGCACCAGCGGAGAAACCTCAGTGCTAGCATTTCCTACCTTAGAAGGCAGACATTACAAACCTCTTATATGTGGTTGTTGCTAGTGCAAAATTTGTGTTGAGAGAGATGATGCGTCCGAAGACATATTTATTCTGCAACTTTAAAGATGCAGATGATATCTTTTTAAAGATAACATGTGAATATATATTTCATAAATATTTTGCAGGGCATGCAGTATGCTAAATTTTTGTACTGGATATTTTGTTGATTTGAGAAAATCAAATGGATGTATTACATAGCATGCATCAGACTATAATTATGTAGCTGACATTTTGTTGATTTGATGAGATCTAAATGGTTGTAAAACTTTATAGTTATGGATATAAATGGTTGACACACACACACACACACACACACACACAAAAGCTTTGTTCGTCAAATGTCCCATCAATAGTAACAAAACATGCTCCGGTGCATTATGATATAGATAAAAGAAAAGCACAAACAAATAAATACAGTACACCAAACACAGTAAACACATCATGAAAACTCTATCGTTGGATAGGATACAATGATACAAAGATTTAGGCGCAATAATATCACCTAAATCGGTGTTACCATAAAAGGATATGATAGTTTGAAGGTACTGAGGACTAAACTGTGAAGAATCTGGGGTTTCATGGCTAATCAGTTAGTAAACTATGGCTGAAAGGCGCCTGGGTGTAAGTTCCAAAAGGCTGAAAAGTAACGCGGGTTAAATAACTGAAAGAACCAGGGCTAAATTGAAATGGGAGCATTTTGGGTAGTTTCTGGATTCATTTTGTACTAGGAATACGATAGATCGGGTTCACGGGAAGGTGGACTGCGGCGAAGACTTTGATGAGGTAGAAAGAGGAGGAATTGAGTATGCTCACCGGGCAGTCAAATGGAGTGAAAGATGGTCGGATGGGGGCGCGCGTCAACAACGGCTCGTCGGCGACGTCGTGGGGCGGCTCCGGGACGGACGAGATTTACGGGTAGAGGCAAAGGCTGGGCGGCGTGTCACGGAGGAGCTCAACATCCTTTCGGGAGATGCGAGCGAGGCTCAAAGCGGCAACGCACCTCGTTGGGCTCGAGGAAGACAACAATCGGCGGCAGCTTTTGCGAGGGATTTGGGACGATGCGTGGCGGCGGGTGATGCGAAAAGGGGTCAGGGTGGGGTCCGTGTCCTATTTATTGGCTCGGCGGGCTAGGGTTTGCTGGGTAGTGCTGGCAAAGGTGTTGGGCGCGGTGGGCCACGGAGCTGCTGGGCTGAGCACACGAGAGGGAGATGGCAGCCCAGGCGAGAGAGGGACAGGATGTAAATAATTGGCTAAGGGATTTCAGCCTAGTAGATTGGCTGGCATTTATGAATTTTTGATATAAAATGAGAAAGAGAAAAATTAATCCAGTATTTTTAGATATAAAAGAAATTTAACAAGGTTCATTCAACCTTCAACACCTTAAACTATTCTAAATTTTTTAAATTTATTTTTTCATCACATAAATCTAATCATTTTATGTAAAAAGATTTTGCAACTTAACAAAAATGCTTCACATCCCAAAATAGTAATTTTGGGGTGTGGAAGTTTTAATCACATACTCCCTCCATTCCTTTTTTGTTGTCGTTTCAGACAACAAGAATGAACTAGAAATGAACTACAAAGCTTGTCTGAAACGTCATCAAAAAAAGAATGAGGGGAGTAGTTATATGTGTACTGTATTTTGATCACATAACCTTTTGGAAAGGAAAATACTGATGACTGACAATTTTTTTTACTTTGCCAGAGTGATGCCTCTGCAAAGAACTCAAGCAATCAGCCTGACTACATGACCAAACGGTCGTGGATCAGTGAGGTTGGCTCGAGCATTTTGATCAACAAGTAACATATTCATGCCGAGGGCCCAAGTGATCATCTGGAGATTCGTGTGACCCATGTTTTGGCCACACATCTGAGTTTGTGCGATGGATTGTTCACAGACAGATCGAGGGTCACACCTTACACTTGCGTCACCTGCCTGCCCTTCTCGGTCTCCACTCTCGGATATTGATGTGGTCGTCATTGGACGTCACGGAGTAGCTAAGGTACATGAGTCTTCAAATGATTCGTGTGTTGCTACGGCTATTGCATGGTATTAGCGTGTGGAGTAGCCGCAGCAACACCTTCACGTCTATAAAAGTGGGTGTCTCATGATAGTGTCTAGATTTGAAAGCATAAGGATCTAATAGTGTCGTGCGTTGTACGTTTTAGTAACATAATCATGTGCTTTCTTAACTTTATGCCCATGTGTTCTATGTTTTCAATTGAATATTTTCCCACGTGTTTCAATCACATAATCATGGAAGCTTTAATCACATAGTTATATGTGTATTATGTTTTGATCACATAAACTTTTTGAAAGGAAGTTTTAATCAGCCTGGAATACTACATGCACCAAATGGTCATGGATCAGTGAGGTTGACTCGAGCATTTGGATCAACAACTAACACATTCTTGCGGAGGGCCCAAGTGATCGTTTGGAAATCCGTGTGACCCACATTTTGGCCATCGTTCTCTACTCTCGGATACGGATGTCGTCAGCATCGGTACATGAGTCATCGAACAGTTCATGCGGAGCTGTTTAGAGCTCATCTTCAGCTCCCATCCCTTCCAGAATGAAACATGCATGACAAGTTGTATCTTAGCCGTTCTTGAAGCCAGAGTGGCATGTCGTGATGATGCGTGACGAGATGCCATTACCAGCGTGATACAGCCCCACATCATGAATGCTTGAGGGTGGAGCATTCACCAAATACAAATGATAGATCACATTTCTTTTCTAGTAAACCATGCAGGATTTGGTTTCTATTTTCCATACGAATGCTTGACCGGAAATAGCAACAATTATACGTGTGTTATCGAAGTGGAATATTTTGATGATAGCAACTATTATACATACTATTTCACCCAATAAATCAATTAGTATCTGCATGGTTGGACTGCACGGTATTGGCGTGTGGAGCAACACAACAAAACCTTCACTGTCTAAACAAGGGGCCAGGAGAAGAGGGGGGGCATCGAAGCTGGCAAGGAGCACAGAACTAGGTGTAGATCTTCTACATTATTTCTCTCTCCTCACGCATGACATCACTTTTTGCCAAATCAATTAATTAGTACTTTTGATTGGATTGCACGATACAGGGGTGAAAGCATATGCAACCACACCTTCACCACTCTTAATAGGGTGGATGGGGACGCAAGAAAAAAGGTAAGTAGCAAAGACATATATGTACTGAATCTAAAGAGGAATAAAGTAAAGCGCAGTGCTGGAACCACCATAACAAAAAGGGTCTGTAGCGACGCAACCCAAAATAGAATAGCAGCGGCCATGAAAGAAATCCGCCCCTACGTACACGCCCGTCAGGGGCAACAAGAAACAGTCCGTCGCTACTGGGCATCTGTAGTGCGCGTGCCGAGCAAGCCAGCCAATAAATGTGGCACGCGTGAGCCCTCTCTTCGTGTGACGCTGCCCCGGCATGCTCCGCCTGTCTTGTTGCAGCATGATTCGGTAGCAGCCCTTGGTAAAAAGGTTGTTTTACGTCCACGCGCAGCTTACATTGTAAGAGTATTGTATTATGTTTACCTGGCCTTATTTTTACCAGGTTACATTGTATATGAAAATATTTTTTTATATAGATTTTCTACTTACCTGGATGTTTGAAAAGAGAACGTCAATAGTATAATTAGCAATTGCATATGCGAGTATGTAGCAGTAGATGCAGTTGTTGCTTCATGAATTTGTTCATATGACGCTACTCCGACATGGAACACCGTTTGTTTGTCTGGCTGCGCTGCCAGGAATCCGTAGCAGCCAAGTCGCGGAACGCCGGTTTATCGGCGAGAAAAAAGAAAGATTTTAATGACCAAAATTCATGCGGCATTATTTTCTACCATCTTACAATGTATTTGAAATCTATTTTTACATAGCTTGCTACTTATTCTAGATATTCGAAATGAGAAATTCAAGATACTTTTGGCGAACGTCAAAATAGTACTGATGCCTATTGGCACTCAAGCAGGTTCAAAAAGGGATACGCGTAGTAGCAACGGCAAAACATTAGTGCGACATGCATGCATGTGTCCGCATTTTCTCGCTTGGCGAACAGCATTTTGAAATCGTACCATGTAAAGTAAGAGTAGGAGTACTAGCAGGATTTGTGGCATGTTTTAACGAGAGCGGCGCCCATGGGTCAGAGCTGCGAGAGCCGGGTAGTGACAAAATCCGGGTCAGATGTTAAAGGCTGAAGCAGCCTCTGCAAAAGGATAGTAGGAGTTGAGGGCCTAACATAGCAGCAGCTGGAGTGGAGAGGTGCACCGGCAGCAGTCTTGCACCCTGCGACCGGGTGGGCTCTCTCGCTTTTCTTTGTTTTGCTTTTGAACCTCAGCCACGGATACGGAATGCAGGGGATGAGGGGAACGTGATAGCAATGGCCGCTCCGATCCACGGCTCGCCGGCGGTGCGTTGATTCCAGTAAAACGTCCCGCAAATCGGCACCCGTTTCCCGGCACGGCAGCATTCGGTTCTCATTCACACTAGGTGGAACCGTGGAAGAAAGACACAGGAAAACGGTCGCTTCCCAGAGGTCCAGAGCACCTTAAACTCGTTTTAAGTTAGGTTCGCAAAAATAACTCATTGTAAATTACACTATTGAACCCTCTTTTACGTAATCCTTTCCTAACAAAAAATAAAGTGTTACGATCACTTAAAACATAATCTTTTGTGACTTGCTTTTATGACACCGGGAGATTGTTCCTTCAATGTCAAAATATCTTTGGCGCTGTTAATAAAATTGGGTTATTGAGAAATGGATACTAGCCCTGCGCTGTTAATAAAATGGGACAAGCTCTCTCGACCTCTCGCCACAAATTAAACAAAGCAAAAAGGGAAATAAGGTAGTCAATATATCGGTGATGCGGGTTGCCATGGCGGCGGAGCCCTTTGCTCCACGATCGCTGCCCTCTTGCTCTTCTCCCCGCCACAATTCCTCCACCGTCACCCCTCATCTTCCACCTCTGGAACAAATTTCCCCTTTGACTAAAACAATAGTTCTTAATTACTGCAGGTGGGGCGGGCTTTGAAAGGAGCCCGCAAACCCGCCCCACAAAATCAGCCTTTGCGGCACATGTGGCGTGGAGCCGCATTTCCTTGGTGGCTTAGAGCAACTCCAGCAGTTCCCCTTTCCTCTCCCCTATCCTAAAAAAACTACCATTTGATGCATGAGAGGGCAAAAAACTTGCTCCAGCAGTTCCCCTATCCCATCCCCTTTTTTACTCTATGCATCAAATCCTCCCCTCAATCCCCTCAATAGAGGGAATCTCTCTCCTCTCCCCTACTCCAACTATCACGAGCGTGAAACGGTTTCACCGGTCTTCCTCCTTCCCGCGCGCGACTCCCGCTCCCGCCCTCCTCTTCCGCCCGCGCCGCCGCCGCCAAATCCCGCCGCCGCGCCGTCGCCCCGCCGACGCCGTTCGTCGGAATCGACATCCCCCGCCCCCAGATGGCCTCACCGGTGTCGCTCCCTCTTCCTTGAGCCGAATCGGGCTGTGCGCTCCCCATCGCCGGCCGCCGCCCATGGATTCCGAGGAGGAGCCCGGGTGTAGCGGCGGCGGGCCTGGCTGCGCATGGAGCTCCGACGGCCTCCCCGTTCTGCCTGGCGCGCGTGGCGCGGCCGCGCAGACGGCTCGCGGCGCTCCTTCAAGCAGCAAGCCGCGGCGGCATCGCTGGACCTGCCGGTGTGGCACGCGTGCAAGTGCTGGGAGCACGACGCCCTGCCCTCATTGCTCGGCCTGCCCTGCGCCACGACCCGTTGCGCACAACCTGCTCGCCGGACGAAGGCTGCGGCAGCGACGAGTTCAGCCCCAACCAGCAGCACCTTCCTTGCTCAGGCAAATTAGCATTCGCTTTGCTTGATCTCACGGTGCAGCACGAACCTCACCAACCTTGATGCATGGAGGAACACAGTGGGGATTCCTCGCCCTCCATCTCCGTCGCGCTCTCCAGGTCGCCGCGACGCCCAATCCCCGCTGGCCTCCCATCTTCCCGCCGGCCTGGCCGCCTCCCATGAAGCTCCGCGTGTTGTTCCTCCTCCCCGGGACGCGGACGGCGCGCGGCTGCGGCGGCACGACGAGGGACACGGACGACGTGCCGGCTGCAGCGCCGCACGACGCCTCGGCACGGATGCACGCGGCTGCATCCAAAGTGCTCGATGAAATTACCAAGTCAGAGAGGAGAAGGGGAAGGTGGGGTGAAGACGTGGCACTGTGGGGTCCACGGAAAGGGGAGATGGTTTTAGGAGAACTGCTGGAGCAATAATGCATCAAATTCTAGAAATAGATTTGATGCATCCCCTAAAGGAAGATTTGATGCATGAGTTTTAGGGGAACTGCTGGAGTTGCTCTTAGTACTCACCGGCCTACCTAGCCCACCGGACAAGTGGGCAGGCCCGTGAGAACCCGCAAGAACCCGCTGCTCGTTCTCCAGAACTCGTCGGCTCCTGCAAACCTCTCCAGAACTCGCCGCCGCCGCCGCTTCCTCCGCCTGTCTGCTCCGGCGAAGTTGGGGAGGGCTTCTTCGTCCATCGGCTCCACAATCCGTCTCTTCCTCGTGCCGGTACCGCTGGGATGCCTTCGCCGCTGTCGCCACAATCATCGAGGGCACCGTTCTTCTGCGATGCCGCCGCTGCCATCACCGAGGGCACCATCTTCTTCGCGGACTCATGTCCAAGGTCAGTCCTGCATGTGAATTCTGGATGAATTCTTGGAGGCCAATTGATTCCATGGATATTCGTTCAATCTCTGTAAACATAATCTTGCGCCTGATGAATAGTCTTAATAGATGGGAATATCTAGATTTCTGTTACTCACATCTCCAATTTTGTAACTGATGTTGTAATTGCCACCACACAAGAACACGAATCATTCTTAGATAGCTTATTATGGCAAACACTGTACAGAATGCTTTCCTTGATGACTTCAAAGACCCCACTGATTACGGGCATGTGCGGCCATCTGTTCCAAATTTTCTGTTGTGCTTGCAGTTGTGTGTAGGAGGAATTGGTAAGTGTTCTTCTATCTGAACCCATTTTGATCAGTACTTGCATCCCTAATACATAAGTATAGTTGTGCCCTGTCCTGTTGGCTCAATTACTTGTGCATAACTGAAACTATTGGTACCCTGTTAGTTTACAAGTAACCTTCAACTGCTCTGAAGTTACTTACGATTCCTCACTAGATTAGCTTATCTGATACCCGGTTATTTTACCCTGCTACACGCCTTACTTTCAGCTTATATCTTCGAATTCCGCATATATATGATTGTTGTCTCTTACTTATCTGAAATTTTGTAATGCTCATTTGTGCAGATGAGATGATTGTGCTTTGAAGTCCTAGTAGCTCAAGAATAACAAAAAGGAGGACATGGTGGAAAGTGTTGGCTAGTTCATTTATGTGTTCGCTTAGGCTGTATTGATGTATATGTGCTGGCTAGTTCACTTTGTAATGCATTGATTAATCTAAGGCTACTGAAGGAGATTACATCAGTATCTGATGTATACATGCTGTAATGTTCAGTTCAGTATGGCATCAATTATTCCAATCTTTTTGTATGATGGATATTTGATCTTTTAGCTTGGTTCGAGTCTTTTGTGTGCTCTCTTTGTATAGAAAGTATAGAACGGAAGAGACATCTACTTTAGCTGCGCTCAGGCATGCACGATTCCAATAGCTTCTCTATTCTATATAGCTACGCTCACGCATGCGGGACGTGACTAGCTTGGAGGGTTCAACCCGCAAGGCCCGCGAGCGATGTGGCTCTGCGAGGATGCGGCTGGCGGGTTCCCACAAAACCGCCGTGCTTGCTTTGCGGCCAGCTTTGTGGCTCGTGGGCTCATCGATACCCGCCCCACCTGCAACGTGAAGTTCTCAAGTACTGGTACAATTTCCAAACTAGTGAAGTGCGTTCGGGTGGCGATGGGGAGGTGTGAGCACTCATTCCTCTTCTTCTCGCCGCGCTATCTTCCTCTTGATGGGCCTATTGGGCCGAGTGCCCGGGTGCTATAGGACACCCTGGTGCCATATAGGCGCTCCCAATTACTACAGCCTACTACACCCTGGTGCCATAGTATTTTAGTAGCTACAAAACATATGGGTGTGGCCGTGTGGGCACAACACACGTTGATATTCCAGGATGAGAGGAAGAGAAGGCTTTCTCCTAGAGTAGTACCATTGTCTTTACAACTGCTATAGCAATTGCGTTGTTCATAAAAGGTGGAGAATGAACAAAATGCCTTCCAAGAAGAAATTACTCTCTAGCAGTAGCACTTCATCGACTGCAAGTTCACTTGATTTCAGTCAACTGAAGCAGATGATAACTGCAAAACTATTACGGTGTCTTTCCCAGCATCGATGTGTCGTTCCTTCTGTGGGAAGATTTGATGGGTGGAGCATGATTCATTTATGAATGAAATTTGAACCAGAATTATGCTTATTTATTCGATCCACATTGCAGTTCACACTTGAACATTTATTTCATCGGATCAGCCGCTCTGCTTTGCAGTAAGGTAGCAATCATTCCCATTTCAGCTCCATTTCCCACGAAAATAGAAAAGAAGTTTTCTTCTTTGTTTTTTTTTTTGAGGGGAGAAATTTTCTGCTTCAGAACAAAGATTTTAGTATAAAGTGGTTTGGAAGCTAAAGTGCCCTGCAAAAAGTTCTCTTCCAAATCCTAGTGTGCTTGCATGAGAAATGAGCAGCGTTCCACCACTACCGTAGATGTTTTCTTTTGATATAGAAAAATCTCTCATGATGGAAAGTTGCAAATCCACATGAGAAATAGCATTGCAGATGAAATACTTCACCAGAACTCAATCTCCAGACCATTTATAAATGGATAAATGGGTTGTAAAGCCAAACATTCATTCAGACATGATCATGCATATGATTCTACCAAAACAATTCATGTCCAATACTCACGAATCACTATGTGAAACATGTTGTAACACGTGATTGACTAAGAATGTGACCATCAGTACGTAATAGCACCCAGAAGACAGGAATGCTTATTGAGAAGCAAAATCCAGCAGAGTGAACACATTCCAAACCACTTGCATACAACCAATACTCTGTAAAACTACTCAGGCACTCATGGTCAGTAAGCAAAACAGAAAAATGCAATGCAATGTGGCGAATTCACATTAAATGCTGCATCAGAAGAAAAATGCAGTGCAATCTCGAGACCATATATAAATAGGTAATTGTTCGTAAAGCCACATCCAAGCACCCACTTGGTCACTCAAGCATCATATACGACTCTACAAAAACAACTCATGGCCAGTACTGATGAATCACTAAGATTGATACATGATCACTAATAGTACCCAGAAGGGCCAGAACACAGGAATACTCCATCAGAAACATAATCCAGCAGAGTTAACGCATTCCCAACAGCTTACACAAAGCCAATGATCTGTAAAACTACTCAAGCACTCATGGTCAGTAAGGAAAACAGAGCAACTCAAACGACAAATCTAGCAACATACTATGAACGATCAAAGAGGGTGGAAGCAATCAGAGGTCGGCGTCGTAATCGTATCCCCCAAACAGCAGCCCGGCAGCACCGTACATGTAACTGTCGCAGTTGGGGACGACGTAGGTGAGCTTGCGGTGCTCTCGCACGGCCGACGCGACCGCCTCATCGGGGAACTCCGTGCAGGACAAGCGGGCGTGGCCATCACCGGCGGGGCAGCTGATGTAGTAGCGCTCCCTGTAGTCCATGTGAGAGAGCTCGACGTAGCAGACGTCCTCGCCGGAGGCCGCGGCAGCATCAGGGTTGGAGATGGGCAGGTGCACGCGCCAGGTGTTCCTCCAGGGGAAGAAGATGGACGGCGACGACGCGCTCTGGAGGGAGTGCACGGCACAGTAGATGCGCAGCGGGTCGGTGTGCTTGTTGGCGTCGCCGTCGAAGTCCAAGCAGAGCGGGCGCAGGCACATCTCGCGCAGGCCGGGAACCGGGCGCGCGCGCTCGACGGCGTCGGTGTTGTTGTCGACGTCGTACGGGTAGACGGCGCAGGTGGCGTGGTTGAGCTTCAGGAACTCCTTCTCGGACAGGCCGGCGCGGACGAGGCTTGGCAGATAGGAGAGAACCACGGCAGCGGCCACGGGACGCGGGAGGAAGGCGACGGCGAGCAGGGGCAGCGCCGCGTTGAGCAGCGACGGGGCGGCGCTTCTAGAGACGCCGCCGCTGCTGATAGCGCCGCCGCAAGGTGTGGAGATGGCGTCGATGGCGAACGAGAGCGCCTCGTCGGGAGACGCCGTGCACCTCCGGCTGCATTTCCAGGCCCAGGCCGACCAGCAGTGGATGCGTACGGTGTCGCGGTTCATGCGCGCGACCTCGACGTAGCACAAGTCGCCACCAGAGGCCACGGCGGCGCGCCAGCTGCCCGGCAGGATTGGCTGCGACCCCTCGATGGTGCGCACCACACAGTAGTAGTCGTAGTCCTCGTCCCGGCCGCTGCCGGTGTGCGGGCCGTAGAGCACCGTGGCGAGGCGGTGGAAGTTGCCGGCGGCGCAGTTCTGGCGCAGGCACGCGTCGTGCAGATCGGCGAAGGAGACGCCGTAGTACTGGTGGCGCGTGCGGGTGGCGCTGCGGGCGTGAGCAGGACGCGTTGGCGAAGGGGCGGCTCGCGGCGACGGGGCGGCGGCGGCGGCCTGCTCCTCTTGGCGCCGCGCGACGGTGGCCGAGTCGTGGAGGAGGCGCCACGCGACAGTCGTGGCGTCGGAGACTGTCTGCGGGGAAGCCGGAGCTTTACGGTGGTCGGAGAAGGCCGGGACCGCGACGAGAGTCGACGGGGGCGGCGCGTCCGTGGGCTCCTTCGGGAGGGCGGAGGAATGCGGCGGTAGGCTCGCGGCGGCGGTGTTTGTGGGCGCGGCGTCGTGGGGGAGATGGAGCTCGAGCGCGACGGCGTAGGGGAGGAGGGTGGAGAGGACGAGGGAGACGACTGCTAAGGCGAGGTGGAAGTGCGGGCGGCCGCGCGCCATCGCCATGGAAGGGGATGGGGATGCAATTAAGCGAGCGCTCTCGTCGGCATTGGGAATGAGGATGTGTGCAGAAGAAGAAACGAGAGTTACGAGACGGTGACGTTTGTTGAGCCCGTACATAGGAGGAAATGACGTTCCTGCCCCCACTACGTCGATTTGGACGTGGGTCATCGTTTCATCGTTTTGTCATGCGTCGCGGCGCTTGCTCACGTGACAAGCTGTGCCACGCTTCAGGCTTTTCCCAACAACTAATCAACAATGTCAAAAAAAAAAAAGAACTGGAAGATTCCTTTTGATGGAATCAATTTATATTCACCGTTAAAATTGGTGAAATCTGAAAATTCTAGTCAATGCAGTCAAACACATTTGAATTATTTTGTCTGCTTTACTGATTTTGTGCTAAAAAATTGCTTGAAGTCATATATAGCCTACTGGTAACAAGTTGAATTCCAGTTCCTACCTTTGTAAAATGTTACATAAAACGGAACACACTGTTAACAAGTTCAGTTCGAGTTCCTATTTTGTTTTTGTCCTCAAATTCTCGCAGGACCCATTTAGGTGTTGAGGGATATTAATTCACGGGGACATAGTAGTAACATTCTAAGATTCAAATCTGGCACACGTTGTGCAGATCACATGCCCCTACCAAACCTATTTACGTTTCCGTCATCGCTTCACGTAAAAAGGTAAATCCAAGATTTGTGAAATTTGGACAATCTAGGCTGATACGTTGGCATTTCTCTAACATATACTAGCACGGTGTAACTAAACTCCTGCATTCTCATGCACACATATGCATAGGCGACTATAAGCACCCTCAGTGAGCTGGATCGCTGACGACCGCGCCAAGTCTGAAACTTGGGTGTGCCAAGGTTGTTGGCTAGGCACCCTGATGTTCACAGCATCTAAGCTTGACTGGAGTTACATGAGCTCGATTCTGGTGGGTAGGAGTAATGGAGCTCGACGGCAGTGTGTACTGAGTAGTGGAATAGAGTATAGTAGCAACATTGCCTAAAAATAGAAAAATTTCTTTTAGAAGGCCACCTAAAAGTCGTTTTAGGGGGCTTATTTTGGGCTTGTTCAGAGTACAAGCCAGTTCCCTCGTGCGTGGCAGCAGCGGCCACGCGGGTCAAAAAAGAGAAAAGAAAGTGGGGGCCGGTGTCAGTCAATCAAATAGAAAAGGTGGCAGAACAAGCGTCCATCCAACAGTCTGGGCTTCATTTCTGCTAACCCTGGCTGCAGCAGGATCAACATTCGACTTGTGTACAGCTTCTTTTTCATTTTTTTGCTAGGGAGCACTAGACGTGCAACGGATCGTCCAAGAGCCCTAGCCGCGTTCGTCTCGTACCCTCCTGTGCGGAGCGTGGTGAGTCCCTGGCCCCTAGAGACGCCACACATGTTCATTCCACGCCAGGGTACGGCGACTCAACGGCAAGGCCGCAAGCAGACAGCTGGGAGAGAGAGACGAGCACTCCTGCCTGTTTCATCTGTACTCAGCACCGAGTTGCGTACGGATATGCATGGTGCAACACGGTGCCACGCAGCGTGACTTAGCATGGGCGTGCAACGGAGCAACATGCATGAAGTACGGCTAGTTACATTACAAGCCACGTACGTGTGCAATGGCTGTTACAATTTTTTTCCTTTCCATCGCTCGGCACACATGGAATCCAAATCCAAGCAAATGAGTATGGTTATGGTCTGGTGTAATCTTGCTTTGATGGGTTTGTATCAAGTTGCAAGTGAGGACGGCACTTGAATTTAACTGCAGTAAAATGTACTCCATGTATTTGTTAAGGTATAGAAATATGTTTGACTCTCAGCCTCACTTTGCCACGCCGTGCAAAATCTGCGCGGGTGTTCGTTTCACGCGGCAAAAATTTTAGCCCTGTCACATCAAAGAGAATCTTGTTATTTAGGAGCATTAAATAAAGTTTAATTACAAAACTTTTTTTACAGATAGGTGCTAATTTACGAGACGAATCTAATGAGCCTAATTAATCTATGTTTTGCTACAGTAATGCTATAGTAACCATCTTCTAATCACAGCTTAATTACTCTCATTAGATTCGTCTCGCAAATTAGCCTAGGAGCTCTGCAATTAGTTTTATAATTAGATTTTATTTAATACTTCTAAATAGTAAGATTCTCTTTGATGTGACAGGGTTAAAATTTTTGCTAAAGAAACAAACACCACCCTAGGACTGCTTTGGTGGGCAACCAAGCAACAACAAAAAGGACTGTGGCAGCCATAGGTGTCTCTTGGCTAGCAGTGGCAGTAAGCCCCCCCGGGACCCCTCCGCGCGCGCGCATATCCCATCAACAAGTCCATTCTCCGGAAGTAATTATAGTAGTTGGATCAACAAACGCACCGATCAAACGAAAGAGCATTAGTCGAAGCGTACCATACAAACAGCGTAAAGAAAAAGAACGGCGCAGCCAGGGCCATGGCAGGCCGCAACTGGACGGTCGTCTGCATTTTGGACTCAGTTTTCCGGGATCACATGAGAGAAGCTGCCCCGATGCACGCCACAAAAAAGGAGACCGTGCCCGGCCAACGTCGTCGGGCGATTCGTGCAAGCCCACTCTTCAAACTCCCGTGGCAAAGCGTAGTCCTGTCACTTGCCTGGCTCATGCAGTATTTATGTAAAAATATATACACCCTCAGCAGTCCCCGGACAATTACAAAGAGTTCAAATTTGTCTTATAGTAGGTTCGCAAAAAGAAATGGCTTGTAGTATGCAGGGCCGGTCCTGGAGGGGGCGAACGGTGCCACCGCACCGGGCCTCCAAATCCGAAAGGCCTCTGTATAATTTGTTTAGAATCTTTTTTAATCAAGTCTAAACTACAACCTGCAACCTTGATGCTAGTTTATCATGTCCGGCTCCACGCACACACAAGTACTGACTAGACGTGAGTCCCGATCCTAACATTTTTACATGGTAAACAACTACTAGTTCCATTTGTTGTCTGAAACGTCTTGCGTTTTACTCATTCACTTGGTAGTTCATCTCTAGTTTATATTTTTAGCCCGATGCAAACTCTTAAGAGAAAAAGACTAGAATTGATCAAATAATAAGAAAGCATCTTCAATTTTGTTCTAAAGATAATATAAGCACTTTAATTTCTTCATCCCATGAAAAACACTTTAACTTGTAAATATAGCTATAATTTTTTTAAAAAAATCCATATGAGAGGGGCCTCCGTTCATAATTTCGCCCCGGGCCTCTGAAATCTCAGGACCGGCTCTGATAGTATGAGTCAAAATTGATATCTAGACATCAATAATTTAAAGTCTTACTCAGCCAATCGGTTACATAAAAACAAATAACTGTAATGCGCGTAAGGTATGTGTGGCACGGATATCAACCATACAAATTCATAAATTAATAAATGTATAATGAGATGGAACCATACATGGATCGAGACTATTTCAGCCGAACTTTGATAGTATTTCACTTTGCTGAAGGCAGAAATGGATGCTGCGGCCTATGGCCTTCAGTGGAGTCCGCCCATCAGATCAACCATATGAGAGTTTAACATGCCCCAAAATCAACAGAGGCATTGAAATACAAATTAAAGAAAAAGGCAACAATTGTACAAGTAATCGCATCACGGCAAAGGAAGATGAAGGACGGCAGAAAAAAAATGTATTGCTGCTTCTTGTGTGGCTTTCACAGAATGAGTCCTTTCGAAACTCTGTTACAAGTGGATCCCATGGAAAATGGGCCAATGTTTTATGCAGCGAATATTTGCAGGGCAACCGTTTTTTGGTTCCACTCAATGTTAATATCCTGTTAAAACTAGTAAGCAGTTAAAAAGCAACAGAGAAACTTCATTTTAAGTTACAAAACCAGAGTGTTTTAAGGAGTTGGAATTAAACATTGTATGAGGTTTATGTTACACCAAAAACTACCTGTAGTATCCAAGCACGGATAATGAGAATATGCTGAAGGATCAAAAGAGTCAAGGTAACTAAACGCGGCACCAACTTATGTCTGACTTATTGACATTGAAATTGGTGCGTCCCTTCTGAGTTCTATTTTCTCCCAAGGCTGGGATCGTTGCATCTCATTTGCATGCTCCGATGACGTGCTTACTTTCTTGGTTTTCCAGCTTCCATTTCATGATTTCAGCCTTCACGTTATGCAGTGTATTCAGTTCAGAGAACACCAAGTCTACTGCAATCTCCTCCTTGATCGAAGCCATCTCGTCCTGCAAAAAACGTGAATTTACATAAGATTCAACCATTATCAATTTTTCCCCATATATGTTTTTCTAGACAAACTTTAATCTTGTCTTCATGTTCTGAATCTTCGGAGAACACATGCCTGCGAAAATTTCGCTATCAGCTTTGTCCCGTCCCATAGATGCATGAACTTCATCGTAAATAGTCCACAGGAGGTGCTACACATGCAAAATAGCATTGGCTAATTAGTATTATAAACATGTTTTGTTGGAGGCAGTTTCGAACAAAACTTGAGTCCTCGCAAAAAAAAAAGAACAAAACTTGAGGGGTCCAAATCTATACTAATCAGTTTGTCGTGGAAGTCTTTTTATAATGCGGATCTCCCACTCGCTGATGTCCACGGGTACTACTACTCCTACACTTCCTGCTCTGTTGGCTGCAGCGATGCATTGTTCAACTCCTTTTCTCTGATCAGTCACATAAAAAAGATTGTTGAGTTTTCTACCTGTGCAAATCAAAGGAGCTAGCTGGCTTATGCACGCAGGCGTACCAGCTTGGAGAGAATCCTCTTGTAGCCGTACCTAGGTTCAGAATCGAGCACTTGGTACTCTCCCTTTTCAAGGTTCAGCACAAGGAGAAACCAATGATCTGTGTACCCGATTGGAATGAAAACCTGCAGTTATTCAGTGAAAACCAGAAGGCGAAATAAAACTTTATATAATATAGCATGCTAGAAAAACTAAACAAACAACTCCACGTATATCAAGATTCTAATTAATTAAAAGGATTACCATGTCGTGCTTCAGGAAGTTGAGGCCAGTGTCTTGCAGCTTTTTCTCACTGACTGGTGTGTGAATGTCCTCAAGCCAAGCCTGCCATTTGCAGTCCAAGATGAGGACCTTCTGGTTCTCGATTGCGTCCGATGGCCGTCCCCGGTGCATGAGAAACCTCGCATACGCATTGATCACCTGCAAATTGCAATTTCTCGATCGGCGTCATGCTGATCAGATGGTAGATAGGATGAACACGTATGCGTTATTTACGCACGTACGTACGTACGTCAGGGTACGTAGTTGCTGAGCTGCTCTCGACGGGTTCAACCAGGGTGCTGATCGAGCTACGCGGCACGGCGAGGGATTGCATCTGGATGATGAGCTCGGTGTCCAGTCGCTGGTCGGATCTCACGTATCCCATCAGCTTGGCTCCTCTAGTGTCAGCTGGATCTCGATCATCACCTGTTGGATGAGCGGCGCCGCCGTCTTGCTTCGGCTCGGCGTGACGGCGTGGCGCTCGAGCTCTCTTCTTCACCGGAACTTCGCTGGCGGTCGCCGTCGTCGCTCTCTTCGTGCCTCGGCCGCCGGCGGCGGCTGTGGCCGCGTCGCCTCCTGATACCACAACTGACGCCGCCTGACCACGAAAGGCGCCGCCGACATCGTCGCCAGACCGAGCCAGCTTCTCGCGTTCTATTCCGTTCATGCCTCCTTTGAGAATCTTAGCCAAGTCCAGATCTCGGCGTCACCCGTGTCGTGGACGGTCATCTGGTTTACTTGAGATAGGAGATGTGTCGCGGTCGGTCCACGCTTGCTTTTTTTGGAAGTTCGACGTGATTAGAGGGGTCAGATTTGGTTTCGAAAAAAAAAGATTAGAGGAATCAGATTTCCAATTGGAATCGGTTGATCGAATCCTTGATCCTGTAAGTCAGGGTCGGTACGACGAGTTTTTTTTAAAATAATATTTTTTATGCTGAGAATTACAGAAATAATACTGAAAATTGGAAAATTACAAAAATAATACTCAGTCGTGCGTTGGTTGCACGAAAACGGAGTAGTCATGCGTTGAACACACGAAAATAGAGTAGTCGTGCGTTCAACGCACGACTACTAGTTTTCGTGCAACCAACGCACGAAAATAACCTGTATCGTGTAACAGAACGCCGTATGGACGTATTTCTTGCGTTGGACATGCGAAAAAGAGAAGTCGTGCGTTGAACGGACGAAATTAAGATTTTCGTGTGTTGGATGTAGGAAAACTTGTAAAATAATTTTTTTAACGCATGCATTATTGGTTTCTCATATGTTTAGGATTGAAAGTCAATATTGTGTGGTTTGCAAAGTTTTTTTACGTGCGGAATTGCGTGAAATGGATACGAAGTTGGTATGGGATACCCTTTAAGTTGAGATACAACGGAATTGCGTGAAACCGATACAAAGTTGGTATGGGATACATAATGTGAGGCATGCTGGATGAAGCATCTATTTGGAGCCTGATTTCTTCGTTTTTTCTTTGGTTGATGTTGCTTCTGCGGCCAGCATACGAGCAATCCTCCGCCTTGCTAGTTCATCCTCTCGCCATTTAATACCTATTTCGCGTTCGGGTAGTTGTAGGCCTGTGGAGATAATTCTCTATTCCATCCTTTCGTATTCTTCTTGCAGCATGTTGTAGTGCTCAGTAGTTTCCTCGACTGTCACATAACATTCTATTCTTGGTGGTGGCAAGGGATCGACCTATTCTTCGAACTCGCATTGTACCTACACAGAAGGTGGTTATTAATCAGAAACAGTTTGAAGGACGAGATTTTTGTAATTTCAATGAAAACATACCTCGCCATCAGGGACCGGGCAATGGAAGAACCTACTACCACCGTAAGTTGAAAGCTTCGCACGGTCTCCGCAATAGCAGAAGGGACGGTCCTCCCATGCCGGGTTAGGCACTCTCGGGCTGTTGTTGGTCATTTTTTTGCTGGTCGTGCAAGTGAATGGTTTTTGTGTTCCATAGCTGTATGGGTTTTATAGACAACTGATGACGGGGTGGTTCGATTTATTAGGTACCGATGACACACATGATTCATACAGGGATTGATTTCGGTTTAAAGGCTGTCGTGCATCAATAATACATGGTCCATACAGGGATTGAGTAGACAGCTCAGTGCAGCAGCCACAGGAAAGAGTTAATTGGCAAGATGAAGAAAGTTTCAACTTGACGTGGACAGGGCACTGCCATGCATGTGCCGGACGTACAGGGTGCGCTAATAATTCATGATGAATGTGAAAGGTAGGTGTGCTGCAATAGTTATTGATAGCAGCGACAGCAGGTGCAGTTATTGATAGCAGCAACAGCAGGTGCAGTGATTGGTACATGAATACAGTGCAACTTGGTGAGGAAATAGAATAATGCATTAAAATATAAGTACATAAGTAAACAAATTACACTGGCATGTTCGGTACACACAACCACTAACCTAATTGTGCACCGCACTAATCCTGACATGCCTTAGGAAATTGGAAATGCAACATTGAACGAGGATAATACAACATTGGCTAGATACAAGACGTCACCGATACAAACGCAATTATGTCCCACATAAAACTACTATGATAAGGGAAGGACAATTGCTTTAGGATACTTGAAATTGAAGCGACATGAATGTAAGTAATGCCGCTACTTAGGCCCCCTTTGTGCCCGTCGAGCTTCCTCGCGCCATGCAGCTACTTGTTGAGCATGGCGTTGATGAGCTGCTTCTCACGCTGTTGCCTTCGTGCCATTGCACGCTGGCGTGTTTGCTCTTCACGGCGGCGACGTTCATCCATTGCTGCCTTGATCCTTTGCTCCATTAGTTCCTCCCTTGTAGGTTGGGCGTGCTGAATGTTTTGTTCCCTTTGCCCTCTAGTTGGACGTGCCTGTTCGAGCCTTTCATGGTCAGCCATCCTCATGAGGTATTCACTTGTGGTTTCGGCTTCGATGGGTGCACGAGTAGCATTTGTGGGCCGAACCGAATCAATCCATTGCTTGAAGTCACAACCCTGAAGGTAGGGGAAAATGTTGTAGCGTTACAGACTGAAAAATGTTACAGGTATTAGAGAAATGCTTACTTACCATGAAATCAGGGTCCAAGTCAGGACACCCAAAGAACCTCATGCCACATATGGCACGCTTTGTCGACGTTCTAATCATGGCTCGATGACCGCACTTGCATAGCGGCCGGTCGCTCCAGGGAGGCAGTGGAAGGCTTCTGTTGCTTGACTCAGCCATGTGGACGGTTTGGTGGAGTAGGCACCTTGTTTTCTATGTGCAACCCATTAGATTTATACTTAGGCATTGGATGCTTTGCTTGTGACAGCAATAATGGAGATGCATGGAGAGCGATAGGGTCACTGTTCGACGTGAGCTTTGCTGTGCTTTTGATTGGGCCAGTGATGTGAGCAATAATGCATGCAGAGAGATAAGGTCAAAAGCTCAGCAATAATGGAGAGGCAGGTCATAGCGATGCAGGTCCCAGCAATAATGCATCCTGGGATGCTTTGCATGTCACAGCGAGGAGATGTGGATGTAACAGAGGTAGGGTATGACAGCAATAATGGAGAGGCAGGTCACAGCGATGCAGGTCACAGCGATAATGTATCCTTGGATGCTTTGGATGTCACAGCGAGGAGATGTGGATGTAACAGAGGTAGGGTAGGGTATGACAGCAATAATAGAGATGGATGCAGAGAGATAGGGTCACTGTTCGACATTGGATGCATGCGGGGGCAGATGCATGCGCTGAGGCAGGGCCGCCGTTGGGGTAGGACATCCCACCGCGTGCCATCAATTGTCGCATTGTTTGGTCCTTGGATGCTGCTGGGTGCTCTGAAAAGCATGGCCCTACGTTCCTTAACTCAATGAGGAGGCGTGCAGCACTGCATTGATGCAGTCTGAAGAGTCCTTTGTTGTGATGTTGATGTGACGGTTGTAGGCCCTCGCACTGCTAACTCAGAGATAAGGGAATCCTTTAATGACTTTACATTTCATTGATGCCGAGAATAACTCTGATTGTTAAAAACAATGTATGATTATTTCTCCTCTAAAGCATTTTGACGGCATTTTGACGCGCTCCTGGACAGAGATATTTGTTGATGTCTGCATAGACGGTTAGGAGCATTGGATGCTCTTCGTGGTATGAGAAAGTTGGTCATCGGGAAATGCAATGACAGCAGCGGATTGAATGCGTGTCGTCACGTCACTAAAGGTTGTCTAGTCATGTCGCAGTGCAGAAGTTAATAATAAAAGATAGGTAATGCTTAAGTTCTTAATATTACAATAACGAAAGAAATGTACTAGTAGTCAACCCTGACCCCTGCCCTGACCGTGACCCCTGGCTCTCCCACGCTTTGGCCTGCGTGCGGAAGGTGGGGCCTGTTCTTCATTGCCCTGAGAACCATAAGGACGATCGTATGCCGACGGAGTGTAATAATCCGGTGGGACCCGCTCGCGTCTGGGAAGCTGCCGAACCTCCATGTGACTCACGTCTGCCTGCGTCTCCTGAGTGAACGGAGGAGCCCCATAGGCCTGTGTCATCACGTCAGGTTGAGTGTCTGTGTCCTGGAACATGGACCCACTAGACACTGGTGATGAATGCGACGTCTGTCCGCCACTACCCTCAAAACGGGTCATCCCTGCATTACAGCATGTACACTTGATTAGTTAGTTTCGTAATAAATAAATTCATTGCTTATAATAAAAAAAATGACATACCAGGCATAGGTGTAAGGATAGGACCATGCCAACCGGACCCTCCTGCTTCATCTGGGCGTGGAGGTGGTGGTGGAGGTGGTGGTGTCCTGTAGAACTGGCCACTGTAAAACTGCTCTGCGGTACAAGACGGGCTCGCGGGGGTCTCTGAGACGCAGAAGAGCTACGACCAGCAGCATCCACCTGGCGGCAAGAAGCAAGCTCCACAATACGCCGGCCCTTCGCGGCCAGACGTGAGAACGCAGCTGTAATCTCCTCAAGGGCTATCCCACACCCTGGCTGCTGGCTCTCTCGGAGGCGGGATGCCATACTGTCTGCCTCTGAATAGATCTCCCTGCCCAAATCAGTCTGCCATGGAAGACACTATTAAGCAGACGTGGTTATGGTAAATAACAATTGAAAGTCATAGAAGAATATTACGTACCGCCATGTGCAAGGCCATTCCAGCATGGCCTGGGTAAAGTGCATCTGAAGCAGCAGCTAGCTGTGGTGGCGGGTCCTGTACGCGGATAAGACGCGTGCGAGTCCGTGCATAGTACCATTGCAGGTACTGCTGGTAGTAGCTGTGGTCGTAGGGTGCCGGCTCATCGATAACATCAGTGGTTGCCTGCGCCCACTCCTCCACCCAACGTGACATCCTACTGGTCAAGTCTGCCTGGCTCTTCGCTGGCCCCTTTGTCGTGTACCTGCAAATGCATACAAACGTAATTAGATTAATGCATTAAAAAATAAGATACTTTAATCAATACATACAACTAGCTTATTCCGTGTGAACTAGCATTACTTTAATTAATTTACACAACTAGCATTACTTTAATTAATTTACACAACTAGCATTACTTTAATTAATTTACACAACTAGCATTACTTTAATTAATTTACACAACTAGCATTACTTTAATAAATTTACACAACTAGCATTAGTTTAATTAATTTACACAACTAGCATTACTTTAATTAATTTACACAACTACCATTACTTTAATTAATTTACACAACTACTATTACTTTAATTAATTTACACAACTACCATTACTTTAATTAATTTATATAACTCACGTGTGAATCCTGGCCGGTAAAATGTCTCCTAGAGGCACCGGAATCTGCTGCCGACGACCAAACTGCCTCATCACTCTACGTACTGCGTAGTCCTCCACAAACGCATCAAACACTAGCTTCTTCCAGGTCATCCAAAACGCAACGTCTCGGTAGCACAACGCTGAGAGACCACGGAAAGAGGCCCGTGCGTGCACCAAGTCCGACCTATACGGCTCCCAAACAACCAACTCTGGGCGAAGGTGGTCGAACTGCTCTGTGAAACTCTCATAAGCAGATCGAACCTGCAAGGCTGCCCATTGGGGCTGCCAGGTAAAACATCTCGTTAATACAAAATAGTAAGTACGCTTGGAAAAAATAAAGGAAATGATAGGTGCGCACCCGACGACGTGTCCAAAGAGATCCCATGGTCGGCCTATCTATATCGTCCCCTCCATACATGTCCTCCGTGTAGTGCATCGGGGTAACAAAAGGACGACCAATCTGAAATCGCTCGAAGGACCACAACTGCAGCAGTAGAGGCATACCTGTCAACTTCGAATTTCTTTGCTTCTTCACAAAAGCGTCACAAAGGGTACGGTACGTGGCACAAAGAACAGCCGATCCCCAAGACACTTGAGGAACATCTCCATCTTCAGCATCAGCAATAGCCCGTGCATAGGATATGAAACGGGCATCTACAGTGTCTCCGTGGGTCGATGCGAACATGACCCAACCAAACAGCCAAAGCAGGTACGCCTCCAGGTGTCGGGAAACCTGGTAGTCCGTAGGCTCGGGAACCATGTTCTCAACCTGCATTACACAAAATATGTGTTATTACGACATCATGACTAGTAACGTATTAAATTAAAACAGAAACGTACTGACCGTGTACTGTAATAGCCACTGCCGCTTCGGGCCGTGACGGTGACTCTCTGGAATAGCCGACACTGCATCGGGCACGACTCCCTGAAACCTCAGGCTAAGATCCTGCTGCCACCCAACAGGAGGGACTGAGGGCCCGACGACCTCACCAGACAGGGGTAACCCCGTCAGCATGGACACGTCCTGCAACGTGACTGCCATCTCCCCGAACGGAAAGTGAAACGTGTGGGTCTCGGGCCTCCACCGGTCGACCAGAGCTGACAGAAGCGAACGGTCAAACGGGAAGCGTCGAGACCGCTCAACGTGTCCGTCCCCCACAGCTGCCTCGTCGTGGTCGTCATCTGTAGCCGAATCATCCGAGCGAGAGGGAGCAACCCAGCGTGAGCCAACCTGCAAAACCAGCTTGCTCATTAGTCCCAAACGTACACAAAACATTGTTAAAAAAAAATGCATGTGCCTAACCTGGAAAACCACCGAGGGTCAAGTCTCCAAGCCCTAGCTGGTGTGTGGGCTATCAGAACAGGAAGTGACTGTACGCCACGCGTGGTCAGCTGGTAGGCACGGTGTCGCTGGTCCCAAGAAGGGTCCAAAAGCTCGTCAGGCGGCTCCATCCCTACAAGACATTAAGACATTTTAGAATCTAGTAACATAATAAATTAAAACACACGATAATTAAAAAGTACCAACATAGAATTACTAATGCAATACATATATATTAGAAATTGCTTGTCAACAATTTCATACACAAATAAGTTTTACATTGGACTCCAATTCCTACACACAAATTTATGAAAGGTACACATGACTCCAATACAACTTAGTTTTGACATAAGCATACAACCATACTAATTTTGAGAATTATACAACATAGCCACGATGCGCAGGTGCTTGGTGTGCTCTGCGCCGACGAGTAGTTGAAGGTCCGGCTTCACCTTTAGTCTGCGGGCAATCTTTTGCCTTGTGACCATAGTCATCACATTCTATGCACCTCCTAATAGGCCCTCCAACCTCAGATTCATCCATGTCATTACGTATACGCCTAGTCTGCGGACGACCACCTTTGCCATCAGGATGCCTAAGTAAATTCATATCAGGCAGACAAATCACGGTATCCTTATCGTAATCCGTGAAATCAAATTGTGAGGTAAATCCATAGAACTCCCCAGTCCAGGTCTCCACCACCTTTTCCCTTAAGTAATAGGGTGACACATATAAAGAGCTGTGCACACCAACCTGTGATATTGCTGCGAGAACATGAGAACATGGAATGTGTTGCAGCTTCGGCTTGTTGCAAGTGCATTCACACCATCCGTTTAATTGCTGAACTAAATTCACCTCTTGAGTGACAACTCTTGTCTCGCTTCCCACACCCCCTTTCAATCTCAGGGTTATCTCGAAACGATGTTCACGTACGCCCATGCTACGCACCATGTGTTGTAGTGACTTCTCGTTCTTTTCTGTCAAGTGCTTCATCATAAATGAACAATAGGGCGTATTCACGTTCAAGCTCTGAATAACAGCAGCCGCGTGCCTCTTTTGGTAGTATCCAACGAGACCATGCAATATGCCCTCAACGATACCCACCAGAGGTAAGCCACGCAAGCCTCTAATCACCCAGTTGTATACCTCAGCATTGTTTGTAGTCATGATGTCATACCTACAGAAAGAGGCAGGGCCAATAAGTTACAACATATGAATACTACATCGTAACAAAATGTAGGCACACAACCAATAGACAGTAACGTGAACCTTGCACCGCCAGTGTCATACAGCTTTGCCCATTTCTACTTTGGTTCAGCTTCGATCCAGTGTGAAAAACACATAATGCGCCTAGCTGACCTTCTTCTAACATTAGGAGGGTCCAGTCCTTCTCCAAGAGGTGGAAATGGTTCTGGTAAAGGCTCATCAGGTGCTGCTGGTTTCTTGTTTCGCTCTTTGACGTGAGACCTTGTGCTTCAAGTTCCTCCCAAAGAGCGTCAAACTTCCGCTTTTGGTTCTGGCTGCACAACCTCTTGAACATGTCCATCAATGCCTTGCTCTTAAATTGCTTATAGAAATTAGCACCCATATGACGCCTGCACCACCTGCTCTGCAAGTCAGGCCATGGATACGGCTGATTCGTCCCCTCTTGCAATGTCTTGACGGCAGATAAAATCCCAGCATGACGGTCATGTATGATGCAAATATTCGGTCAATCATGAACAACTCCTGCTTTCAGGTGCCTGAAAAACCAAAGCCAGCTTGCCTTACTCTCTCCCTCAACAAACGCAAATGCCAAAGGAAGTATCTGGTTGTTCCCATCAACTCCTATTGCAGTCAATATTTGACCTTTGTACTTGCCAGTCAGGAATGTGCCATCCACGCAAAGTACAGGACGACAATGCTGAAAAGATTGAATACACTGCCCCAAAGAAAAAAAGGCACGCCGAAATATCCTTGGTTGATCATCAGCGAACGCAGTCTCCTTGAATGCGATGTATGTCCCAGGGTTTCTTGCCTTCAGAATCTCAAGCACACGAGATAGATTGCAGTATGAAGCCTCATAAGTGCCCCAACGTTTCTCTAAGGCCTTCTGCTTTGCCCTCCAAGCCTTTTGGTAACTAATCTCATACTTGAATTGACGAGCGATGGAACGCTGTATGTACGAACATTCCGTGTGCCTCTTCTCGATGATCTCGTAGAATAATTCATTTGCTACCAAATTAGCAGTGAGGTTGCGGTGCTTTCGACCAACATTTTCTAATGTGCAACTGTGCTCGACGACTCTGGAGGCCACCCAGTGTGTCTCGTGCTTCGGCTTGAATGCATGAACATAAAAATTGCATCCATCATTTGTGCACTTTACACTGTACTTCACGGGGCTAGAGTTCACAACATACACCTCTCTAAGCGATGTCACTGCCCAACGCGCCCCAGCGTCTTTCAGTTCAGAACGATTAGGAAAGACCTGATTCAATTGAATCATGCTTGACCCATGCTCCCAACGGGAACCACGGTTGTCCATAACTTCCATCCTTGCTTTATCCTCCCTGTTCCATTCATCAGGGATGGGATTATCGGACCAATTTTCATCATCATCATCGTCTTCCTGATCATCATCGTCATTGACAGAATTAGCTAGCATATGCTCCTCATGCATTGCACTACGATCCACGTTCTCAATGTCTTCAAGTATTGCTTCATTATCCTCACCCGCGTCGGCCAGGCCCTCAGCAACCTCAGCCTGCTCCATGAGTCCATGCGCAAGCACCTCCTGCCTAACTTCCTCCGTCGCCCTTGCAATTTCATGATGACGATTATCTTGTCCAATCTCTAATGTTGCACTCGTCTGTGAAACTGCACAAGCGTCATCATACAATTCTCTCGGGCACGCTTGCACTAGCATAATGAAAGAAGCATGTCGTTTCCGCCACCAATTCAGCCAGCTCAACCACTTCTCAGTCCGACGAACTTCCTTCAGCTCCCAAAAAATTGGATTTGTACTACGACTCCACAAGCATTGCACCTTAACAGAATAAACCATCGGGTCTAGTTGCATAAATCGAGTCAACCAAGTTCTCATCTCTATTATCCTTGTGCCATCAGGGTTAGGATGCTCAACATCCACAAAAGGAAAATTACTCAAATCAACACCATATGAACCCTGTCGAATTTCCCCATTGCCGTAGTAAATTCTAAGATTTGCATCTTCGACGTGACCGCACCTAAAAAATCATAAAGCAAATTCCTATAGTCTCATTATTTTTCGTTGTACGCCATAAACATATAATTAATTTGCATGTCCCGACACAATTCCAAAATTATAAATTGACATCAATACTAACTTAATCTAATAGTTTGGTCTTATAAGTTGACATCAATCCTAAACCCTAAACACAAATTTCTATTATGATTTATAATACCAAACTATCTTATTCTAATATACACCATTCTACTTAGTTAATCTAACCAAAAACAAACTTAATTACATTTAATCTACTCAATTAAAGTAATTTATACCTATTTTACTAAATTAACATATATATGACTACTAAAGTTCTTCTACTCAATTCCATTTCATAGAATATGTTCTACTCAATCCATTTTCAGGCAACTGCTTTTTTTTTCCCAACTCAATCCATTCTTCACAATGCAAGATTAATTTAAAAAAAAAACAAGAACTCCTTCTTCTACCTTCGGCCGGCCGGCTGGCCGGAATCCCGCCACGCGCCCGCCCGGACCCGCGTCGCCCTGCTGCCCGCTGCCCGCCGCCGCAGTGGCCCCGGCGCCCGCTGCCGCAGTGGCCCCGTGCCCGCCGCCGCCCTGGCCCCGCCGCCCTGCAGTCGCCTCCCCGCGCCGAGCACGGCCGCCCTGCCCGCCCCGCCGCCCAGCACGCGAGCCCCGCCACCCGGTCGCCTCGGCCCGGTCGTCGCGAGAGAGAGAGAGAGAGAGAGAGAGAGAGAGAGAGAGAGAGCGCGAGCGCACAGGGAGGGAGGCGACTGATAGATGGGGAGTAGTCGTGCGTTGGTCGCACGACTACTAGTTTTCGTGTGACCAACGCACGACTACTCTGTCTCAACAGTGCCGACACTAGTTTTCGTGCGTTGGTCGCACGACAACACGTATTTCGTGCGTTGAACGCACGAAAAATGGGTAGTCGTGCGTTCATGGCATGACTACTCTATTTTCGTGCGTTGAACGCACGACTACACTATTTTCGTGCGTTGGTCGCACGACAGGGTATTATTTTTGTATTTTTTTAATTTTTGGTATTTTTTCTGTAATTCCCAGCAAAAAAAATATTATTTTTAAAAAAAATTCTCGGTACGACCTTAGATGGTCCTACTTCCCCCCGATTGTTGCTCCTAGAGAGCTGGTGACAAATTGGGGTTAATTGCCATGGTACCATGATGGGCAAGGGGAGTCATCTCCCAAACCCCGTTAGTAAAGGAGACATCCCCTCATACCACTACTGAGTGCACAAGTCTCTCCAAAATATAAAACAGCTCCCAAACAGATTATTTTCTTCTGGTTTTACCCCTGGAGCTCATAAGCCATCTTCAGATGTTCCAAAATTCGTGAAAAAACTCTGAAAAATCAAAAAATCAAAAAAAAAGTGTTATTTATTAATAGAAAAAAATCCCGAAAATGAAAAAAAAGGTTTCGGACGGAAAAAATACAGAAAAAAGAGGAAAATTTTGGCCTGACCTATCCTGCGCTGCCGCCGTCGCCACCTGCAGCGCCCTCACCTCCTGCGCCGCCATCGTCGCCAACAGCAGGCCCGTCAGCCATGGCGGCCACGCGAGCGAGCCAACGGCGGAGCGCGGCCCAGCCTTGTCGGGAGCGCGCGGGCGAGCCCCCGGCGGACCGCGGCCAAGCCTCCTCGGAAGCGCGGTGGGAGAGGACCGGGCGAGCTCCACCGAGATGCGCCGCCGCCAGAGATGGGCCTCCACCGAGCCCCACTCTGTTTCGATTTCGTTTGTTGGAGGATCGGAGTTCACGAGCACTCAGGGGCAAAATAGGAAGGCAAAAAAGAGATTGGAGCTGGTTTGTATTTGGGAGAGAGGAGTTCACTTAAGAGTGGTATGAAGGGGCTGTCTCCTTTACTAATGGGGTTTGGGAGATGGCTCCCCTTACCCATGGTACCAGAGTAATTAACCCGACAAATTGAGGGTGGTAGACCTTCCTTTTATCTTTTCTTCGCGACCTTTTGCTGTAAACATACTCTTTGGGTAAACCTCGTTTCGAAAAAAATAATCCTTGATTCTTGTATGATTTTTTTGGGCTGATTTTACTGTATACTATTTGACTTCCCGTGCGTTGCAACAGAGCCAAAACGAATACGAGGTGACATTAGTTCGACGCCTTTGCATAGAGGGTGTGCCTAGCTAGATTTGAGATGCAATCACATGGCGAGATTTATCAAGAAGAACTAATTCATAGACAGCATCATATGAATTTTTATAGATAGATAGATAGTCCTTCAAATCCTCAAGATTGTTTTAAAGGAGTACAATACCAAACACAAATTAAGAAAAGCGACCATATATGATCGCATCTGAATAAGTAAATCGAAAGATAACTTGACAGATCATTTGGAAGCCTGATTCCACCATTTTCTGTTTGCCCGACATTGCTCATCATATGTAGCTCAAAATACGACCGATGTCAGTAGCCCTGATAGGCTTGACGATGTACTCTTTTGCTCCTCCATCCATGCATCTGGAAAGAAATTTGGATAAACAAAACACCATCAATTATCAAATAATAAAACAAACCGAATTATGTGGATTGACATTATGTATTTACTGACTCTTTTATCCTTGAAGGAATGCTTTCAGCTGACATAACCACCACTGGGAGATGCTTGAGCTTAGGTGATTCCTGAATTCCATAAATGAAAGAAAAATTGATTACTAAATAACATGGTCATCTCCAAATAGTTACAAGTAATATAGCACCATATTTTAGAGGGACACAATGGTATTCGCTGTCAACAAAGACAAGCGGTTCCACAATGTACTGGGACACTACCTTTACTGCCATAAGCAGATCATAGCCAGTCATTTCTGGCATACAGTAGTCCGTTACAATCAACTTGACGTCATTTTCCTGTGTTAGAAAGTTACAAATATACATGTGAAGTATATAATAAACAACACTGTCTACAAACTGTGTAAATAACCGATGGGTATACCTCATTTAAAAGCTTTAGTGCTTGCTTGGGACCGTCGACCGCAGTCACTACAAGACAAATGAGTTCAAGCTCTTAGCTGATTGAAAGGACTTATAGTAGAAAATAGAATGAATTCTTAAATACTAGCACACAGAAACTCTTTGTCACACAGAATTCAAAGCTTTGTGCCTATACTGCAGTTCAAATTGCGTCTAGGTACCCAAAACAATTTCAATAGTGCTCTCTATTGGCATAAGGGATAAGTACAGTTTGAAAAAGACCGATTTTGAAAGCGAAAAAGTTCTAGCATAACGGAAAGCGTAAAATCTTGATAACCACTGTACCTCGAATATTTGAGCGTTGCAGTAGCTTGGAAGCAATGAAGCGATCCACCATTGCATCGTCAACGACGAGCACGTGCGGAGCAGCCTCAGTGCTAGCATTTCCTACCTGAGAAGACGACATTTCAAACTTTTGGTTGTTTCTATTGCCAAATTTTGTTGAGAGAGTGATGTCTCACCATACATATTTATAGTGAACTTGAATATGATGATGATATCTTTTAAGATATGACATCAAAGAAAAATACTGAGATATGGTTTGTTGGTATCTTGAAGATGATGATGATATCTTTTTAGATACGATATCAAAGAAAAATATTGAGATATCTTACATAAATATTTTGCACTGAATGCAGTAGGATAAATTTATGTAGTGAGTATTTTTTTTATTTGATAAAATCTAAATGGATGTAAAAATTTATAGTTACGGATATTTTTATCTTATCACTGTAGCTGGAATCAAATAAAAGATTGCACTATTACGTCGATATGGACTGCTACAGATGACACGATATCTTCACTAGATATGGACTGCTACAGATGACATGATATCTTCACTAGACATGGACCGCCACAGATGACACAATATCTTCACTACTACAAAAATCCCAGATGGTGAGTGTTGTTCGTCGTCCATCTGTAACATCCCAAATTTTAACAAAATAGATAAACAAAAATCACTCCTGGAAAATTTCATAGATTTTAGGATTAAACTTAGAATTTTAGTATAAATGTTCAAACCTTCTAACTCAAGAATAATATAAATTTGGAATTTCTGAAAGGAAATAATTGGGACTTGCCAACTTGGTTGTTAGATTTACGATTTCAATTTACAAATTTTATTCAAATTTATTTCAGTGAATTTGGATTTAATTTTATTTTCACCGAGTTCGTAGGCCACGTCGCCATTATCTTTCTCTCTCAGCCTGGCCATTACACAGCCCGCACGAAAACACGCGTCGTCGGCCTCTCGCGCCGCCGATGGCACCCGCCACCGCGAGGCGTGCACCGCCTGCTGCAGCGCCATGCCACCATGCCTTCCCGACGCACCCCTCCGTCAAACACTCGTCGACGGGCCACCGCTCCAAAGCATGGACCCATGCACCGCCTTGCCGCCTCCACTGCCTGCTCTGCCCATGCCGTCTTGTCATCGATAGGCTGTCGCAAGCCTCTCGCGCAGCTTCTGTGAAGCTTCTACCGCCTAGGGGTGGGCGCAGTTAACCGCAAAACCAATTAACCGAATTAACCGCACCGAATTACCTTAAATTTTTAGCTAGTAGGGTTAACCACAAAAATTACGGTTATCATTTTTGACAACTATGGTTAACCACAAAAATTGTGGTTATTAATCGGTTCACCGAATTAACTAATATTATCATCTCAACCTAGTAGATCTTGAGGCTCTTCGGTCCTAACTCATTCCAACCTGGCCTTTTCCAAACTTCGTCCTCTCCACACACCTCCCTCGACGACTACCAGTTTATCAACATCTTCATTGATGTCGCATTGGTCTATTTTTTTAGCATTTGTTGCATAAATTTATCTAATAGAATAGAGTATGCAATATTTTTCGGTTAATGTGGTTAACCGAAACACAACCGAATAAACCGTCACCAAATCGTGTGGTTATAGCTTTCTTTGTCACAAATTCGGGTGGCAGTTTCCAATAACCAAAATTCTTTTTGACCGAATTAAATGAACCGATCAAATCGAATTAACCGAACTCCCAGCCCTACTGCCGCCGCATTTCCCGCTCCACAATGTGCCACTTCGAGCCAAAAAGGCTAGTCTCGAGGCCACACCCCTGCTCCAAGCAACCGAGCGCACGTGCACGCACGTCCATGTGCCACCATGGCGTTCTCGTTGCTTAAGCCCGCTGCTCACCTATTTAAGACCCTCCACAGCTCCGCCGCGACACAGCTCTCTCCCGCGACCATATCTTATTGAGCTTCCTCCTCTACCAAATGCGTAGCCAAATGCGTAGCCCTTAGCCCCCTCTACCTCCTAGACAATTCGCTCCATCGAGCCTCAGGCCGTAGACATGTGCACCCTAAGTGCCGCTCCATGCCGACGTTGTTGCTCATCGCCGCCATTCCGCACAGCCTAGCCACCCTCACGCGCACCATTCTGACCAACGCACACTCCACAAGCCGCCTGCACGCGCACCTTCATCTGTAAGGAGGACCGTCTGACCGAGAGAGGGAGGGGGGGGTGAATCGGGCACATTATGAACTAAAACTTCTTCCACTTTTAGCTACTCTTTCTATTTGCACAAGTAAAGAATACATAACTAGAGAGTACATGTGCACTATGCGATAGTGATCAAGCAAGGATAACCATGTGCTAAGACTTGTACGTATTAGGAGCAAGGTATACATGAGCATATAAGAACAACCTAGCATAAACAATAAGGGCTCCTTTGGAACGCAGGATAGGAAAAACACAGGAACATGAAAAACACAGGAATCGAAGTGCCATGCTTCTCCAATCCTATAGGATATCAAAACACTAGATTTAGGAGAAGAAGCTCTTTAGCAGCACCACAGGAAAAAACAAAGGAATCTGGTTTCTTCTCATTTTGAATTTGAATCGCTTGACATGTTGTAAAGCTAACAGGTTCCTCCACGACAAAGAAAGATGTTCATGACAGCCATCATCGTTCAACCTCATAAGTCAAATTGCAAACGAGGAAATACAACCATTGTAACAGCCTAAGCAAATCATTATATTAGTAAGAAACAGCTTGATGCGGTGACCCTGTTTGAGCCGCTTTATCGCTGTTGAGCGGCATCAAACTGGAATTAGGAGCAGAACGTCTACCTGACATCACTTCCTTAAGAGAAAACAGTACGTCAGGCCAGTTGAAATCGAATCTTTCCAAATCTAATCAAATCAAGAATTGATTTGTGGAACAAAGAAACAACTCCCAGATGCAGAAGAAAGCCAAATACTTATCTTAATCTCTGGGCTTCACGCCGGGCACTTCATCGAGCAACTTACGCGCGGCACGCGGGCAGAGCCATTGAGGAGCGCGGCATAAGAGCCGGTATCAGGCGGCGCTCGCGCAGAAGAGGAGGCGGTGGGCGAGGTGAATGGGTAGCAGCGACGGTGTGTCGGCATGGCAGAGGAGGGTGAGGAGCCGGTTGTAGCTGGGGAGCGAGGGGGCGACTGCCAGCGCGGCGGCATGTTAGAGAAGGCGGAGCATGAAGAGGGGCATGCGGGTGTGGAGGAGGCGGCGGGGTAGGGGTGGCGGCGAACTGGTGCCGCGGGAGGGGAAGCACGAACACGAGCGAGCGGCGTGCACGAGAGCTTCCCTTTCGCGCCAAGAAAGTTTTCCAATAGGTCTAAGCTCCTTCTTCTTTTCCTGTGAAATTGAGCTCAGGAATGCTTTCCTATGGAAAATTTCCTTTGTCTTTCCTGTGATCCAAAGGATGAGTGTAGGAAAATTTCCACAGGAATGGAATCCTCCAAAAATCCTGCATTTTTCCTCCATTCCAAAGGACCCCAAAGATCAACAAGTCCTACACATGCTAATGTATAAAGTAAAGGCACTCAAGTAATCTAGCAAGCATATGGGTAACAAATAGTAGCTTAGCAAGTCCTATGCATGCTAGTGATAAGATAAGATGTAACAAACAAACTAGCCTGCATATACAAGTAACACATGGGGAAGCTCAAGCTAGTGATAATGACAACAAGTTAGATACAACATAAGCATAACAAGATTACTAAATGATAACAAGCAAGTGTATGAGCTATGAGCAAGTAGGTACACATAAGGAAAATGCATATAACTAGAGATAACGAAGAGCTAGCACACGAAAACAATCATCAGCAATCATATGATAACTAAGCACAATATCTACTACAAGCATTTAGGATAAATAAGACAATAAATGCAAGTAGTAGAGAGTAAGAGTAAGAGATTGCTCATCGATTTTCCCGTGGTCTCGGAAGGATAGCGCCTTTCCCTACTTCACGTTGGGTCACTTTCGCTGGAGTCTCGACCCCGTCCTTTCGTGCAAGGTGATCCCTTCTAGAGCACACTCCACTCTTCAAGTCAGTGATGTTCCCTAAGAGCACGCTTCACTCCCGGAGTGAAGTCACGGGATCCACTCCGCTGCACACAAGGCAATGCTCTCCTCCTTGAAACCATCCACCACTCCTTGAGTGAAGTCACGGGCACGTCCCGCCGGGCACTCCTCCGAAGGTAAGACTCCACACGTGATGTGGGGTCAAAGGGCGCTCAACTAGTGATGCTTCTTTCGCACAGGAAGCTCTAAGACCGTGTAAAAACTTGTGTTAGCTTCCACACTCCATTTAGCAAGCTCAACACCACCACCTAACCGGTTTAGGCCTTGCCATAGACCAAGTGTAACAAACCAAAACCGCCTTCCTACGACCACACTAGTCCTAAAGGTGGATGGATGCTCTCAAACCTACCAAGCACCAAGCTTTTTTCTCCAAATCTTCTCCATGTGCTTCTCCTCTCTCTCAAGCACCAAGATTTCTCTCCAAAGCTTCTCCAAGTGCTTCTCTTGCATCCTCATGGCTTCTCCTATGTTTCCCCATTGGTAACAATGGCCAAAGACACCCAAAAAGGCCAAGCAACCGTCTATCTATAGGCCTACATCCATAAACTAATCGTTGGTCCAAAAATGCCCAGAAAATATGTCACCGTATCGTGCGGGGCCTCCCAGAGAGGTTGCAGTAAATTGCCTGTAATTCCTCGCTCCGAACTCCAATTGGGGTGTTCTATATATCAATAGTAAGCTCCTAAAATTACCCACAACTTACCTTTTGGGCCAATCTTCAGAATCCTCGATCTCCAAGCTGATATGGCCACCTTATCATTCAAAGGTCATTACTGTAGCATTTCTGCAGAAAGCCTCCAGTGTTTTGACCATAACTCTCAGCTCTGAACTCCGACGAAGGTGTTCCACATATCCACGGAAAACTCTTGAAATTCTCCACAACTTTCATTTTGGGTGGACCTCCAAATTCGGTCATGACGACCATCGTATTTGTTGGTCGTTTGTACGCACCTACTTATATACCGCAAGTGGACGGTGTACAGTTGTAGCATTTTCCCTTAGAGTATTCCAAGGTTTAATATCGAACCACAGAGAACAAGCGGAACTTAAACTATTATCTAAACTACTAGATTAATAAAGCAGAAGTGTGTGTGAAAAGGTTGATTAACAACTAGAGGTCAAAGAGCCTGCGGTTGTAACAAGGTTATGAAAAGGATTCTCTCCTATGGGTTGGGGTACTGGCATGCAACTCAGATTATTGTTCAATTGATAGGTTTAGTATTCTACAAGACATGATGGTTTCGTTCGCCCCGATCCTGTCACGACAAGGGTTAATAGCTCCCCACTGGTTTCTTGCACTATGTGATAATCACGTATTGATCAGATACGAAATAAAAGCATCACATAAACCGAACACATCAAAAGAGTATTGTAAGTGTGAGAGTTACATAACCAGATTTCCCTCGCCACGGAGAGAATATGAGATCTACTCACGCATCATACTGCAACACATGAACATGGTTACAATAGGACGCAGAATTTTGGCGTGGACCCACAGGTGCCGATCGGCACGGATGTGTGCCGGTCGGCACAAACTCCCTTTTTGGTGGTGATGATCGGTGATCGCCGTCTTCGCCGCCACAACCTTCAACCTAGGTCAAAACTTCTATCTCCTCGTCGTCTCTCTTTTGTTTCGCGACTGTTGGCGGTTCTTATGCGATAAAATTAAACTCATTAATTCCGCAAGCGCACGGATCACCATTGTAGCATTTCACCTTGGAGTATTCCAGGGTTATCGTATTTATATTTTCCGCAGGGAAGTAGAGCAAAAGGCTGAATAGTAGCAATGCACTGGATAATTTGGAGAAAGGATAATGTATCAACTATACTTGAGACGGGGGTAAGATAGGCATGATAAATATAGGTGGCACACACATCCTCAAATCCAAGGTAATAAAAGAAAAACTATAGTATACATTTGGGAGAGCAACGAGATAGAGCTAAGGCTACCTGTATGTTTACCTAGTATTTACTCTTTCTAGTAGTCTAATCTACAAAGGTTATCTACTCTAGTTAAGATCACACACATACAAGTCATGTCGTTTCGGGGCACACACGTGCTAGGTCAACCGATGATGCTAGTTCAAACCTAGGGAATCGTATGCTATAATTAAGACCCTGCTGAGTCCAACCCAGACGTGGTGGATTACTGTTGACACCGGATTTTTGGAAGTCCTTTGACCCGTGGCGAGAAGATAAGGCAAGGGAAGATTGTGTCTAGAGAAGACGCCGCGTTGACCGGAACACAATCGGAAGATTTTGATTGTTACGATCAGAGAATTAGTTAAGATAGGAATAAAATATTTTCTTGTAACGAAAGTTAGGGGAAGTCGTGTTTGTTTCAAAGTCGGTTGCCTCGGGTGTATAAATATAAACCCAGGTGCTTGTAATCAGAATATACACAATTCAATACAACTCTCGGCGCATCGCCAACCTGTTTTTCTCGACGGGTTTCTTGTTCGAGCGGGCTGCATCGGCACGATCTCCGCTAGGGCAGGGAATTCGTCACCCCACGGTAATTATCTCGACTATCTAGTAACCTTCTCGTCTCATGCTTTGATCGAATTATCTCACTGCATTGAGTTGATCGAATCTGCTAGTGGTGTTGGTTTAATTATCAGTTATCCGGTATATGAGATCTATCTAGAACTGTTAAGCAAGATCGGCGTCGTTATTGCTGTCTCGGTTAAGTCCGATCCTACGCGACGTTTGTCTGATGAACATAGTACAGATAGGTCAAATATATTCGAGTCATCTTAGATCGATTTATCAGTTGGTCTTCCACCTAATTATTTCCGATAGAACCTTATTGCTGTCTCGGTTAAGTCCGATCCTACCGGTTTTATTGGAATAGTTCTGTGACGTGTCTGGCCGATAAATTGATCTAGGGTTCGATCGGGACGTTTAGCCGATTAGTTACCACAATCACTTTGGATTTGCTTATTGGTTGATCTTCCACTTAATTGCTTTAACAAAACCTTACTGCTGTCTCGGTTAGGTCCGATCCTACGGGTTTTGCTGGAGTGGTTCCGTGACGTGGTTAGTCGATAGGTCGATCCGGAGTTTGATCGGAGTGTTTAGCCGATTAGTTATCACACAGATCTTTCCTTTTAAAAACCTTTATGCTCTTTATTGCACTGTTTGGCTGGTTACGAAGTATTCATTTAATTATCTAAATCTAGCCGATAGTTCACTGTGAGTTGTTAGATCCGTTCCTTTACTGATCAACAGCCGATGATAGGAAGCCGATAGGGTATAGCCGATAGTAACAGCCGATTGTTCTGTTTGTCTTTATTCATATTCGTCGACTGTTTCCGCGACATTCAATTGTCGGCTATACATCGGCCTGTTTCTCGGGCCGGTGACCAAGTGAATTTGACCTTTTAATCTTTTTGTTAGTTTTCAGGAAAAACTGACTGGCACGCTTCGGGATTCTCACGGCGTACGAGGCTTGGTCCTGCACTGGAGTTAAGCAGATCTCCCAGGCCGTTTGTGTGTGATTTTCGGATCAACACACTTTTTGGCACGCTCGGTGGGACACGTTCATTGAAGTCATGTCGCAAGACGGGACACCAATCGACAGGACCAAGATTGGGTCGCACAATGTCATTCAGGTGACAGAAGATCAGCTGAGTGATGAACAAAAGCAACTTCTCATGAAAAACATGGAGGATTACAAAGGGCTGTGCCTGCAATCATTCAAGAAAACAAGAGCAGGCGTGGTTCAGTCCAATCCTTTTCCCATGCCGGTTGTCGTGGACACTTCCAAGAAACCGGCGGGGTCGTCAGATGAGAAGGCAGCAGCTGAAGAGATTCAGAAGGTGGTCAATATTGCTGTTGAGAAAGCATTGGCAGAAAAGTCTACCCCCTTGGTGAACTCCATCAAGAATATGTTTGAAGATGCACTCAAGGTTGCTAAAGAAGCCAGACCAACAGAAGAAGTACCAGTGCAACCACCACCACCGACGTCAGCTGCCGGGTCGTCGCAGGTCCCATCTGGAAATCTGAGTGATATGATTTATACTGCCATGCATCAAGCGTTGATTAATCAGTCTCCAGTGCTGGTTAATACCCTGAAGGATCTCATCATCAAGACAGCTGATGGTACGATATACAATGAGGTAGGAGGTGGGCCGGTGTACTCTACTCCTCAGAGGAGTTATCGGCTGCCTCTTGGTACCCCTACAAGAGATGTAGGAGGTCGTACTTTTCAGATTTCAGAACAGTATGTGCCAACTGGTTCTGGAGGTAATCAAGCATGGCCAGATCAGCAAGGTCCATCGTCAGCAGCAAGGAGCTCGGGGGCAGATGACTGGGCCGTTAAGATTGCTGACATAATGAGAGATCAGTTTGGCTTAAAGGCGAAGGATCAGACTTCTGTGTACCGCCGCCCATATCCAGAGTGGTACGACAGGACTCCTTTCCCTCCACGGTACAAGGTGCCAGATTTCTCCAAGTTTTCTGGACAGGATAACACATCGACCATGGAACACATCGGCCGTTTCCTCGCGCAGTGTGGTGAGGCTTCGGCTGATGACATATGGAAGATCAGATTGTTCCCTCTGTCGCTGTCAGGCCCAGCTTTTACATGGTTTGCATCATTGCCGGCTGATTCCATCAAGGAGTGGCGTGATCTGGAGCAGAAGTTCCACAAGTACTTTTATGGCGGCACTACTGAGATGAAGCTCACAGATCTGACTGCTGTTCGTCAGAAGACCGGAGAGTCGGTGCTGGATTATATCCAGAGGTTCCGGGATGTTCGCAGCAGGTGCTACAGTTTGGCTTTGACAGACCAGCAGTTAGCCGAGTTAGCCTTTCAAGGGCTCATCGGCCCCATTCAGGAGAGGTTTGCGTCTCAGGAGTTTGAGAGTATTTCCCAGCTGGCTCAGAAGATCTCAGCTCACGAGAGCCGATTCCAGAGTGCTACGAAGGGCAGGTATGCTGCATATGCTGATTATGCACTTGAGTCTGATTCTGATGAAGATGGAGAAGAAGTGGGACTGGCTGAATGGACCAGAGGCAAGAAACCAGTAGCGTGTCCATTCATCAAGCAAGCTGCGGCCCAAGAAAGATATGATTTTGATGTGAACAAGCTGGACAAGATCTTTGACTGGTTGTTACAGGAGAAGCAGATTCAATTGCCGCCGAATCATGTTTTGCCTTCACCTGAAGAACTGAAGAAGAGGAGATGGTGCAAGTGGCATAATGCTCCATCACATACTACAAATGAGTGCAGAGTTTTCAGGCAGAGTGTTCAGGCTGCAATTGAACAGGGTCGTATCAAGTTTGATGAACAAAAGAAGTCCATGAAGATTGATGGGAATCCTTTTCCTGTGAATATGGTGGAATTTGGTAGCTCATCCATGATCAACAAATACCAGAGAAAGAGGGAGAGGGATGATTATGAAGAGCACAGATTTCGTGATGATTCGCATTGGGATTGTCCCTTCTTCAGGTACTGTTGGGAAGAAGGCATGAAGTTGCCACCGATCGAAGGATGCCCAGGCTGCAGCAATCAGTCAAGAAGGCTGTACAGAGAGGTGCCATCTCATGTCTATGCTAGACAGGAGAGAGTTCCGGCTTTTGATCGGCTGCAGGAGAGTGGGGCATCATATCGGCCGATGAGAGAGCCGCTGCGTCGACCGAACAGAGAGTTCAAACCTTCTGTTCATGATCGGCTGGGGCCTAAGCAAGATGATGAGGCTGAGTTCCAGGAGCTGATCGATGAAGAGCAGCAAGAATATAGGCCTAAACGCCAGCCACAGTGGTGTCCTACTGGTATCTTCTCCAAGAGCCAAAAGAGAAGGGTACAGAGACAGCGTTGCAGGGAGATGGAAGCCGAGCTCCATAAACGTGATGATGATGATGATCGGCGTCCGCGTACTAGGAAGGAATGGAGGCCCAAGGTGGCGTCTGAGGTACAGAAGTTGGAAGCGGCAGTCAATGTTTGCATCATGCCGTATGAATTCAGAGCTGTTGATGATGGAGAATCTGATGATGATGCTGCAGAGGCTATGGCACAGTTGGTCCTTGATCCGCAACAGGCTGTGTTTGACAAGCCAGAAGAATCTAAGCGCCGGCACATGAAGGCTTTATATGTCAAAGGGTATGTGAATGGTAAGCCGATGAGCAAGATGCTGGTCGATGGAGGTGCTGCGGTCAACATCATGCCGATGACTACCTTCAGGAAGTTGGGCAGGACCGATGATGATCTGATTAAGACCAACATGATACTCAGGGACTATGGGGGCAAGACGTCAGAAGCAAAAGGGGTGCTCAATGTGGAGTTGACCATTGGAAGTAAGACGTTGCCCACTACGTTCTTTGTCATTGATGGTAAGGGATCTTATACCATGTTACTTGGGAGAGATTGGATTCATGCCAACTGTTGCATCCCGTCCACTTTACATCCTTATTTAATGGGTGGATGATGTGATCGAGGTGGTTCCGGCCGATACCGCGGTGTACGTCGCTTCGGCCGATTTGGGTCCCATGCGTTTGGAGTGCATGGATTGTTTCTCTGGCAAGGTTTGGGATGGAGAGTTCTTGGAATTCACCGATGACAGCGTTGAATTGGTGGATGACTTGAATCCTAAAAAGTTACTCTGACAGGCGCCACAGAGGACGCCAAGGAGGAGGGCAAGTTGGGGCAAGGATTTACTTCGGCCGATGAGCTAGAGGAGGTAGATATAGGTGATGGTAGCAAGCCTAGGCCGACTTTCGTCAGTAAAGGATTATGTAAGGAATTTAAAGATAAATTAATAGAGTTGTTAAAGGATTACCGAGATTGTTTTGCATGGGAATATCATGAGATGCCGGGTCTTAGCCGATCGATTGTTGAACATCGGCTGCCTATCAAGCCTGGGTTTCGGGCACACAAGCAGGCTCCAAGGAAATTTGAGGCTAAGGTTGATGAAGCGATTAAACAGGAGATTGCTAGATTGTATGAGGCCAAATTCATACGTCCGTGCCGGTATGCTGATTGGATATCAAATATTGTCCCGGTGGAGAAGAAGAATGGCAAGTTACGGGTGTGCATTGACTTTAGGGATCTGAACAGAGCAACGCCCAAAGACAGCTATCCGATGCCGGTGGCCGACACATTGATCGATGCTGCGGCAGGACACAAGATTGTCAGCTTCATGGATGGCAATGCCGGTTACAATCAGATTTTCATGGCCGAAGAAGATATTCCAAAGACCGCCTTCAGGTGCCCAGGTGCGATTGGTTTATATGAATGGGTTGTGATGACTTTCGGCTTGAAAAATGCTGGTGCTACTTATCAAAGGGCTATGAATTATATATATCATGATTTGATTGGTCGATTGGTAGAGATATACATTGATGATGTCATTGTTAAGTCAAAGGCCATCGATGATCACATAGCTGACTTGAAGGAAGTGCTGGAGAGAACCAGAAAGTATGGTGTCAGGATGAATCCCAATAAATGTGCCTTTGGGGTATCGGCTGGGCAATTCTTGGGGTTCATTGTGCATGAACGAGGTATAGAGATCGGCCCAAGGAGTTTTGAAGCCATCAGCAAGTTGAAGCCTCCGACAAATAAGACAGAGTTGCAATCTCTTGTTGGGAAGATAAATTTTGTGAGGAGGTTTATTTCTAATCTGTCAGGACGAATTGAGCCGTTTGCACCATTGTTACGGTTGAAGGCTGATCAAGAGTTCAAGTGGGGACCTGAACACCAGAAAGTGTTAGATGGGGTTAAAGAATATTTAAAATCTCCTCCAGTGTTGGTTCCTCCTAAGACGGGTGTTCCGTTCAAATTGTATTTGTCAGCCGACAAGAAGTCCATCGGCTCTACATTGGTGCAAGAACAAGAAGGAAAAGAAAGGGTGGTATTTTATTTAAGCAGAAAATTGATTGACGCTGAAACCAGGTATTCTGATTTGGAAAGATTATGTCTTTGCCTTTATTTCTCTTGCACCAAGTTGAGGCATTATCTTCTTTCGAGCGAATGTACTGTGGTGTGCGGAGCCGATGTAGTCAAACATGTCCTATCGGCTCCTATTTTGAAAGGAAGGCTCGGAAAGTGGATGCTTGCTCTAGCTGAATTTGATTTGAGGTATGAGTCTCTTAAAGCTATTAAAGGTCAGATTTTGGCAGATTTAATAGTTGAGCATAATCATGTTGAGCCCTTGCCGTGGATCTTATTCTTTGATGGATCTGTTTGCAAAACGGGATGTGGTATAGGCTTGGTTCTCATTTCGCCTCGGGGGGCATCATTCGAGTTTTCTTATTCTGTTGATGTTGGTACTAACAACCAAATTGAGTATCAAGCTGTGTTAAGGGGTCTACAATTGCTTGGTGATGCTGGGGCTGCTCATGTTGAAGTAATTGGGGATTCATTATTGGTGCTTGGGCAACTCTCTGGGGAATTTGAATGCAGGGACGAAAATCTACGGTTTTATTATGAAGAATGCGTATTGCAGCTGCAGAGATTCAGGGATGTGAAACTCAAGCATGTTCCCAGAGAACAGAATATGGAAGCTAATAGACTGGCACAAAATGCGTCAGGGTATCGACCTGATTATAGATGCATTGTGCTGGATGTTCCTAATGTTGAAATTGAAGATTGGAGGGCGGAAATCATTTCATATTTGAAGAATCCATCTCAATCTGTATCCAAAAAGGTTAGGTATCAAGCTCTTAAATATGTATTGTTGGATGGAGAGTTATATTACCGAACCTTGGAAGGTGTGCTGTTAAAGTGCTTGGATCAGGAAGAAGCAAAATTAGCAATGGCAGAGGTGCATGAAGGAATTTGTGGGACCCATCAGTCAGCTTACAAGATGAAGTGGTTGCTGAGGAGGACTGGTTATTTCTGGCCGACCATGTTGGAGGATTGTTTTGAATACTATAAAGGTTGCCAGGATTGTCAGAAATTTGGTCCAGTTCAGAGGGCTCCTGCTTCGGCCATGAACCCTATCATTAAACCGTGGCCGTTTCGGGGGTGGGGTATGGACATGATTGGTCAAATTAATCCTCCGTCAAGCAAAGGGCATAAATACATTTTAGCTGTGACTGATTATTTCACAAAGTGGGTAGAAGCTGTGCCATTCAAGAATGTGACCTCGAAAGATGTGATCAATTTTGTGAAGGAGCACATTATTTATCGGTTTGGAATCCCTCAGACGATTACCACTGACCAAGGTTCCATTTTCATATCTGAAGAATTTTTGGAATTTGCTGCAAGTTTGGGGATTAAGGTATTAAATTCTTCTCCGTATTATGCTCAAGCAAATGGTCAGGCTGAGGCGTCCAACAAGAGTTTAATCAAGTTGATTAAACGCAAGATCGATGAACAACCAAGGAAGTGGCATACGACATTAGCCGATTCGCTTTGGGCCTATCGGATGTCGTGTCATGGGGCTACACAAGTCACGCCTTATCAGTTGGTATATGGGCATGAAGCAGTTCTTCCCTGGGAAGTAAATATTGGATCTCGTCGAATTTCATTGCAAGATGAGCTTACAGCCGATGAGTACAGAAACTTAATGAATGATGAATCTGAGGACATAGTACAGCTTCGGTTGCGAGCTATGGAGAAGATTGCTCAGAACAAAGCTCGAGTTGCGAAGCACTATAATAAGAAGGTTGTTCCCAAGCAATTTTCTGAAGGAGATTTAGTGTGGAAGCTTATCTTGCCGATAGGTTCCAAGAGTAACCGCTTCGGTAAATGGTCCCCAAATTGGGAAGGTCCGTTCAAGATTAGCCAATGTTTAGTTGGTAATGCTTACAAGTTACAGAGTTTGGATGGAAAAGAAATGGAGCGAGCCCTTAATGGAAAGTATTTGAAGAAATATCATCCAAGCGTCTGGGTTGATTCTTGAAGAAATAGTATACAAGAGCCGACAGCACGTCGCCTACAGAAAGCCGATGACTGCTAAGCCGATGCAACGGCTAGGCACATCGCCTCTAGAAGAAAAAAAAAAGAAAATACAAAGAAGCCCAAATTAAAGTACAAGTTCTTACACCAAGAATACACACTGCGGCTGCTGTCAAGTGTCAACCAAGTGCTGACACAGGGTAGGATGGGTCGTTGCTCTAGCGTACGAGGAGAGGAGCAACTGCATGGACACCATCACATCGAAGAAGATGTTATCCCTGAGAAGGAACCTTGTCTGACGAAGAACATGAGTTCTTCCTCGAAGTCTGAAGAGGAGCCGCTGTCTTCAGGGATTAGCTCAAGAGGGATAGCGTCAGGATAAAAGAGATTGGAGAGAAGTAAATGGAAGGCAAGAGGCCAGAACATAGGCGTGTAAAGGGAAGAGAAGCTCATGGTTATTATCTCGCCGTTTGGGATATATTGATGAGGTCTTGTAGGGATTTTTCTTGCTGGCCATTGTGTTGTGATCTTGATGAAGGGAGGCAGTCTTTTTATAGGCCAAGATGCGGAAAGAGATAAGATCGTGGAACAGTGAAAGACCTGCTGCAATTAAAGTGATTGGTACGGATTGTCTGTTAGATGGTGCACGCCATATGAAGACAAGGGTACAGTTCATTATGTCAGGTATACTGTTTTCACGTGAAACGCCATCTAGAAGCTTACATTAAAATAAAGGAGTATGGCAAGAATATGCGGCAGAAGATTCGTGCAAGAGACAAAAGGCCGATGTCTTTACGTCGCCCTTGAATTTAAAGTGTTTATACAAATACTTTAGAGTTCAAAAGAAGTTTTTGCTACAAGACTAAGCCTACAGGTACTCCTGGATCTTGCCGATAGCGTTTTTGCGAATCTGCTCGATGCTGTTTATGAACTTGAGGTCTTGTTCCATTGAGCCGATATCCGGGTGAAGCACCAAGAGTTGCTGGCGTGCTAGATCTTTGGCCGATGATAATATGCTTTCTTGAGTCGATATCTCATTGGGGAGAAGGGCCAGCTTGTCTTCTTCAGCCTTGATCTCTTGTTCTTTGGCTCTTACTGCGGCTTGGAGATCCTCAAGCTCTTTCTTCAGCCGATCCAGTTCAGTTCGAATTTCTGCGGGCTTGGTCCTTAGATCATCAAGCTTGGCTTGCTCAGTCTGAACCTGGGAATCGGCGTTAATCAAGGCTATCAGACGATCTGATCTAGCAGCTCTTTCTGCCATGCGTCTTTGGATTTTGATGATCTCCAGCTCATGATAATCAATGTGTGCAGCGGGATGCAGGGCTTCTAAGAGGTCATATGGGATCAGACCACGGATCTCATTGAATCGGCCTAAAACTGGACCGATGTTGGATGTCAACACTTCAAGAGTTGGCTCCGATAATCTTTCTGAAATTTCCCTCAAAGTTATCTTCACGTCATCAGGAAGGTAAGGCTTTGAGGAAGCCGATGAATCCAAATTGATGGCCGATGGGTGAGAGTCCGATAACTGAAATGAGAATAGAGTGATGATGCATTCAAGATGAAATGATAAGAAAAGAAGGGCTATCTTGATTTTACCGTTTTTTCTGTATCGGCGTCAGGAGATGTTGGGATTTGCATGCCTACTGGACCGGTTGGAAGGTTGAAATCTTGTCCGCTTTCTTCCTGAGGGGTAGGAGTATCTTCGGCCGATGCATGTGGTATTTCAGAGTCGATGGCGGCATGGTCCCGAGCTGGCGACACCTGGGTGTCTGTGTTCGGAGGAACATTGACATTAAGGTCCTGCAAAGGAGAGTGGGTGTTATTTAATGGAAATATGAATTATTCAAAGTGCATCATTAAGAAAGAGACCTGAGAAGGCTCATCGGCGGATGGAGATGTGAAGGCCGACATTGAACTTTGGCGGACCTTGCGAGTAGCTTGGCGTGCAGGTTGTTGTCGTGGAACAGGTGCAGGCCGCTTTGGTGCTTGAGGAGCTGTACGCTTTGGAACTGGGGGATTGTTTGGAGTTGCTGCTGCTTTTCTTTTCCTCGGCACTGGCAGAGTGATGTTTGGAGTAGCCGATTCCCGGAGATATTGCACAGGGTTGCCATCGCGGCCGACGGGAGTTGCTTCATCTGCAGACTGAATCAAGAAGAAGAAATGATTAGCGTGATTATTGCAGGATCATATAATGGATGCATATGAAATACTTGAGATTATTACCTCTTCATCGGCAGGAAGATCCAGAGGAGTCAAGTATGTAGAGCACTTGAGGTGGAAGAGATGTCGTCGCCATTCTGCCCACCAGGAGTTGAAAGAGCTGGAACTGAAGGGCTTCAGGATGATGTCGGCATAGTTGCCGATGGGGATGACGTCTGCTAGGCGAGACAGTCTCAAGTAATCTGTCCTATTGGCGATGGGGGCTCTGATCTTCAGTTTGCCGATAAAAAATAGGCCGATGGGAAGTTGACCTAAGCCGAGCTGTCTGGCGCAGACAGAAGGGTGATACAGCTCATAAGAAGGTCTTTTGTTGCGGCCTGAATGAATCTGAGTTGGAAGGATGCAAGGTTTGATGTATGCAAGGAATTGAGCTTGTGATTCTTCATCTTGCAAGGGGTTGTCAGGACGGAAAGAGGATGGAGTATCAAATTCCATCATATTTTGGTATGGGAACCAGATGGTCGCTTTGGGGCGGAAGCCGTAATAGAAAAGCCTAAACCAAAGGCGTAGTGATTCAGGCGATGATCTTTCTCCAGGAACAACGGCTACTGCTTCGCCGAAAGAAAGGCATCGGCGTCGAGTTTGTTCCTCTGACTCTGGCTGAACATTAGGAAATGTTCTATTATCGAAGGGAGGAAGAATAGCAGCCTTTGAGGAGTATAGGACGAGCCAGAGCTGAATAAACCACCAAGGGCCACCAAAATTCTCTACAGGTTGGTTGGTGGATAATTTTCTAGCTACTTGATGAAGGAGCTGATAAGTGGCGCCGAGTAGATATTGCCCTAATGGAAGTTTTGTACCTCCTGCAAGAAGCTCTGCCAGGTTTTGCATATTTTGTGTGGGGCCACAGGATGATCCGCAGAAAAGGTACCTATCTAGCCACATCATCAAAAAGGCTGCATGCTCCTTATCAGTCACTGGTCCTGAGGTGTGGCTATAGTTGGTAATAAAGCCCTTCCAGCCCCCAATGCCTTTGGTTTGGAAACCATGAGTCAGTTTGACTTGCAAATTGTCAGGAGCGAAGGAAGTGGCTACATCAAGATCTGTGAGCATGGTTACATCCATAAGTGAAGGGGACATAGGACCATGACCAAATGTATATGCGTTGAGGGCATCAGACCAGAAATAAGATGAAGAAATCAACAAGGGGTCGTTTCTGGTTGTTTCAGCGATAGACAAATTGATGCAATGATCTATGCCTAAAGCAGTCCAGTGAGCGAGCTTGGCCTGACGAACTCGGCAATACCAGTTTTTCCAACCAGGAAGGGTGCTCGGCCAAGATCTGAAACTAGTGCTCCAGTGAGAAGGGTTGAGCAAGGTGTTTTTGAAAGGGATCCTAAAAGTTTCAGATCTAATAAAGTGAGTGGGGTCCTCATCGCCCATCGGCCCTAAGAAATAGAATCTCGAAGCAGAGGAGGGAATCACGAGCTGCGCCCTAAGGTTCTGGAAATAATGCGAGAAAGAAAAGGGGAATGAAAATAGTGAGGAACTAATGGCGGAAACAGTTAAACCTAGGGTTGAAAAAAATAAATCAGATTTGAAGGCGATGGATTACCTCAGGGATGGATGCGGTGAGCACCGGCGGGCGTCTTGTACGAGCCTCGGCATCGGAATCGGAAGAAGATTGACGTGCCATTTCTTGGTCGGTGACAGCGACGGCGCGGAAGAGAGAGAACCGATGGAGAGTGGCTTCTTTGAGAAAAGAGTGGAGGAGGAAGAAGATGAAGGGTCGGTTCCGTATTTATGAGGGTCGTAAGTGGTGCTTGCTATAAATGTGCACGAGGCACTAGGGGACAAATTCGGCGCACAAAGATTTTGTACTCCGAACTTGGGGGCATGTGTTGACACCGGATTTTTGGAAGTCCTTTGACCCGTGGCGAGAAGATAAGGCAAGGGAAGATTGTGTCTAGAGAAGACGCCGCGTTGACCGGAACACAATCGGAAGATTTTGATTGTTACGATCAGAGAATTAGTTAAGATAGGAATAAAATATTTTCTTGTAACGAAAGTTAGGGGAAGTCGTGTTTGTTTCAAAGTCGGTTGCCTCGGGTGTATAAATATAAACCCAGGTGCTTGTAATCAGAATATACACAATTCAATACAACTCTCGGCGCATCGCCAACCTGTTTTTCTCGACGGGTTTCTTGTTCGAGCGGGCTGCATCGGCACGATCTCCGCTAGGGCAGGGAATTCGTCACCCCACGGTAATTATCTCGACTATCTAGTAACCTTCTCGTCTCATGCTTTGATCGAATTATCTCACTGCATTGAGTTGATCGAATCTGCTAGTGGTGTTGGTTTAATTATCAGTTATCCGGTATATGAGATCTATCTAGAACTGTTAAGCAAGATCGGCGTCGTTATTGCTGTCTCGGTTAAGTCCGATCCTACGCGACGTTTGTCTGATGAACATAGTACAGATAGGTCAAATATATTCGAGTCATCTTAGATCGATTTATCAGTTGGTCTTCCACCTAATTATTTCCGATAGAACCTTATTGCTGTCTCGGTTAAGTCCGATCCTACCGGTTTTATTGGAATAGTTCTGTGACGTGTCTGGCCGATAAATTGATCTAGGGTTCGATCGGGACGTTTAGCCGATTAGTTACCACAATCACTTTGGATTTGCTTATTGGTTGATCTTCCACTTAATTGCTTTAACAAAACCTTACTGCTGTCTCGGTTAGGTCCGATCCTACGGGTTTTGCTGGAGTGGTTCCGTGACGTGGTTAGTCGATAGGTCGATCCGGAGTTTGATCGGAGTGTTTAGCCGATTAGTTATCACACAGATCTTTCCTTTTAAAAAACCTTTATGCTCTTTATTGCACTGTTTGGCTGGTTACGAAGTATTCATTTAATTATCTAAATCTAGCCGATAGTTCACTGTGAGTTGTTAGATCCGTTCCTTTACTGATCAACAGCCGATGATAGGAAGCCGATAGGGTATAGCCGATAGTAACAGCCGATTGTTCTGTTTGTCTTTATTCATATTCGTCGACTGTTTCCGCGACATTCAATTGTCGGCTATACATCGGCCTGTTTCTCGGGCCGGTGACCAAGTGAATTTGACCTTTTTATCTTTTTGTTAGTTTTCAGGAAAAACTGACTGGCACGCTTCGGGATTCTCACGGCGTACGAGGCTTGGTCCTGCACTGGAGTTAAGCAGATCTCCCAGGCCGTTTGTGTGTGATTTTCGGATCAACAATTACAGAGACCGGTGCAGCTGTCACATACACTCGCAGCTACCATCCTCCGTGGGGCTGGGTGCCAAACGTGCATAGGCCAAGATCTAAGCGCCACGCTTACAACCCGCCTAGAGGAACTACTCTTGATCAACGGAGCATTCCTATCTAAGAATAAACAAGCACAGATTTCACACGACGTCATCTCGACGAAGGCACTCTCTCATACTTGCGTACTCCAACAATCACGAATCCCACAACAAGACTTCTACGAGCACTTACTTAACAGAATAAATAAACTAAATAGAAAAGAATTACTAAAAAGAAATAAATAAAGATAAAACTAATTATTGAATAAAATAATATCTCAAAAGAGTAAGGATACAAATAACTATACCGAACTCCGAGAAAACTCCGAAAGCCCGAGAGAGCTCTCACTCTACTCTACTCTACTCTAACTCCCAAAGCTACTACTAAACTAAACTAATGAACACTTGGATGAAGTGTGATGGTGCGAGTTGCTTCTGAGGCCGGGGGGTCCATTTTATAGGTCTCCAAGGCGGTGGAAGCACTGCTGCCGACTTTGGAGAGGCGGCGCCGCCAAAGCCGGCCGGCCGGCCTAGGGGGGTGGCCGGCCGGCCGTCCCTTCTGTCGGTTGGCCACCGTCTTCTGCCTCGACGCTCCAGATCGTCTCCTGATGGCGGTCCGAAGGTCGGCTCCTCGCTGGGGTCGGCAGAATTGAAGTGAGGGCCAAGTTAAGGCCCAAATAGCCCACCTTCTAGAATGGCGGTGCAATTCTGCTGGGCTGGACTTGAATTATGCGTTGTGGATTAGTTTCCAACCAGGTGGGGCCGGCCGGCCAGGGAAATTCTCTGGCTGGGCCCACTTTTCTCCATTATCCACTCCTGCATCCAAATATTCACCAAAACCCGTGGAGTAGCATTATTCCTAACTACTATGCACAAAATCTTGGTGTTATACATTTATTTACCGGTAGGGTGGCGGTCAAATCGTGGTTTAACGACCGCCAACAGCGACTAAGATCTCCTCTTTATAGTTCCTTTCGGTTATGGGCTGGACTTCACCGACTCCGACTCTGATATTTCATCTGGGCTTCATATTCTCCGAGTGGGCTTCATGGTTGGGCTCGACCTCTGTTGTGCCGGCCGGCACATGGACTGTGCTGACCGGCACGGCATCCAATTTCTCCGTTCTTCGGCCTCCGGCAGCTCTTTATCCGTAGTTTCTCTATTTCCACCTGTTTCCTGCAAATCCTTTCAAATACACAGAAACTACGCACATATATAATAATGAGGTTAATTGTTAGCAATAATGACATAATAAGGTATTAAAAACACTATATTTGTCATATAAAATGGGTACCTAGAAAGCACCAACAGCTCCCCCACACTCAAATCATTGCTAGCCCTCGAGCAATACAAACCAAGGAAATCATCACCGTGCTTTCCTCATGCTAAGAAGCAAAAACTCTCACAAATCTTCAACTTAGCTAATGTTAATCATCTCGTTAAATTAGTATCCCTCCACAAGACTTTCTCTCAATTTTGAAAACAATTTCACCTCAAAAACTTGAGTCGACCAAGTCAATCACAAGGCTTATCTCAAACAAATATTTTTGTCTCCCTTCATATCACGTAGGATGAATGCAAAAAGGCTTCAGATTCCACTCAATCGCTCAAATGTATTTCCTTCCCTCTCCTATTCCATAGTAGAAGGCTCTTTTGTGGATCTCGGAGAGTAGTATGGCCCAATTGAATCGAAAGAACAACTAAGTCAACAATTCGCTCAATCATGCCTTCTAAAAGGGAGTTTTCATTATAAGAATACAGAATATATGCACAAGGATCAAGGGGAACAGGAAATAAACGAGAATGAATGAAATAAAATTAAGATGGGATCAAGCTTGAAGTATACACAGATCTTTTAAAATTTCAACTCCTTCGGCAGTCTGCTTCCTCTAATATTTGTCTTTCTCTTTCTTTTTGACCCCTTTTTTTTCTTTATTTTTCTTCTGTGCCGATCGGCACAGAGGAGTGCCGGTCGGCACCTTCTTCATTTTCCTCTTTTTCCCCTTTTTGTCTTTTTCTCTTACTGCAGACTGCTATCAGAGCATATTTCGAATTGAAATCTGTCTGAACTTCACTTTGCTTGTAGGTTGTATCAAGGAGGAGGGAGAAACGACGAAATATTGGTTTTTGGATAGAAAGAATTTGATGACAGATGGCTAGCAAACTGAGACGAACAAAGGAAACTTCTCCCTTCTAACTTAGTCGTAATCAAGAGCAAAAAGTTGACAAAGATGTTTTCCTATCAAAAAGGCTTATGTGTAGGCTTCTCTTATCTCATTTGGCTTAGTGTAATAGGTATAAAATCAAATCTTTAGCTAAATGCTTCAACCATGATGATGGAAGGGGTTTTCGAAAAGTTAATACATAAAGCCAAGTGATTACTCAATAAACTCAAGTAGATTGGCAAAACGATCGTCAAAAGTAAAATCAAGAATATGGGGTAACGCATCGATTTGACAACTAACACTAACTTTATTCAAGACATTGCAATCATTCTTGACCTCGAAGCTTAACTAAGCACACCATCTCAAAGACTCTCTAAGAAAACTCTCACACTTTCACACACTAACTCAAACCATGCTAAACCGAAATAAACGACCTTAAGAAGTGTAAGGGCGAATCCCCCACACTCAAACCTTGCAATGTCCCTATTGCAAAAGAAAAACAACTAGACCAACCTAATCTGAAATGCCATGCCTCCTCAACATGCTAAAGATGCTTCGAATGTTCTGCATGAGAAAAGAGTAATCCGCCGCAGCCATACTCTCCATGTCATCGATTCGTAAATCAATGTCCCGTTGATACCTATGGCATCTTTCCATGTCATAATAAAGACGTTCGATGTTTCTTCTGCAGATTGGGCAACAGTTGGCGGGGCGATCATGGCGCTCATCTCGTAAGGGCGAGTTTCTGTTAAATCCCCGAGGTGCCGGTCGGCACGGGGTCCGTGCCGGTCGGCACGAGGCACCATTCGCCTGATGACGCGTCCCTGCACTTCCTTGAGCTCCCGCAAGGCTTCCTGTAGCTCCTCGTGCACTAGGTGGTTTGGCATCAACAGGTTCTGGCTCGTCTTCCACCGGTTCCTCAGGATCTTCTTCCGGATCCTCCTCGGAAGCTTCTTTCGGATCCTCCGCGACAAGATTAGCTAATGGGTGTTCATGCTCAGGGGATGTCTCTATATAGCACACTGATTCCGAGGTATATCTTGCTCGTGGCTTTGAAGAAAGACGAGCGGAACGTCGAATTCCCTCTATTTCTTTGGATCTCTTCGGCTCTGGCTCATCATCAGAGGATTCATCATTTATCTCTATGAAATCAACAACCTTGACCTCGTGCCGGTCGGCACCATCACTGTGCCGGATGGCACACTTGCCGTTCTTTGCAAAATACGCTTCTAAGTCTGCGAGGTTGCGTGCCCTTCTCCTTGCAGCATTGTCCCTGTCAATACGCCTCTGAATTTCATCATTGATCTCTTTTGGTGTCATTCGTCCTTTAGCAACGGGAAATCCATCATCAAAGACAAAAGTCACAGGGATGCATTCGGGATTAGCTAGAGAATTCTCAATCTGCCTCTGATGGTCTTTCTGACAGTAAAAACACTTACATCCAAATCCTCTGGTGTTCTTGTGGATCTGCTTCTCTTGAAAATCTTCTAAGAACGTGAGGACGCGTGGAAGGTCACCGTGCCGATCGGCACCTGCTGCGTGCCGGTCGGCACCGCCGTCAGGAATCCTTCCATCATTGAGCCGAGACCTATGGATGGTCAGAAAGCAATCTCTGTCTATCTCTTCATTCTCGCTATCAGTAAGGATTGATTCAAAGGCCATAAGATCATCATATGTCAAAGGACGTTCTATAGCGAGAAGTCTATCCATTGTGTACCTATCAGAGACTGGTGTATCATCATCAACCTTGGATTTACCTTTGCGTACTAGCACCTCCCTGACCTTCTTCCGGAGTGCTTCATCCATCTCCTTCTTCTCCCGATTGAACGCATCCGCTTCACTCTTGTACATCCATCGTTGCTTCAAGTGCGACCAGACAATCGGATCGTCCTCTGTGGGGTTAAGGCTCCTGTCGCTCTCCCATGGCAGAGTCGGGCTCATTGGCGAAAGTTCGCCGCCACGCCGATCGGCACCCCTCTATGCCGGTCGGCACCACCTTCGTGCCGATCGGCACCATCCCCTCCGCCGTCGGATCCGCCGCCTTGCATTGCTCCCTATTCTAGGGCTTGGTTGGAACTCTGACGGCGCTCGATTGTTGATGTGGAGAGTCGGGACGATTCCTTCGTATATATATCCTTAATTCTCTTGATCCAAACGGACTCTATCTCTTAAATTTGGGAGTCATCGAAGCATGTCTTGGAGGAAGGGCAAAAACTTGACTCGAAAACGACACGGACTCCCCTGTGCCGATCGGCACGGCACAGTGCCGGTCAGCACAGAGGCAATTTTGCCTCACACGACTCAATGAAATCAAAGAAACAGAAAACACACAGAAAAACAGCAAAAACAACAGCGCTTTTGTTTTACGTCGTTAAGCTCGACCACCCAATCACTTAATCCACATAATATATATCAAATGACTTTAACTCAAAAGTGTCGGGTTCAAGATATACCTTAAGTCGTTGGCCATTCACCGTGTATGTATTTTGCTTCCATCCATGATGACAACAGCTCCGGAAGGAAGAACCTTATGAACAAGATACGGTCCATCCCATTTGCTTTTCAATTTACCTTTACCGAACAACCGAAATCTTGAATTGAACAGTAGCACTCTATCTCCTTCGTAAAATTCCTTTTCAATAGCTTCTTTTCATACCACTTTTTTGTTTTCTCTTTATAGATAGCTGCATTCTCATAAGCCTTTAAGCGTATTTCCTCGAGTTCACTAATTTGAATCTTTCTTTTTACTGCAGCAGCATCTAAATCCAAATTCATCTCTTTGATTGCCCAATATGCTCTATGTTCTAACTCCACAGGCAAATGACAAGTCTTTCCATAGACGAATTGATACGGTGTCATACCTATCGGTGTCTTGAATGCTGTGCGATAAGCCCAAAGTGCGCCATTCAACTTATTTGACCAATCCTTTCCTTCTCTTGTAACAATTTTCTACAGAATTCCTTTCAACTGCTTATTAGATGTTTCTGCTTGACCATTAGTCTGTGGATGATAGGCTGTTCCAATTCGATGCTCAATACCCATCTCTTCAAAGTTTTAGTAAACTCATGTCCCGTAAAATGAGTCCCACCATCTGTTATAATAACTCTAGGAACACCATATCTCGGAAATATGTACTCATTCAACATCGTCTTGGATTCATTAGTTGTACTAGCTCGACATGGTATTGCTTCTACCCACTTCGATACATAGTCCACAGCAACCAAAATATATTCATAGCCATGAGAATTAACAAACGGTCCCATGAAATCCATGCCCCAAACATCGAATATATCAACTTGCAAATTATACTTCAAAGGCATAGCATTACGAGCATTAACATTTCCAATTCTTTGGCATTGGGGGAAACTAGCAACATACCTTTTCGCATCTTCATGCATCGAAGGCCAATAAAATCCACTAGCCCATACCTTTGCTTGTGTTCGAAAGTGCCCATAGTGTCCACCATAATTAGACGAATGACACTTTTTCAATATGCTTTTGCGTTCGTCGCGAGGTACGCACCGTCGAACAGCTCCATCTTCACAATATCGGTATATGTAAGGATCATCCCATATGAATTTCCTCATTTCACTGACAATCCTCTTTCTAGAATTCTTGCTACAATCATTCAGCTTTCCTGTGAATCCATTTATGATGTCTTGCATCCATGATTCTCAATGATTCTTTACTCGAAAAAGTTGCTCTTGTGCCATGGCATCACCAATGCATCCTTCCTTGTCCTCAATCACCAAACGATATAGATGATCTGCTACTGAATTCTCAATCCCTTTCTTGTCTCGAATCTCCAAATCAAATTCTTGCAACATCAAAACCAACGAAGCAATCGAGGTTTCGACTCCTTTTTAGAGACAAGATATCTAATAGCAGCATGATCCGTATAAACAATGACATTGGAGTTGAGGATGTAGGATCTAAATTTCTCAAATGCAAATATTACAGCTAGCATCTCTTTCTCTGTTGTTGTGGCTTCATTAAGAGTCTTACTAGCATAATAGATAGTATGTACTTTACCTTCTTTTCGCTGTCCAAGAACCGCACCTACTGCATAGTCACTTGCATCGCACATAATCTCAAAAGGTAAATTCCAATCCGGAGGTTGCATAATAGGTGCAGAGCATAAGGCTTCTTTCAACTTCCGAAACGCGGCAAGTCTTTCATCATTCATCTCAAATTCAACGTCCTTTTGCAGCAATTCCGTCAACGGCTTAGCAATCTTTGAATAATCCTTGACAAATCTGCAATAAAAATTTGCATGTCCAAGAAAACTTCGCAGAGTCTTAAGATCAGTAGGTGGTGGCAACCTTTCAACTGTTGATATTTTGGTTTTGTCTACTTCAATGCCTCGGTTAGAAATAACATGCCCCAAGACAATCCCTTCGGTTACCACGAAGTGACATTTCTCCCAATTAAGAACTAAATCAACTTCTACGCACCTCTTTAGTACTTTCTCTAAATTTGCTAAGCAATAATCAAAATCAGTACCATGAACAGAGAAGTCATCCATAAATACCTCCATAATGTCTTCAATGAATTCAGCAAATATAGCATTCATGCATCTCTGAAATGTGGCTGGTGCGTTGCAAAGACCGAACGGCATTCGTCGATAGGCATAAGTTCCATAAGGACAAGTGAAAGTGGTCTTATGCTGATCTTCAGGTCTTACAGGAATTTGAAAGAAACCACTATAACCATCGAGGTAGCAAAAATAAGAGTTCTTGGCTAACCTTTCAAGCATCTCATCAATGGATGGTAATGGATAATGGTCTTTCTTTCCTGTAATCAATGCACATTCGCCATCCTGTAACTGTTCGTTGGGGGATCAGCTCATTATTCTCATTAGGCACAACTGTGAGTCCTCCCTTCTTTGGTACGCAATGTACTGGACTCACCCATTCACTATCAGCAACAGGATAAATCATTCCTGCATTAAGAAGTCTCAGCACTTCTTTCTTTACAACTTCCTTCATGCCTTCCTTCAATCGTCGCATGCCTTCAACAACTGGCTTGGCTGATTTTTCAAGATTGATCTTATGTGTGCAAAAAGCCGAGCTTATTCCTTTGATATCATCAATACTATATCCGATGGTTTTCTTGTATTTCCTCAGAACAGCAAGCAATCGCTCTGTTTCTTCTTTAGTCAAAGCATTGTTGACGATGACGGGGTAAGTTCTATCTTTACCTAAGTATTCATACCTCAGGCCGTTAGGAAGTGGCTTCAGTTCTACTTCTGGCGCAGCACCAGGATCCAGATCACCCAAAGGCTCAAATTATGGATTTTCGCCTCCGTGCCGGTCGGCACCAGCACTGTGCCGATCGGCACAGTCTGTGTGCCAGTCGGCACCATCTTGTATCTCCACCTCTTCCCTGTCTGATTCTTCAAACAGTTTATTCAACGGATCTGAGTATCCTGTACTGATTTCTTCATCTTTTTCTGAAAAGAACTCTTGGAGAGAGGGTGGGTCTTCACTTTCTTCCGCGACGGGTGGGTCTTTGAATTCAAAGAGGACTTCCTCCCCGCCCAGAGTCAATTTGAGGTGACCTTTTCCAGCATCAATAACAGCTTGTACAAGCTTCAAGAAAGGTCTTCCCAAAATAATATCTTCAACTCCAACCTCACCTTTATCGAGAACAAAAATATCCACAGGTATAGCGTTCCTTTTTACCTCAACATTCATATCCTTGATAACTCCCAGTGGTTTAGTTCTCCTTCCATCCGCCATGATTAGCTCAAGCTCGGTTCCTAGCAATCTTCCTTTTATGTCATAAGGCATATCCATAAATGCTTCATACGTCATCAAACTGACGCGGGAACCAAAATCGCATAGTGCTTTAGGAAAGCTTCTATGCCCGATTTCGCACGGTATGTAAGGATCAACTTCTGTTCCTTCTGTAAGGCCAACTGCATATACTCCGCATAATCCTTCATACGGGACCGGGACAAAGCAACTATCAAATAGCTTCTTTGCTTGTTGAACCTCCATCTGATCAATTTCCATATCGTCCTTATACAATTTTTCTAATACTTCACCAATGATAACATTGTCCAGTATTTCTGAAGTTCTAGTGTCTTTAGGAAAGTTATACTGAACTCCTGTAGTAGAGGCATACCTTGGGTCATATGTCCTCCTCATACTTAGCAGATTTGAGCTAAAATCTATAGGAATCCAATCTAACGGTTCAAACTCGTCCGACGGTTTAGCATTACTCAAGGTTGGATCTCCTACTGGTCTTGGAAATTTATTCACGAAGCTGTTTTCATGCTCCTCTAATATTGCAACTTCAGTTTTGGAAATCCCCTTAACAGAAGGCCTCGTGCCGGTCGGCACACGAATTGTGCCTGTCGGCACGCTGGGCTCTGGTGTGCCGATCGGCACAGGAGCTGTGCCGGTCGGCACCTCCTCCAATCTTGGTTTTTTCGGATCACCTTGCGCTGGTTCTTCTGCTCTTACTGTTAATTCAACGTCGGACACTGTGCAGCTTTCTTCAGCTTTCAGTCTCAAAGAATCTTTTCGACTTTCAAGGGGAATTGGATCTTCTTGGAATTCTTCCCAATGCCTATGCATAGCTTCAGTTTTTGATATCTTACTCAAAAGATCCAGACCTGCAGTAGCAGTTAAGTCAAGGAAACTCCCTCCAGCCGAACTGTCTAGATGCATCCTGGAGGTTCCTTCGAGAGACATGTAGAATGCCTGAGCGGTCAAGTTATCATCCATGCCCAAATCGGGCCCTTGCTTCAATAAGGATTGGAAGTGCAACCATGCTTGCGTGAGGGTTTCTTGTCTCATTTGCTCAAAGTTAACCACTTCTCTTCTCAGTTTCTGCACCTTCGGAAGCGGGAAAAAATGTAAACAGAAATTCTCTACAAGCTTATCCCAGTTTCCTTTAGCTTCGCGGGCTGCAGATTTATACCAATCCTTGGCTCTTCCGTCTAGAGAAAATGGAAATAGCAACCATCTATACTAATTCTGAGGCACTCCTTCATGCTTAAAAGTCTGACAGAGAACTTCTAGATCTTGCAAATGTGTGTACGGGTTCTCGTCCTTCGTCCCAGAGAATTTGCTGTTCTCGACCATAGCTGATGATGGTCGGGTTGAGAACGTATGACGAAGCAGTGACTTTCTCATCAGAAGTTTGCGGGATCAGCAATCCTGCTGACGGTAGTGAATGCTCCCTAACCGTATGAGTCGGCTCAGGAGTTCCCATCCTGAAAACACAGAAAGCAAACACAAAAACAAACTAGAAAAGAGAGGACTAGAGGTTAGTAGAATAAATAGATAGTAAAAGAACTGGCTTGTTCCCCGGCAACGGCGCCAGAAAGATGCTTGTTGGTTGTTTGTACGCACCTACTTATATACCGCAAGTGGACGGTGTACAGTTGTAACACTTTCCCTTAGAGTATTCCAAGGTTTAATATCGAACCACAGAGAACAAGCGGAACATAAATTATTATCTAAACTACTAGATTAATAAAGCAGAAGTGTGTGTGAAAAGGTTGATTAACAACTAGAGGTCAAAGAGCCTGCGGTTGTAACAAGGTTATGAAAAGGATTCTCTTCTATGGGTTGGGTTACTGGCATGCAACTCAGATTATTGTTCAATTGATATGTTTAGTATTCTACAAGACATGATGGTTTCGTTCGCCCCGATCCTGTCACGACAAGGGTTAATAGCTCCCCACTGGTTTCTTGCACTATGTGATAATCACGTATTGATCAGATACGAAATAAAAGCATCACACAGACCGAACACATCAAAAGAGTATTGTAAGTGTGAGAGTTACATAACCAGATTTCCCTCGCCACGGAGAGAATATGAGATCTACTCACGCATCATACTCAACACATGAACATGGTTACAATAGGACGCAGAATTTTGGCGTGGACCCACAGGTGCCGATCGGCACGGATGTGTGCCGGTCGGCACAAACTCCCTTTTTCGTGGTGATGATCGGTGATCGCCGTCTTCGCCGCCACAACCTTCAACCTAGGTCAAAACTTCTATCTCCTCGTCGTCTCTCTTTTGTTTCGCGACTAAGATCTCCTCTTTATAGTTCCTTTCGGTGATGGGCTGGACTTCACCGACTCCGACTCTGATATTTCATCTGGGCTTCATATTCTCCGAGTGGGCTTCATGGTTGGGCTCGACCTCTGTTGTGCCGGTCGGCACATGGACTGTGCCGACCGGCACGGCATCCAATTTCTCCGTTCTTCGGCCTCCGGCAGCTCTTTATCCGTAGTTTCTCTATTTCCACCTGTTTCCTGCAAATCCTTCCAAATACACAGAAACTACGCACATATATAATAATGAGGTTAATTGTTAGCAAAATAAGGTATTAAAAACACCATATTTGTCATATAAAATGGGTACCTAGAAAGCGCCAACAGTATTATACGGTGACCATCACCATATCATACGGTGACTTCATCTTTTCAGCTTTTCGGCAACTCCTCCTTCTCTGGAAACCAAATGATGCTCACCGTATCATACGTGACACTCACTGTATATTACGGTGACATCTTATTTCTTCTGTCCAGAAACTTGTATCTTCTGTCTTCATCCTCTGACCTCACCGTATCATACAGTGACCATCACCGTATCATACGGTGACTCTTCTGCAGCTGGAACTTGATTATTTTCACGATTCTTGCTTCCAACTTCACCAAACTTGATTCCTCTTCTCCTCTGCTTTCACTCTAGTCCATGAGAGACTCTCTAAACATCCACACACCTCTACCACTAGTGTTACCTAAGAAAAACGACTCGATCCCCATTGATAGTCCGATATTTTCTATGGACTCAAGTCTACATCTATACCAGGCCAACACTTGCTTGGGTATAGCATGTCTTTAGTCTTGATCCTTCTCCTCAACCGCGACTTCCATCAAATCTTGATCCTTGTCATGATCCGTCAACGAAACTTCTTCATGTGACCTAAAGAATATGCATGAAGACATTTCCTACATTCAAAGATGTTAGTCACAATGATCTAGTTGTCAAAGGACAACTCGATCGAAGCATCATATAATGTGCACATGATATGTAATAAAGAACTAGCACAATAACACCATCTCATAAGAAACAAGATCATCATGGTATAGGATGGACTAACATTATGATCAAAAATATATCAAGGTATAAGATACATAGAAGAACACATGACATACTCACATTGTCTCTTACCTCATGTGCGTAGTAGTCACATCGTAGAGTAGTCCTCATATTCACTTCTCCTCTTATCAACTTTCTTGCACCTTTGAGGTGTTGGCACTCCAATAGTGTATCACTAGATCCATGAGACTAAACATCTTGCACACTAGCAAATCCTGTTAGTCTTAATGACTATGTTGACATCAATCATCAAAACCTATGAACCATGATCTAGGTTCATTGATCTTACATCATCGTCGCGCCACCGTTGAGTCTCCATCATCACCGACGAGCTCGCCACCCGCCGCTCCGATCACCTGCGCGCGCGCCAGCCTTGTGGCTGAGCTCCGCCACGTCACGTACAGTCTAAACACCACCTTGCTTCCCTCCCTTGGACAGCAGAGCCGCAGCCAGCGAGTCCTCCAGCCAACATCGACAGCGCGCCGCCGCGCGCTTTGCCACCACCAACCCGCATAGGCTAGCTCATTCTATATCATTAGCAGTGATGATAGGTGTAAACGTGGTGTTTAGACCTAGAGTCCTGATTTGCTCTTAACCTCACTGAGGATGCTATCCGTGAGTGCATGGGACAGATGCACCGGTCTCTGTAATCCACCACATCTGTAGGGACATAACAGCGGGCGACTCCCCAAAGTAGTTGAACCTAATTATCGGGTTGCTCCGTTGGCACATCCGTGCCCTGAAGCGGATAATAAAGATAGACCCTTACCAAGTTACTTATCTAGTCAATACCCTACATCAGATTGCCTGGCCCTAGGACTCTCTCGCTTACTGTTTTATTTATCTTCTTGCTCATCTGTCCGGACCTCATTAGATTTAAGATAGTATACTTCGTGTTTACTACGAATAAATACAAAACCCTAGAATACTCCCGGGTGAAAGCTACATCGGTATCCGTACGCTTGCGGATTTTATTTTCTTAGGCTAAGGACTGAAACAATATCTCGAAAAGATGGCGCATTCCCCTACTCATTCGGCCACTCTCGCCAGAGTCTCGACCCCGTCCTCTCAGCACATAACGATTACCTCCAGAGCACGCTTCACCCCTCCAAGTGAAGACACGGACGCATCCTGCTACTCATAAGCAATGCTCTCTCCAAGGAAATGATCCACACCGATGTGTGGAGCCTAGAGCATTCTTGTGGTAATGCTTCTTTGCAAGGGAAGGTCCAATGGACCTTGTACAAACTTTGTTCCGGCCTTCACAATGAAGCACGAGAGGCTCAACACCGATGCCAAACAGTTGTAGGCCTTGCCATAGACCACAATAACAAACTAAGATGATTCTCTCAAGCTCACATTAGCCCAGAGATCAACGAATGCAATTTATACTCTCTCAAGTACAAAGATTTCTCTCCAAATCTTGCCGAAGTGCTTTGCTTGGCTCTCACCGGGTTCTTCCCTGTTTTCCACTAGCCAAGGAACTGGACTTATCTTTCTTTCACAGACCTGGCATTGATCTCTCGGTTCTAGAGGAGCCAATCACGAAAGGTGAGGTTTGGGACACAATCAAAACCTTGCCGGCAGATAGAGCACCCGGACCCGATGGATACACAGGACTATTTTATAAATCATGCTGGCCACTGATCAAAGCGGAGTTCATGGCTGCGATCATCACTTTATAGCAGGGTGACGCAAGAAATTATGGTTACTCAATTCGGCTTATCTTACCCTTATACCAAAGAAGGCGGAAGCTTTGTTACCAAAAGATTTTCGGCCGATAAGCTTAATTCATAGCTTCGCGAAATTGGTGACAAAGGTTATGGCAAACAGGTTAGCTCCATTCCTCCACATACTGGTCGCGGCAAACCAAAGCGCCTTCATCCGTGGTAGGTGTCTCCACGACAACTTCATCTTGGTACAGCAGAACATTAAGCTCCTCCACCGAACGAGAGTGCCGAGTCTTTTCTTGAAGTTGGATATTTCAAAGGCTTTTGACTCTGTTTCATGGGCTTTCTTATTGGAAATTTTGATGCAGTTGGGATTTGGTCCAGTTTGGTGCAATCTAATGAGGAACTTATTGAAAACTTCCTCGACAAGAGTAATGGTGAATGGTGAGCCGGGCACTGAGATACGGCATCAACGTGGTCTCCGGCAAGGTGATCCGCTTTCCCCCATGCTCTTTATTCTTGTCATGGATGTCTTGAACAGTTTGTTCACCAAGGCCGACGAACTTGGATTGCTTGCACCTTTGGCTCGACAAAACCCGCTGCAACGGATTTCTTTATATGCGGATGATGTGGCTCTTTTCATCCGTCCTACTGAGCAAGAAATGAATTTAACAACGGAGATCCTTGCCAGTTTTGGAGCAGCCTCGGGACTACAAACCAATTTACAGAAAAATTGCGTGGTTCCGATCAGATGTGAGGAAAACAACCTAGACAATGTAGTCAACACGCTGCCTTGCCTGACGTCAAGTTTTCCTTGCATATACCTGGGGCTGCCGGTCTCAAACAGCAGGTTAAAGAAAGCTGACCTACTCCTTTGGATTGACAAGATTGGGGACAAGCTGCCCGGATGGAAAGCATCCCTCAAGAACATGGCGGGTCGTGTCACTTGGGTGCGGTTTGTGCTATCTGTTGTGCCAATCTATGTGCCCATTGCCATCAACGCTCCCAAATGGTTTATCCGCGCAATTGATAAACTTCGCCGGGCTTTCACTTGAAGGGTCAAAAAGAAGTCGACGGTGGATCGTGTTTAGTTGCATGGGACAAAGTGCAGCGACCTTTGGATTTGGGTGGACTTGGTATTCTTAACCTTGAGTTTATGAGCTGGGCCCTTCAAATTCGATGGCTATGGTTTGAGAAAACAAACCCTAACCGGGCTTGGAAGGGGCTGGACATTCATGTGCATCCGAAGGCACGTGCGTTGTTCTCTATCGCCATGGAGTCACATGTCGGCAATGGGCGTAACACATTCTTTTGGACAGATAAGTGGATCATGGGGTGTTCAGTGGCAGATTTGGCTCCATTAGTATTTGAGGCGGTGCCGCTCAAAACTCGTAAGGAACGCACAGTGGCACAAGGTATGTTTGATCAATCTTGGCCAACAGACATACAGGCAAGCTTGTCTATGATTGGGCTGTTCGAATACTTTCAATTGTGGGATGTGCTTCTGGAAATGCACCTCTCTCAAACTGATGATGTGCACACTTGGAGGCTTGATGGGTCAGGCTAGTTCTCCTCTAAATCCGCTTACCGTGCCTTCTTTAATGGAGCCATCCATTCGAGCATTGGAGGAGGCTCTGGAAATCGTGGGCACCACAGAAATGCAAAGTTTTTCTATGGCGTGCCATTCGGAACCGGTGTTGGACAGCGGACCACCTTGCAAAGGGAGGCCTCCCACATCCATTCAAGTGTCCGTTGTGTGATCAGGAAGACGAGGATGTGCAGCACCTTCTCACCACATGTGTGCTCTCCCGCGATTTCTGGTTTTGCATTCTAGCGCCGTTGGTGTTCCCGGACAAAGCACCGAGCCAACATGAAGTATCTTTCGCTGATTGGTGGAAAGGTAATTAAGAGAGTACCGAAAAACACAACGAAAGGCCTCAATTCAGCCATCATCTTGGGCGCTTGGGTCATATGGAGGCATCGCAATGCTTGTGTCTTTGACGGCGCGCGGCCTAGCATGACTGAACTCCTTCGAGTATTCAGAGAAGAACGTCATCTATGCTGCCTTGCTGGGGCTCGAAGCTTGCAAACTTTGGGCCAGGAGCAGGCGGGCGCGCTTGTGTTGCAGCCTAACTAGTAGAGTAGGCCAGGTCTCACCCTCTATGTGTTTTATAGAAACTACAAACTCTCGCATTTTGTAATTCAACCCCTCACGGCTCGGCCCGAAGTGAGGTGGTGCAGCATGTAAGGGGTCGGTTTTCTCTCTCTTAATACAAAGATACGAAGCTCTCCTTCGTATTCGAGAAAAAAAAACTAGCCTCAAGGGGCGTCCAACCAACTATATATGTATATGCCTCTAAGCACAAACTAGCTGTTGAGCCACCGTAGCATGCACCGTACCATAGTGACTGATCCCACGACCTCCCTACTAGCCGTTGGACTTGGTCAGGTCACTGTGCCATACGCTGAACCCTTCACTGTACTACATAATGACTCACTTCATATGTCCAGACTTATGCTTTTCTGTTCCTTTGATCTTTTGACTCACCCTCACCGTACCATATGATGATCGTTTCTCTTCTGTACAGAAACTTCTGTACTTCTTTCTTGATGCTCTGACTTCACCATAGCAAGATGACTCCTTGATCCCTAACCAGATTACACCCTTCTGTGTATAGATCTTCCTGTAGTCACTAGCATATGACTAGCACCATATCGTACGGTGAACCTTCCGAAGCTAAACTTGATTATCTCATTGATCCTTGCTTTCAACTTTGTCATACTTTGGTTCCTCCACTTCTCTTTTGCCACCGTAGTGATTGAGGGGCTCACTATGGGTGTGTTTGGTTGGACTGTGGCTGTGAAAAAAGCTACTGTGGGCTGTGAGCTGTGAAGAAAGCTGCTGTCGGCTGTGAGCTGTGAGAAAGTTAAAAGCCGTTTGGTGAAACAGCTGTGGCTTTTTGGTACCAAGTAGCGGACCCTACATGTCATGTATATATATGTATATATGTACATAGAATGGATTTTCCCTATATATATATAGGTATGTATATACACACACATATATAACATATTTATATGTATACAAATGTACACACTTATATATAATATTTATATATACATATATAATGTATATGTATATTTTACAAATATTATATGTACATATACATATATCTATGTATATATTATAAATATTATATATATAAATACTATAAATATTTTATGCATATTAAAAATATTAAGTGGGATAGTACTGTAGAAATTGGCATTTTGAATAGTATCCCGAATTTGAATAGTAACTCTAATTTGAATAGTGCCGGATCCCCGGATAATCCCGAATCTTGTGTCTAATATCAACGCATATATCCCTGTGTGCAGGTATATCGCCGTATATCCGTGAATAGTGGTATCAGAGCCGGTTATAATTGAGAAGGTAAAGTTTTTAAATTCAGAAGTGAATAGTGGAAAAATAATTAATACAAAAGAAAACATTAATATAAGGTGCAGGTTAAATTCCACTAAAGAACATATTTGGCATACTTCTAATAGCCAATTAAACTTGCTTGTAGACTTAGTTCATAATCTTTATGTAACTTGGGGTAAGAGACAAGACGAGTTAGACTCAAAGTTTGATAGGGTATACAAGGAACATAAACAGTTAGAAGAAGATTTTTCTATTGTGCAAAATAAAATAAATTTAATATTGCAAATACTTGAAGAAGGGAAAGCAGAGCAGCATAAATATTGTCAAAATACTGATTATATTAAAGACGAATTTTCATTGTTAAATAAAAAGCTAAGCTTAAAAGGAACCGCAAAAGAACAAGAAGAGTCTCAGAAAGAAGACTATAAGGAAATAATAAAACAAAATAATACCATACTTGAGCTGTTAACCCGAACATTAGACAAAGTTAATATTGAAAGCACTGGAAAAGAGCTCGTATTAGCCTCTACAGGAATAGTTTCCTCCACTACAGCAATAAATTCAGACAAATGGACCTATCTAAAGGTATATGCAGAGGAGACCAATCCCTCCAGTTAGTTAATAGAGAATCAAAGCCCTTAACTTTAATGGATAGGCTTAAAGGTAAAAGAGAAGACATAGAAAATCTTGAAGAGGTCATCGATGTCGATAGAGACTTAGAAAGATATCAGAAAGATACTTTAAGAAAAATAAGACCGCAGCAAATATATCAGATGGGAATGTTCGAAAGTAGAAGTGGTTTATACAGGTTATCAAGAGAAGTTGAATTGAGTGTTTTGACGAAACTAGTAGAATTAAGAATTATAAGCAAGCAATTTGAGAATAGTTTGAAGTACTCAGGGTACAAATATATTCATCAAGGAATGTATATTATTGGAATTAAAGGTATGACAAGAAAGAAATTAGGGACTAAAGTTCTAATTACTTTACTAGATAAAAGATGGGACACAATTAATAAAGCCGCATTAGGATTTTTAGAAGGAGATATGAATGAGAATAGTTTAATAACTTATATAGCTCCTGATTTAATCATGCCCATCAAAGAATTTATAGAAAAGATGAGTTTTGGTTTTCAAACCAAAGGATATGAGGACTTTAAAGGAACAAACTTGCTGGTAAGCATAGAATTTATTGGAAGGTTAACAAATAATAGTAGAACTAAATACAAAGTAAATGTGAATAATGTAATCGAAAGCATGCAATCAAAAGGTATAAATTTTATGAGCCCGTTAAAAATAAGTTCTGAAGAAAGGGCAGGAGAAGAATGGAACATAAGTGATTTAATAGAGAAAAAGACTATGAAGCAACCAGAAGATTATATTTGTTACGAGAATATTAAGGGAAAAACTAGCATTAGATTCATGGACTATAAGACTAGATCAGCAGATGATACAGACTCTGTTATGTCAGAACAGGAAATTGAAAATAGCAGAAGACATAGTGTCTCAGAATTTATGGAGAAGCCCGATATAGACACCGAAATAAGATATTACGAAGATAAGTTAAAACAAATAAATACAGAATATAGCACCTCTATGTTAAGTGAATGGCCTAAAATAAAAGACAAAGAACTTTATTTTTACAGAGAGTTGGCAGGCTACAAAAGATGAAAAAGAATAAAGAAATATCTGTAGAAAGTTTGCAAGTAATTAATCAACTTAATAAGATTAAAGAAGATAAGACAGAATGTTATAACAAGGAACAACCAATAGTTTGTAATAGCAAAGACAAGTCTATAGATAATTGTAAGGCGATAAGTGAAGAAGAGCAATGGGATATGAACGAAAAGTTATTGTTAGAAAGTTATGAAGAAGAAGAAGAATTAGCAAAAGAACTATATGATGAACTACAAGCTAGAGATGATGCTGAAGACTATAATGACTTTATAGACTCATTAGATGATATTGGGTTACATAATTTAGAGAATGCTATGGAAGCTATGGACGTAGCATCAGGATCCACTAGAAGAAAAAGATATGGTGAAGACACTATGAAAAGTGAAGGAGAAAAAGAAAGACCCACTAGAGCATCAGGGACATGGCCACCTGAACGAGAAGATTCCTCGTATAATTATATCCCAGGACAATATGCATACATGGGTCCTAAAAGAAAAAATTTTGAAAAGACTATAAAATTTCAAAATGATAAAAGTGATGGAGCGATATTAAATTTGGCTGCACATGATCCTATTGATTGGCCGAATATTCTAAGCATTTGGAAAGGCTTAATAGTTCAAAAATACATATAGAACCAACATAACATAGGAAATAAAGTAGAAGACATGTTAATATATTTAGAAACATTTTTAGGAGAATCAGTAAAGGTTTTATGGGAACAATGGGTAGAAACTTACCCTAATAAATATGAAGAGCTAAAGAAAGCAGGAAATAATCCATATAATTTTGCAAATATAATTTCACATATTATTATAGCAGAAGATCCAGAATTAGGTAGCACTGCTTTACAAAACGAAAGGCTAAGAGAAATAGAAAAGCTAACTTTGACAAACTGGAAAGGTATAAAAGAATTTTCACAACATTATTTATACAATGCTACCACCGCGAAGCAAGGATTTAATCCAGGAGTTGTAGAAAGATATTTTAATAAGTTACCTGATCCCTTAGGAAGCATGATATTTGAAGAATATAAAAGAGAAATGCAGGGACAAACAATTAATATATCCCAAGCTATAACTTTTGTCTTTAAACAACTAAAGAAAATATGCACGAATATACAAGCACAAGGATCCATGAAGCACTCAGATTATAATTTTTGTAATAAAATAGTCCAGATACCTTTAACTTATGGAGAAGAAAGGCCTAGAAACAAAAAATTTCATAAATCTCCAAGAAAATATAACAATCCTAGGACAAAAAGGAGGTATTTCCTTAGAAGATCTGATAATAGACCACCATTCTTGCATAAAAGAAATGTAAGAAGATATAATCCTAGGAAGAATTATGATAAAACATGCAGATGTTTTATATGTAATTCACCAGACCATCTAAGTAAAACTTGTCCTAATAAAGACCAGAAAAGATACTCTAGCAAATATGAAGAGCAAGAGAAAGTATTTATAGTAGACAGTGTAAATGAGAATATATTAATGTGTGATGATGAAATAAAAGATGATGAATCAATATATTCTATCATAGAAACAGATGAAATAGAAAATATTGAAGTTGAATATGAAACAAGTGATGACGAAATGGACTTAGTAGATGAATTGGCAGGATTAAAAATAGAAATGATGAACCAAGTAGAATGTGAGCATGAGTGGACTAGAGGAAAGGGAGATTATAATATAAAGTGCGCTTTTTGTATATATTATCCAAGTCAAGATAATAGAGCAACCTGCAGTGCATGTTTGAAGCAAGCGTGCGTTGAATGTTTAAAAGCAAAGAAACAAAACTGAAAAAATGAAGTAGAATATGAGCCAGATGATAGAATACTTTCTAGTAGAGTAAGAATATTAGAAAACAGAATTAATAAATTAGAAGAAGAATTAGAAGATTTAAAGGTTAGGTTTGATAGTAAAATTGAAGAAGCTAAAAATATAGGAAATATTGAATGCCAAGAACAAAATCTGATTATAAAAGATAATAAGAGTAGTAAAATAATTCAATTAAAGGATGCTTTAACAAGCTTTGGAAACAGATATATAGTAAAGCTACCATTTAAGGAGATACTAGGAATAAGAATTCCAGTAAAAATAAAATTAAGTCATAATATTACTTATAAATTGCTAGCATTAGTGGACACGGGATGCACTAAAAATATCATTCATGATAAATATTTTACTAGATGCCCTGAAATAGTGCATACCATAGATGACAGCAAAGCAGAAATATCCACCGATATGTCGGGTATAAGGAAAATTCATAATCAATTAGCATACAATATTGAAGTGTACATAAATGGTACAAGATACATAATTGATGAAATCACTATAAGGGATTTATCAATGATAAGTGATGACATGATCATTGGGTTAAGATGTTTACAACAATCAGTACAAACCACAATCATACATGAACAAGGAATTACATTCATTCCGCACCAAGACAATTTGCCATATATTTCTGAAGTCCGGAAGCATGGTAGAACCCAAAACCAACATATGTGTAACATTGATGTAGGATCTCTTGAATCAAATATCAGCGAAGGCGGCTTTCCTGAAGAACACAAAGAATATGAACTTAGTGCAAGCTTAGATGAATACTATGTAGAAAACTCTAATATATAATGCATTGGTCTACAATCATTTGCACCGAATTGGTATAGAGATATAAAGTCAAAAGATGATATAGAAAGAATTGTGCAAAGATTAGAAGATATTCAGATTATTGGTGAAATACCTATGAAACATTGGGAGAAAAACGGTATAGTATGTAAAATTAATGTACTAAATCCAGACTATATAATTAAAACAGCCCCAATTGAAGCTACTCCTAAAGATATAGAAGATTTTAAAATGCATATTGAAGAACTGTTAAAGTTAAAAGCAATAAGAGAAAGCAGAAGTCCACATAGATCCGCAGCATTTATAGTTAGAAATCATGCTAAAGAAGTTAGAGGAAAGTCTAGAATGGTTATTAATTACAAGAGATTAAACGATAATACTATAGAAGATGCTTTTAATATTCCAAATAAGCAAGAATGGATCAATAGAATACAAGGAAGCAGATATTTTTCGAAATTTGACTTAAAAGCAGGATTTTGGCAAGTTAAGATGGCAGAAGAATCAATAGAATGGACTGCATTCACATGTCCTCAAGGACATTTTGAATGGCTTGTAATGCCATTAGGATTAAAGAATGCACCCGCACTATTTCAAAGAAAAATGCAGAATATTTTCAATGAAAACCAAGACTTTATATTAGTTTACATTGACGACCTGCTAGTCTTTTCTAAAACTTATAAGGAACATATTGCCCATTTAGAAGTATTTTTTAGAAAGGTAGAACAAAACGGATTAATATTATCTAAAAAGAAAATGGAAATATGCAAAGAAAGGATTAATTTTCTTGGTCATGAGATAGGAGAGGGAAAAATTTATTTACAAGAGCATATTGCAAAGAAAATATTACAGTTTCCTGATGCCATGAATGATAAGAAAGTTCTGCAACAATTTTTGGGAATTGTAAACTATGCCAGAAATTATATAAATAATTTAGCGAAACTTGCTGGACCATTATATGCAAAGTTAAGGAAGAACGGTCAAAAATATTTTAATTCAGAAGATATAAAATTAGTAAAGGCAATCAATGAAAAGGTGAAAAATTTAAAGCCTTTGGAGTTACCCCTAGATGACAACTATTTTATTATAGAGACAGATGCATCAAAAGAAGGATGGGGTGCAATATTGAAGCAAAGGCCTAATAAATATTCATCTAAAACTGAGGAGAAAATCTGCAGATATGCTTCAGGAAGTTATAGGTTGAAAACTATGAATAACACTGATAGAGAAATTCTGGCAGTAATTTTTGCAATAAATGCATTTCGTTTATACCTTGGATTCAAAGAATTTACAGTTAGAACTGATTGTGAAGCAATATGTAGATACTATAATCAGATTAATAGTAAGAAAAGTTCGACTAGAAGATGGGTTTTATTTGAAGATATTATTACTGGAAATGGTTATAAAGTTAATTTCGAACATATAAAGGGAAAAGACAACAAGTTGCCTGATCTGTTTTCTCGATCTTCTATTTTGCAGGTATGAAAAGAATGTCGAATTATGCAGAAGTCGAATCATACACCTTTGGGCCAGAAAATAAATTAAAGGTTTTCCCGCAGAATACCTTCAAGTTCAAGCCCAAAGATCATATTATTGTAGATGAGGTTCAACAATGCCTATTGGATAATTTCTGGTTCCAATACAATAATAAGAAAGAAGATAAAGGCTATTTTCTGGCAATATTACACAGCCTTTCTGAATATTTTCATATGATCAATGGAATGATGTCATCAGACGAATGTCCTGAGAAGATCCAATTGAAGCCATTATATATAATATTTAATGGGAAAAGACCTGGAATATATACATCATTTGAGCAAATTGTCATCCATAAGCAAGATATGAAGTATTCAAAAGAAACCCCATCATTTGCTAAATACATGGATATTGATGAAGCGCTGACCAAAGCAAGACTGCATATTGGACCAAATTATTATATAGAGCCAGCTGCAAAAGAATATATTCAGAGCTATAGATTGATGAATAAAAAAACTTCTGAAGTGCCAGCCATAATAAAGGTTAAAGAAACTACGGGTACAAAAGTAAAAGAAGAAGGTAGTACCTCAAAGAAACCAACATATAAAGAATGTTTAATTAAGGGAGTTGACCCTTTGGATGGTGAATATATTGACTGGAAGCTCGAGGAAAAATTTGAATCAATAGCTCCAGCATGGAAGGAAGAAATAAAGAAGGAAATTTTGGATGAACTGAAGAAAGAAATAGATGAAAAATTTGAAGAAATAAAGAAGTCATATGATGAAAAATGGTCAAATTCATTTTTAGATGAAGATATGTTGGATATTGCCGGACATGGGCAAAAGCCAGAATCTGAATCTAATTAAATTTACAAAGGGCAGCGAATGTTTGAATATTCTAGAAGAAGTTCTTTAATTATATTGAGAGTGGTACTCTCAATAATTCGGGCGTGGCAAAACCCCGAGCAAAACCCCGATATATATTAAAGAAGACCCTGATATAAAAAATTCCAAAAGATGGTTAGAAGTTTATCAGATATGGGCTAATAATGAGCCAAAAGAATTGTCATAGTGGTATCCTCTGTGCATCATGAACCGCTGTCACCCTGTGAGCCACTTTTGGAAAGCAAGACGCACGTCGATTGACTCCAGAAGGCTCTATAGGTGAGGTGCTGAAGAAGACAAACCACCTGGCGTCCTTACTACAGGAAGACGCAGGGTACGTGTGCTAAATAAACAGGAGGAGGATTCCTCTCGCGCGGCTATAAAAGGAGGCTCCTAGGTTCAGAAGAAGGCATCAGCCCATCGACGCACCGAGCCATCTCAGTCCTGAGAGCGCGAGCCCTCTCTCCCACCAGTAGTAGTAGTAATCCCACCTGTAATATAGAGTGTGTGCAACCACTGTAATATCCCGCCTGTAAGGTAATTAATTCTCTCGTGTTTGTTTAAGTGTTTGGGGGTTCCCGAAAGGGAAAACCATATGTAAGCTATGTTTGTGGAAATGAAGTAGCTCTGCTTTGAAAATCTCCTTTGTGCTCTTAGTCATGCTTGTACGGGGTGAGTCTCTATGCTAAGGACCCTATAGGAGAAGCCTCCGATGCGGTGTTTGGTCTGGCCCTGAGAATGGCAGAGAGACCCCTGTGACCGCGGAGAAGTGTTCCCTTCGGGTGGAACTGCCTGGGGAGACGATAGGAACCCGCCTCGTATGCGCATGATTAGGATTATTTAGGAGAAAGCTTAGCCGCTCCTGAAGCAAACTAGCGAGAAATATGGTGAGTACCAAGTAGGATTTTTACGTCTGATAAGTCTATACCTTCTGGCTGTCTGCTTGGCCTCGCCAGTCAAACCAGATCCTGTAAGCAAGCCCGCATAATTAAACCAAGCGCATATATCGAAAGCGACTTGTGTGCTCTGAATAGTACCGAAGCACTACCCTGAAGAAGTGCATATCCCACGAAGAATACAGCCTCTGCATAATTAGCATAATCTCTAACTTGCTCGAAGAAGAATTCACCGTGAGAAATATAGTGCCGTGCCCCGCCACCAAGGAAGTGCTCAAGGCACCATACTAAGTAACTTGAAGTGGGATAGTACTGTAGAAATTGGCATTTTGAATAGTATCCCAAATTTGAATAGTAACTCTAATTTGAATAGTGCCGGATCCCCGGATAATCCTGAATCTTGTGTTTAATATCAACGCATATATCCCTGTGTGCAGGTATATCGCCGTATATCCGTGAATAATATTTATATATAATGTATATGTATATTCTACAAATATTATATGTACATATACAGATATCTATGTATATATTATAAATATTATATATATATATACTATAAATATTTTATGCATATTAAAAATATTCATATGTACATATATAATATGTGTATATATGTACGGATGTATGTATGTATTATGGGTAATTTCTTCAAACTTGTGAAAGCCAAAGCTCAAAAAAGCACCTTCCTACCTGCTTTCAGAAATGTCTTCAAACTTGTGAAAGCCAAAGCTCAAAAAAGCACCTTCCTACCTGCTTTCAGAAATGAACTAGCCAAAAGTTGCTTTTAGCTGCGACTTTTTTTTACAGCCAACCCATTTGGTTGGGCTTTTGGCTTTTTCGGAAAACCAAAGCCCCAACCAAACACCCCCTATGCATCCACATAACTCTACCACTAGTGTGCTTTAAAAGAACCTACTTGATCCCTTTTAACGGTCCGGTTTTTCATATGGACTCAACCTACATCTACATCAAACGAACACTTGCTTGGTTCTAACATGTTTTTAGCCTTCATTTTTTAATCCATCTCCTCAACCGTAAACCTCATCTCCTCAACCGTTCCAAATCATGAAGGCAACAATTCATCATGATAACAGAGACACAGTGGGTTGTTAACATTCCATCCGATCCTTCCAAACATATGACATATAAGAATCATATATACTTGCAAAAGCTTGTTAGTCACGTGCATGCTTTTCATCTAATCATAAAAACATTCATACGCTGCGTTTTCCATACTTTAATGGTCATGAAGCTTACACTAATCCATCACGGTTCGAATCTAGCACAAATATTGCATTTATAGCTAATTATTCTTTCTATGGTAAATAGCATCCATGTGGACAGCGAGAAGTCTATGGATGGTGACGTCGTGAATCTCAATATAAATTGGTCCAGTCTCTAGTAGACGTTGGATAAGGATTTCATGTGTCATAGATTTAGTGCTCGTGTGTGTAGACTGTAGAGTTTGCTACTCTTAGAAAAAAAAATTAAAAAAAGGATCAAGTAAGATCACCACAAATGGCAAAATCCAACATCTCTGGTCCATCTTCACCACATCAAAAGATGCCGGAGTTGTGATACTGTTTTCTGGTAATGATGCATAATTTTAAAATTTCGCACAGATAAGTTTATATTAGCAGTGGCACAGATCCACAGAAAAACAAAGTGCACTGAACGAGATGTCAGAACTCTGAATCCTCCAACAGATTTAACATAAGGATGCAATTTATCTACTCTAAAGGGTCAGTCTAGATTACCTAGAATCGACCAAGATGATCTTGTTTTTCGTAATATATGCGCTACAGTTGTGGGTGGATGGCAATGACTGCTGCCCAGAAACCAGAAGAAATTCATGCTGACCGTTCCAGAATGTAATCAGGTGGTGCATCTGCACTGAGCAGACGGTGTATTTCAATTTTCAACGTGACTTGCGCTTAAGTTCAGGGCTGAGCAGGCTGATTGAGCTGACAGAGAGCGGGTGGTAGACTGAGGGGCTCAATAGATCTGCAGGGCTACACATGATCCCAGCAGAGGATAGTACCGGTAGGTCATGGTCTGATATGCTGAAGTCATTAAGTTGTTCGGATACTATTCTGAATGCCTTGTCTAGTATTGTGTCGATGTACTTCTGGTTTGCCTCCATTCGGATCTGCATATGCTTCTGGACCTGATAAATGGATAAAATACAATGGAAAATATTAGGAAACTGTATTCCCTGTTTCAAATTATAGATGGATAAAGCAATTCAAGTTGCCATCCTTAAATGTCATATATTGGTAATTCTCACAAAGGATAACCATGCAAAACACAATTGGAAGGTAGTCAAAAGCGTTTTTTTTCTGCAAGCATGAGACAATAAAACATTTTCTTCTTCGACTGCCATAATACAAAACAATTTGGAGGACTGTAAACATATGTTGGGAAATTGGCTATGAAGAGTAGAACTAAAAGAGAAAAATACTATTTTAGTAGGGGCGTCTGCCCTATGTTTTGCCATCTGATCGAAATGATTTGGTCTCCATAATGTCAAGTATGCTTCCTTTATGCAGGGGAACATATTGGTTGCAATTTTGGGCTTTGCTGCAGTGTGACGAGCTTATCTTTGGAGATCATTGTTATGGATTTCTTCGCTCGTAAACGGATGGAAATTTAATGATAGACTTTGTCTCTAATTTTTGTTCCTTGAACTCAGTCATGTTGCTGAAAGAATTGCAATAAGACTAAACTCTGCGTGTGGAACCAGAGGCAAGAACTATTTCCATTTTCTTTAAAAGAAAAATCCTTAACAGTCATACTGGCACCTAGAACTTCGTTTGGTTTCTGGGAGGTTGCGTCAAGCCTACATATACTATTTTCAGTCAATTAACCCACAACAGTTTTACTGCTCTGATAAGATCAGTGGAAACTAGGAAGTACCCAAGCATGAGAAAACCGCTGCAAGTTCCATATGGGTTGGAACTTGGAATAACTAACACATAAGTCAACTTAAAAGGAAAAAATAATCTATCAATTACAATCTCCTTATTAGTCAGCAACGTCAGGCCACAGTGGTAATGACTTCAGGAAAGGAAAAAAGGCCGAGTAGGCGGTCATTGTACCTCCACTTGTTCGTGCAATCTTCGTTGAACTTCCATTTGTGTTCTCAGTGCTTCTTTGACTCCTTGACTCCTGCATTTAAGTGATTGTATGATGTAAAATCTGAAACACTGTACTACCAAGCACAGACTATGTGCTAGATATGTAACTGATGAATCTTACTCTTTCACATCTGAAGTAGGAACTTTGGAAGTTAAAATTGTTCCATTTTGAGCCTCCATAAGGTAAGAAGCTGCAATTGTGAAAGAAGGCAACATACGTCAGCAAGAATGGGTAACAAAACCTTTTAGTGTTTTATGCTGAAACTAACAGATAATAATACACAAAACCCATGAGCGCATATGCAAAGAATGATCAGCCAATTTCATCCCAGGATAATATCAAAAAATTAGGGCAAAACAGTATGAACCTCAAGTCAAATGCCGGTGTTCTTGAGCCACCACAACCATTTGCTGAATGCTAATGATGTGAGTAGAAAACTTTGACTGAGATACCACTGGAGGATTGATTATGTAGTTTAAACTAGGGCTTCCTCTCAAGGGTCTTTATTTTGGCCTATGAAACTCTGTAAATATTCTTCTACTAACATAAATTGTAAAAAAAAAAAAGTAGGGGGTTCCCCGGCTGTTTGGTTCAAAAGGAAATTATGGCCGAGGGAATGGATTCAAGGAAAAGTATTGCACATAAGAAACTCTGTTTGCTCATCTTTAGGATAGGAGTTGTAATGATAGAAATGAATTTATCTGCCGAGAAAAAACAGCAATACAGAGCGCAGCTGATTGACGTCACGGAGACACAATAGTATAGCATACGTGACCAATAGCATGTGTACGAACTGGGATATTTTGAGTTACAACACAGCAAAACATATTTGTCTTCTTGTTTACATAGAAATTATACAGTATTATGATAATCTCTTCAATGCAAATTGAAATCTTCAACCATATAATGAATATGAGCAAAAGATCAAATTATCCACTCAATGGCCTCCAGATCATATCGATTTCAAGTATTAATTTTGCGCATTTCTTTCACAGTTATCCAACATAGCACGAGCAAAGTAACACAGATCAGATGGTTGCTTATAAAAGTAAAGCACACAAAACCTGTTCTAGGTGTTCCCTGAGTTTCGACTAAATAACATATATAGTAAGGCTTTGTAAACAAAGAGCAACAGCAGTGGATGATTCTACTTTATGGGAGTTTTAGACCAAAGAGAAATAATAGAAAACTCACCGGATTTTCTTTGCTGCTTTTGCTTTATCCCTGTCTAAGGTATTCATCATTTATTTTAGAAAAGGGAATACGATCTTCCCATTATCTAAAAATATCCCAGCTTCTATATCGATTGATACATGAAGCTGTTCATTATTACAAAGCCTCACACAACCAAAGATCCATGGTATCAAAAAGAAAAAGAACTAATCCATGATTACAAAATTTGTGGCCGTACTAGATAAAACTCAAAAGCTGATTCTATTGGTGAATTTCTGAGTCCTTGAATTTTTCAACAAACGAGTAAGAAGGGTAGGAAATGACCAGGCTGGGCATGGAGGGTCGGGCTGAGAATATGACTGAGAATATGACGCATGACAAGCATGACAGCAGATGAGCAAACAGCATTCAAGTGGAACTGTGCTAGCATACTGACTTACTGAGTCACATGGTGCAATTTTAGCATCACCCTGGAGGCAATATTCAAGCCAGAGTAGATCTCAATGGAACATTGCCAGGTCACGCTGGCCATGGCATCATGCTAAGTGGTACAATTTTCTTTTTATTCTATTGAGATGCACAGGGATTTTAACAACCATGATATAGAGATACAAGGAAATTATCCCATTTAAGGAGGACACAGTTTTTTTTACTAGTGATACTACCAAATCTAGATTCTAGCACCCAACATTGCACAAGACAAGTACGCAAGTTGGGATGAGTATTCAAAAGTCTTAACTACTTAATGGAAGACTTGTAATAATAAAATAGACATTTTTCTTCCATTCCATCGCCCCAAGAACGCTAACATTAGTATGAGTCCCACAAGGAAAGAAACATTGCATCATCAAAATGTCATCGATAGTTATGTAACTTGCCATCTTTCGACTGCTCGGTCAACTCATTGCCAGACTGCCTTCCCAATCTGTATTTCTGCAGGTAAGCAGGAACAAAATGTAAACATAAGAATGTAGTTGCATTCTGAAACTGTATGAGATAGATGCATGAAAAATTGCACATACCTGAAGATGACTTTTCAAGTGAAATAGGGTGAGGCCCTTCACGCCCATTGTCCTCAGGATAGCCTTTGGTGTCGCCTCTATAGGATTACAATCAATCATGGCGGGTCATCATGGAAATGCCAGAATAAGATAACTAATGTATCCAAACTAATAGTAGCATCTTGCATTGCAGTAAATTTAAGCACTAGTAAACATCCTAAAAATTCGTACAGAACAGAAGTAAGTACTGCAAAAGCCTGCAGTTTAATTAGGGCGACGATGTGATTGCACTCATGTGCTACATTATGCAACCAGAACAGCAAACTCAAATCTTACAGTGGACGTGGATGCAACAGATAACAAGCCATCACAGAGTAATTAATAATCAGGGCGCACACACAAAAAAGAACAAAGAAAAATGCTAAATTCCACTGGAGGGAAACCTAAGGACAATCCAGTTATGTCTAAATGCACTGCTCGCCAATGTTCTCATACAAAGGCAGAGTCACGTACTCACGCTAACATGTTCCAAGAAGAGTAGAAGACGCACATTATCCCAGTCAATTTCCCCACACGAAAGGCACATTCTGCTCGCCAATGCGCTCACATCCCCAACTTATACTACACTACCCGCGAATCAAGCGGGGCAGTCAACTGAGTCAACACATGAAGGACGCGGAAGGCCCAAGAACCGCAGCGGCCGGCCGGCCGGCCGGCCCTGCGGAAGTCCAAATCAGGAGCCACAACGGCTCAAGAACGAGGCGGACAGGGCAAGGCAGGGGAAGGGAGACTGGAAGCAAAGGTAGGTGCTCACTGTCGGGCCCGCCGAGCTGGTCGACAGCGTCGACGAACCGGTCGTGGAGGTCCGCGGTCCACCGCAGCCGGGGCTTGGGGTCGGCCGTCAGCACGACGCTCGGCCCGCCGTCGCGCCCGTGCAGCCCCAGCTCGCCCCCTCCGCCGTCGGCCTCGGGGAGGCCGCGGCCGTGGCGGATCAGGCCGGGGAACATCTCCTCGCCGGCGCCGGTAGCTAGTCCTTTGGGGGCGGCCGCAGCGGCTGGACTCCTCCAAAAGCTTCGCCTTTTCGTTTTCTGCTGGCTGCCGAGTGCCGGCTCTTCTTTCCCCCGCGATTTTCTTTCTGTTCGCCCCTTTTGCCGCGTCCGGAGCTTGGAAGTGATGATTCCGTGCTTGATGTTTTCTCTTCCTTTTCCCGAGGCAAAGATTCGATCGGCCGCGCTCGCCGACGGGCGCGTCGCGACGCCGGCGCTGGCACTGTGTCGCGGGAGAGGCGCCGGAAGCTAGAGCTGGCATCATCATATGGCCAGTTCGCCACGCTTCGAGGCCTGCAGCTGGATAACTTTCGGGCGGAATAATGGCTTGCTCCGGCCGGTGACAGCTCGGATCCGAGGTCAGCCAGTTTGGAGTTTGGCTTGGACCTGAGAAGCCTAATGAACAGATAAGCTTGTCTCCGCAAATTATTTTTTTACTTCCTGTCGGTCCCACAAACCATTTCTTTACTTCCTATCGGTCTCACTATCCAATCATATGTCCAGACTTTTCTCTCACAGCAGCACCTCAGGCCGCAAAGCGACGGTCGCGCACTGCAACTACCAACACCCTCCTCTCTCCTCCCCTCTCTCCTCCACGTCAGCTGATAATGGTCGAATCGACAAGAGAACAGTGCTTATTGGGCCTGCTCTGAAAGGTGCGGGGTTGCGTGCACGCGTGCACCCGTGAAAGCACTCTTTTTTCGCGAAGAGCAGCCATGCGTTCTCTCTGCTTGGTTGAGCGTGCAAAAGCTCGATCATTTTGTTCGATTGTTCATAAAAAAACTAATGGTGTTCCTTAACGAGCATGACGTTTCATTATTCTATGAAAACATGTTAATTGAGAAAACAAATCATGTTTAAAACGGTGAAATCCGTTTCCTTTCATGATGTTTCGTAGCGTTTGCTATACGCTAAGACATGTGCAAGCTCTTTTCAACTCAATATTTTTTTGAAGGAACTGGAAGGCACATCCCTACACATTAATATATCGATATGTAAAGAATTTTAGTACATGATGAAATAGACAGAAACGAGGAAAACCTACTAATTACATCATGTCTTGTATCCATTGTTTGAGTTGGTCAACATGCTTTTGCTTGATTCATCACAGCCTAAATATGTGACCGTGTTCTTTTTCACATGGCCACATTAATGATTATAAGTATTTTTTTATTAGAAAGAAGTGAAAAATGACGAGGATTATGGAAGAGGTTTAGATCACAAGAGGCCCCTAAAGGAGGAGTATTATGATGGGCAGAAAACTGAGATTTGTTTGGATTGAAGCCCGCCATGGTCCCGCCATATTGATTGTTGATCATGAGCCGTGCGAATGTTTGGTTCGATGATGTTCCCATGTCCCATGCTCCATCTATCGCCATGCATTTCATCCCACACACATGGGTGAAATGAAGGTACTGAGTTAGTTTGCTGATTATTTAACAAACTTTAGTTTTGGAGCGGCCGGCCCGAACGCCAACCGAATTGCCACAAAGCCTAAACTCAGTATTCTTCTGCTTATGACACTGTAGTTACAATAAACTTTTTTACGAATTATGTTACTGCAGCTACAGTACCTCGTGTCAGAATAAGCTGAAGCCGTAAGCCAGTTTGCCAAACAAACCTTTACATTGCTCGCATGCTGGCTCGTTGCCACCTGAACTAGCATTCGACTAGATGTGTTTCAAAAGTCAATCCCACTAACTCAAATTTTGAGGACCAAATCGGTACTCACCTTGAAAAATTCAAAAGAAAAACTCTGGCACTTGAATCTTTAGAGATATATAAAGTTTACTTCTTTCTTTTTTTTTTTGAAACCAAGTTTACTTCTTTCAAATATGTTTCAAAGGCGTGAAACCAAAAATTTCTTTAGCTTTTGACAATTGAGAGATGCATATTGAGCATTAGAGATGCTTGGAATGAAAACTACGTCGAGGTTAAGAAATTATGAAATCAGCATTCCGCAGCCATTCCTACGAGGACACATACTTTCTGTTGTTATTTGTTTGTTAATGTAGTACTAGTACTTTCTACAAGGACACATCCGTAATTTCTGAACTTTCTGAGCATACATGCGCATTTGTCTGGAGATAATTTACCAAATCAACATTCCGCAGCCATTTCTCGTGGAAAAGTCCTGCTTGTGCTGCCCGTTCGATAGATCCTTTCCCCCTCTCACTCCGGCGGCGGCGGCGGCCATGTCTTCCGGTGGCCGCTACATGGCCTACTCACCATCGCCATCCACGGGCCCGCACTCCCCTCACCACCTTCCCCTCGCCGACCATGAGAAGTATGCCCGCACACCTCTCTGCACCGTCTTCTCTCCTTCCTCTTGCTTCTTGCGGTGATTTCTTTGTTCTTATGCTGCGATTGGGACCTGATTGGTGGTCCTTTGATCGAATATGTTGGAAGGTATTGGATATTGGAACGATTAGTGAATCCTATCTTGTTTCTTAGGACTGCGTGAGATGGGGTTGATTGTTCGTTGTGCTACAGATTTCCGATAATCTAGATTCGAGTAGCGTTTGATGATCCTTTGTCATCCTTCTTAGGAATGGAACTGTATACGAAATTGTGACTTGAATAGCATCATTTTTAGGCTGATGATGGATGTTGATGTTACTGGAGGAAAATTGCAAGCGAAGATGTGAAGCTACACTTTGCTGTACCGGTAGTGTAGGAAAAGCGATATTGTGAGATGGATCGTTGTGTAAATTAGTGGGTATTCTATTGCTTGCTCAGTTGCGCTGTGTGCTTGTACGCTGGGTATAAAGCTCACTCTTTCTCCCTCTCTTTTATCTGAACATAGAGCTCTTTATGAAGCTGGTCTAGAATCCTATTATCTTATAATGGTGGCTTAACTGCGGTCACTGGTTTGGACCACTTCAATTGGTGTGTATGTGTTTAACTAATATCAACTGGGCAGTGAGAACTTGAACATTTTGCGTGAATCATTAAGAACTGAGAGATTTTTCATTTTGTTGTATGTTTCTATTCGGAGGACGAATGTTGGTTGCAGATAAGATTTTTATTTGAATTTGCAGCTTCTGTTTTCTTACTGTCAAGGTATGATGAACTGCAGATGTCAGCTCTTATGCCCTAGGGTCAGAATCGAATAGTGCTGTTGAATTGAGAGGAGAGAGTTGAACGTTGGTCAAAGGCTACTCTAAAATATAGTCCTCTACTACTTTGGTTGAGGTTGAGCATAATTCACGAGTGTTAGGTTGTGAATCAAATAGTAAGATCGAGCTGAATTCTACCAGAGCTAACTCTAGGGTATCTTCGCTCATGTTTCAATATGACAGCTTTGTTGACAAAACTTATGCTGGTACGGTGTGTAGTGCACTCATTGATTACTGGTTGTTGTCGTATCAGGTACATCGCAGAATTGCTTGCTGAGAAGCAAAAGCTTGGGCCCTTCATGCAAATTCTTCCATGCACTTCTCGGTTGCTGAATCAAGGTGAAGCATTATTAACTTCTCTATTGAATTATGGGCATTTGCTCTACCTAAAAGAAGGCAGAATCATTTTTCTGAGTGCACAATTACTACATATGCTCCGATCCCTTGTAATTTTGGATGATATTTGTGTTACCACTACGGAGATACAAATATATACCTAGTTCTCATGTCACAGTAGTAGATAGAATAGCTTTTAGAAAAGCTAATATTTTAGATTGTGGTTCCATATGCAGTGAGTGCAAATTAGTTGTAGGTTAACAATTGATGCTCCTGGTTTCTCGAGATAGATCTAGGTTTAGATTTGAACTGTTACACAATATGACTTACGTTTGGTGCTGCACATTCATAGGATATTTTTTTCAATTAGGTCACATTTTAAATGTATGTTTTGTAGAAGCTAACAATAGAAAAACCACCAACCGGACTAGTAGGCAATCTGCCTCTTATCTAGGTGGTTTGTTAAGGTTTTTGTCCCTCTGATGTGGTTTTCTCCCTGTTGGGGCAAGCATTGGCATCTTTTTCCTCGTTCCTATTTTCCACTACTTTATTAGTATAACTGTTAGTCGACTTGCCACTTTGTTTCCAAACTAGTTCAGAATATGAGAAGTATAAAGATAGATTGAAAATGGATCCTAACACCTTATGTTTTTTTATTATTTATTCAGTTTCTCCTAGTTTCCTTGGTTATACATAAAGTTAATCAGTTCTATGGTTGAATAAACTTAAGAAAAATGATTCATGGAAGGGCCAAGACTTGGGTTTTTGAACTATGACTAATGTTTTCCTTCCCTTAATTTTGTACTGGAGCTGACTCTGCTTTAGTTTGCTGCGCCAAAGCATGATAGATATATGCCTAGATTACTTCTCGGTAGCTAATTCCAGTTCTGGCTTGTAGAGGCCAATAATTCCTTTAATGCTTTTGACTCTTGGGAGTTTCTTTGTGGGATACTTGGCCAAAGTGTGACCTGTTAGCTCATAAGTCAGTACTGTGAAGACACGTATTATTGAATTCATTAGCTAAAATGAACCCAAAAATGTTGTTCTGTTGGCCATGCATCTATGATTAACTCAAATTGATGTTCTTGCCCATCGACTTCTGACTAATCTGTTTGAAATCAATGCTAACTTATTCGTACATGTTATGTTTATGTTCCAAACCGTGAGCAGAAATATTGCATGTATCTGCACTCTTGGGGATTCCTGTTTTAGATCAACCTGGGTATCAACATGGTAGCCCCTTTATAAATGGAGGAGCAATGCCAAATGGAAGGCCTGTTGACATGAATGGTTGGGCGGCAGCAGTTCCATCTGAAGTATGATTACTGACCAGTGACGTAACTATTATTGTTTGCTCTTATGGGGAATTCTTATGTTGAACATGAAATATCCAAATGAACAAGTATGTTGGTTTCTCATTTTTGACATCTGCAGTGAATATTCTGAAGAGTTTCTTTGAACACTTGGCACTAACAAAAGTGTCTATTAGTATCAATCCTTATTCTATTGACTGAACCAAATGCCTTGAAGTTGATGAGTAGTGCTGGACTGACGTCTCAAATATCCGCCGACTTGGTTCATACTCATTGATTGTGGGCATATGGTTAATTTAGAGGAACCACTTAGTCTCAGGGGATATCCTTATTGTAGTGGCGTGCATGACGTAAGCCCGGACTGGGGACATCTAGTAGGCTAAGAATTCCATAGTAGATTAATTCAAAAATGTAGTTTATATTGTACATTGGTTCATAATCGGCTTTATTCTCGGTACAAAAATGGTTTGCCAAATAAATTTCAAGTTCCTTAAGTATTGACATTTGAAGTATGTCATCTTAGGTTTGGGTGATTTGGTGGACATTTTTTTTTCTAAAAAATGGGGAGTTCTACATCAAGTTTAGTTAGAATATTCTTGTTTCTATAAATTTATTCTATTTGGGACATGCTTTGTTTTATGTTGCAGGGAGCAGGCATGCTCCATCCCCCATCTAGAAATTGGCTAAATCCACAAGGCCACTCAGGGTTCATTGTGAAGAAAACAATGAGAATGGACATCCCTGTGGAGAACTACCCTAATGTAAGATTGACTTCTGCCCTTTATTCCCCTCAAGCTCCCACAGATGTTACCCTAAAAAAAAAAGACTATGTTTTCTCATTTTTCGTTAAATTGTGGCATTACGCTTTACAGTTCAACTTTGTGGGTAGACTACTTGGTCCAAGGGGAAATTCTCTTAAGCGTGTTGAGGCAAACACTGACTGCCGTGTTCTGATTAGAGGCCGTGGAAGCATAAAAGATTCTGCAAGGGTAATGCTCATCTTTGTTTGCTAGTTAATTGGCTTGTGACTTGTTATATTTATTGACTGTCGAGAATTCCTTATTCTAAATTTGTAAGTTACTGCACCCTTCATATTTCCTTTCCTGAACTCTTTATTATAAGCCTCTTTCTAGAGAGCCTTAATATATTGCCGTTATGCTGTTTTTTGTAATGCTACTACTAGGGTGTTCAATAGACGTGCTTCTTTATCTATAAACAATAAATTTATTGATGGATCTCCAAGCTTTAGAATCCTTCTATGCTTTTACTATTCCCTCACTGCTGTTATGCTAATGGATGGCTCTCTAGTTATTTTGGATACACTGTCAAAAGCTTTTAACTTGAACAAGCTGTTTGTGTGTGTCAGAAATTAGAATCATATTTTATTGCAGCGATGTACATGGCAAGTCTTCGAATGTTAGTTTTGCTTCAGTTAACTTGTTTTTGCATATGCTTCAGAAATGTCCTGATTTCAGTATCTTGTCCATATTTTTTGGCCTGTTGAGATCACCAAGTTATTGATTCTAAACCTTCAGGAGGAACTGATGAGAGGGAAACCTGGATATGAACACCTTAACGAGCCTCTCCACCTTGTGATAGAAGCTGAGCTGCCAGCTGAGGTCGTTGATATCCGCCTAATGCAGGCCCGAGAAATTCTTGAAGATATGCTGAAACCTATGGTATGATTTCTTTGTCACTCGTATCTTCTAGTGACATTTTCATTTTCATTGTCAGCCATTTGGTCCACATGTTCTGGCCTTATGATAACATTTTCAAACTTATGTACCAGGACGAATCAATGGACTTCTTCAAGAAGCAACAGCTTCGCGAGCTTGCCATGCTCAACGGCACCCTCAGAGATGACAGCTCACAAAAGTCTGGATCAGTCTCCCCGTTTCACAGCAGCATGGGGATGAAGAGGGCCAAGACTCGTGGTTAAACCTTAGTTGTTGCCTTTGGAACACCTGAAGAGAAGAAACCTGTTATGTGGGACTTGATTTGTTGCCTGAATGCTGTTGGGTGTGGTGGGAGAACCGAAGTTGTGGTTGTGGTTGTGTTTCTGTAGTGTGCTAGTGTGTATATCCTAGATTCTAAGCTAGGCAGAAGAATGTGCTATGCGATTTTGGTAGGCTTGTATAGCTCAACTGGCTGGTCATGCGCAACTGATAGTTATCCGCCCATGAAAGAAGTGACGGTATGTAATCTAACTGGGTTGTGCTTTTGTGTGATCGTAATGAGAATATTATTTATCTGGAAAACTTTGGTGTACTTTATCGATGAGACGTACAGAGGGGTAAGTAGCATTACGATTTTTTTAGGGACAAATGGTTTACGGATGAGCATATATCAAATTTTTTGTGTTTATCGATGATAATGTTTAATTCTCTGTGTTTTAGTGATTATACATAGATTGTTGAGACTAAATAGGTGTGGGCTACGCTATCTAGTTATTTTTGTCTGGAATGTATGCTTTGATCGAACCGTGGTGTGATTGCTAGTACTAGTTTTTTTTTTTTTGGGGGTGAACGTGCGAGGCATGCTTTTCAGTTGCTAGTACTAGTTGGTTCCTTCGTTCCCATCTTTGAGATTCATGATCAGAGCCAAGGATTACAAACTGGTAACCGGACTTACCTGTTCGCTTCCATCGGACATTCCATCGGACACCGGACACCCGGTTTTCGCCCCGAACCTGTATACTGCTCAGTTTTGGTGCTGTAGAAAACCGAACGGTTATCAGTTTTGTAAACCCTGATCACACCCACTTGCCTGTCATTCTCAGCCTGAAAACATTGTTACTGCAGAATTTTGTGAGGATAAGTCCTGCTGTTCTACATGATCATGTTCTATCATGGCGTCAAAAGGCTTATTCCAACATCTTTAAGGAGAGAGCATTGTACCTTGCATGTCACGGGCGTTAGCCTCATGGGTATTTTTAATATTCGGAGGTCACGTCCAGTGATGTAGAAAAGCAAGATAATGCTGAATTTACCAGGAGGAATATGGGAGGAGTGACGTGTGACGATTCACCGTACTGAGGAAGAAATGCTGAATTGAGTGGCATATTGTCAGTTCCATCGCATATCCTAGGATCATTGTCCACTTGGTGTCTGGACCAAGCGGCTTGTGGTTCTTTTGTATGTAAGCTGCTGGGCCTTGAATTGCTCTAATGTTGTACTTTTTCTCTCTCTCAATGAATTATGTGCAGTACAATTATTAAAAAAAATAAATGGCTATTCCTAAAAGGCTTGAATCTGCATCCTGTGTCTATGTATCAGCAATCTCGCAAGACCTGTTGTAACATCACGTCATGTCACGGTTGTAGTATAATTAGGTTTGATTTGTTTTTACATAAGCCAAAAGTGTCTTGTGTTGCGGAGCGGAGGGTCAGGGTTCCGATATGTTTCGAAATGTTGTTTTAGCCAGATTTTTTGGAACGTAACGAGAAAAGGGGCAACACTAAATAAAATAACCAATCTTATTGATGTTAAAAATCAGCGTGTTCGGCCGGCTGGAAACCAGCCGGCTGCTGCTGCTCCTGCTGCTACAATCAACTAAATTGCTACAGTACGCGAATCCTCCGCTACAGTGTTCTCTCTCACTATTCAAACTGCAACTGCAACTGCATCCTCCAACCGAACACCCCGAATGTCGTTGTCTTGACACCATTTTTATGTTAACTCAGGCCGTTTGGAGTGTGCAAAATGGAAATCATATGAATAATTTAGGAGTAATACAACTTAAAAAAATATTGGAGCAATAACAGGGCAATAACATGGAATACAGAACAAGCAATTGTGCACAAGTATGTATTAGAAGCTCTTTAAAATTTATATAAATATATTATTGACATGAATAAGAATTTGAAAACTATGTACAGATTGTATTCATGGTCCAACCTCATATTAGATTTTCTTCAATATTTTAACATCTTGGACAATTTGGTAACATTGGAACCGCAAAATTTCATCCCTTGTGATATGAGGAGCTGAAATTCCATATAGGTTCCACTCAGTTTTGTTTATCTTTGAACGAGGTCTTTGTGAAGCTTTCACCTAAAAAAAAAACATCGACCTGCGCGCGCGGGGGTGTGGGGGTGTAAGCCAACCCCCTAGCATTTCGCTAAGAACAAAATCTTCTAACGCAAGTAAGCTACTAACACCCGAACCCTTGCCTCACGCCCTTACACAGTGGCACCGTGCCCTATGCGGGACACACTTGTGTTTTCACCTATGGACTCCATTGTTGTATCTGTGGTGCACACTTCAAAACAAACATTATAGACAACATATATATTAATAAACATTGTAGTTCAAGCAAACTTCATGTATCAGTTTTTGAACATTAACTTGACCTCAGTCAGTACAATGTTTGCTTCAATTCTTATTTTGTATATTTGCAACTTTTAAATCTCAACGGTCGGCACATCATCACCTTCGTGTTGTTTTTGGCAACGTGGCCAAATGCTGACTATCAAATTCACTGCAAGATCCTCTCCATTTCTTTACGGTCCATAACAATTTTTTTTCATGATTTTCATGGGAGCACGATCCTAAACAAAAAATTGCTGTGAAATATGTTTCAAAACGGACGGAGGTTGTCCCCCAAAAATCAAGAAACACATCCAAGTTCGACCAGCTCGCAAGTGTGCTGGATCAATCACTATCAGTGCGCATCGTTTTAAAGCGACAAGCATATTCGTCCAACAAGTGACGGCTACCAGCTTGAGATATCTCGGTGGCTCTCCTCCGTCGAAGTCTGTTGCGATTGTCCCGTTCGCGGGGCCCGCTCGTGCATCGTCACGAGGAGAAATCTGGAGTTCCGCGAGTGACAGCGCGCCACGTGTGCAGGGCTGTTGATACGTGAGAAGGGTGTGAGTATCGAAGGCCACATGCCTGGCCCTGGGTCCTGCCCGTAGCTCCCTCCCATTGGATCCACCAAAGGGCAAAATGGTATGAAGCGCCCTGGTTTTGCACACGGTTTGCGTAAATATAGGTTCTATTTTACAGGAAGCAATGTTTTATGAGCGGGCAAGTTTCAAATTAATATTATGTTGACTAGTAACTCATTACATAGCAGAAAAATCATATATATATATATATATATATACGAATCATATAAGTTATGATTTATGATGTGTTGCATAATCATTCATCTCCAATCAAGCATATTGCATACAGAAGCCGCTTACACATAAACAAGATTAAAGGTACTATAAAATGCTTTAGTATTAAGAATAAAAAATATATAATTATAATACTTTCGTGCGTGGATCACATGACATGCTTGATTGATCAAGCTCTATGTAGTCACTTTCTTTTATGTTACGAAACTCTAGAGAACTAATTATTTGTCAAGACTTTCAATCATACATGGAAAGTATGAACTACTTTTTGAAAAACTTGAGAAAAATTACAACCCCAACTTAAAACGCTTCGCTTATGTAGTGCACCACTTAACGATGATTATGCTTGTTTTTGCTTCTTGATTTTCATATACACTTTCATTGTACATCCCAGCATGCTCTGTGTTTTGTTCGTATTTCCTTGGAGTGTAGCACAACAACCTCACGATGTCGATGCAACAATCTAACCATCTCCAATGACGTATCTTGCATCCAACTTTCTGTCATACGTGTAAAGTATGAACTACTTTTAGAAAACTTGAGAAATTACAAGCCTGACTTAAAACGCTTCGTTTATGTCGTGTACCACTTAACGATAACTATGCTTGTTTTTGCTTTCTTGCGTTTCGTATACACTTTTATTGTACATCTCAGCATGCTATGTGTTTTGATCGTATTTCCTTGGAGTGTAGCACAACAACCTCACGATGTCGATGCAACAATCTAACCATCTCCAATGGCGTATCTTGCATCCAACTTTTCTATCATACGTGGAAAGTATGAACTACTTTTGGAAAACTTGAGAAAATTACAAGCCCGACTTAAAACGCTTCGTTTATGTCGTGTACCACTTAACGATGACTATGCTTTGTTTTTGCTTCCTTGTGTTTCGTATACAATTTTATTGTACATCTCAGCATGCTCTGTGTTTTGTTCGTATTTCTTTGGAGGATAGCACAACAACCTCACGATGTCGATGCAACAATCTAACCATCTCCAATGGCATATCTTGCATCCAACTTGCTATCATACGTGGAAAGTATGAACTACTTTTAGAAAACTTGAGAAAATTACAAGCCCGACTTAAAACGCTTCGTTTATGTCGTGTATCACTTAACGATGCTTTGTTTTTGCTTTCTTGCGTTTCGTATACACTTTTATTGTACATCTCAGCATGCTCTGTGTTTTGTTTGTATTTCTTTGGAGTGTAGCACAACAACCTCACGATGTCGATGCAACAATCTAACCATCTCCAATGACGTATCTTGCATCCAACCTCAAAGGTGTGTAATTTGCGTGACAAGCTACCCTTCGCAAAACAAACTAATTTGTTTTCTTTTATAAAACCAATAGACATGCCTAGTATGACATATTTACACGCTACGAAAACCATGGTACCCACCTTTTCATGAAAACTGGCCATGTATACGAACAAATTTTACAGCTTGCTAAGCATCTCGCTAACAAACCTATGCTGGCAAGCCAAGAAATGGCATCTTTTAAACGTGAACTCGTCCAAGCTATCGCTTATAAATAGGAGAAGATACATCCTAACATTTCAATAGTAATCTACACACCAATATTTTCTATTTCCTACTTCCAACTCTCTGTTGAGTTGCAGCCATGGATGTTCCTTTGGCATCCAAAGGTTTTCCGTCACCCTCCAATATTACCTTGGAGAAACAAATTTCAAAGCATGATAAAGGGGTTGCTGATGAGAGAACATCATCCAAGAGTACCATCCTCCACCCCAATGTCAATGAGGTAATAACATGTTTCTAATGTAAAATGATGTTTTATTGCATTCGAATCGACATCTTTTATCACTAAATGCTAGTACAAGTTTTGGTACATGGTATAATTTTATTTCACTGGGTGCATTTCGCATCAGGCGTCGTTGAGATCTTACACATCATTGCCACCTCGTCTGTTGTCTCTCCCAAGAGGACACCATGGACGTTCCAGAATTTGCCACCTCACAACCTCTCTCTCTGAAAAGAAAAAAATATTTTTTCTTGTGAAAGATCAGTTAAAATCGCACAGCCACACGAGTCCGTCAGACCATCTGTCAGTGAGTGGTGGCATCAGTCCCAAGTCCCGATCCACACTCCCACTCTCTCGTCGCCACAGGGAGCCCGTGAGCCGAGCCGAGTCCGCCGCTCGCCACCTCCTCCTCGCCGCGCAATGGCGATGGCCGCCATGGCCTCCCCGTCGTCCAAGGCCCTGATCCCCGCGCGCCACCACGCGCCCGCATCCCCGTCCACCTCCGGCGACTCCCTCGGCCTCCTACGCGCGCAGCCGCCGCGCTACGGCCGGCGCGGCCGCGGGGTGTCCGTCTCGACGGCGGGGGCGTCGCGGCGGCGGCCGTTCGTCTTCTCCCCGCGCGCGGTGTCCGACTCCAAGAGCTCCCAGACCTGTCTCGACCCCGACGCCAGCACGGTACGCCCGCCGCGCCGCCTCCGGCACGGGAAATGCGGCGTCTTTCTTGGCGCGTCGTAGCTATCACGCCTGCTGATCCGTCTTTCGTGCCTTGGGTTGGGTGCCGCATTAGTGTTCCCTGATGGGAAATTGGGACGTGCGCGCAAAATATTGCTTCTTCTTTTTTTTTCATTCTCCAGCTATCGTCACGTTGTTGATCTAGATTCGCGAATCAGCGCGGCGCTTGTCGTCTTGTGTTCTCGCGTACACGTTTTCTGGTTCCTGATTATTTATTCGTACCATGTTATTATAAATTTGGCAATTGTAGAATGTAGTTTATCTTTTTAATTCAATCGTAGGATGTTGATGTTGTGACGCTCTTGTGATTGATTCACTTTAACTGGAGCCAATACATAATTGATCTCAGGACTTTTCTGATGGCGAGTTTGTGCAGCCACAAAATAATCTTGCATCATTCATCTACTTTCATCATTTTTCATGTGACTAGTTTCGTTCATTCTGTAATGATCATGATCCTTGAATGTTATGTGTTTATTTAAACATTGCTTGCTCTCATGTGCTATTAGTTTCTTGCGAGATTAACGTTTTGTTGATTCATATCACTTGCTAAAATAAATTGGCTGTATTCAATTAATGCACTTTGTTTGTTTGTTCAGAGTGTTCTTGGAATCATTCTTGGAGGTGGTGCCGGAACTAGGCTGTATCCCCTGACAAAGAAGCGCGCCAAGCCTGCTGTCCCATTGGGTGCCAACTACAGGCTTATTGATATACCTGTCAGCAACTGTCTGAACAGCAACATTTCGAAGATCTATGTGTTGACACAGTTCAACTCTGCTTCTCTCAACCGTCACCTGTCAAGAGCGTACGGGAACAACATTGGTGGGTACAAGAATGAGGGATTTGTCGAGGTCCTTGCTGCGCAGCAGAGCCCAGATAATCCTAACTGGTTTCAGGTATCCCAATCGTGTGTTTTCTGATTTTCTCTAATGTAAATTGTGTCATTTCAATTTCATGCACATTAGCAGTTCCATTGCTTTGTTCTCTAATGTTCTACTTAATTCTTAGATTGAATCTAAAGAAAGCGATACACCTTTATTAATTCTGCAGTGGATTTTGTAGTATATAGTAAAGGGCATATTTGATATGAGCACTGAGCAGTGTTAGCCTTTTTGTTTCTGCATGTCATTCCCCAGTTATCTGCCCAATCTGAAGAGTTGATTCGTATCCATTGACCTTGTATTACCTTTGAATTTGTGACCCACAGACAGAACATGTCATTCCTTACGGGACTTTGGCACAGGATCCTTCACTAACTTATGGAGAGTACTGATTTTATTTTATATTCTTATATCATCAGGGTACAGCGGATGCTGTAAGGCAGTACTTGTGGTTATTCGAAGAGCATAATGTGATGGAGTTTCTCATTCTTGCTGGTGACCACCTGTACCGTATGGACTATGAAAAGTTCATCCAGGCCCATAGAGAAACAGATGCTGATATTACTGTTGCCGCCCTACCAATGGATGAGAAACGTGCTACTGCATTTGGCCTTATGAAAATCGATGAAGAAGGGAGGATAATTGAGTTTGCAGAGAAACCTAAAGGGGAGCAGTTGAAAGCAATGATGGTATGCTAATGCTGTGCCTTTCTAGCTCATTGGAGATATGCAATTGTGAACTACCATTTAGTGTGCCAAAAATATTTTCCTTTAAAGTACTATTACATTATGTTGATGCCTGGTTGATGCAGGTTGACACCACCATACTTGGCCTTGACGATGAGAGGGCAAAGGAAATGCCTTACATTGCTAGCATGGGTATCTATGTTTTCAGCAAAGATGTAATGCTTAAGCTTCTCCGTAACCAATTCCCTGACGCCAATGACTTTGGAAGTGAAGTTATTCCAGGTGCAACAAGCATTGGAATGAGGGTATGCAAAGCTCACAGAATCTTTAGCTGTTGTTTTCTTCTCCAGTTTACTGATGTTTCTTTTATTTTATTTGTTAGTGTTATTATTGCATTTACCTTCTTTCACAGAAATATCATGTCATAAGTTGATACTCCAATAACTCGTCATGTGGCACTTTATTTAGATGCACATTTATAATTCATGTTCAGTGAGTGCTTCTTATGAACATTTATACTTCATTAGTGAGTACTTTTTAAGAGCAGTGTTCTAAAAAATATTAGGCCTGAGCAGGCAAAGGGATGGTGTGTAACACATAATGACCAATCTTAACTGATTTGTGCCGAGACAAGAGGGTGGCGCCTAGTGCCTAAGCACCTCGTAGGTGGGCTGACAGCTGCCATTCAAAATATAACTTAATCTTATATTATTGTTACTTGCAGGTACAAGCTTACTTGTATGATGGTTACTGGGAAGATATTGGAACCATTGAGGCATTCTATAATGCAAATTTGGGGATAACCAAGAAGCCAATTCCAGATTTCAGGTATGCTTTCATGTTTCATTATGTGGTAGCTGAAGATTAAGTAGGTGCATTGTATATCAAAGGTTCAGAATGTCAATTACTGCCTTTTGATTTAATATATGGCTTCAACCTGATTGCAGTTTCTATGACCGTTCGGCTCCAATATATACACAACCTCGACACTTGCCACCTTCAAAGGTTCTTGATGCCGATGTGACCGACAGTGTTATCGGTGAAGGATGTGTTATTAAAGTAAGCAATGTTACAGTAGAACTCTTGGTTTGATGCGTTAAATTGTGTTTTATTTTGCCTTAGCATACAAAACATTCTTTCCTGGACTATTGCTTATATTTTCTTCCAATGTATTCTAAAACTTTGTTCAATAAATCCTCTTTGTTCTGCTTTTTTCGTAGAACTGCAAGATACATCATTCTGTAGTTGGACTTCGATCTTGCATATCTGAAGGCGCTATCATAGAGGACACTTTGCTAATGGGTGCTGACTACTATGAGGTAAATATATACAAGTGTGTGCATGCTACAGTCAGCAACAAGAGAACTCATCCTTTGTGTTCTTTTTTTTTTCTTTTGGCCAGACTGAAACTGATAAGAAGCTCCTTGCTGAAAAAGGTGGAATTCCCATTGGTATTGGGAAAAATTGTCACATCAAAAGAGCAATCATTGACAAGAATGCTAGAATTGGAGATAATGTGAAGGTACTGGCCGATTTGTCGTGGATGTATCATTTTTTCCCTGACATTTTTTGTGCATTATTATGTTAAATATCGATTTGAAATAAGAAAATACTTCCATTATATTTCATCTTTTTTTTCTTTTGTACGAGTACGACTGTGATATACACTACATTGACTGTATGAATACTTAGTTTGCCCGTTTACCTGTATTTACCCATGGTAATCACACTGAAGTTTCTTTTTCCACAAGAAAAAGGCTGATAGTAGTTCACATATCACTTTGTGCTCTCAAAGTTTGAATGAACAACTGAAAATGCAGGGTCCATATGCCCTTAAGTTCCACCCAAAAACACCTGCCATTATTCGGATCCAGTTGTCTGCCGGCTGCAAATTATTACCATGATTTGATACACTTGCTTTTGCATACAATTGTACTCAACTTCTCATTACTAAAAAGGTTCAATCATCGAAAGATATTTAAAGTTGTGAATCATAAGATCAAACATGAACATTTCATTACATAAGCTTCTGTACCAGATATTGTCTTTTACTGTGATCTTTCTGAGGCGACTGCTTGATTTTGTAGATAATCAATGTTGACAATGTTCAAGAAGCTGCAAGGGAGACAGATGGATACTTCATCAAAAGCGGAATTGTTACCGTGATTAAGGATGCTTTACTCCCTAGCGGAACAGTTATCTAAAGTGAGTTTTTTGTGCCTGTTCCTACACACCTCAGTGGCTGCTGTCAGTAAAGCTTTGTTTCAAACACTGAAACAGTTTTTAGATGTAAACTAAACAGGTTGCAGACGCAACATTCCAGCTGTAATTATGCAAGCTTAGTTGTTTAGGAATCATTCAGTGTTGCCCACTATTTTCAGATGTTGACAGCTTCTTCAACAGAACTGATTCTGTTTGCTTTCTGCCGCAGGTGCAAGCGCCGCATGCTGTTGGATGACATCAACAAGCATCAGCACCCAGTTACTTGATAAGCTGATCAGCGAGATGGAAACAATAAAAGTGCCACTCAGGGCACCTTTTCTTTTTTCTGTTCTTCTCATATGCTGTAGGATATAATGTAATAGCAACTCCTCTGTAGATGTTCTTGAACCAAAGTTTGGCTACTTGGGTTTTGGATACTTCCCCTATGTTGTGTAATTATGATCATTCTGTCATGTTGTTCTTCTGTTTAGTGGATCCGTGGAGACTCTGCGCTACGACACATAGCACCAGTGGTAGGCTAGCGCAACGATACCGCAGGCGCAGCTCCTACGTGGCTCCGAACGGTTTTGAAATCCATCTGCGGGACTCTGCAAGCGAGTTAAGCCCAACACAAGGATTCTTCTGGAACATGATATCAGCATGGAAATTTAGCATTAAAAAAAAAGTAAAACTAATACAATTGAATCGATGAAAATACTTGCATGTATTACTGTAAGATTTGTACCATAATCACACAAGTATATCGCTGTAGCTTTTTGAGAAGAGGGCAATGATAATTTGCATGAGTGCTGCTTATCCAAGCTGTGCACACAATCCAAACATGATCAAAAGTTCTTATCAACAAAACTTTTTCTGATGACATATTTTTTCCCAAAAATATTCAACAAAACTTATATAAAAAATTTCTTAAAACTTTTCGTATTGTTTTTTTTTTCTGTTAGATGTCTCAAGAAAACTTACATGATATGTAGGTCAACGATAGTTGGTTGAGTCATCTGCTATTGCAAATGGGACGTGAGTGTATTAAGAATATATTACTGAAATATAAAGGTTATACATTTTTTTGAAATCTCTTTTCAATTCAGTATACCCGATACGTAGTGATAGTCCTTAAAAGATCTAGAATCCACTAGATCATTTTTTAATGATGAGAAAAAGTGTCCCGACTGTTACATCAAAACGCAAAATCTTTGCCTGCCAACACACTCATAAATCATAATGTTTACAAAAGCAAATAGAGGACTCCTCTGCCTGGAAATTTATTGAGCAGCTTATTGCAAAATCTCTATCCATGGTTGGCGAAAATTTGCATGACCATCTTTTCCAGAGATCGCCATGTATCCTCTATCAAGTTGGTGTCTTCATCACATTTTTGTAGCCGCGACTCCATCCGAAGCCAATGTGTGGCCCGCATATAAGTTTTCATTGGAGCCTTGTAAAAAACAATATCATTTCTACTCAACCATAGACCAGCAAAGCGCAGAAACTCCACTAACAATTTTGATTTTTATTTATTTACTATCAACACGTAATAGCCAATCATTAAAAAATTGATCAACAGTAGTTGGTGGGAATCCATCTGTGACATAGGTTCAGCCCTTACTTTTGTTGTATTCAGATGAAGCCCTTCCTATTCTTTCTTCCCGCATCAAAAAGATAGGAGAAATGGAAGAGGAAGAGTGCAGCTACCACTACTATTCCATATCATCTGGTTTCACAAACTGTGATGGCAACCACGAAAAAAAAATGCATATTCCATCCTGCAATACCTTTTGTTAGACAATGATTGTCATACTCACAGTGCACGATGAACCACTGTTTCTTTATTGGCATGAACGGAAACTTTCACTCATAGAAATGGAAAACAAAAGGAAGGAAGCTACCAAATACTGGTAGCCAAGAACCATAATCTAATACAAAACTGTACTCATTCTACAAGTTGGACGCAGGCAGGCTTCCGAGCTCAGTTGAAATGGTAGAGAGGCAGTTCAGCATTGAGGGGGTGGGACATCACAGTCAGTACATCTGTCACTGAAGCCATGGAGCTGATCGCCGCCTTGAGGATCTCCCGCGAGCAACCGGGCTTCAGTATAGTCCTCACCTGAGAGTACAACCAGAATATATTGTTAGAGACCTATTTCTTTGATACGTTTTATCTGAAACTACAGCGAGGCAGAAGAAGTGCACTGTGTCGGAGGTGTGAACCTTGCTGAGGTAGTCTTTCAGTATCTCGATGTCGCCCATGTAGTCCTGGTTTTCAATGGTCAGTGTGATAGGCTTTGCATCTGAACCAGGCCCTTCAAACTGAATTCCTCCTGGAGTCCGGTAGAAGTCGTCAAGGAGAAAACTTGAAGCTTTTTCTCGAAGCAATCTGAATGATACAAGGAACAGCTCAGTACTTCAGTTCACAAATGGTCAACTAATTGAAATCATGCATTCACAATATACACTTGTTGCCCCCTTGTATTTATAAATAAATTCTGTTGCATATGAATAAAAATTGAACTATGCATAAAAATATGTGGATCACACAGTTGTGTTCTCTCTGAAAATGTTAATCTCTTTAGAAAGCCACATAAGTATTAGGCACCACTTGCTCATTGCACACTGATTTTTACAAGATTTCAAAGGAGAAATTTGGCATGCCGTCTTGCCAAATTTCATCTCAGCGTCAATTGACATGTTACCTTGATTTATATTTAGGTTTCATTATCAGTAATGTCATATATCATCAATATAATACATAAATTCTACTTTAACATCACAACTGAAAAACGAATAAAAAAAAATGGTTATCTTCTACGTGATGATTGTTGCCTTAAGGCACAAAAGGAGCAGGAATGAAGCATTCAGATATGGACCAAGTGGACTTACTCGTAAGCCTTCCCTTTGAGGTCAATTGGAGAAGGATGAATAGCAGGCTTTCCTATAGGGATCGCTCCAGGGCCACGTAAATGCCTCTTGACACTCATCATCGCCTGGTAGTGACAAATAATAGTACTACTGGATCAGTAATGAGTACATAAACAAATAGTACTCTTTTGCCTCTCAAAAGTCTAATGTAATTAAGTATAGTTCCAAAATAAGTATGGGCAAAGAAATTTCTCATGGCCAGATCAGATATTTGCGGTGAACAATATATTCGGTTTAGGAGTGTGAAAGGAAGTGCACTTCTTTTCTATAGAAGGTGTAACAAGAAAATTACAAGGAAAAAGGCATCATGAATAACAGTCTTACAGTTAGGGGAGCAGCAGCACATCTCCATTTGGCTACAGGGTCCTTCAGATTAGCCACAGTTGCCATGTACCCAGTCAATCCTGCTGCTATCATATGCAGGGAGATACGCCCAAGAGTCTGGATGTTCAAGAAACAGGACTTTCATAAGCATCAGACACTCGTTTTTTTTCTAAATTACTGGTAAGATCCTTACATAAGCATAGTCACAATCAAAATTCGATGGTAGAGATCCTCGAGCTTGATATCCAAAGAAATGACAGACAGAACTGAACTTCCTTCCCTTGTATCTACCTTCTTTCTGAAAACCAAAACAACAGAATCAGCACAGACAGATTCTGAGATGAGAAACAAAGAAAAAGTGAAAGTGATGAAGCTTACTGTTCTCTTTATCATTTCTGCCTCCACTAAATGAGCTAACAGTTGTTCAGTATCAATCTGGAAACAGAAGGTATAACAACATTAGCACCTAATAATAGCAGTAAAGAAGTTTCAACTACTTAATTGAGCATACAAAATCACAAACCTGGGATAACTGCGCAGAGTTATCTGATTCTTGATGGAGGAGCAGCTGAGTGAAAACATTACAAATCTTTAGACTTTGATTTATCTTATTGTCATAAACATTAACAAGAAGCAACTTTATTAGTGATGCAAGACCTCTCTTCTGATGAAGGGTGGCAAAAACTGAAACAGTGCAGCTGCCCAGGGGGATAGTTGTGATGGCATCTCCGCCACAGGAACATTGTTGTTGTGAAGAATATTGATTTCCTGTAATATTTGAATACAACAATAAGATGGAAGTGAAATAATGTAATTCAGTTTATGAGGTAGCAAGAAAAACATACCTGAATAAGGGCGTACATTTCCGGAATGCTTTCTATTAGTCCTTCTGGAATGACGAGCACCCCATGGTATTTCCCTGAAGATGCATACCTGGATTAGTATATGACTTATCTCATAAATACATTGTTTGTTTTCATGTCTAAAACATTGACTTCATCAAAAGCTACAATTTATTTCTTTACTAATTGCTGAAAACACAACAATCAAAGAAATGTACATACCTAATTCTGCCCTTGCTTGTACCCCGTCACATATCTTGTTTATGATCTCCATCAGTGTAAGTTTTGACAGTGCCACCTCCTCTCCTAAGATAAGCTGCACAGAGGAATTGAACAAAAGGATGCTCATGTGTTTCCAATTCGTATAATACAATTATGACTGCGTGTTTGATAAAATCATACCATGTTTGGGTGTGATTGAAGCGCACATTCAAAGGCAACATGAGATGCTTTCCGACCCATAAGCCGAACGAAATAATAATACTGGTAGAGGAAAAATACATCAGCAAACAGTTCTGGTGCTAAATAATTAGTGTTTAACCTTGATCATTAAATATTCGGAATGGGCGACAGGACAATTACCTTTCCAGCAGAGATTGCATCGAGGCAAACATTGCTTACAAGTTGAGAATTTACCTGAAAAGTATTTTCCATACAAAACGATATGAGTGACAGATTGACAGTGCAAAATCGTAATTCATTCCACGTTGCTTGAGGGACTTGACCTATTATTCAAAATTGCTAGTAGTCTTTTTTTGTTACCTTGCACACTGTATCAAATCCAACGGTTGTTTCAACAAACTGGTTCTTGAGATCACCGTTCAATGAAACAGGCACACCAACAACCTGTTAAATGGAGGTGTTAGTTTCTTAGAAATTTCTATTTGAACAATAAGAGATTTTTAAAACTTACAGTTTAGACTAGTCATACCTTGGTCTTACAGTTATTCTGGACAAGGGTCTCTGCAAGCTGTGCCGCATCTGAATTGGAAGTCACTCCTGGAGACCGAGCAGGAACAATATTAAAAGAGCGAAGTGATTTATTATACAAAGAAATATATCTCGCAACTATTATTACAAGTTAACAAATAACAGAACTGAAAATGGTCCGCACATTATTAAGTGATGACCAGCAACAACAGTATGCTATTCGATTTTCTTCGAAATGAACAATTACCACTTGTGGTATGTGCAACTTAAGTAAGAAAAGACAACCATTTTTAGTCGCCTTCGGTGAGAAATTTTATTGGGTTTTATTAATCGGTACCTCCAATGATGACCAGCCCATCCAAGTTGAGACTGCGGCATGTTGTCATCGCAGCATTCAATTGCTTAGTCGTGCGGATCTGGTCTATACTCCTACCGAGCAAATCGAAACCACCTTCAGAGGAGCAAACAAATGCGTCATTTCCCGAGAACAACAGAAACAGGACAAGAAGCAGAGGACAACAGGTGCACCAACCCTGGTTCTTGTATGAAGCAAGAACATCGTCTGTGATCTCCAGTGTCTTGTTTGCAAACAGCCCCTGGGTGCCACCTATGCAAAAGCACAAATTAGTAAATTGAACAGAAAATGTGACATTTCTTTCAGGGGAGTAGGGGACCATTTAACTCTAGACTGTTCTATCTAGAAGCTTGCAGCTATGAATGAACGAAAGAACCAATCCCCCACAGGTTACGATCGGCAAAATGATCATATCAAGAAACTGGTTGAAGAATTTACCAACAAATCCGTACAACACACTCTGAGAATTGTACGTTTTGAGAGCGTCATGGAGGCCCCAGACGACATTGTGCCCACCCGGCGACTGCCTCCCCGAGAACACCACGCCCACCCTGCAGCAATAAATCAAATTAAATTGTGTCACGCGATTTTGGGACGGCGCGCGTAACTATACTTATGGCGTCCCGAGCTTGACCTGATCGGTGCGCGTTCCTCGGCTGCCTTCTCCGCGTCGGCGAGGAAGCTGACGAGCGGCTGGCCGAAGGTGCGCGGGAAGGCCTGCGCGACGACGTTGGCGCAGGTGGGGTCGATGGTGGTGGTGGCGTCGCCGTACTCCGCCCTCACCGTCGCTCCCTGGTTGGACAAGGAATTCGGTCAAAATCGATTGTTTGGAATTGGATAGCGAAACCTAGAACCCTCTTAAACCCTGACTTCACGCGGAATTCAGAATCCTGACAAGAACAGCTACAACCGATTGCAGTCCAAAATCACTCAATTATAACAGAGAAATCAGCTACCGGTAAAAGTAGTAATCCAAGAACAGGGCCTGGACAGTGGCGGAAGCAGAGTTGATCAGGGAGGGAGGGGGGGATAGGTGACGGCGATGAAATCCTCGAATCACCTGGAGGCACGGCGGGAGGCGGGGCTGGTAGAGGGCCCTCCGCTGCTGCAGGCCCCCCGCGAGCTCCTTGGGCGCGCCGAAGTCCGCGTTCATTTCCTCCTCCCTCTTCCTCTGCTCTTCCTGATCTTTGGTCACGGATATGCTTTGGTATCAGAGTCAACAGCTCACTCTTCTTCTTGGTGCAAGCTCTGGTGCAACAGTGGAGGTCGCTGTCTTCTAGAGGAGGGCGGGTGGGGATAAGAGCGAGCGAGAGAGAGACAGACCGGGGCTGTGAAAGGTGCGCTGGGGGCGGCAGCAGGCCGCGGCGCCGGCGGTTTGGCGACTCTCGCGGCTGGTTTCGCTGTCAGGTGTGTGCAGTGCAAGGGAGTCCGACATGGGGAGTGGCCCGCGGTCCACTCTGGAAGCTCTCGTCTCGACTGCGCTGCGCTTCGGCTGCGGCGCAGTGGCAGTGCCCGCCCACCGGCGCGCCGCGATCCGGCGTCTGCTGCTTGTTTTGGCCGAACATTTTTTCTGTGGGTTGGTTGGTGGGGTGGCCCGTGGCCGCGGCTCTTTCTGGATATAGGGGGCGCGGGGAGACTCACCGGAAAGCGTCATCCAATCGTCTCCTCGTTTTGGTTAGTTTAATGTTGATGCCCCCCTTTCAGATAGTGACCAAACGATCACGATCATCAGATCAGAGTTTAAATTTCGGAGTAAAAATAATACCGGCCGAAACCGGCAAGGCCGGTATGACCAAAAATGGATGAAAATATCAGGATTCCGGTCCGAAATTCTATGAAACTTAAACAAATAACTAGCAAAAGTGCCCGTGCGTTGCCACGAGCTTCAGAAAAAATCTCTCGATATTGTTTTAATAGATTGCCAAACATCTTTGTCTGTGTATAGTCACGTACATGTTATACTTTGCTCATATATATATACAAATGTTGGCGCACCTGATTCTCATTCAAAAATAAGGCTAAAATAAGATACCTTCATGATCCACTTACAACAAAAAGCAAAAACGTATGACATCACTACAGACAATTGGCAAAAATGTGAGTACTTCTATCTGCTCTTCGTTTGGGACATTAAAATGGTATTCGTGGAAGCACTTGAAGAATCTTGTCCCAGCACGATGCCTTCTCAGGTTACCGGTTTTGAAACTGAAAGCTGCTAGCTGCACCTTTGCTTCATCAGGAGTTATTGTCTTCATGGAATGTATTATGTTACAGTCCCTCACTACTACCTCCATTTCATTCATTGTATTGCTTCTCTCCCTTATGGTAGAATTTTACAGATAGAGCTAAGGCCTGAAGTATGGTAGCAATGTATAAGCACATATTATTGTAAACCAGTCACAAGCAGTAAGGCAACCAGCATATTCTTTTTGAGGTATTTAGGAGTTAGTTTTTTCTTTATTTTTTGCAGTAGGGAGAGAGCCTTCATTAGGTAACACAAAACTATTGCTAACACAGGTAATGAACATACGCATCAGAATACCTTTGTAACCATCTCATCTGGATCATGAACAAGTACGAAAAATCATAACATAAGCATAGTGTGCACCGAACTAAAAAAGAAGAAAGCTACACACTTTTTCGCCCCAAACGCTCTGGGGGCAATTCCCTCCCAGAACAGAATATAATAGATCTTGCAAAGACTACTGTGACCATCCAAGACATCATGATACGCAATGAAAAAAGTTGAAACAACAGGACTTCCGAGCTAAAAATATTTTACGAATATGATTTTCCTCTAGCTGTAAATGAAAATAATAAAATCAAATTATGTAACCAAGAAACCACCATTCTTTGATAAGGGGCATGTTCAATATCCTTTAAATTTGAGCATTCTGTCTTGAATTAATTGCATCCATGGAATGATTTAGAGCAGAAATTACCTATCACAAAATTTGCAGACATTGGTTAACTTTATGTCAGAAGCAGATGAATTTGATTATCATGGAGTTGAACTGCATGTCAGAATCAGAATCGGAAGAATTTAGTTATTCTTTCAGATGCAGACTATCTAACCAAATTCTTCAGTAGGAATAATACTTCGGTAGATAACTGCATGTCAGAATCAGAAGTTGCAGACATTGGTTATCATGGAGTTGATCCTAACTTGACTTTTAAAGTACATCGTTTGGACATTCTTTAGTAGTTAGTTCTGACAGCACACCTTGTTAACCAATGTAACGAAACCACTCAACTGAAATCAATACCAACTATGCAGTGCCTATGAAACATAGTTCCAGTTCTGATCATGCATTCAGACGGATGGAGTCAATTCGAAAAAAAAACATGTGGAGTTGAATGTGATAATTTGATCAAATACCTTGGCGGTGGCCGTTCGTCTTGTTGTGTACTGTTCCTTGAAGAAAGCCAAAGGCTGGTATCAGGCTTTCTGCAGCATGTGCATGACAAAATTCAGAATCAAAAATTTAGCAGCTGACCCTTGAAGAAAACCAAGCTGACTAAAGGACCAACAAACATGACCAGATCAGATCTTGATAACTGCAGTGGAACAAAAGTGTGTGGGTTTTCCCATACACACCAGGAGATATATCCCAAATAAAGCAAATATTGGTTAGGCAGATTGTCTGCTATTAGTACAAATCGAATATCAAATGACAGTGTTATATTGTTGAGGCAAAGGTGAAAATCATGATATATCATAAAGAAGAAAATTATATCAAGATCTCAAATGTTACAGATATATATATTGTGTATGCGCACAAATGAAACAGGGTAATTTATTCATTATTCATTATCAGCTCCTCATTTAGGGCAGGGATAGCTCCATTTGCCCTAAATCAAATCAATCAGCAAAGCACAATAATTATGCTGCTAGTATATCAGTACATATTCACGGAGCAATGAGGTATTTCCAAAGTTTGGTGTCAAAAAGGCTTCTGAAACTAAAATATGAAGGCAATGAGGAATTTAAACTGTTATAAGCAATGTAGTATATAAAGACTCTGCAAGTTTTATGACATAGCATTGTTTATGGCAGTTGTAACTGTAACACAGAAATTCAGACAAATCGGTGATATAGCAGAAGCTGCTAATAGGGAATGAAACATTCTGGGCAATGGCCATTGATCACTGATGTCTAAAAGCAGAGGAAATTTTAATTGCATGTATCAGGTACTTAGTCTAATATAGGATTAAAAAGGGGAAAAAAAGAGAGAGGAAGATACAGTATATGCAAGACTCATTTGACCTAGCAGATACAGATACACGGACTACAATGAAAGCTCTCTCTCAAACATATCCGAGGAATGCATCATATGAGAAAACCAAAACAGGATGCCCAGCTACCATCAAAGTAGATCTGTGGCAAACGATCCATAGCACCTGGCAAACGATCCATAGCACCAAAGGCAATCAAATCAGCTGGATCAGTGGCGAGCACTCCATACAACTAATTCCATCGTAACATTAATTCACTCATCATCGGCTTCCCTCGAGCAAACGCAAAGCATTCCTAATAAGGCTTCTGATCACATAAGATAAACGCAATGTTGGAAACGAAACCCAGCCTACGGCAGTTCCACCAGCATATCAGTACATACTCCTTGATGGGCATAATAATAAGAAATTTATTTTCCTTGGCAAACGATAATTAGAAAAAATGTCTGTTGCCTCTTCTGAAAGCAGCACCAGTCCCCAACTCCAAGACCAATTGCCGTCCTAGAATTGTACCACCTTGTCACCCTCTTCTTCAGTTTCCACACATCTCACCTATTTCGTTATATCAAACCAAAAATGAAATTAGGCGTGTCATAAGTGTTAACATCAGGACCACGTGATCAATCAGGTGACAGAAACTTTTGAAATATGAGGATCACAGTACAATACAACCTTTCTTCTTATAGAACTGACTGAAACATTGGTCCGGCAATCCATTTTTTGTTTTTTCTGAAACTGTAGTAAGGTGTTTTTCCTTTTGCGAACAATTAGCAGCATTGCCGGAAATAGCCTGCCGGACGCCTGCACATATAGTTGACTAATCCTGCTCAGCCAGCCTGATACGGTTGTGACTAATTTCCTATCTGATTAAACAGGATGACAACGACTGAACTGGACACTTAAGCTAACTTTGAGAGTCAAAAGTCAAAACGCACAAGACCAGAACGGCGAGGAGCACTAAGCACAAATATTCGGGAGGATCTCACTCACCATGTAAGGCTCCAGCGTATGGAATCCGAGCACCACATCCGCGACATTCCCTGTGCCAAAGCTCGCCAAGAAAACGACGGGTCAGAGATCCAAGAATCTCACCGGAAACAAAGAAGCACGACAGATGCGGACCGAGGGGAGGGAGGTGATGGTGGCGCCCCAGCTGGTTATCGTGGTGGTGATCTTGCCATTGGAAAGGTCGATGCTCTTCAGCTCGGTCACCATTGACTCCAGCGGGTGGGAGGGGAGGGGAAGAGTGGAAAGGAGAGAGGAATATGCTCGCTGATGGCCTCGATTGATCCCTCCGCACGCGTGGGTGCGGGTGCTCCGCCGCTGCTTGCGACTCGGACGGAGGCGAAGCTCAGACGGCGGCGGACGCGCGGATCCTGGCTGAGGTTAGGGTTGAAGAGGGCGTGCGAGAGCAGAGAGGGAGGAGAGGAAAGAACATGAGAGGAGTCGGGGCGGGGAGGGAAGGGAGAGCGACGGAACGAGGCGGCGGGGCGAAGTTGGGCGCGCGAGAGCAGGCGGCCCCACCTGTCGGCGCCAATTTCTTACGGAGAGGTGGTGGGCGCGCGACGCACGCAGACTCTGAAGGAAAATAAAGGAGTAAAAGAAATGATCAAATTTAATCAGACCGGTGTTTACCCCGTAACGCTAATAATACAGAAGATTATTCACTAGAGAAAAAGGATACCTGAGTTTTGCAGGGGCGCTGCTCATGGATTCTTGGAGATGGCAATCGTTGGTTGGTTGTACTCCCTCCGTTCCACTTTATAGGACGTTTTGGGAATGGGAGGGAGAAACAAGGAGCCGTCTGACAATATGAAAAAAAACACTGCTACCCTCAATAACTCCATCTGCCTCCATCCTCTGCGCCGGCCGACGACTCCGCCGCTCCTCCCGCCGACGACTCCGCCGCTGCTCCTACCGACGACTCTCCATGCCTGTCCTCCTCGCCGCTGCACGCACTCCTAGCTGCCTCCTCCCCTCGCCGCCCCCAACCAGGACAAGAGAGTGGAGGGGAGAGACGACAGTCACCTCGCATCGCCGCCCCCGACCGAGACAAAAGAGTGGAGGAGAGACGACGGCCACCGCGCATCGCGTGCATGAGTGGGCCTGGGGAGGAGGCCATGGGGAGGCTGACGACAACGGCGCGGGCGGGGGATCCATGAGTCGGATCTGCGGCCAGGGAGAGATACGCGAGCCGGATCTACGGCAGGGGAGGTGGACGCCGACGACGCGTGCGGGGGGATCCCGATGAGGGGGGGCGCGCGCAGGAGCTCGTCGGCCATGGCTGGGATGTCGTCCCTCCATCACCGGCCATGGCTGGGACGTCCTCCTCGATCTAGACCTCGTGTGCAGGAGCAGCCGCGCGGCACAGCACAACGAGAGGGTGGGCCAGCGGCGGCTTCGAGCAGCCGCGCGTGCGCGACACGGCGAGCAGGGTGGACGCGGGGCTTCCGGGCGGCCGACGAGCAGGTGGGTTGCGGTCCACCGACGGAGAGAGAGAGAGAGAAAGTAGGGAGGAGGAACGGGCAGTCGCAACATTCAATAGGGGTAGTGTGGAAAGCGCGTGCAATGTTCTTCTTGGACTCCGAGAACGTCCTATAATTTGAGAAAAAAATATAGTGCTAGAACATCCTATAAACTTGAACGGAGGGAGTACTCCTTTCATAATACCTTTTAATGACCAAATATCCTAGATCAAATATCAGTTCATATTCGTAACAAACTTGAACCATCCGTGATGGCAATGTTGTTTGGTTAGAAGTCATGTGAGCAGCACATGTCAAACCTTTTTTCTTACCGGCAAAGCAATTCCGTGTATTCATATTGTTTCTTGCTGATATATAAGTCCGGAAAATCGAGTGAAATGCAAGAGATTTTTTCAGGTGGAAGAGAATATAGGAGTAGTGGGTCCCATAGCCAGTGTCATAATTTTGGATTAATAAAATATCGGTACCGACTATACTACCTTCTTTTCTAAATTGATGTAGCCGTGGAATAAGGTTCTCCGTCCCCTTCCCCGTTTTGTCATGACTCGATCCGGCCACGGCGAAGGGGTAGTGAGATGGGATCTTCCTCTCTTCCTACTGATGGAGATGTGGTCGATTCTCGTTCAAAGAATTAGATCCGTCTTGACATTGAGTTTTTTAAGGAGGTGGATCTTGCGGCTTCAACAAAGTTTGGCATCTCTCATATGCGGTTGGAGAGGCAATGGCTTCGATTTGGTTTCTGCTCTTCGGCGGCGTCAATTGAAGAAGTGATGTTGAAAATGAGTAAAATACTTAATATTTTCTTTGCGTTTTAGTTGTCTTTCAGAGTCTTGGTGTAAGAGGTCTGTACCTCTTCATATTTTAACACAACCCTCTTGCATTCGAAAAAAAAAATGATGTCGCCATTGACTTTTTCTTGTTATGTTTGGCCGCTCGTGCTATTTAAAACATTAGCTCAAATATGCTGAATTATAAGTTATATTTTAATTTTATATAATTATGAAACAATTGATAACAAAATATATGATAAAATTTTAAAATTTTTAAATAAGAGGAATAGTGAAACGAAACTTAAAAAGTCAACGACGACAAGAATTTAAGAATGGAGGGAGTATGACCGAAAATCGGCAAAAGTCATTCGGTGATTTTTGCTATGTATTTGGTTATGGCATATATATTGAATTTGACGAAAATGATAGTAAATAAATATATTTGGTTAAAATTTGAACAAAATCAGCCCGTACCAGTCGGTAACACTGATAAAACCAAAATTCCGGTGTTTCTTGCTCTGTATTTCACCGGCCGATACCAGGGCAGTTGTTGATGTGGCACGTATACTGAATTTGAGGAAAAAAAAAGCTTTTTGTTATCATTAAAAGATATAGAACATAGAAGCAATAAAGTTTCCTTATCTTCCACATCGGATGCAAATTTCGTGCCAAACGTGCAAATTTCCTTGCTTTTTCCCAAGTCCTGGGAGAGAATGGCCACATAGGTAGGCACCGTCTTGACCACAAGCTCTCCCTGCTAAATTAACCCGGCAGCAAAGCTCAGTGGTTGGTCCTTAATATAGACAGGTCTCCTCGCATGCACAGCGACCAGGTCTCCGCAACGACGACCACCGCCCAGTCTGCGTCTTCTCATATGATCCTTCCCTCTCTCCTCCATACTGGGGTTTGCAAACCATCGCCATGGACGGGCACGTACAGGCGTGAGGAGCGCGCCGTCCACCAAGTGATGACGGGTCCATGCTGCGCGTAACGAGCGAGCACGAGAGAGGAAGGCAGCAGGCAGCCGGGAGATGTCGAACGCGCCGGCGAAGAAGGCCCCACGCAACCCAGGCGGATCGACGGTGAAGTTCGCGCGTCGTACGTCGAGCGGGCGGTACGTGAGCCTGTCCCGAGAGGACATCGACATGGAGGGCGAGGTGGGCGGCGGCGCGGACTACACCAACTACACGGTGCACATCCCGCCGACGCCGGACAACCAGCCGATGGGGGACGGCGGCGCTTCGTCGTCGGTGGCGGCCAAGGCGGAGGAGCAATACGTGTCGAGCTCGCTGTTCACGGGCGGGTTCAACAGCGTGACGCGGGCCCACCTGATGGACAAGGTGATCGAGTCGGAGGTGTCCCACCCGCAGATGGCTGGCGCCGGCAGCAAGGGGTCCCGGTGCGGCATGCCGGCGTGCGACGGCAAGGCGATGCGCGACGAGCGCGGGCAGGACGTGGACCCCTGCGAGTGCCGCTTCAAGATCTGCCGCGACTGCTACCTGGACGCGCAGAAGGACGGCTGCGTCTGCCCGGGGTGCAAGGAGCACTACAAGATCGGCGAGTACGCCGACGACGATCCCAGCGATGTCGGCGGCGGGAATAAGCTGCACCTGCCTGGGCCTGCAGGCGGAATGAACGGCAACAACAGCAAGTCGCTGCTCGCCCGGAACCAGAACGGCGAGTTCGACCACAACCGGTGGCTGTTCGAGAGCTCCGGCACCTACGGCTACGGCAACGCATACATGCCCAAGGGCGGCATGTACGACGACGACCTGGACGAAGGAGGCGACGGTAACAACAACAACGACAACGGCAACAGCGGGTTGCTGCCGGAGCAGAAGCCGTTCAAGCCGCTGACCCGCAAGATCCCTATGCCGACGTCCATCATCAGCCCGTACCGCATCTTCATCGTGATCCGGTTCTTCGTGCTCATCTTCTACCTGACGTGGCGGGTGAGCAACCCCAACATGGAGGCGCTGTGGCTGTGGGGCATGTCCATCGTGTGCGAGCTCTGGTTCGCCTTCTCCTGGCTGCTGGACATGCTCCCCAAGGTGAACCCCATCAACCGCAGCACCGACCTGGCCGTGCTGCGCGAGAAGTTCGAGACGCCGTCGCCGTCCAACCCGCACGGGCGGTCCGACCTACCCGGCCTCGACGTGTTCGTGTCCACCGCCGACCCGGAGAAGGAGCCCGTGCTGACCACGGCCACCACCATCCTCTCCATCCTCGCCGCCGACTACCCGGTCGAGAAGCTTGCCTGCTACGTGTCCGACGATGGCGGCGCGCTGCTGACCTTCGAGGCCATGGCGGAGGCCGCCAGCTTCGCCAACATCTGGGTGCCCTTCTGCAAGAAGCACGACATCGAGCCGCGGCAGCCGCACAGCTACTTCGCGCAGAAGGGCGACCCGACGAAAGGGAAGCGGCGGTCCGACTTCGTCAAGGACCGGCGCAAGGTGAAGCGCGAGTTCGACGAGTTCAAGGTGCGCATCAACGGCCTCCCGGACTCCATCCGGCGCCGCTCCGACGCGTTCAACGCGCGGGAGGACATGAAGGCGCTCAAGGCCCTCCGCGAGAACCCCGGGTCGGAGCCGCCCAAGCAGGTGAAGAAGGCGACGTGGATGGCGGACGGCACGCACTGGCCGGGCACGTGGGCGGCGTCGGCGCCCGACCACGCCAAGGGCAACCACGCGGGCATCCTGCAGGTGATGCTCAAGCCGCCGTCGCCCGACCCGCTCTACGGGATGCACGACGAGGAGCAGCTCATCGACTTCAGCGACGTGGACATCCGGCTCCCCATGCTGGTGTACATGTCGCGGGAGAAGCGGCCGGGCTACGACCACAACAAGAAGGCCGGCGCCATGAACGCGCTGGTGCGCTGCTCGGCCGTCATGTCCAACGGGCCCTTCATCCTCAACTTCGACTGCGACCACTACATCAACAACGCGCAGGCCATCCGGGAGGGCATGTGCTTCATGATGGACCGCGGCGGCGAGCGCGTGGCCTACATCCAGTTCCCGCAGCGGTTCGAGGGCATCGACCCCTCCGACCGCTACGCCAACAACAACACCGTCTTCTTCGACGGCAACATGCGCGCGCTCGACGGCCTCCAGGGCCCCATGTACGTCGGCACGGGATGCATGTTCCGACGCTTCGCGCTCTACGGCTTCGACCCGCCGCGCACCACCGAGTACACGGGCCTGCTCTTCAGCAAGAAGAAGGTGGTGGGGTTGAGTAGTAACAACGACCCGGAGCAGTCGATGATGCGGGGCGCCCCCGAGGCCGAGGCCGACTTCGACGCCGAGCTCACGTCGATGCTGGTGCCCAGGCGCTTCGGCAACTCGTCGGCGCTCATGGCGTCCATCCCCGTGGCCGAGTTCCAGGCGCGCCCGCTCGCCGACCACCCGGCCGTGCAGCACGGCCGCCCGCCCGGGTCGCTCACCGTGCCGCGGCCGCCGCTGGACCCGCCGACCGTGGCGGAGGCCGTGTCCGTCATCTCGTGCTGGTACGAGGACAAGACGGAGTGGGGCGACCGCGTGGGCTGGATCTACGGCTCCGTGACGGAGGACGTGGTCAGCGGCTACCGCATGCACAACCGCGGGTGGCGCTCCGTCTACTGCATCCCAAAGCGCGACGCCTTCCTGGGCACGGCGCCCATCAACCTCACCGACCGCCTCCACCAGGTGCTGCGCTGGGCCACGGGATCCGTCGAGATCTTCTTCTCCCGGAACAACGCCTTGCTCGCGTCGCGGAGGCTCATGTTCCTGCAGCGCGTCGCCTACCTCAACGTCGGCATCTACCCATTCACCTCCATCTTCCTGCTCGTCTACTGCTTCATCCCGGCGCTCTCCCTCTTCTCGGGCTTCTTCATCGTGCAGACGCTCAGCGTCGCCTTCCTCTGCTACCTGCTCACCATGACCGTATCGCTCATCGCGCTGGGGGTCCTCGAGGTCAAGTGGTCAGGCATCGCGCTCGAGGACTGGTGGCGCAACGAGCAGTTCTGGCTCATCTCAGGCACGGCGCAGTGTTCTTTCTTTCTCCTCATCATCACTACTTGCTTTGCTTCAATTTGTGACAAGCTAGAAAGCTGCTCAACAAATCCAATGGCAGGGACGAGCGCGCACCTGTACGCGGTGGTGCAGGGCCTGCTCAAGGTGATGGCCGGGATCGAGATCTCCTTCACGCTCACGGCCAAGGCGGCGGCGGACGACAACGAGGACATCTACGCCGACCTCTACGTCGTCAAGTGGTCCTCGCTGCTGATACCGCCCATCACCATCGGCATGATCAACATCATCGCCATCGCCTTCGCCTTCGCGCGCACCATCTACAGCGAGAACCCGCGATGGGGAAAGTTCATCGGCGGCGGCTTCTTCAGCTTCTGGGTGCTGGCGCACCTCTACCCGTTCGCCAAGGGGCTCATGGGCCGGCGCGGCAAGACGCCCACCATCGTCTTCGTCTGGTCGGGCCTCATCTCCATCACCATCTCCCTGCTCTGGGTCGCCATCAGCCCGCCGGAAGCCAGCTCCTCCGGCGGCCGCGGCGGAGGCTTCCAGTTCCCGTGATCAAGTTCTCATCAAAAGCTGATTGCTCATGTGTACTTCCTTCGCTAGGTGAAGGCGTGAAGCATGGACGCACGCGAGTGGTGTTGTCCGGTAGGTGAGTGAAGTAATTAGATGTGGGTTTCGAATACTTCAAATGGTAGGGGATTAAGTTCTGAAGACATGCGAGGTTTTAACCAGGATTTCTACAGAAATGGAATCATTCAGCTCAAAGTTGAGTAAATGTATTCGTATGAATTTCTAATATGTTATCTTTTCCATTAATCAGTTTCTGACATTTTTCTTGGCTTTATGCTTGTTGCATTATTATGTTTCTAGTTGATCTCTACTAATTAGATAGTTACTATGCTCAAGAAATGGCAAGACATTACTAGCATATTCGATCAAGAAAATGATTCAAAAGGTTCCCAAAGTGTTTGAAGGTAACCACTAGGGGAGATTTCATAAAATATAATAAGCAATGAAAAGCAATCAAACCCTGGTTGATCTAGAGCACTCGCATTATCTTGTAAAACTGGCCTAAAGATTGTACTGTAGTCCAGAGTGAAGTTAAGGAGGGAGCAATGAAAACATGATGCGCGGATAGCGCAGTTATAGTACATTACCATGAACGGTTTGGCTACGGATTCAGTCTAGCCAAACCATTCATGGAAATGTATCAGTGCTCTTACATATGGGTCACTGTAACACGAGCAAAACTTTCTATACATGAAGTACATGTACCTGTATGATATACTAGCAGTACATATGATTGTCGTCAGAGATTGAAAAACTGATGATTGCTTGATGAGTGTGACCCTAACAAAATTTGCAAGAGACCTGCGTTCCAATTTCAACAGTGCAATGGCATGCAAAAGCAGGAATTTCTTCTATATCAGAAATTGACTAACATTTTTGCCAAGAAGTCCAATTGCCAATCAACCACTTTACCCATCAACTGCTCACAACAACTCTTCATCGGTTCTAAGAAATCAGTTACTTCTGACTTTCATTAGATGATGAAGTGGATGCTTCCAGCAAAGAAGAAAGCGATGGACGCAGTAGAAGATACAGTGAGGGCCCCACAAAAGGGATAAGTGAAACTGGAAGAAGCCAGGAACCCTTTATCCTGTCAATCAAACATCAATTAAGTCTCATGTGACACATATTTTTTCTAGATATTTTTACATCAAGAGTTTATTTTGCAATTCAATAGAACAATATAAAGCAGTAGTTATTGTGTCCTTACTACCTTCTTGCTGTCATGTCGTTGTAGACCCAGAATGGTGAAAAGGCCGCGAGCAAAGTGAAATCAAGGCAGGTGGCATGGATCTGATACATGATATGAAAGAAATGGAAATTAGTTTGATGCCAACACTTCTGTTCTTCTAAACTGTAGCGAATCAACTTATCTGATTTTGAAGAAATAAATAGCAACAATATGGAGTCAAATTATGATATGAGCCACAGAAAAATCTTTATGAATCAAATATACATAGAAAAGAAGAGAAAACTGGATGGATGCTATATGAACTTTTAAACTTTGAACATGTGCATCTTTGGTTTTGCTTTTTTAATCTATATGAATTTTATATATCCTAAGGTCTATGATGGCCAAAAAACCTTGCGGGTATAAATGCAATAAGCCTCCTGCGTGTTCGAGATAAAAAATAAATGCAATAAGCCAACAACTATAAAGTGCAAGAGGCCTTTTACCAAAACTGAAACATAGGTTTTTTATATGTGGTACCAAATCTTAGTAACTATGGTACCATTGTTTTGTACCATTCAAGTGAAAACTGGTGTACCTCCAAAGATGGTAAAAAAAAGCTTTGTATCAAAACTGAAAGACATGTCAGGTGTGCAAAAACATTGAAGGCTATATTCGACAATGCACTTTACAATATGCTATCATAATTGTACTGAAGGCTGATTCATGCTCTAGAACTTACAAATCTGCTCTCCCTAAAGTATCGAATGAATTCCTTCCAATCATCACCGCTAGCTTTGCCTGCATATATAATCAGCCCAAGGCCGAGGGCAAGCACCACCTACAAAATGGTTAGAAAGAAATATAGTCAACGATTATGGAGTAGAGCTGGGGAATGTAAATTATTCTAAAATGAAAACATACTCCTGCTGTTAACTTCGACTCAAGAAATTTCAGTGGCCATTGTCCAACTTCATCTTCATCAATAGGGGGCGGAGGTGGCTTCCACAGAACAAAGTAAGGAATCAAAGCATATGCTCCCCCAAGACACGAAAGAACCAGGAATGGCCAGACAGGAATCTTGCTTTTTGAACTGCAATGAAATGCCACTATGACATCAACGATAGAGAATCTTGTAATTCGCATCATACTCTTTTTCTCCCCAGGCGTGTCGAGCAGGAAAATACTAGAACTTGCAAAATAATGATAGTTTCTCTGAATTTGGGCATAGATCTGCCCACGTTTAAAGCTTTCAGATAACTGTCAGTTTACTAGTCATTTCAGCATGTCAGATTACCGTTAGTTCGGTAGCCATTTATGAGAATGTTGTTACTTGTGAAGGTAGGAAGAACCATGAAATAACAAAAAGGCCTCTATTATCAAGTGGATGTAAATGCGGTACGCTGAATGGAATGTTAGCGGTGATGAGCCCATAGATGCGCCGGTGTATGTATGTGTATTCATGAGTGGGAATGTGCACATGAAACTGTGCTTAGGGTGTGTGGCCCTTTAAATGAACCAGGATAACTTGTGAAGCATAGGACTAATAAAGGAAGTAGCATCTTGAACCCATGGTCTCATATACCACACCCGTGCAACACCATCCAGCTAAAAATGTGTGCATATGAGAAGCATGAATACGATATCTTCTGAAAAAAGGTAGTTGGGAAAGCTTTATCTTCAAATAAAAAGCAGTTGGAAACATTTTAGTTATGGAGTGTCAGATTTTAAGTGTGAAGCTGAATACATGAGCCATGACACACTAAAGCTGTTTTTTCTACATTTAGCAGATAGTAACAAGTGATATTGCATGTTTTAGAAATGTGTAGATTCATTTACCTTCTAGCAGTAGGAACAAGCAACAAGCTGTACACTAGTGGCCAGAGGCCCATAATGTACCATAGGGAAACAAGGACTTCGTTCATTCGAAAGCCATCATCACCTATAAGATTTAAAAGCTTCTGTAGGAAGTATGTGTCTCTATACTGCAACCAGGATGGATTTCCAATTAGCACTATTTTCACAGAAACTGAAACACATGTACCAAACGAACCTATGGTTTACAGCTAAGGCAAGATGAATAAATTATAGGAAAAGGTCCATTTTATCTCTGTAACACCTAGGCCCCCCTTCCATGACATAAATCTCATAAAGGCAACCAGGGCACCAACAAATCAGTACTCTGAAGTGAAGAGTATCCAACTGACGGGTAAAGACTTCAACAAGAACTGGCGTTTTCCAACGTATCAACAGCATATTCGAATGGAACTAAGTAAATGGAACCATATACGAAAACATTCAGCAAGCTATCGAGGCTACTCTTGCAATTAAAAGATAAGGCACTTTATGATCAAGCACAAATGATTCTGCCACACTAGTGAGCATTCATTCAAATAGCAGAATCTATCTAAATATTCGAACTGCGACCTGCTATAATCACGCTTAATAAGTACTAAAGGCCTCGAATTCGTATCCACAACAACAGCATAAAGCAAGCGACTAATGAAGCAATTCTCATTGGGGGAAACGAAGCAGGTCCGTTCGGTTAACCCCTTACCGGCGTCTGGTTGGGCGAGAGCTGGAAGACGTAGTACAAGATCCCCGCCCAGATCCCGAAGAGCAGCGCCGACGTCGTCCAGTCGCTCAGACTGCCGCCGCCGCCGCCACCCGCAGCATTACGTGAAGCAGCAGCAGCCGCGACCGCCTCGCTCTTCTTCTTATCCTCTTGCTCCCGCGCAGAAGAATCGGCGCCGGAAGGCGGCCCCTCGAGCGACGAGTCCCGGCAGATTTGGGAGCAGCCGCGGCCCCGCCATCCGGCCCCACCCGGCCGGCGCACGAACAGAGTGGCCGCGGCCGTGGCCCTTGCGAGGAGGGGGCGTGGCTGTGGCGGCGGCCTTGGGAGAGGACGAGAGAGGCGAGCGTGGGCGCAGGCGAGCAGGGCGGAGCAGGAGGAGACCATGGCGTGGACTCGTGACACGGCGAGCGGCCGGCGGGTTGGTTGCCCGAGAGGATATCGGTGGAGTTGCTGTCCGTTGACGACGGCATCCAACGGCTCGCATATGACTGGGTGGAGGCACACGCGTCGCACGAGCCGAGCTGCTCTCTCCTCTGGTTCCTTGCGCGCAGCGTCACGGCAAAGCCTCCTACCTACTACTTCGTTGGGTCGTTTGAATAAGACGAATTATCAAACCGAAGAGTATTTTTCGTTATCCTTTGTAATGGCAAAGAGCAATGCCCATGTAGGAAGGGGAAAAAAAAACGAATACTCCACTCTCTCACACTACCACTTCTCCGCTCACTAATAGTGGGTTCACACATGTTACTTGAATCACGGGCGAATCCGGTAATCACCGTCAAATCCCTCCCCACCCTAGAACAACGGAAAAAACGACATTGTGATGGCGGAGCAGGGTTGCCCTTCTAATCATTATACACGTCGCTGATGAATTGATCTCTATTTATTCCAGGCTCATATATAACTCATTAAGCTTTGCGTAAATTCCTCTAAAATCGTTCGACAGGATTTCCGACGCCCAAGGAATGAATGGCACACATGTTTGTGATAACAGTAGATAAAAACTTGACGAATGTTGAAGTTCAAATAATCATAGTAATAAAAAATGCGTTGATTTTTTTCGCAACAAACTGGCAGCAGCGCGGAGTTCAAGAAATCCGTTGCGTGCCCCGGGCCCAGTTCGCCCTCCGCGAACACAAACGCGTCCGTCGCCTTCTTTCTCTACCCCCTCTCCCTCCGCCATCCATCCCCGGCTTAAACCATCTCGGCGCAATCCCACCGCCGTGCGACAACCGCCTCCACCTACCTCCCATCCCCAGCAAGAGATGGCGGGATCGACGCTGGCGCCGCCCGACGCTGGGGCCGCGTCGACCTCGCGCGCCGACAAGACGCCCTCGCCATCCGCCGGGTGGGGCCTCCTGTACCGGTACGCGTTCGTGGTCAGTGCCGGCGACCTCCAGGGCGGCGACGAGTTCGAGGTCCACCTCGAGGTGCCGCCGCGCGCCTCGTGCCTCACCATCAGCCGCGCGCTCCTCGCCGACGCCGCCAACCCGCGCAGCACCGCGTTCGTGCACTGCGTGGACGCGAGCGGCCGCCTACTCCTGTGCTCCGTCACGCAGGGGCCCGGGACCGAGCGGCTGGTCGTGTGCCGGGTTGGTCGCGGCAAGGCGTTCCCGCTCCCGGACGTGCCTGCCGCCCTCGAGCGGCAGCTCTCGACGCGCGACGTGGTGGGCATCGTTTCGGTCCCACGCGGCGGCGGCGGCCACAGCTATGCCGTCGCACAGCTCCACGCGGTGCCCGCGTCCGCGCCGCCCACAGCCCAGACGTCCGCCACCATGGTGCCCGTGATGTCCGCCTCTGGGCCGTCTTCCAGCGCGCCGTCCACGACCCTGACGTCGTCGGTCATGGCGCAGTCCGCCAGCGAGCGTTCCGCGGCAACATCCAGCTCGCCGCCTGCGGCCCGGACCGCCTCTGTTTCGTCCTGCGCTCCGCCGTCCCTGACATCGCCGGCCATGACCGATCGTTCCGCGACCGCACCCAGCGCGCCGCTCACATCCGGGACGTCCACGATGTCCGCCTCTGGGCTGTACTCCAGCGCGCCGTCCCCGACCCTGACGTCGTCGGCCATGGCGCAGGCCGCCACCATGTGTCCCACGGCTCCCGACAGCACGCCGTCCGCTGACGCGCGTCCTGAGACTACAGCATCTGAGGCTGCAGTTGCGGTGATCGCCGTCACGGAGGCCGTCCACACCGGTTCTGGGCCTGCTGCATCTCCTCCACCAGCGCCCGTGCATGGCCTTGCATTTCAACTTCTCATCTACAGCAGCAGGGAAAACACCTGGAAGGTGAAGTCACTTCTCATCTCCCCCTTCTCAAACACTCCGGTGGGCTTCCGGGCAGACAGTGTGATTGCTCATGATGAGAGGTTGACATTTGTCGATCTCACCTGTGGAATTGTTCTCTGCTGTAAGCCATTGCACAATCAACCGGAGGCTACATTGGTCCCATTCCCCAAACTTCACAGACAGATCGCACATGATTGTTCTATTGGCAAGCGCCGTTGTATGGCCCTAAGTGAAGGAAAGTTAATCTTTGTCGTGATCGGTGATTCGCCGGCTGGACAAGACGTCACTGTATGGAGCTTGCTTGATTCTAGGGAGGATACCGCCAGTTGGGCACTACAATGGAAGCTCAACCTCCACGACCTCGGGAACTGGCAGCTAAGTGATTCTCTTGAGCTCATTTCGATCGATCCGACGACCAACTCATGCGTCTTGCTCAGCCGTGGAAACTGCATTTTCATGGCCGATCTGCACAAGCAAGTGGCATTTGACAGCCATGACTTCTTCATCAATGTCGGAAACATCTCACTCTCATCTCTCCAGTTTTGCAGTTGGTTTACACCATGCCTTTCAGCAGGTTAGCGTTGCACAGCTACTCTTTTATATTCTAAGAATTTGCTTACTTGATTGCATCTAGTCTTCATGATGGCTCTTCCCTTTGTTCAGATGAAGGATTGATCTTCTCACTGAAGAAGAAGAAAAAATCAATGCTGAAGTACCCGAAGATGGTCTACAACCTGTTGGACAACAACAGGAGGTACATTGACATTGCAAATAGAGGCAAAACGTGGATTGGACCTGCTGTCGATCAAGCGCTCGGAGTTCCTGTGAGTTCGTTCGTTTCCACTGCTTCGTCATATCTTAAGAGAGGTATCGAGGTTGGGGAGGTACTAGGCTCGAGGCTCCCCTGTCCTACTGAACCTGAAGAATTGAAGGTCGTGACAATTGAAAATGAAGATCAGGCGTGGAGTGCGATAAAGAGCTGGAGAGAAGCAGGAACACCACCTTTCACATATGTGGCATTTGCTGAGGGGATGAAGGAGGCCGACATTGCTGTTCTCAAGCAGTTTGTAACTAAGCATGGTGCTAAGCCTCTGCTTTGGCTTGTGGAGTGATGCTTTCTTACTCTGTTTTCTTGTGTTCTGGATGATGGTAAATTTTCTGTTGAGATCTGGATCAGGAACCTTGTTGCTGAATGCTTTCTTTCTTTGTCTCCCAATCGATGCAGTGCTACCAATGGTAGACTGGCGTCTTGACTTTGATCTGGTGAATGATGGATGTTACTAATATAGCTGCTTCTGGTCTGATAATTGTCATCGCCAGTGTGACGCCGGTGAAGGAATAAAATAACTTTAGCACCTTGTGCAATGTTTTGCGAGAAAATTTAGGACTAGTACAGTAGTTGGATCTGAATGACATTTTCACTGGGAAGAGCAAATGTTCACTAGCATCATTTCAATGCATGAGTCACAACATACATCATTTGTCATGCCGGGGATGAACATGAACCTGACCGTATATCTTCCAGGCCGAGGAGATATAGGTTCTCTCAGCCTCCAAGGTTTAGCTGTTTGCATAAAGAAGCAATGGCAAGGATAATTTCTTCAGATATTAATTGCAGGAAATTTGGGTTACTATTGCAACAAAGAGAAAAATCTACGACATATACATATTAAGATTTCCTTTTTATTCTTCATGCCGATGGCCACAATTGAATGCGACCTTAGCACGGGTGCGTCACTAACCAGCAATGGCATGCATTACGATCTGCAGGTTGTCCATGGATGCAGCTTTGCTCACCGGTATCGTATCAGGAGTTGTTTGAACTTGAAAAATTGGACTTCAGGAACTAGAAATACTGAGCATTCGGGAAGTTAAAACATTAAGCTTTGCCGAAGGAAACAGACAACATTCATTAAATTCATTTGCCGACTAGGATCTGATAGATGTCCATATGCCAGTCATCATGAAAAACGGAGGCTCCTAACAAAATCCCTTACTAAGTATACAATAGTGATACAAGATCAATTTAAGAATTCGCTTGTCGGGAATCAAACATGGGCGTAGTGACAGATGTACTGAATATTTGGCATTCGGGTGCAGGAAGTTATGCAGATTGAAGATTGACACCCAACTGTTCTTGGCGAAATGTCTTTGTGCCTGAACGTTATCATTTTCAGGATGGAGGAAGTATTTGATTTTAGGTCAGTACATTTCAACTTGACAATTTTTCATCGGCTTCAATATCTTTGTAGAATGCTGAAAGTAGGCCTGTTCATGGGTTTGGGAACCACCAAAACCCAACCCAAACCGCGAAAATGACTCATATGTGAGTTGGGTTGAGATGGGTAAACCCATTAGATTCACAGGTTATTTCACTATCAAAATTTTTCACAAAAATGAATTATTACGATATTTCAATTTGCGTTCACACTATAAAAAGTCTTTATAAAAATTTTGTATCTCGCGTTCACACCATTATATTTTCACGAAATCGATGGAAATTTTTTGTGGATAGATTAATTACTATAAAGCAATTTTGTGCAAATTTATAGTACTAAATGTGAAAATATTACATTTAAATTCGTAAGTTTCAATCTTTAAAAATTTTAACCCATTTAACCCATCCAACTCACCCAACCCAACATTACTTAGCCGATCATTTCATGGGTGGGTTGTAAACCTATTTTAATCCATCTAAACCCACATATACACAAGGCTATCGGAAAGTGCTTGTTGTACGATGATCCTCGTCTCTCATGCATGAATTACCGGGGGTTTACTCATGGCGGCGATTAACACACCAAGAACATTAGGAGTTGTTGATTCAAGAGTGATACATTTGGCTGCCTCACCTTTATATAGTTGTTTTTATTTTTTTTCTTCTTTTTGTTTCTGTCGTAGCACCGTTGAACAGCGAGGTCGGGAGATATTTGATTTCGTAGAGCGCTTTGCTTTGACAAAGATCAATCAAGAGGGACACACGATGTATACTGGTTCAGGCCTCCCGAAAGATAATAACCCTACGTCTAATGTGTTTTTGTATTGCCGTGTAGGCGAGATATGTTGTGGTGCGATCCCCTCGACCCCTCTCCCGTGGGGAGGGGTGTTTACATTTATAGGTGGGTCTTGCCCCCTTTACAAGTTAGGGTTGGAGCATATCTAGGTAACTTCCGATCTATAGTAATAGATACGGAGTCTATCTCTAGGATCTTTTCCGTATATTACAAGTCTTCGATAATTCCTAAATAATTTTTAGAATATCTGAAAATCAGGGTTACGACATAAGCCCCCGAACATGTCACTTGGCAGATTCATCTTCTTTCCTAAGGGGTTACCATCTTTGTGTGAACTTCTGACAAGGGATATGTTCTTCAATAGACCCTTTATTCTTCAGATATGCTTCAGGAGATTCTCCAAGTTCTTGTATGACTTCACGAATTAATCTCGAACTCTTCTTAACACTTATGTTTTCAGTAGCATAGGGAGACAAGTCTTCTGACTAAAGAATGCCATACGTATCTTCAGAAATCCCAAACACGCATAATCCCGATGTCTTCAAATATTTGCAGCTTGGAAAACTGGCGAAGCCCTCGAGCTAACGTTCTATTTTTCCGAAGTCTTGTAATTAATCCTCTTATAAGCCATTTAACAGAACTCGAAGTTCTTTGCTTGCAATTTATCCTCCTACAAGCCGTTTATCAGAACTCGAAGCTCTTGCTTGTAGAAAAAGAAATAGAAATATGTGTTCATCATAATTTTGACAAATGTCTTCTGGGATGTGGCAGCTAGGAGGCACATCGTACTTGTGGATGATAATCAGCTGATTTGTTTTACTTCTTCATTGCTTAACTTGTGTAGGATATACATCCTGAAGCATCTTCGGAAAACGAACAAGCTCATGGCAGCTAGGAGCCAGCCTCCCGTTCTGAACTTGAATAGTAGAATAAACTGTTGGTTGCTTGCAAATCTTAAGTGATATATATGACATGCAAATATTGAAATCTGAAAACCATCAGCTTGAACTTGATCTTGGGTAGCAATAAATCCCCTCAAGAGTATAACCTGGGTCTTCGGTGCAATAGTATTGCACTAGCTTGCTTCTGTAATACGTGTGGCAGCTAGGAGCCACACTTTGATTCTTTATGTCATCTCCGATGAGCAAACATATAAGTTATAACTGTGAGCCGGCATCTTCAAACTGAACGCGTGTGCGCGAGACAATAGCTTCAAGCGAGCACATATGGGTGTTCGGTGAAGTGAGTACGCCATGATATTTTTCAAAACAAATAAGGATGTGGCAGCTCAAAGCCACATTGTCCATCAAAGTGACCGCATGCACGTGAGACAACTGCCTCAAGCGAATATGCATGAAAGGTATGATAGATGTGTCCTTCGACAAGCAAGCAAGCCGTAGTCCGTTGTCTTGCCGGGGTCTTCAAGAGAGTAGCCTCGGCAACCTCCAATGAGCGCGTACGGCTGTGACCGGCGCCTTCAAGAGAAATGCAAGGCCAAATGTGTCAAACGATTATGCGAGCACCAATGCGGCAGCGACTTTGAACTGTGGAGCACAGCATACACAATAGCAAGATAACTTGGAGCCCAAATTGGAGTGATATCTCTAGGTACGTCAGCTTCTAGCTTGCTACATAATATGATCCAGTTCTGACATTTTTCTTCATTGCGACAGTATGACCGATATAGTTGTAGAACGTTGAAACTTGAATAAGTCACCAAACTGCTTTCGTCCTTTTGCTTCAATATACTGGGCATGAACTTGCTAATTGCTTGATAAAATTGATAATCCTGACAACTTGCTTCTGAACACCATTAGCTTGAACTTAGCATAAATATCAATTATCCTTGTATATACGAGTGTGAACAGAGCGAGTAGGTTTTTGCACTCTTTCTGAACTTGAACCTGAGACATCCATCGCTGTAGCTTTGCATATTGAATAATAGTGATCCGAATAGTCTTCAACATAATAGGTGCTGTTACCCAGAATTGCCGAAGAGATAAGCATAAAAAATTCAAAGTGATTCAAGAGCCGATGGCTTGTGTAGCAATTGTAACCAAAAGTCTTCATGATAATATGATAAAAGCAGTCTGAGGCGCTTGTATTAGAGCCAATAAATAAACTTTTTGATCATCTCCCTCTTGCATTGCTGATAAAAAATAAAATATGTGGGAAGTCTTCTGCTGCAGCCTTGTATGAGAAATAATGCTTTAATAAGAAAGAACTGCTGCTATACAGAATTGATTCTCCATTGTAAATAAATATAAAATCCTTGAATATAACAGAATAATCCAGAGCTGCTTCAATAAGAAATAGAGCAGCTGATGTTTAAAATTTCCGCCTTCAATATATGAACTCCATAGAATGGGCATGTATGTGTAGCCCCCTGCTTTTCTGTATGCAGTGATAACTGATGAAGGAAAGTAATAAACTTGCAAAATGCACATTCTAGTAAATAAATAAATCCCAGAGATACCATCTGATTGTGTTCCTTGATAGGTAGTCCAATATACGTGGAACTAACTCATTGACGCTTAACTTTACTTATAGCAAGCTACGTTTGAGATTAGCCACAAGATTAGGGGTTGTCGATGACTCTTTTTCTTGATAGGAAGTTTGATTAGTTGTATAACATTTTACTTTGCACTTGGCAAGTTATGTTTCAAGCTAAAATTATTTGGGGGTGTGGTTGATCGTGCAACCCGGCCTGAAGTTGGCACTTACAACTAATTGGCTAAGGCTCGTACTCCAGACTCAACAGGGTGACTTACGAAATTTATGAACCATCTGTAGCTATCATGTAGCATTATATGGCATAAGACTTGCAGTCGGTTGGGTGGTTGATCGTGCAGCCGGTCTAGGGAAGGCCACTTATTAACCTCAAGGGATACGGGTCCCTCGATTAACTTATGAATCACAGTGTGGCTAAGTCTTATGACGGGCTCTTGCCTGAAAAGGCTGTTCGTACCGATGCCCTATAACCCTCGTGTGGCTAGGATATCAACCAAACTAGTAGACCGACCTATGGTCAGCCTTTTTCCATGTAGAATGAAAGTTGATATGACTGAAAAGTTGATAATCCGTAGAGCAATAACCAATGTCACTGATCTAAGTAGTCTGATCAATAAATATTTGTAGAGCCAATAGAATGCTTGAAAATAAATATCCGACGGCCAGTGAGATGACCAAATATGAATTTGAATTCCAGAGATGAATATCTCAATTATCTATGAGATTCCGGATGAATATTCTGAAGATTAATAAATTCCAGATGAAAAACCTGATGATTAATTCTGGATGAATATCCCAATGTTCAATAAATTCCGGATGAAAATCCTGCTGATATATTCCGGATGAATATCCCAATTATCAATGAAATTCCGGTTGAAGATTCCAATAATGAATAAATACCGGGATGCATATCCAGAATACTAATAAAATGTCCGGAGACATATATCCTGCTTAGATAATCAGCTAGAGAATATGACTATAGAAATCCCTGTTTACTGATAACGAGCAAGAATATGTATTATGTAATAAAGAAAAGCTTTCTGCTATGTTGTGTGCTTGATCATGCAGCTAACGTGTGCATAAATTAATATAAGCACTTAAAAGTGCGTGCAGAAAATATGAATATAGGGCTGCTCGTGGTTCTCTACTTATGAGTGCTGTGAAATGCATGTAGAGAAAAGAGCAGACGTAATATAAAACAAAATAATAAAGAGAGCGATTTATTCGGCTTATCTGGAACCCAAATCGCTTGAGGAGTTGTTCTGATGTGAACTTTCGGGATTATTGAGTAGCCTCCGAGCGTAACTTTGTGAGTTGATGATCCGGTACCGACAGCTGGTCGACAATCTCCCAATCGCTCAGTCAGGACTGCGTGAAGCTGCCGATGAAGGTCATCCGATCAGCGGCAAATTCACGCCAACAATCTCGAAGACATCAGGTACATGTGAAACAGATAACAAAGATCAAATCTTTGATTAGCATGATGTTAAGCTAAATAAGTGACAGACATGGCTAAAATAGCGGACATCCGTCTTTTTTTAATAAATAAATCTAGTAGTCATGCCAAATAATAATAATTAATTAGCATGCTAAGAAATTAGTAAATCATAAGAAAATCTTCATTGTATTATGGATGGAGAGGTCATCCGGATGGGTTTGAGCATGTTTCCCCTTGTATACCCGATCACGTCGGGCTTCCGATGAGCTCGCAACAATGGCGAAGTCCCAATGTCGAAGTCCCGGTCGGGCTTGTGTGTTCTTCGGGAGGTAGCATGTTCAATGTACAGCCCATGCGTGTAAAATCGACATGCATCGTACGCGTTCACGGCAAGTGTTTGGAACATATGGCCTCATCGAGATCTGTTTGCCGCCAACAGGTATGTCCATCCGAAGACACACGATGATATGATTATCGCCGTGATAGCCGTGCTTGCTTGATGAAGGCCTTGAACACGGCTTGATCTCTATGCATGGCGTCTTCAGCACATAAGCATGGCTTGGTGCCACTCGCCCATGCAAAAAGAAAATTACGCGGTTACGAATATTGAATAGAATTAGCCTAATCACCGCAAACCGATAAAGAAAACATAATTAAAGGAAGGCAGGGATCTTCTCTGTTTGATGCATGCGCATGTATGGAAGGTTTTCCGATCCCCGTTTGATCTACTTGACGAAATTGTATTCCCTTGCGATAATGTGCTCGACGGAATCATCGAGATCTCGTCGACGGAATCTTGGCCAGGACTTCTTCTTATCCGAGTCGACGGAATCGAGTCGCGTCTGGAGTTGTCTAGGCTAGCTTCTTTGCTGATCTGTACCACCAATCTCCGAGACGAAACGAATTTGCCCAGATCATTGACTTCCAGCCGCCGGTTAATGACATCGTGCGATCGCGCGAGATAGAATCTCGAGCATGCGTCAGCGACTCTTGACTCTTCAGATGATCATCTTGACGGGTTCTTCAGCAATGCGTCCCTTCCCGACGCGCCTATGTCGTAGCACACTTGAACAAGATCGGCAGATAATTGATTCGGTAGAGCACTTTGTTTTGACGAAGATTAATCAAAAGAGACACACGATGTATACTGGTTCAGGCCTCTCGGAGGATAATAACCCTGCGTCCAATGTGTTGTTGTATTGCCGTGTAGGCGAGATGTGTTGTGCTGCGATCCTCTCGACCCCTCTCCCGTGGGGAGGGGTGTTTACATTTATAGGTGGGTCTTGCTTCCTTTATAAGTTAGGGTTGGAGTATATCTAGATAACTTACGATCTATAGTAACTAGTTACTAACCCCGTGCGACACGCACGGCAAAATATTGTTCCACGCGACGTCACGGGCATGAAACACAATTTTAATATACTGTTTAGCCCAAAACGTCATGACATTGTACAGAAACATTAATAATATGATGTTATTTATTGTTTCTACCCAAACATTAATAATAAGATGATACAATATATTCTTGAAGCAAACATAGCTAAAGACCATTTAATATATTGTAGAAAACCAAAACATTCACATACTATTCCATGCGACATATATCGTGAGTTGTTCTTATGATATCACGAATAAAAAAAAATATATTTTAAAATGGTTTTATGATATCATGATAAAGAAAAATTAACACATGATTAAATATATATTTCAAATAGCAAAAATCAACAAAACGATGTTCTTCATTGGATGTTGGCCCCTCTTTATTTTAAAATGACAAAAGAAATATGAACTGTACATAAGCACAATTAAGAGCATCCGCAACAGCCTAGCTAAAAGAATATGTAAATTTCCTGATTTTAGCTATTATCTAAAATAGAATGCCTCCTAAATTGGTTGGGAACTCCAGCAGGTTATCTAATCAAATCGTCATTTTATTTTCAAACGATTGCCACGTCATCTGCTTCTTTTTTCCCTCTGCACCCATCGTCCACGATCTATTATTTCCTGGGAGGTGTCACTAGCCACGGCCGCCGCTTCTGATCGCAAACTTACCGCCACCTGAATGTACGACGCGGTGACCGTGAACACGTCCACCACAGGCAGCGATCTAAACATCGTCCTGCCGTCGCGATCCGGATAGTTGCGTACATCATCTGCTACTGTCCATCTCGGCGCCGTCAAGGGAACGGAGGCTTCACCGATACACTGAGTCTCGGGCGAACGAGCTGCCATGGATTCTCAAGATGAGTTCAATGAGTTTGTGATGAATGATAATTGGTTCATCGTCTTCAAATGACGAAGGAAATTTCTTTTTTGATGCTGCACGTGTAGTTGTAGAAGATTCTCTCAATCAACCAGTTCGTGGCTCTGTCGATGTACTTGCACAGGCAACTTGCTTAAAATCTGAACTTAACTAATACTGAATGCATGTACATGTCAAAGTGATTACACATATCCAAGGTGCAAGGTGTGACCCAGCTAATGAACCTGTTCTGTTTTACTCTGGAGTTCACATAATAACAGTAAACTACTAACAATGCTAATACATACAGGAAATTCCGCTGCCCTCTCTCTCAAATTTCCATCAGCTAATAATTTCCAGCAGCTAATAACTATGTTCCAAGCATAAAAAGTGAGACAGTATCTATACACAGCAAGTAATAATTTCCATCAAGGTTCAGTTCAGGATTTGCTATCGTTCATGAATACAACACTATTCCGTCAAGGTCCATCGACAGGTAACAAAATTTGTTTCAATACACAAGGAACCATACCAGGCTCTTCTTCCTCCACGAGGAATTGGGTTCCATCTCGATGAAATCCTGCGACAGCGGGCCAATGGGAGGAACAACGTGATGGCGCAGTAAATCAAATGCTGTTAGGTCGTCCACTCCACTAGACCCCTAGCTTCCTTGGCCAACGAATTGGGGCATCACAGGTTGCCGGGTCTGAAAACAAATTCCTCCGACAGCAGGTGCCGATCAATGGGCAGGCGGCGGAATCGAGTGGGGGGAGTCGATAGCTTGGCCGGTTTGGACGATCGTCAGGCATCGACTTGGCGACCTGCTCGGCAGAGCTTGCAGCGCAACCGGCGGCGACCTGCATGGCGATTTGGGGGTGGATCTTGCAGGCGCTGGAGAGGGCGTGGCGATTTGGGAGATCAAAGTTAAATAGCCAAGCCATTGCGAGGGAAAAGAAAGGCGGGAGCACGAACCTGGCTCGGGATCCAGGCGCGGGAACGCGCGAAAGCCTCGATGGCGAGCGGAGCGCACTAGCCAATCCAAGCGAGCGAGAAAGCCAGAATCGAGGTGAAGCTATTTTGGAGAGAGCTTTCGCGAGTCTGTTGGAGCACTGGTTTCAGGAATATGAGCCAAATTTAGAGCAGAATAATGTTTTCCAGAGGCTGTTGCGGATGCTCTAACTGCCAATATCTCCGTATATGTATTAATTATATCAGTATCGTACCTCTTATCATGGTCAGCAAAATATAAAAAGGCATGAAGCTGGCTTTTACAATATATTTCTTCGGAGACTCGTCAGTGGTGGCAAAATTTTTAAGGCTATAGATGCATGTAGTCTTTCTACTCCAGATGATGCTTACAGAACAATAATCTTGCAAGATTTTCAGACCTTAGAAGCCACCATTCTCCTTGAAAACACGCGCCACAGAATACTCCTGCACAACGCACAATCAGAAAACTAACAATGGGAAAAATAACACATTAGTAGATTGCGCTCTGTATTATTCAAACAAGCAGATCAAAGCACGGTCTGATTTTCCATGTATAGCCTCAGGAATCAAGGATGGACAGATTAGAACCCAACCAAACTATGCATCTGGGGTATTGAGCAGGGTCCAACCAGTCTGAAGGATTCTGAGCAAGATGAACAGTCAAAGCTTGATTTTACCTCATGAACTGGTCTGGTGATTGAATCCTCATCCATACATGCTGCCTCTGCCTGTTCGTTATTTCCAGCATAGGTGCTGCCTAAACTAATTTCGCAGATCAGAAAGGAAAAAATAAAGCACTATGGAAATGAAAAGAAAAAGAACAGAACTATGCTCCATTATGTTAACGACACACCTTGCGTTGAGCATCACAGCGATGGCATCCCGGGCATCGCTTCTCGCCGGCCACCACCTTGTTGCAGATGATAAAAACAACTGCAAGGTATATGTCAAGCCTTCTAATAATCAAATGATCAAACCAACGGTTCATTCAAATATCATATGGTTAGATTAGAAGTTTGTGTCAGTTCTAGTAGTTGATCCGTTTTCCCTCTCGGCAAATAATGCTTGCAGGAACTGACACAGAAGAATATAGTGGCATGATTCAATTACAATGGCAAAAACAAATTTACAAGCATGACTGGAACGGTTTGACTGGTAACATTTAGGAAGCATCTAACACTAAATAAATTCACGAACATGCGCGTGTAATCCAAGCGAACGACGGAATGATGAAGCAGTGGTACTTACAATCCCGATCTCCAGGTTGGAGGAGAAGCGGCCAACGATCGATGGGGCATTCGGCCGGCGCGGCGTCGTTCTTCGCCGCCTACGGAATCATCACGGCATCATCGTTTCTCTTCATCGCGCCGCGAGTGAGGAGGCACAGATCCAGCCGCCGCACGGTTCCCTGGCCGGCTCGCCCTGCTGTCACCTGGAGAACACGACCGTGGCGTCCAGCTGCGCCGCTTCGCCGGAGATCGAACTTGCTGTGGTCGTGCTGCGCCCCGTCGTCGTCCTCGCCGCGATCGACCTCGTCCTCAAGGAGGTCAAAGTCGTCCTCGCCACGAAACGATCTCGTCGTGGTCGCGCTGCGCCCCGGCGTCACGGTCGCGCTGCGCACCGTCGTCGCTGGTCGCGGTCGCGCTGCCGTCGTCGTCCTCGCCGCCTCACCGCAGATCGACCTCGGACAACAGGAGAAGGCGGAGATCGTCGATTGGCGAAGAGGAAGGAAGTCCAAACCCCGGTTTGGTAGGTTTTGCACAATTGGAAACTTCAAGCAATCAAGAGACGGATTTCATGGACGGTGGGTCGGGCGTGCGGGTAGAGAAATTCACAGGTGGAAAAAAATGGTTGCGGCAACCCCGAGCGTAACCCCTCCGTAGTCGGTTTTCAACGCAAATCGGGGTGTAGCACATCCTTTGCTAACGTTACGGGCCCGCCTGCAGGATTAAGGGATCGGGATCGAGGGTTAGGAGCTGGTGGACCCAATTAAATTAAGGGTGGGTTTAGAGGAGGGTACATAAAATTGGGGTGGGAGAACATTGGTCGCACAACTCGTGCTTTATTAGTTTAGATAGATACGGAGTCTATCTCTAAAATCTTTTCTGTATATTACAAGTCTTCGATAATCCTAAATAATTTTTAGAATATCTGAAAATCAGGGTTATGACAGTTTCCATATGACAAAACGCCAAAAAGGTTCCTTTGATGCTAAGAAAAGCAATAAAAAATGCCTAATTTAAAATTATACCAAAAAGAAATAAATGCTGTCTTTGGTTTTACCCATTTACCCATGCTAAGTGGAAATGATTTACCTTCAATTGCTAAGTTTACACTATGATGATCTCACATGTTCTGATGTTTATCGGCTTCCCTTGTGCTTAATAATATTTAAAGAGGAGTGAAGTGCATGGCCGATTCTTAAACTTATTCAGCAGTGTCACCTAAGTCTCTATAACCTCAAAATGCAGTTTTGGCTCCTAAAACTTAGCTTCGGGTGTTATTTAGGTCCATGAACTCTAAAAATACAAATCTAGGTCCAGTAACTTGGCTTTGGGTGTCATCTACGTCCAATTCTATCAAAATATAATGTTATCCCAATTAAGTTGATTAAATCTAGCGAGTGAACGAGGATCTGACCACCTAATGCATGCTGTTCTTTGATGAAGTTGAGGAGTGAATATGTATTGTTTATGACTAGAGTTTGTGATTTTTTGAACATTTGACGCAACAATGCTTAACAAAATCTGTTGTTTCATTCTTTTTTTTTTGTTGCTGCTCACTTGAATGACCTAGAACATCAAGGCATTTATTAATATTTTATACATATATTTGAGTCAAATAATCACGTCTATTTAACTATAATTAAGTTATATCTAAAAAAAATTAAAATTAATTAATTTAACTGGGATGATGCCGTATTTTGAAAGTGTTGCGATCTAAATTGCATCCGAGGCTAAATTTAGGGGCCCAAAACTGCAATTTGAGAGTATAGGGACCTAAATGGCATCCGAAGCTAAATTTAGGGAGCCAAAAAAAATGCAATTTGAGAGTATAGGGACCTAAGTAGCACGGTTAAACAAGTTTAAGGACCGGCCATGCACTTTTTGCGATACCATGTATCTGTACGCAATGTTTGGCTCCCGCACTAACGCGCGGGCATTCAACTAGTTACTCAGAAAGTAATAGTGATAATTTCGAATTAAATGGAAGTGGTATTAGGCTTAGTTACACCTCATGCTGGCCGAGCAAGAACTAAGAGGCAGAAAATATAATAAAAAATATACAGAAAATACTATTCATATTTAAATATGACATATTTGAACAAACAATCTAGTCAATTTCTAAAGTTGATATTTTCAAGTATGGAGGGTATCCCACAATATGACTTTGATAACAATTTGCCGATCAAACCCTGCCTAAGGAAAGGACTAATAACACAAAATTACACAGTTGAGAAAGCTTGCTTTCCCCTGGATTATAACTAAATAACATAAAACTTGACATTTTGTTGGAGGACTGTACTCAGGGAAGTCATCGCAATCTGTTTAGCTTCCTCAAAGGGTCTGCGTCCACATGTCAAAATATCCTCACACAGCTGTGTTGTATTTACGATTAAAATTTCCAGTGCAGGCGTATTTTCCACGATATGTAAAAGCAGTTCAACTTGTCCACGTGCTGCTTTGAATCCTGTAATGCATACATTCTTCAAATGATTATATTTACACTGCCCAAAGTCTTGCCTGCGAGGACCCACATCCGCAAACCATAAAGGGTGCCCAATAAACTGCAAGAGGTCAGCACAATAAGATAGTGTCATCCATGGTTTACTAATTTTTGTTATATACAATGCGTATGTCAATATGTGCTTGTGGATATGCCTAGGCCATATGGCAAAACTAGAATGTCGCATGCAAGCATGTATGGACGTTCCTTGAAAGGCACAATAAGAATTGCATGTTGTGATGTTCAAGATTAAAAAAAAAAACTCTCTATGTCCAAAAATAGAGCTACATTTAGATTTGTCCTATATCGATATTTTTAAACTTCGACCATTTGTTGCTAAAAATTCGTAAGGACTGGCAACATAAAAGTTACATATTAAAATAGATTGCTTCACGATCAATGGAGTACCATAATTTTTACACTTTCAATCTTTATAGTATGGGTTTTGTATGAACGGTCAATCTAAAGAAAGTTTGACTTAGAACAAACCTAAATGTAGCTATATTCTGAAACAGAGAGAATAGTAAATTTGACTTACAAGAGAATTATGTTACTGAAAATTTTCCCGACAGCTTTGGTATGCTTAAGAACAAATACTGGAGGAACCGGTTGTTTAATACTTGACATATTTAAGTAATTACTCTTGACATATTTTCTAATATGGACTCTTAGAATGAGTTAGCAGGCAAAGAAACATTTTTTCAATGTAAAATCTTCTTTGTGCTATTTAATGCATTATACCAAGGATTCATAAAGCGGACAATATGTAACATTTGAAGCAATCCATGATATAAGAATGCCCAGAGTAAAAAGCCCATAAAATATAATAGAATATACAAAAAAAAAAGCATGTCAACTTACATGAACCTCCAAGTTTTCAATAAAAGGCGTGGCTCTCATAAACGAGACTAAATAAAGAACATTCTCAACATCTTTGGCGCTTATAAGCATGAATAATTGTAAATTCCTGAGACAAGAAAAGTTGAGAGGATTGCCCCACAACCATTGTTTCTGAAAGAGAAAAAATAAACCAATGTCACCGAGCAGAATTTGTTAGATACATCTCAAAAATTACTCTCAAGTATATATGTTTTGAGGGACCAACCTCCAGCTGTTGTCTACCAATACGTAAAGTGAGATTTTGCACATTCGGAATCCCATGGAGGAGTGATACTAGAGCATGCTGAAAAACCGCCTCATCCAACTGAATATTTGCACTTTGCAGCTTCAAAGAGTGGCTGAGGCCAATAGGTATAAAGGATCCTTCATAGTCAAAAATAGCTAAATTCACCGCATGGAACTCTATCTTGGTTAATTTGCAGCGGTCAACACGCAAGTACAGTAGATGGGATAGCGGACCAGCTACCATTAGTTCATCATTGAGACTGCATCTGTCTAAGCATAGCCACTCAAGATTACAACAATGGGATAGGACGTGTGCAAGACCATTGTTGCTAGCATGCACTAATTGTAGGTAAAGCTTTCTTAGATTTGGAAAGCCTCGGAATTGGGAAGGTGGTTTCAGATTTACAAAGCTTAGCTGCATATGCTCTAAACGTGAGATGCTTCCACTGTCTAAAAGTTGGAAAGGAAACAGGTAGCGATCCACTTGATCCCATTGAAACCATCTGGGCTTTAGATCCAAAGTCAGGCTTTTCGTCCTTGATGAGACAGCAAAATCGACCCAGTTATTGAGATGATGAACTAGTAGGCTGTCACCAAGATCAACTCTGACTTCAAGTGTTTCAACCACCTTGCCACGGTGCTTCTGCAGCACTGCGTTAACCTCGTGGATGAATCTCTCAATGTGTTTCTTCAAGTCAGCCCTATTGCATTTGCACATTGAAACAGCATCGAAAGTCAACCTAGGGCACGTCGACCACATGCATCTCCACTTGCTTGACAAAACACTAGTCCTTGCAACCTCTTTGGGCGGCAGTTTCGAGACAATTGTGTACAGGATGTCCTGCGGCAAATGGACCAGAGATTTAGAAATCAAAATTGCTTCATGTCTGACTGCACGTGCACTGTTCATGTGGAGCCAAAGGCTTGCTAGATATATCATCTGAACCAAAGCATGAACCCAAAAGATAGGGAAAAAGAAAAGGGAAGTTGAACATACCGAAGGAAGGTCTTCAAATCGAATGCTTAGTCTTCCATCCTCATCTACAAGAACCTGGTCTGTCATCGTTTTTTCTCTCGGCAAATTTTTTCCCATTTCCTGTGATGGTGTTGAAACTAGACAACAAGCAGTGGACGGATAAACAGAGGAATATTAAACAAGGTATGCTCTTGGGACCAGCTGGTAACAATTCGAACGCGGAAAAATTCCCATATCCTGAGCTTTTCCTGTAAAATTGAACTGATTCCTATTATGAAATATATGTAGGATGTCAAGTGAAACTCCTCCTTTCTGACGGAGTCATAAACCAGGATACGTAGATCCTCCGCACTTGCACTTCAATTAGAGGAGATGCGACCGGTTACACAGATACACGATCGATCCCTAATCAAGGTGAGGGGACCATCGATGGACCTTAATAACGATTATTAGGAAAACCGGAGACGGGGGAACGGAACCGAACCTGGAGACGATCGGAGATTGTGGCGATGCTGGTGCGATCTGGCTCCTCCGAGCCGTCCTTGCGGTAGGGAATTGAGGCGGCTCGCCAGTTGCGGCGCGGTGCTTCGAGTCTTGGCGGAATTAAGGAGAATTTACCGCGTGGAGAGGCGGTCACGCTCCTTTCATCATAAGATTATATATATATGGAATATAGTTCCTATATACACATCGAGATGGCCGAATTGGACTCGGACCGGGCCGCAAACTCCCGGGAAAAAAAAAAAAGCCTGATCGACCACTCTGGGCACCAGAAGAGCCCGGCTGGTGTGTAAACAGAGCCCACCAAGTACGCGGCGCTTGACTCGCTCGACCAATCTAAAGTAGCCTGACTGGCTACGAGTCAAGTTGTTTCCCTCTCCTCAGTGCCCCTGTTCGGAGTCTGCACCACTGCCATTAAGCTGGCAGCCATCACCGAGACGATGCTTGGCTTCAGTGCATAATTGGGCCAAGAGAACAAGGTATGATTCAGTGTTGTACGTATGGTGATACGTAAGTAGGCAGAACCTTGTGTTTTAATTGATCTCATGGCCTACAAACAGCAAGTACCCTGCCAAAAACTTCTGCTGGGGGAGGACTGATTTGGTAACTAAATAACAAACTATGTAGAGTAGAAGATTATTAAAGGACAAGAATAGGTGGTATGAGTTCATCTACTTTGGATCGTATATAGATTGCAATTAATTTGCTAAGTTGATGATCGATGTGGACATGCCATTTGATTCAGAAAACAATTAACACTTTAACGTGAAGCTGTGTGCTTGACAGTTTGATTGGTGCAAGCGCAACCGGACACAATTTACGAGTCTTAATAATTAGGCTAGGTAGAAATTGTATAAGTGCATCAATTGTCCAAGTGTGACATCCTGATCGATCCAGGTCTTAATAGGATTGATAGAATACTCATACCAATAAATTGCAACTTTTTTCTGGAAGGTCATCTTGAAAGAACTCCGAGGTTAAGCGTGCTTGGCCTGGAGCAATTTCGGGATGGGTGACCGATCGGCTTTCTGGATGCACACGAGTGAGGATAAAGTGCGCAGCTCGTTACACCGAGCAAATTATCAAATGGTTTGGACAACAGCACATATCAGGACTTAGGGCCTGTTTGGCAGGGCCTCTGATTCTGAAAAAACAGATTCTGCGCTGGATTCTGACGCAAAACAGATTCTCTGGCTTATTTTGGATTCTCTGTCAAAACAGCTTTTCCAGTTAGGTCGTTTGGCAAAACAGATTCTCCTGAAATGGATTATGCATGTCAAATGACTCATCTATCCCTACGTTGCAGTTGTGCTTTGTCCATACTTTATATACTATATTGAAATGAAAATAATTGTAAAAGATAAATTAAATATAGTCAAGTTTGCAAATATATATATATAATTAAACATTTTTCTTTTTTAAAAAAAAGGTTTGCAAAATATAGTCAAGTGTGATCTAGTTTCGAAGATCTCATCGCAACGATCGCAACGGTGTAATCGGTTTGCAATTCGGATGTTCAGTTTATAATCTACGGATTTTTTAAACAAGCACTATTGCATTTGTCTAGTGGACCCGTCTATACATGCGTGTGTGTCAGATTGAGAATCCAGGAGAAGTTTACAAATCCTCCCACGGTCAAAATGAAAATGGATTATGTCAGTCCTTTTTCTGAGAAGCTGTTTTCCAAGCGCATGTTTGGCAAACCTCAAGGAGGAGCAGAAGCAGAAGCAGAAGCACCTACAGAATCTGTCCAAAGAGGGTCTTATGCTACAGTTCTATATAGCCAAAAAATTGTTGAATAGAGAGCGATCTTTGGACAAGTTCTGTTGGGAAACTGCTTTTAAGAGTCACCATGCCATGGACAAGTAATTTGACTATTATAATTTGAAATGCATCTTATCCCGGCCCTTAACGTAGCATTTCTTAATTTAAGGGTCACGTTTGACAAGCATTTCTTCGCAAAAAAAAAAAGGGCATACAAGCATACAATTGTGCTTTGAATGAGATACAGTTTCTGGGGTACCCATTTCACACATCTCACTGTTGCTAATAATCTAACCACTGAGGTACTTGACAACACCAGGGATATGAATACTGTAGAAATACTCTTCCCAATCGATTGTCTTCGGATCAAAATCAAATTCGTATCCCCCCTTCGTGTCTTGCTCCTTCTTCATCCTCACCCTCAGCCTCTCCGTGTTCATGTCATCGAAGCTTCACAGTCGTCCGAGCAATTCAAGAGTCCAAAGATGGGCGATCAATAAAGCAGTTGCAAAAAGAAAAGTTTTCTGTTTTTATAAACACGGTTGGATCGGTTGCTTACCACCCTTTGTACAGTGTGTATGGCGCGAAGAGCTCGATCAGGTGCATGACGTGGTTGTACTTGCGGCTCAGCTCCTTGTAGCGCCGAGAGAGCGCGCCGCACAATGCAATGTTCACCAGGTGCAGGATCTGTTGAGTCGTCAGACAGTAAGAAAGAAGCTCCCCGGTTATTATTAGTCTGATGATATTATTTTCGGGGTAAATTAATTTATCGATCACGTCCAAACTGAAGTGGGAGTAGAAGCACCTCGAGGGGAAGCTTATACTTGATAGCCATGTACACGCGGAATCTAGGGACGCTGCTGAAGAATCGTATCCTTCTGAACCGAATGGGCTCGCCGTTCTTCCCGGAGTTCGGTGGATTGTGCAGGAAGTACCGGCGTGTCCAGTCGGCGAGGAGGAAGTAGTTTGCCGGGTTGCGCATGGACGACGTCACATGGTAGATGGTCTGCGCCTGCTCCTCCGAGTTCGCTGCCACTGCCACCATCATAGCGTTCACCACCATGTCCCCAGGAATCTGTCGTGAAAAACCCAGTTTCAATCGATCCGATGGTAAACAGTTAGTTGAACCCCATGGCTGGTCGACTCATGGAGTGCAGCTTGTTTTTATTCTGGTTTCTATTGCTCACCACGTCCATTCTCGAATCGGCGTCTACCAAGAAGAATGGCAAGGCCTGTTTACCGTAAGCAATTATTGCTGTGTCGATCGTCCTACAAAAGGTGAAAATGTGTGGGAGTAAACATTAAACATTTATTAGTGGCCTGAAGAAATCAAAAGAAATTGTGAATTTATTGTGTTTTGATTCACCTGACTCCTTCAGTCCATCCAGGCAATGGCTCCTTGAAAATGCTGGTTATGATGCTCGGCCGGAAGATTACCACTGGGAGCTCTCCTCGCAGGTGCCCCAGCAGCATCTCCCCCATTGCCTTGGTGAACACATAGGTGTTTTGCCACCCAAACTCCCTCGCCCTTCGATGGTTTTGCACATACAGTAATGTAAGAAACGTGTTAAGCTTGTAAAGTGTGTGTGTGTGTGTGTTTGTGTGTGTGTGTGTGTATAGCAGCTGAAGAAATATATAATTTCGATGCTTCTAATCTATTCTAACGAATTGATTCTGACCTCTTGAGACCAAGTTCCTTCATGGTTTTCCTCTCAGCACGTTCTGAAGAACATTTGGCTTTCAATTCTATCCTGGTGTCTTCGATCAGCTTTAGTTCAGATTCGATATCAAGATTTGTGCCTCCCTTAAGTGTCTCCCCCATCAGGAGAGGCTTCTCTAGCACTAACCCTTCTTGTTCACCGGCCACATAAGCTTGCAGACCATGTAATCATTTTATCGATTTAGGATATCGGACGACCACAATGTATATAGAACACAGGGTTGTTGGTTGTTGCCTCTTACCTGTTGAAACATGAAGTAGCATCTTTAGTTTCTCGCAGTTCTTTGCAATTCTGCATATGTGCTTCACTCCCAGGACGTTCGAATCAAAAGCCACATCATATCTGCAAACAATGTCAAAAAACTTTTAACAATTTTTTGTCTTGAAGAATTTTTCGATAGAAAGCACCACAAACCTTTCAAAGAAATTAGTAGTCGCAGCTCCATTGATGATGATGTCAAGGTTTTTGTATAATTCTGCCAGTTGGGTATCGCCCAGACCCAAGTTCTCATACATGATGTCCCCGGGCAAAGGACATATCTTTTCTTGGATGAAATCTTCGAACCCATTACCATGCTTATCTTTTAAAATTTGAAAGATCTCCCGCGTTGTTACCTGAAAATAATGAAGCAGAGTATGCAGAGTAAGACTAACGTAAGAGTGATATTGTTAGTGAGATGTGTAAGACCACAAAGACATCTTAATGTTGTCGATCTATTTATTTGCTTTGTCAGACAAAAATATATTCAGAATCAAATGCAGATAAGGGATTGAGATAAATTCAAAACAAAACAAACCTGCATGGTTTGCGCATTGCAAAGATTCTGTTCAGTTTTCATGTTTTCAGAGAAACATGTCTGTTTCTGTGAGGGCTTTTACAGCTCGGTGGAGAACCACAAGCTCGTTAAAGATTCCCCAAAGAGAGGCTTCTTCAAGATTAGATGCCCCTCAACTATTAATGGAAGAGTGCTAACGTGTCCATCTATTATGACCTCACTTCCGTATCTGTGCTATGCTACCATTAATATCCCATAAGCTTTTTCGGTAATGGCCACCGTCTCCAAAATGTCACTATCTTCTTCTTTTGCAGGGCTCTCTGCAGCTTCTGGACCAATTTGTTCAAGAAAAACATCTCATGTTTCTCTGAGTTGATGTAAGGTTGATTTATGGTTACTGCAATGTATAGCAACACATTTAGGGCGCATTCGGATCCCCCCTCTAAAACCCCTCTAAAGTTTATAGCCCTCTAAAGTAAAAAGAATCTTACTATTTAGGGGTACTAAATAAAATCTAATTACAAAACCTTTCTGCAGATGAGCGCTATTTTTCGAGACGAATCTAATGAGCCTAATTAATCAATGTTTTGACACAGTGATGCTACAGTAACCATCGTCTAATCGCCGCTTAATTACCCTCATTACGTTCGTCTCGCGAAATAGATGGGGGTCCTGAACTTAGTTTTGTAATTTGACTTTGTTTAGTACACATAAATGCGACCTGCATCTTTGATGTGACCCCTTTATACCCCTCTAAAGTGAACCGAACACCACCTTACTTCATCTAATGGAAAACAAGCCAAATTAAAGTTATTTGAGGGAACTCTTTGGTGAAATACATGATAAGGACCGGTAAAAAAAATACCAGTCCAAACAATACGTGATAAGGTGATTGATTTCTAGGTATACCTTCAAAAATAAAATTACTTTTTTCGGATTAAAATACAATTACTTGATACGTAAATAAAATTTCGCTAGCTCATACTCTTCTCCTGATGCTCAGTTCAGTGGTCTGCTCTTTCTAGGAGTCTCTTCAAAATTCGCACTGATTTTGCCTGACCCATACTTTGGTAGTGCATGAATGTTCGCCAACTATGTATGGAGGTTTAGTAATAGGATTGGTCTTTAATAAGTATCTCTGTTCAAACTTTGTTGGTGTATTCTTTACTTTTGTTCGTGATTTGTGACAGGCAGAGGTACTGTTAAGAGTTGTATTCGGCGTAGCCTCATATGAGGTCTAAGGCTGGGAACCGCTTTTTTTTTTCATTTTCTAAAAAAAAAATGTCCGTGAGTTGCTTTGAAAAATAAAATATGAAAACATATGATCATGCACAGACATACGCACAAACTTGTAACTGGAGACAACAAACTTGCATTGATCATTAAGATAAATACACGAGTTCCTTGTATGAAGATTTCCACAGGCCACAGGGGACTTGCATCAGGAAGAAAAGTTCGGACTCCAAAAAAGTAGTGCGATATGGAACGGAGACTAGAAAATCTTTCACCTCTATCTGAACCCTCTGCTTTGCAGACTCGACATCGTCGGCTCGAACAAGGAGGAAGAGCTTCTTGACATCAGGCTGAACCCTCAATATCTTCTCCACGAGCACTGCAGGAGAGTTTTCTTGGCATGAGGCAGAACCCCGCTGAGATGAAGAGCCATTGTGAACGCACTACATACCCCCATACCCCGGAAGAGTTCGTAAAGAGTACCTTTCCCAAGGAAGCCAGTTGAACCAGTGATCAAGATGTTCTTGCCCCTAAAGTACTCCACGACGGCAGGAGCATCCAGTTCACCGATCATCTTCGAATGCGTGAGCGCGGTGTGTGAGTCTCACAAAGTTTTTGAGATTTATGCCTTGCGGTTAAAGAGTACTTGTTGGGTGTTAGGTGTCCACCAGGCATGCTCCCTAGGTATTATATAGTGGTCATCAGATGGTTCTTTCAGATGAGAGATTAAAGTTTACCAAAAGCGTCAAATAAAATGTTTGTTAACAGTTATATAATGGCTGGTGGGTACAAGGTTCTTTGAACCATTTGTATCATTTGGATCTAGTCGTCATATCTAAGTTAAAGGTCAGCACGTAATATCTAGGGTTTAGATAGACTAAGACTAATTGTTAAGTCTTCCCTCAAAAAAAGAGACTAACTGTTAGTCTGGACTAACAATTAGCTGACAAACTGGTAGTCCTGTGCCTATTTGCAGGTTGGACTAACTATTAGTCCAAACAACCATGTACAGTCTATTTTGCCACTGACTAGTCTTCTTCCTCTCTTGAGCACCTCCGCTCCCTCTACTGCTCCTGTGTCGTGTCGCACACACCGCCACCGCTTGCTCTCGCGCCACAGTGAAAGCCATCTGTCCCGCGCCAGGAGAGGCGTCACACATCTCGCCTTGCCCTCCTCATCCTTTCACGCGCACTTCAGTCGCCGTCACGAGGAAGGCGTCAGCCGCCAAGTCTGCGGCGGTCGCCTGCGTGAGAGGGAGGATGAGCAGCCGTGCGCGGTGGAAGGGAGGCGAGATGCGGGCGGAGTGGAAGTGACCAGAGCTAGGGGCGAAGCCGGACTAGAGCAGGGGACGAAGGCGGCTTCCCTTCCCTCCGTGCGTGCTCTGCTTCCCTCTTGCAGTTGTCCTGTTTGAAGCACTTATGAATGAAAATTAGTAGCTAATAATTAGTTCATGGGATCCAAACATGCCCTAAGTAGTACCATCCAATCCTTTGCAGCTTCTAACTGTATCATGCGCCACCCAAAGTTTGCGATAGGCACCACACGGAGTAAGAGTCATACTTTGATCAGTAAATAAATCTTTAAAGTTTTCATGAAGGTTTCATAGAGTTTAATTGAAGTTTTTTTTGATACGGCTTGCTGTTAGAAAATGTTTCACGCAACAAACGTGGACAAATCTGTAAAACTTAATGTGCAGTTGACCACATCTGCATTGGAACAGTTGTAGACATTAATCAATCAATCTCATGGGTCAAAATTATTTCATTTGATCCGACTACCAGTTGTGGTTAGTTTTGTGCCACATAATTCAATGGGGAACCGCTGGCCAGTCGCCATCCTGAATGAATGCCTGAACAGCTTAAATAAATAAATCACGAAATTGAAAGCAGTTAGGTGAAACCGGATCCGAATGTGGGACGCGCTCTCTCTCTCTCTCTCTCGGCCTTTTTCGTTTACACAAATCACTAAATTCTTTTCATTCTAAAAATAAACGTTTGCCCATATCATGGATCACATAAAGATGCCCAGGAATATTTTTATACACCTGCAATTATTAAATGGTGGATCTACCATCGTAAAATTCAACATGGCATGTGGATATCCAATCTGCGTGTCCTTTTTACGGTCGATCACAAACGACAATACATATGCCTTCTAATTTTTGTAAAACCGTTGTATGCTAAAAAAATATGGCTTATGTAACATCACAAGGTCAAAACGATTTTATGCTGATGCGAGATGGACTTCTGCTGACGGTAAAAAGAGGTTTTCAGCGAATCCAACTCAAGTCGTACTGTCAGGAACTGGTGAAATTATAAGAGCACCGGGTACAGCAACGCTCGATAATTCACCATATTCTGCAGCAGATTGATGATCTCAGCCGGAGTGTGCTAGAGTTGCTAGAGTTCAGGTTTGCTTTTACTAATAGCACTTGTAATTAAGTAGCTCATGAGAGCAAGGGCATCCATTGGTGCTATATAAGGAGGAGCTGCGTGAGAGAGAGACATGAATTAGCACAGGTGCTAACATGTCGTCAATACTTAAGTTTGCACCTGTTGCTAACTATATTTTAGTTACAAAATTAATTAATTTTTATTATCTTAGCACCTATGAAGGTGGTGCTAACTGGTAAAGCAACAACTGCTAAGAGAAAAATCTGGCTAGATAACTACGTACTCTTAGCATTATTTTTAGGGGTAACGGATGCACATGCTCTAATAACTGGCTACACTGGCTACGAGTAGTTCATTTTCTCGAACCTTAATGTAATGTAGCCTATGGCTAGCAATGAAAGATTCGGTTGATCCTTTAAAAATAACTGGCTATACCTAGTCACAGTGGCGGACCACACTGAAAATTTTAGGTGGGACGGAGACGGAGAACAAAATTGACTAACAATACAAATAAACCATATCCCACATACCAAATTCAGGTTAAAATCACACAAGTAATGGTAATTTAAAGGAAACAACGATCGACTACCGATGAAATCGAATTCCGATTGACGCAGCTCAAGGTCGCAGGCACAAATCACAATCACGGGGCATTGTTTTTCCATTTCTGACTCAAGGATGAAAGGCATTAACTAGTTTACTTGGTTGTTGGGCCATCCTGCAATCGACTTGGCCCAAATAGACTACGTGGATACCCCTCCCTCTTCAGGCTTCAGCTCTTTCTTCTTCCTCACAAGGTCTGACCAGAAACAATGACGTTCAGCAAGACTTTGGCAGGCACCAAGGGGGTGGAGGGGATTCCTGTCGGCCAGTAGCTGGGGCAGCCGCCCCACTCTGCCGTATGGGGCGGTTCGCCCTGCCTACTCACAAACTGGGTCGTCTTCACTCCCCACTGACATATATCTAAGCTTTTGTCGTCAATTCGTGTAAAAAGGTTAATCCAATGTTTGCGATGTTGAACAACTTAGGCTTATAGAGGGGTCAACCTAATATTGGTGATGCTAGACAACATAGATTTATTTATTGCCCTTCCTCCCAAGAGACCAACAAGATAGAACTAAACTCTCACACTCTCATGCACACATGTGCAAACTTAATAATACATCATGTGCATCATTATAGTATTCTCTTGTATGAGCATAACATTTGAATTGAAGTTTGAATTATCAAATTATATCTAGTAAATTGATGCTATGTTTAAGGAGTTTACGTATATCGACGTTACATGATGCCAAAAAAAATATTAACGTAAGTACATTACCAGAGGTTAATTTAGGTCAATTTGACCGTATTGTTTCTTTTTTCGTTTGCGGTGGAATTTGACCATATTGTTAGGAAGTGTTGCTGCACTAAACAATTGCTAGGAACTGTCAACTTTAATTTCAACAGTTTTAGTTACAAATCTACAAATTAATTTTGAGTTAAATTTTTTTGTTCTCAAGTTGTTGAACAACCACAATATTTTTTAAGATGTTTAAAGACTAAATTTTAATTTTAGGAAGACAAAAGATGAGGAAATTTTTGAAGCACTAGTGAGGGTTAGTCAGCCTTGAAACTCTATTCTCTCCTTCCTCTCTCGGTTATCTCTTCCTCCCTTGTGTAGGCAAGTAGAGACACGTGCACAAAGTTGACACAAATTTTTCTCAAAAGTAGCAATTATTTCATGAAATTGAACAATTCTATATATATAGAACCCCTATACCACGATTCCTGAGACATTTTTGCATTCCAAAGGAGGCCTTAAGGTTGTAGCTGTCCACTTAGGCCTGAGACATGAGCTCATATTTATGATTAATTGCTCTTTCATTATTAGGTGATGTGCCATGGACAGCGCATAACTTGTGCTGACTTCCTTGTTGATCACAAGCCACTGGCCAAGTCTTTCCTTAGCTTTCAAAAAGGTATGGTGAAAGTGACATGCGAAAAATAAAGGAGCCTCCATGGCCGGTAGATCGCGTCAAAAGAAGTAACCGTGAGTTGAGTTGAGTTGATCGAATGATTGTTCGAATGTTTGATAATGGTTGTATCTCATTAAATGTAAACAAATAGTACTAAGTAAAAATATAAAAGAGTGTGAAATCACGTTTAGCGTAACTAGGAAGTATCCTGAGGATGGGCTGTTGCAGTTGGCCTATTAGAGTAAGTTATTAAAATGGCAAAGAATGAATGTTTCAGAGCATTTCTTTTTGTTTGCGAAGTTGTCTCAGAGTAATTGTGACGAGGTACAGAACTGAAAGTTCTAAACATAGCATCCATTAACAATGACTTGCTTGAGTAAATCACTTCCAGAAAATGCAAATTTTCATGTTATTTAGTTGTATATATGGCAGGTGAAAAAGAAGTTCTTGGCTTTCTAGCAGAAGCTTTTTTTTTATTTAGGTTTTGTCAAGATAAAGGTGGCTAGGGGATTTTTCTGTCATTTAGTTTGTCGAGGTCTATTTATTAATGCTTTATTGATTTGTATTGATTTTAGAAATCAGCCATAAGCATTAAAACCGGAGATATACAACCTCAAACTGACAATAAATTGCAAACAACCCCCCTGGCTGGTGTCCAGCCTAAGTTTGTTGTTGCGTCTCCATGCTCGCAAGACGAATCCTAAATTCCTAATCGTGTCATCTTTTCATTATCAGTAAATAAAATTGTAGCGCATGCCTACACGCCATTAATTTGCTCCCTTAGCTTGTTCCTGTTCATTCTTCCATTATGCTGGTGCCATGGCCGTTCATAGAGGTGGCAAGCTCGTGCCCGAAAGGAAAGTCTAGAGGAATCCAGCCAAGCAAGGTGCACCATGCTAGCCAACAGAAGAAGAGTAAAATACATACGCTGACAGTCTTCAACTTATCTCGAAGTACCAACCATGTCCATGAAATTATGATTTGCATATATAAGCACAATGTTAAACTTACTATAATGTCACTTAGGTCCAAATAGATGGCGGGACGGCAATTTCCGCCAACGTGGTTTGCGACGCCACGCCACCGTGGTATGGCGGGAGTTTTGCGGCCATCGCGAGGATGAGCTTTTGCAGTTGGCCTCTTAGAATAAGTCACACTTTTGGCCAGAATATTTAGTTCTTAGTCTAATGTTGGACCTAGCTAGTTAGAACTAGAGTACTTGCTGCCTATCAAACGGAGCTTGCCATCCTCCACAAAAATAACCTGTGGCATCGCTAACTGACGCTATATCGCCTTCAGCTGGAACGATGCGTTCTGCTTTGCGCGAGCAGAGTCTCCTTGGCGGTCAGCGCCGGCAGCAAGCTCCCACGCAATGTTGACTAGGATGCCAACCTCGAGGTGCCGCCGTCGCTCGCCATCAGCCACGCCAACACCCGTATAGCGCGACGTTCGTGCACGGCGTGGACGCGACCGGCCGCCAGTCCTCTGCTCTGCTCGGTCACGCAGGGGCCCAGGTGAGGTAGGTGTGGCTGGTCGTGTTCACTCCACCACCACGTACGGCCCCTGCGCCCGTCGACGCAGATTCCTTCCGGGACTGCTGTTTCTGCTACACCTACGTCGTCCACGCCCGCGCCAGCTCTGAAAGGTGAAGCCTCTCACCAGGCACCTCCCCCATGCAGGGAAAACTCTGGTGCATATGCATGCAATGCAGACATTATCGTCGCCCGTGATGAGAGATTCACTTTCGTCGATCTCACCTGCCGAAATTATGTGTACCGAAGTACAAATTAGAATTTACTAGCCCATTGCACGGGCTAGCAATCTTTGTACGAAAACAATAGCTACATATCTATATATCAATTATTTAATTAGATAGATCATCACTAGCTACAACTCGGTTGACAATATATAGCCAACTGACTACTTACCATCAGTCGGTAAAAACATGTACCGGCCCTCTTGATCAGTCATTATAATTAAGTGGCGTGGGTAATTGTCTGCTATATTATGGCGTAGTGCGTATCAAAAGTATTAGCATATAGTAAACCACTTCACATGAATCCTTTGAGGTCTAGCAACTCAGATCTCCGATGATTATAGCCGGTGATATGTCCGTATATAAAATTGAAAACTCTCATTATATTCAATTGCCTTTTGCTTTCATAACCCTAGTATATTTTTGGATGTTATGTTTTAGTTAAACAGATTTCTTACAGTGACAGTATCCACACCCAAAATTTGGAAATCCCATACGAAACCCTGAATCTACCACAGTCTTCGATTCAAATGCTTGGTCTTCCATTCTCGCAGATTGCTTCTCCACGAACATTTTCTGATCTTGTTTCCATTGTTTTTCATGTCAGCGCTGTCATGGCATTTAAGAGAAAAAAAAATGGATGCACAATGTTTTCTCCTGTTTTCCCTAAAAAGTAACTAGAAAACACAATACTTGGCATATAGCGGTAGAGCTGTACTACTTAGGGAATTCAGCGCAATCCGCTTTGCTTCCTCGAAGGGTGGTCCATTGCCTCCATATGGCCAAAATTCCTTAGATGCCTTTTGATTTGTATTTACAGTCACAACCGCTAGTGCAGGGGCATTTTCCAAAACATGTAAAAGAAATTCGACTTGCCCTCTTGCTCCTTTGAATCCTGTAATGCACACGTCCTTCAAACTGTTGTATTTACATTGCCCAAGTTCCTGCCTTCGGGGACCCACGTCCGCCAACCATAAAGGATAGCCGCTAAACTACAAGGGTAAAAGGGATAAGGTGATCAACATCAATAGTACTCCCTTCGTTTTTAATTATATGACGCCGTTGACTTTTTCGTTGAACTTTGACCAACAATATAGATTTAAATAATTACTTTTCGAATGTGAAATGAATAACATTGGATTCATCATCAAAGCACTTTAAGGTTAACTTATACACTTAGCTATTTACACAAATATTTTGAATAAGACGAATGGACGTCAAACGTTATGAAAAAAGTCAACGGCGTCATATATTTAAAAATGGAGGGAGTACTATATAGCTACGTCGAACTAAAGATAAACATGGTATTGAAAACTCAGGCACATGAGTGATGAGGCTGTACTACGTATGTCTGAATGTGTACAAAAATTTTCCATGACACAACAATTTACTGTCTTAATAATTTTGTAAGGAACAATGTTGACAGTCTAATGAGGAGCCAGGGGGTCTAATAACTTTGTTAAACATAATGCATGGTGCAACGAAGCCTAAAGGGTAGGACATACGTAGCACTTAAAGCAATTCGAGACGTATGAAACAGGGCCCGATGAAGAGGAAAAAAGAAAACAAATGTATACAAAAGGGGTAAGCTCAGGCTCACATGGGTCTCCAACTTTTCGATGAATGGTGTGGCCTTGAGAAGCGATACTATATAAAGAACCTTCCCAACTTCTTCTGGATATGATGAGAAGAATAACTGCAAGTGCTTGAGATGAGAAAACTTCAGTGGGTTGTCCCACAACCATTGTTTCTGAAACAGGAAACAGGTCGAGGAATATTCAGTTAAGAAAAGTCAAACTGTAATAACCTAAAGGATGTTGCAGGAATATACCTCCAGATGTTGCCATGCAATACGCAAAGTCAGATTCTGCACGTACGGAAGCCCACTGAGAAGTGATGTAACAGCATGCTGAAAAACTGCTTCACGAAAACTAATATATGCTTTTTCCAACTTCGAAGAGTGGCTGAGGTCAATAGGTATAAAGATACCTTCGTAGAGAAAGGTAACTAGATTTACAGCATGGAATTTTATCTTGGTCAATTTGCAGCATTCAACATGCATGTATAAGAGATGGGACAGAGAACCATCCACTATTAGTTCATCATTGAGATGGCATCTGTCTATCCGCAGCCACTCAATATTACAAGAATGAGACAGCATATCTTCAAGATCCTTTCTGCTCACATGCAGTGATTGAATATGAAGCTTCCTTAGATTTGGGAAACCTTTGAAATGAGAAGGTGGCTTTAGAGACACAAAGCTAAGCTGCATCTGCTGTAGACGTAAAATGCATCCGTTGTCGAGAATTTCGAAAGGAAACACATCACGGTCGTTGTACTCCCAAAATCTTTTGGGCTTTAGGTCCAAAGTTAGGTTCTTTGTCCGTGATGAGACCGCAAAACCGACCCAGTTATTGAGATGATGGATTAGTAGGTTGTCAACAAAATCGATTCTCAGTTCCAATGTTTCAACTACCATGCCATGGTGCTGCTGTAGAACTGCGTTAACCTAGTGGATGAATTTCCCAGTGTGCTGCTGCAAATCAGCCCTGTCGCATTTGCACACTGCAACACCTTCAAAAGTTAATCTGGGGAACGTCGACAATACACATCCCCACTCACTTGACAAGACCCTAGTCCTCGCAATCTCTTTCGGCGGTAGTTTCGAAACAATTTTGTACAGGACATCCTGCGGTGTCGACAGTATCCCCATTCATGGATACAACGGAAGTTTAGAAGCATCATCAGTGCCAAGCACGAAGTCCCAAAATAAAAAAAGGCAAGGAAACTTGAACGTACCTGTGGAAGATCTTCCAACCGAATGCTTGGTCGTACATTTTCCCAGATTGCTTCACCACGAGCATGGTCTGATTTTGTTTTCTGGCATGTTAGGTTGCGTGCTCCTGGCATAGGATGATGCCAGAACGCGTGAACTTCCAATCTCGTGAGCATAACCGGAGCAGAGAGGCCCAGCACGTTTTATCAGGCCACACGCGAGTGGGCCGAATTCGAATCGGACCGGACCGCTGACATACTTGCCGGAGTCTAATCGAGACTCGAGAAGAACCGCGAGTGAAGTAACCGATTCAAACTGGCTTTTCAATTTGCAGCGGCAATTGCATGCAGTTGGCTATTCCAACCGATCTCAAAAAAGAAAAAAAAAGTTGGCTAGTATGTCCAGATGGTCTCTCAAAAAAAAAAGAGTAGGAAATGCCTCAGTAATTCACAGGAAATTATACTCGTTAAAGTCGACCATCTCCCTCCCAAATTGTAGTAGAACGGCGGCACCAACAGAGAGACATGCATATATTAATGGGCCATTTGGGCTTTTTTGTCTCAATGGTTTATACACTTTCTTGTACTGATGCTACAACGAAAGCACTAAAGCAAGAAAGAATAATCCTCAGTAAGCCATGTTTATGTAGCTTTTTCTTGTTTATGTCACTGTAGCTACAACAGAAATATTATAGCGGCGGTCAAAAGGCAAAATTCATAACCCATGCCAAACGGACCCAAACACCAAAACATAACACAGCTCCTCATAGTCATACCGTGCTACCAGATGTACGGCCTTCGTGATGATCCCTCGGGGAACTCTGGATCCATACAGTAGATGTGGCCAGTGGCGGAGCGGGGGGGGGGGGCATGGCCCCCTAACTTCCACGCAGCCACTCTACACTACAGGATTTGCTACTAAGGTTTGTTAGGGAAGAGGAGGCCCGCCTGACTAGACGCCGTACGTAATCGCCCGTAGCCAAGTGTCACCGCCTCGCCTCCGTAGCGACGTAGATCTGCTCCTCGTCCCGTCGCCCGCTCGCTGCCGCCAAGTTATGGAAAGAAAAACGAAATTGCCAGAACAAGGGATCGTGCATCCCAATGATGGATGGAAAACCAAACAAGATTGCCGTCGCGAGCGACGTACTCTCTCAGGACCAGCAGCCATGTCATGTAATGTAAGCAAGCCATAATTTCTTCTTCCCTCGATTGTATTTGTAGTTGTCTTAACTATGCAAGCAATATGATATAAGATTGCACTCTTTGCTGAATCTATGTCCTATTTTTTCTAAGAACTCAAGAAATCACAATATGGTGTACGTGAACAATGAAAATACGGTGTAAATTGGCAAGCTTTTGGCCTCCACAGCTAGAGTAGATGTAAAGTGGGTCATGCTTCTACGCGTGTCGGAGTTGGCGTGGTAGAGTTACTGCAGGAACACCGCACTGATCGACATCGGAAGACTCCTCCGCCACTCCACGGACATGGTGTTGAGGTCGAGGAACATCTACTCGATCACCACAGCAATGTGCTTTATCCTTTCTCGCACTATAACAAAAACTGCTTGTAGAGACAGGCGAAAAACGCTTGTAGCGGCGGTTTGGCCGGCCCGCCGCTAAGCTTCCGTAGCTACAGGTCGGAGCCTGTGGCAGCGGTCGCCAGAACCGCTGGTATAGAACAATCTTTAGCGACGGGTGACTTCTTCACCCGCCGCTACAAGTTAATTAAACAAACAAAAAAGAAAAGGACAGGGCCCACTGGAGGGCCCAACGATCGTCGCCGGTAGGTCCCGCCACCATGACCTAGGCCGCCGCCGCCGCGCCCAGATCCGCAGCCATGAGGGGCAGATCCGCCACCGTGGCTAGATCCAGCCGAGGAGGGGAGCTTCGGAGGTCGCCGCCGCCACCGGGAATGAAACCGTAGCCGCCGCCGCCGACGATGTCCAGCCGCCGCCGCGCCACCAAGGAGAGTGAGGGGGCGCCGTCGAGGGAGGTAGAGGAGGGAACCCATGCCGTCGGGCCTGCGCACTCCGCCGCCGCATCGAGGTGGAAGAGGACGCGATGCCGCAGATCTGGCCGCCGCCGCGCCTCCTCCTCGGCCGCCATCTCGCTCTTCCTCCTCGGTCGTAGCACCCGTCGCGCTTGGAGACCTTGGTGAAAGAAGCCCGCCGGATCCGCACCGATCAAGGGGGGCCGCGACCTCGCGCCAAGGGCCCTGCACGCCGCCTGCCGCCGTGCGGAGAGGGAGGGCGGTAGGATCCGGCGCTCACGAAGGATTTGTCACGCCCACTGCCGGATCCGACGAGCCGCCGTCGAATTCGCCGCGCCGGCCACTAGATCCGCCAGGCGCCGCTGCTACCCAGGAGCTAAAGGAGGATGGGCCAATGGGGAGCTGCCGCTGTTCTGGAGAGATCGAGGGAGAGGAGGAGGCAGAGCCCTGGAGAAAGAGAAAGAGGAACGGGAGAGAGGAGAGAGGACGGCTGGGGAAGGGAAAGTGTGCGGGCTGGCTAGGGTTTTGCAGGTTTATACGCGGTGGGGACTTCTAATGTGGGCTGGGCCGCGTGGACAGTTTGTAGAGGCGGGCTTCCTTTTGATCCGCCGCTACAAAGGAAGCAGTAGAGGCGGCTCACAATGTGGGCCGCCGCTACAGCCCGCTACCTCTATAGGGGTGGCTGGAAGTGTGGGCCGCCTCTACAGAGGAGCTGTAGGGACGGTTCACAACTTGGGCCGCCGCTACAGATGTTTAGTAGCAACAGACCATTTCTTGTTGACCCCTGACGGGTTTGTAGGGACGGATTTCTTTCATAGCCGCCGCTATTCACTTTTGGGTTGCGTCGCTACAGACCCTTTTTGTTATAGTGTCGGGACGACGCGTAGGATCTTTTTCGCCACACGGCTGTCCTCCATCCTCCATCGCCTCGTTGAGGTTTCCTAGGCTCTGGATGAGCCCGTTGATGCGGGTCACGAAGTCGCTGATGGACTCCCTGTCGTGGAACATGACGTTCTCAAACTACCTCAAGGGTCCAAGCTATCAGGTGGAAACCAACCTCTCCGTGCAAACTATGGTGGAAACCAACCTCTCCGTGCAAACTATGGAAACTCCAATCTGAGCCACACGATGTTGATCCAAAGGGAGCGCTCAGAGGAGGTGGGAGGGGTAATTTGCAAGCTCATGAGAGGTGCAAGGGGTGATTTGCAAAAACGCCTTTGCAAATCACCCTCCCACCTCCTTGAGCGTCCCCTTAGATCAATATCGTGTGGTTCAGATTAAAGTTTTCATAGTTTGCATGGAGAGGTTGGTTTCCACCAGATACGTTCCCTATTACAAAGTGATCTCTTATAATAAACTCTTATGTGAATCGGCTCCAAAATAGGGCCCGCGTCCCTGATATGTATGCTGGTGCAATAGTAAACCCATATATATCGTTAAAAGAAATAAAGCTATGCAAGAAGAGTGCCATGCAGGCCTCCCTGTCTCTCTCATAAGGCAAAATACGTACATACGCGGTCCATACGGAAATACGGACGGGCCGGAAGCTAATCACCGTGATCACGTGATTAGCCGACACAGTACGTAGCAGCCCCAAAAAAAAGAACGCGCGCTTGATATTCAGAACGAAGATATTTCACCGACCGAGTCGACGACGCAGTCAAGCCTGCTTCCGGGCCTTGCGCGACACGATTGTGCGGCCAAACGGCCAAAGCCCGACCCGTGTGATGGCCGGAAAATATAGCAGAGCAAGGTGGCCCACCTGGCAGCCGGTTCTTCGGTGCACGGACGCGGGATCTTTGCAGTCAAAGTCGAAGGCGAGCCCACGAATCGACTACTCTCCGTCGGCCGGGTGAGGCGCGAGGTGGGGAAGTTTTGAGCCAACTGCACGTCCTCCTCAAACCGCTAGACGCGCGCACGACTCCACTCCACTCCAGTGGTGGCGGCGTGGCCGCGGATCCCATTCCATTTTCCCCATGCGAACCGCTGCTGCCTCTGCTCTCTCTCCCTATAAATACTAGCAGACCCCGGGGCACGGCACACACACACACACAACATCGCGATCGATCAAGCGAGCCGCTGCCTCATTCCACCACCGCCCCAAGCCAAGCCAAGCCAAGCCAAGCAATGGCCACCGCCGCGCCCATGCGCCCCTTCCACCTCGCCGTCGTCGGCCTCGCCCTCGCCTACCACCTCCTCCTCGCCAGAGCCGCCACCGCAGCGACGACCACCGAGCTGCTGCACGCCTCCGTCCTGCGCCACGACGACGCGACGCTAACGCTCGCGGGACGGCCGGCCTCCTCCTCGTCGACCTCTGCGTCCACCACCCCGCCAGACGGCGCCGCGCCGCGCCGCCTCGACGTCTCGGCCGTTGCGCGCGGGGACTCCACCGCCCCGGCGACGACGGCGCCTCCGGCTCTACCGCCCGCGCGCTCGTCCTGCGTCGTCGCCCGCGTGCGCGAGGACATCGTCCCGGCACCGGGCGGCGTCACCAGGACCGCCGCGGCCACGAGGAAGGCGCTCCTCCTCCTCCTCCTCCACGCGGTGCCCGTGCTGGTCGTCCCCTTCCTCCCGATGCCGCTCGCCGCGCTGGCGGCGCTCTCCGCCCTGGCGACCCCCGTCCGCGCCGGCCACCTCTCCAACGAGACCTGCCCCGTGACCGTGTTCGACCGCGAGCAGCTCGCCTTCTGCAGCGTCTACAACTACCGCCCGGACGGCTCCGTCGAACGCAGCCTGCCGTTCGCCGGGCTGCGCAGGGTGTGCCACGCCGGCTCCGGCGAATCGCGCTCCAACTGCCGCGAGGGCCAGGCGCAGGTCGGCGAGCCGATCCAGAGCAAGTGCCGTGTGCGCACCCTGGAGCTGTCCGAGGGGCAGGACGGACGCGACAGCTGGTGCGTGCTCCCCGGCCACGTGCCGCCCATCTCCGACCCTGCTGCGGCCGCGGCCTCCGGCGAGGAGGTCTGCTACGTCGAGCTGCAGCACCGCGACCACAGGGAGGGCTACTACATCCTCTGCCCCGCCGCCGACTGCCCCTACTTCCCGTTCCTGTGCTGCCCCGAGTTCCCGCGTGACGCAGCCATCGCGGCAGCCGCCTGAGATCGAGCGCAGCGCCGGACGATGACGTGATACTGAAGCCTAGACGCCTTACGGCCTTAACATCTCTTGATGAGTCTCGCGTGTGCTCTGCATGCGTACTAGATTTGTTCTGTCAGGATCTAATAGTTCCGTGCTGGGTTTTAGTTTCCTTTTGATGGTGTAGCGTTTTCTTTCTGGTCTCTGAAATAGAACATGTCTGTTCTTGCAAGTTTGATGCCTGCATAAGGCAGTACTGAGCATCTTAAGTGAGCAATTCCCTTGTCATTCTCTAATGTGTATTTAATTTCCTCTGATTTGGCGTTCCATGGTGCATTGATAATATTGCCAAATTGCAAACCTTCACGCTGAATCATTCTAGTATGTTTCGATTATCTCTCTCAGTTGTTCAGTTCACGGAACGACCAAAGGGAACATGCATGTGTCATCTTTGTTCTGTACTTGTGTGAAAACGTTTCATGTACGGAGCATAAGTCGTTTTGAGAATGAATTTCAGAGAGCACAATTCGTGCTCGTTGCCTCCGCATTGCAGGCCCATTGCAGGCCCGGCTTCAATTGTTATCTTCTGAGTCTACTTCTCTGCAGCTCCTTTTCTCGTTACTACATCAGACTCTCAGCTCTGTTGTGTTGAGCATGGCCAACGGCCTGCACCTGATTATTACAGATTTTGCCCAATGACCAGCAGTGATATGTAGGGGTGAAAGTGGTGTGGATAATTATCCGATCCGATCCGCTCCGAATCCGAATTTTGAGGATTTGGAGAAGCGTTTTATATATCCTAGAGGATCCGATCCGATCCGCATCCGATTGCATGCGGATGCGGATTAGGATATGGGAGTAGCAAAATCCGACGGATATGGATTATCCGATATATCAAAGCGGATTATCCGAAGCTCAAAATAGGATTATCCGACAATATTAGTCAATTTTTATTTGTTTTACATGCTTTCATATTATTTTAAACTAAGAACTTGTAGTTTGGGTTGTGGGATTTCTTTAGCTAGTGTAATATTGCTACTAGCTAGTCTACATGCTTTGATGAATTGTCGATCAACATATAATTCGCTACTAATAGATGTATCAAATCCGATATTTAAATAACCGCTTCCGATCCGCTTCCGATCCGAATCCGTTCCATTTCCGACATCCGAAAAAATCCGTATCTATAACCGCATCCGCATATTATCCGCTCCGCTCCGAATCCGATAAAAATATATGGATTAGGATATAGGAAAGGTGTTATCCGCTCCGATCCGATCCGTTTTCATCCCTAGTGATATGCATGTTCCAGGACATGTCGGATGAATCTAGGTAGGTGCAAGCTATATATGGTGTGCTTGACGAACCCATTCTTTTTGCTGCATGTTCATCGGTGAGGAGAGAGAATTGGGTTGTAGTGGTAGCTGTTAATTAATTACGGTGGAGTCGTTCCCTTGTCATGCATCAAGCATTTGCTAAGTGATTTAATTGGTGATAACTGAAGAGCATTTGCTCAGTAATTTGCGGATAACCAGCCTGCAAGCATTGATTAATCAAGCGCAGCGAGAAGAACTGGAACTGAATTTGGTGTTCCTCCTTAAAATTCAACCCTGACCTTCGCGCCTTATTACTCCCGCACAAAATCATCTTGTGGAAGCGCTGAAGTACGTCATCTGCCCAAAGGCAACCAATTTTTGGTTTGGATCCGATGTGCCCGATCGAGGGAAGAAAAAAAAAAGGGAACTGTGACAGCAGTGGCTCAATCGGCCGGTAATGTGGACGCGCGCGTCGGTAACGTGTACGACGACGTACTTGTAGCGCGCAGCGTGTCTATGCCATGCGTGTCGCTCCGTTGCTACGTACCGGGGCACCGCGCCGCACGTCCATAGGCGGAAACGGGCGCACGGCCGCAGTGAGGGAGAGCGCTCCTTCCTGGGTCTAGCCGGCGAGGGCGATCGATCATGGAGCCTCTGCTCTGCTCCCGAGCAAAATGAGACGCGCAAGCACCACTGGACTGGATGGAATTCCGCTGCTGCTGCAGCCAGGGCCCGCAGCATGCATCGAAAAGCCGGCCAGAACCTAACACAGGGCTGGCTGCATGCTTGCTCCGGCCGGCACACCGTGTGCGAGGGCCACCCGCCGTGCCGGACGTACGTCCACTTTTTACCTTTTAGCCGTTTGAGCACGCAGCCCCCTTCCGATCTAGAAACTCCCCTTTTTAGTGCACGGTAGACGGTACGGTACACAAAATCAGTGCTAGGAAGATAGGAACGGAACTCGTTACAACTGAAAATATAGATCAGATGAACCAGCACGCTAGAGCTGACCTGACCCATCCGTATACAAAAGTTATCAAAAAAATTGTTTTTGAAATACAGAAGTTATCAATCGGCCACTCCTTTACATGCTATTGAACATGCATGTGCATCCGATATTTCTGGACTCCACAAATTATTCTGGGCACCTCTCTTTTGGGTAAATTCAAATTTTAGTTCCATCAAATGCAACCTTAAGAAATTAAATACGCAATGAAGATTCATTTTCACTTTTGTTAGTTGAATATATTCTACACCAAAATGTTGATGGATGAAAGATCAATACACACTAAGATACAAGTTATGCTAAAGTCAAAATGATGATCAAATACAACCTTAAGAAGTTCAGGCATAACCTTTGTTGGTATTTCTTAACGATCACAGATAAATCCGCAAGCGCACGGAGAATACCGTTGTAGCATTTCACCCGGGAGTATTCCAAGGTATCGTAATTTATATTTTTCCACAGGGAAGACGATGGTTAAGAGAATACTATGCTCATAGTTAAAGTCTACATTTAAATGGATCACGGTCCATACAATGCTAAACAATAATATATGGGTAGTGTGACACACAAGAAAAGGATCAACTCTAATATACATCCATAGCCAAGTGGAGAAGAACAAAGAAAAGAGTTAAGTTCCTGATGTACTTCATTATACAGTCGCATAGTATACAACATACCCATGCATGCACACAACTAAGGTTTAGGCATATGCACTCAAGCAAATTGGGCACCGGCTTACCCCTGGTCTGCCAGGCGACTCCGGTCTACAGCTCTACGCCGTACCCGAACGTGGAGGGATACCGAGGACGGACAGGGCTGTCACCACCTACCGTCTACCTCAAACAATCCGTGGGGCACGAGGCATCCAATGTATTCTACCAATCCAAGCACCATGCTTGCATTGCTAAAACATTACTCTAAATCCCCTAGGCGATGATACGGATCTAGAGCATAATCCTAAAGATCATTGGACCTATGCTTGAATATGCAAATGCATGTAAACCTAAGTATATACATGGCACGGTATACTATGTTCTAGGACACGTGACAATACGGCAATTATGTCCGTACTGCCAGCCCTCTAGGCGATACCCACATAACAGGCATATGAATATCACACTAGCACTATATAAGAAGATTATGATTACTCTATCACATAAGCAAGCCAAGGGTCCACAACCAAACAAGGAACGCTTAACCAAAGCTAGACTATATGAAAAGAATAATATTATTAAATAGAATAAAGTCGCAAAAAGAGAAAATGATACAAGAGCCATACCAAAATCTCCAAGAGGACTTGGGAACTAGAGTAGCTCTACTCTAAGCCTAACTCCACTAGAGTTTGGAGACTAAAACTAATGCAAGAGTGATTCCTCTACTTGGTGTTTTTTGTTTCGAAGCCGGCCAGGGGTATTTATAGCCTACTTAGGACCAGGGGACTCTTATAGCGCGAGGAGGAGTGGCGCGGCCGCCAAGTCAGGCTGGCCGGCCAGATAGGGAGGCCGGCCGGCCGTCCACAGTGTCGGTTCGCCACCGTCTTCACTCTGGACGCTCCTGATTGCTTGATGAAGTCGGTCCCGAGGTCGGTTTTCTCCTGGGGTCGGCAGAACTGGAGTAAAAGCCAAGTTTAGGCCCATTGTAGCCCATCTTCTAGAAAGTCTTCGTTAAGTTCGAGTTGGGCTTCAATATTCTGGTTTTGTGGGCTCCTCGTGGCCCACTGATGGAGGCCTGCAGGCTGTGGCCCCTGGGTGTGGCCGGCCGGCCTGGGATGTACGCCGGCCGGCCTGTGATTTCTCTCACAGAGGCTCATTTTCTCCAGAAATACTCTTGCACTCATAAATCATCCAAAACTCGTGGAAATTTATTAGTTGAAATAAATATGCGTATAAGAAATGCTAATTCTCCTTTATTTGTAGGAATATTGGCGGTCGAAGTTGGTACTTAACGACCGTCAACAAACCCCCCAAGCTTAAACCTTTGCTCGTCCCGAGCAAGGCTAAAGACTTGGTTGTGTTGATCAGGAGTTGCTACCATGTCTTACTCCGCAAAAGTACCATGCATACAACAAAATATTCTTCCTCGAATTGAATGAGCTGGCATGGCAACTTACTCTTCCCCTTAGTCCTCATGGAGCTTATTGCTTCTCCTTGCCTTGGGCGGTTGAGAGACAAAACGGTTTGTAGAGTGCTATTTACTCATTCTTTGTTAAACTTTCATTCCAGAGGTTTTCAAAAGATTTTGCAAATAAAAACAAAGTTCCTCAAATGATTCTCTCAAATCGCTCAATGTGTATGATTCCTTACCAAGGCATTGCGTTGCCTCTTTTCCACCTACTTCTAATAGTTTTATATATGTGGGGCTTGGTAGGGGCAAAGTAAGGCAAACTTGCATCACATATATTGCTAAATCAAAAGACCGGATCCAAGGAGAAAGCAAGTCATACAATCTGATCAAGATGTGCATGTGTATGGATATGTGGATGATGGAGAAAAAATGATTACTCCGTTTTGTATACCTTCTCTCTCTCTTTTTGTTAATTTTGAGGGAATGGCTAGCTCTTTATTTTTTTCTTTTTTTTTTCATCATGCTCTACTTGAATGAGCAAGATTTTTTTTTTTTTTTTTGCATAGCCATTCCTCTTTTGCAATGATACTTAGAGAGAGAAAGAGGTATAAAACATGTGGAGTATTTATTTTATGGAATGAGGGGGAATGTGATGCTAACTTCCAGTGTAGAAGTTAAGCACATGTATGGTGGAGTGTACGTGATCTTGATCATAAAAGTATGACAAGAATATCTCAAGGGTCACAACAATTTTGAAAAAGCTCAATGTAATGATAAGCAACATATGTGTAGAGGTTTTGCATTAAAATCAACATATGGCTTTGGTAGGAATTTTCATCATTGAGGAACTTTGGGTTTTATAGTTTTGAAAAAAAATTCTCTGGAATTTAAGTCTTACTTAGAACAAGATCATAGCAGCTCTATTAGACCATATCATATCTCACAACAACCTAGACTTGGATCATGCATTTTGCTACCCACGAGTTTCAGGTTCAGGAATAAGAGTGCATCCAACAAACTCAAAACTTGGGAGAGTACTAAGTTGCAAACAGGAACGAGAGAGGGATAAAACAGAGCAACTATTCATCATTTCAACATAGAGAATTAAAACATTCTTATCGCGCATATAAAACAAAAACTACTTTTATTTTATTTATTTGTTTTTATCTTTTTTTTTGAATGCAGAAAACAAAGGAAAGATACAAGTTACCTCAGTGGGGGAGTGATCCCCCCAAGCTTAGTTCTTGCTTGAGTGCGCCAATAACTGCTTGGTTCCTTTCTTCATGGCTGCAACAAAAAGCAAAACAACAAGAACAAACTCGAAACGGGTTATATTAGTGTAATCAAAATGAGCACGCCCGTCGGTTGATCTTGCCAGCTTGAGCATAACTTGCAGATGCAAAACAAAGAAGAGGGAAATCTTTTTGTTGAATTTGAGAAAATTTGGAGAAATGAGAGTAAAGAAGATGAGGAGGGCATTTGGGTGGTGAATGAAATGGATTTGGTATGAAAACATCACCACTCGGCCTTTTTGTAAAACTTGAAGTTCGATGGCCATATTTGGGGAGGAACAATGACAAGTGGCCGTTAGAAAATAAGGCAAAATGCGAACAATGACCATGTCATGTTAGGTGACCCATTGACGGGACTCTCCCCCAAGCTTGGCTCAAAGCCTCCGTCGATTTTTTTTTTTTGAATAGTGGAGGTTTAGCCAAAGCTCAGCTAGAATTTATGCCCAAAAATTATTTTCTCCAAAAACAAACATCTCAAATTCTTTTTTTTAAAGGGTTGGAACAATCCAACATGCAAAATGATTTGGAAAAATCAAACATGCAAATGCAATTGAATTCAAATTAAGGGAAACCAAATATGCAATTGGAAAAATCAAATATGAGATAACTACCGATTTTCCTATTGGCAAGGGCATCATCGTTTTAAGTCCGATGAGCAAGACATTATGACGAGTTCGACAGCCATGGGTCTTTCGGATTTTTAGTGCAGTTTCTCGGCAATTCGAATCCATCATGCACTACCCTGTTTTCACATGAAGAGAAAACAAGCAAGTGATAGCCTGTATAGGCTATGACCATATATTTGCAGATATAACTAAGAGCATTTGTAAACTCCTAAACCAAGTATCTTCCCCGGCAACGGCGCCAGAAATGCTTGTTGGTATTTCTTAACGATCACAGATAAATCCGCAAGCGCACGGAGAATACCGTTGTAGCATTTCACCCGGGAGTATTCCAAGGTATCGTAATTTATATTTTTCCACAGGGAAGACGATGGTTAAGAGAATACTATGCTCATAGTTAAAGTCTACATTTAAATGGATCACGGTCCATACAATGCTAAACAATAATATATGGGTAGTGTGACACACAAGAAAAGGATCAACTCTAATATACATCCATAGCCAAGTGGAGAAGAACAAAGAAAAGAGCTAAGTTCCTGATGTACTTCATTATACAGTCGCATAGTATACAACATACACATGCATGCACACAACTAAGGTTTAGGCATATGCACTCAAGCAAATTAGGCACCGGCTTACCCCTGGTCTGCCAGGCGACTCCGGTCTACAGCTCTACGCCGTACCCGAACGTGGAGGGATACCGAGGACGGACAGGGCTGTCACCACCTACCGTCTACCTCAAACAATCCGTGGGGCACGAGGCATCCAATGTATTCTACCAATCCAAGCACCATGCTTGCATTGCTAAAACATTACTCTAAATCCCCTAGGCGATGATACGGATCTAGAGCATAATCCTAAAGATCATTGGACCTATGCTTGAATATGCAAATGCATGTAAACCTAAGTATATACATGGCACGGTATACTATGTTCTAGGACACGTGACAATACGGCAATTATGTCCGTACTGCCAGCCCTCTAGGCGATACCCATATAACAGGCATATGAATATCACACTAGCACTATATAAGAAGATTATGATTACTCTATCACATAAGCAAGCCAAGGGTCCACAACCAAACAAGGAACGCTTAACCAAAGCTAGACTATGTGAAAAGAATAATATTATTAAATAGAATAAAGTCGCAAAAAGAGAAAATGATACAAGAGCCATACCAAAATCTCCAAGAGGACTTGGGAACTAGAGTAGCTCTACTCTAAGCCTAACTCCACTAGAGCTTGGAGACTAAAACTAATGCAAGAGTGATTCCTCTACTTGGTGTTTTTTGTTTCGAAGCCGGCCAGGGGTATTTATAGCCTACTTAGGACCAGGGGATTCTTATAGCGCGAGGAGGAGTGGCGCGGCCGCCAAGTCAGGCCGGCCGGCCAGATAGGGAGGCCGGCCGGCCGTCCACAGTGTCGGTTCGCCACCGTCTTCACTCTGGACGCTCCTGATTGCTTGATGAAGTCGGTCCCGAGGTCGGTTTTCTCCTGGGGTCGGCAGAACTGGAGTAAGAGCCAAGTTTAGGCCCATTGTAGCCCATCTTCTAGAAAGTCTTCGTTAAGTTCGAGTTGGGCTTCAATATTCTGGTTTTGTGGGCTTCTCGTGGCCCACTGATGGAGGCCTGCAGGCTGTGGCCCCTGGGTGTGGCCGGCCGGCCTGGGATGTAGGCCGGCCGGCCTGTGATTTCTCTCACAGAGGCTCATTTTCTCCAGAAATACTCTTGCACTCATAAATCATCCAAAACTCGTGGAAATTTATTAGTTGAAATAAATATGCGTATAAGAAATGCTAATTCTCCTTTATTTGTAGGAATATTGGCGGTCGAAGTTGGTACTTAACGACCGTCAACAACCTTATGAAACACAAAATGATGATTCATTTTCACTTCGTGATGTGAACTAAGGTTTCCGATCTTTCGAAAGGTTCTGATAACTCTTGATTTGGTGAAGACTTGACACACGTCGATCCGGCTTCAGAACAACACGTTCTAAACCCCGCAATCGCAGCACCACGACTCCTCAGGTTATCAACCGGCGGTGCACGGTCGACCTCGCCAAGAAGGCTTATTCTTGCCTGCGAATCGAAGAACACAAGCAAGAACACAGTAGATTGCAACCAAAATTGCTGAAAACTGAATTAAGCTCACAAGTTGGGGTCTCACAAACAGATGAACGGCGAAACTGTTCTTGACAGAATAATCTAAGCAAAACCCAACCCTAACTTGGGCGGCAGCTACTGTGGATTTAGACCTTAGGGGCGTGCAAGACCCCTTGGACGCCCCCCTAATGGGCTCCAACACGATACAAAGCCCAAAGGCCAAATTAAGGTGGCGCAGCACCTGGACAGATTCTGGATGTCAACTTGTTTTGAAGATTTCCGATGACTCCGGATGAATTTTGACATGAGACCGGCGCCATTGGAAAGTTTATCAAATTATCTTTCCATGCATATGTAGAACGTCCAAAACCGAGCCGTATGCGACCTGGGCGACCATTTTAGTGCAGACTGCTCCTGGACTCCGAAACCGATCCGAAGTCGACTTGAATTGAGCCTCCAACTTGGTTTGGACGCCCTTGCTATCCCTCCACGCCTCCAAGCTCCTCTCCAATCATCTTCTGGTCCTCTCCATGGTTTCTAATCAAAATATAATCATTAGGTAGCAATCTATCCTCAAGTTCATATAAATAAGTGTTTAGGAACGAGCTCACCTCTAGATTCAACTGTCGTGCGCGAGCTCTAGTGATTGGACCTTGTATATCCAGCGAAGGTGTGACATGTGTATCCGAAGGAGCGATGTCCTCATCATCCTCCCCCTCTTGAATTGGAGTCGTTCTCGACTCAAGCTCATCTTCTTGTCCCAAGTAAGGTGTCAAACCTGAAATATTGAAAGTATGACTAACCCCGAACTCGGGAGGCAACTCAAGTTTATATGCATTATCATTAATCTTTTCAAATATTTTGAAAGGACCATCAGCTCTAGGCATTAACTTAGACTTTCTCAAGTCTAGAAATCTGTCATTTCTCAAGTGCAACCATATCACCCGGTTCAAGCTTAACTTCTCGCCTACCTTTACTACCAGCAATTCTATATTTTTCAGTCATCTTTTCAATGTTATACTTAGTTGTCTCATGCATTTTCAAGATAAAATCAGCACGCTCTTTAGCATTATTATGTATCCTCTCACTAGTAGGCAAAGGTAGAATATCAATTGGAGCATGGAGATTGAAGCCACACACTACCTGAAAAGGACTTACCTTGGTGGTAGGATGTGTTGCCCGATTATATGCAAACTCCACATGAGGCAAACATTCTTCCCACATCTTCAAAATTTTCTTCAAAACAGCCCGCAACATGGTCCCCAAAGTGCGGTTCACCACCTCTGTTTGTCCCTCAGTTTGTGGATGACAAGTGGTAGAAAATAACAATTTTGTACCTAACTTGTTTCACAAAGTACGCCAAAAGTGACTCAAGAACTTAGCATCACGATCTGAAACAATAGTAGAAGGCATACCATGCAAATGAACAATCTCTTTGAAAAAAAGATCAGCAATATGAATAGCATCATCAGTCTTATGACATGGTATAAAATGCGCCATCTTGGAAAAATGATCCACCACAACAAAAATGCTATCCCTCCCCTTCTTAGTCCTAGGCAATCCCAAAACAAAGTCCATAGAAATATCTGCCCAAGGAATAGAAGGAACAGGAAGTGCATATATAAACCATGGGGATTCAAACTAGACTTAGCCTTTTGACATGTGGTGCAGCGAGCAACAAAACGCTCGACATCTCTCTTCATCTTTGGCCAAAAGAAGTGTGTGGCCAAAACATCTACCGTCTTCTTGGCACCAAAATGCCCCCATCAATCCTCCATGCGCTTCCTGCAACAACAAGAGACAAACGGAACGAACTGGAACGCATAGACAGTTAGCTCTAAACAAATATCCCTCATTTAACACAAATTTGTTCCATGTACGTCCCTCTGCACAGTTCAACATCACATCCGTAAATTCAGGATCAAGCACATATTATTCTTTAATTGATTCAAAACCAAAAATCCGACAATCAAGTTGAGACAGCAAAATATATCGCCTAGATAAAGCATCAGCAATCACATTATCCTTCCTTTTCTTATGTTTGATGATATAAGGAAAAGATTCAATAAATTCAACCCATTTAGCACGTCTACGGTTCATATTATTTTGAGAATGAAGGTATTTAAGCGATTCATGATCAGAATGAATAATAAATTCTTTAGGCCACAAATAATGACGCCACGTTTGCAAAAAACGCACAAGAGCATACAATTCCTTATCATACATGGAGTAATTCAGAACTGGACCATTCATTTTTTCACTGAAGTACGCAACAAGTTTACCATCTTACATCAAAACACCACCAATGCCAACTCCACACTACTACAGATCGGCTGATTTATGACGAAACTACTGTAGATCTATCACTATTTTAGCGGTTTTTCCCTTTTTGGTCAACTTTATGACGATTTTCGTAGTCCGTCACTAACAAGCCATATTTATGACAAAAAACCGTCTAAATCGGTGCACAGGATCGTCCGGTGCCGTCGCTTGACTGTTTTGGGCAGCCGATTCGTCACTTAAATCCCGTTCCGAGTACGGCGACCAATGGGATCCCATGATTTTCATTATAAACCCCACGCCACGGGCGTTTCTTGCCTATGTGGCATCAAGTCAGCAAGACGGTCCCCATATGTCAGGCTTCCTGGGGCCCACGGTCAAACCAATTTCGTCACAGATTTCGTTTGACCGCGTACACTATCACGCGGCGCACTACAGATCCACATAGGACCCACGGGTCAGAGGCTGTGAGTCCCACGACCAAGTATATTTTTCGTCGTTGATTTCGTTTGCCCGCGTGTTGTGCCACGTTGGCGCACCAAGAACAACAAAGCGAGCCCACGTGTCATGCACGTTGGCCCACTGTCAGGTAATTGTTGTCACTGATTTCTTCGTTCGCCCGTGTGTGGTGCCACACGGCGCACCTTGAAGCCTCTGTGGGCCCACATGTCATACACCGTGAGACCACGGTCAAGTAATTTTCGACACTGCTTTCGTTCGCCCCCGTGTAGTGCCACGTGGCGCACCATGAAGCGCTCGTTGGGCCCACATATCAGACACCGTGGGGCCCACAGTCAAGTAATTTTCGTCACTGCTTTTGCTGGCCCACATGTCAGGCGCACCGACGGAGATTGTCAACCCACCTGTCTACTTTTGCGTGGCCCACCTGTCTGTGATAGAAGCTTTTGAATTTCGGTACTTAGCGCGAATATTCGTAGCGGGAAACTCGATTTGGATGCTGCGCGTCTCGGTTCCTCGGAATGAAAACTCATTTTGGCCGTAGCACTGCCGTGGCCGGCGGCAAAATTACTTCAGAGTTCAGACCGCAAGGTAACCCCCATCCAGGAGGACACCGGTATCGGCGATGAGTCCATCTCGGCGGAGGGTTAACGCCGGTGAAGAATTACGGCCGGCTACAGCTGCTGATCCACGAAGGTACGGATGTCCTCCACATTCCAAAAAATGATGCGCTTCGATGACCCGTCAATTTTTCGTTTATCGGGTTCAAATTTTGTATAGATGGACAGAAGTTGGATTCGTAAATCTAGACGATTAGCCACGAACATCTTCTGAGGGTCAATGATTTCATGGGATTTGTTCGGGCCACAAAAGGGAGTGATTCAGTCATACTTTGCCCATGCGCTCGGTGCCTGAATCATGAAGAGCTAGATCTTGTTCGAGTGAGAGATCACTTACTAATGTACGGGATGCAAAGCTCGTATGATCGATGGATCTATCATGGGGAACCTTCGGATGGTCTCGAAAGTGAACAGAGGATGATGGATTTTCCGAAAGTGCAGACCATGAGAATGCCGATGGCAATGAAGACTTCGATGATGATGATGAACTTCCAGATATTTTTCATGACTTGTTTCAAGCTGATCTTACAGGTGATGGTGGTGAACCAAGGTTTGAGAGTGTGTTAGATGAGTTACACAAGGAGTTGCACGAGGGATCTCGTTATACAAGATTTTTATTTGTGGTGAAGTTACTTCATATCAAGTCATTCTATCGGATCACCAATGTTGTGTTTACTGCAATGATGAAGTTGTTGTCCTTAGCATTCCCTCATTGCTCTCTTCCAGCATCTTACAATGAAGCAAAGAACTTCCTTAGTTCCCTGGAATTTGGATACACCACAATCCATGTGTGTCCGAATAATTGTATTCTCTTTCGGGGGCAGCATGAGAAACTTGAACAGTATCCAGTCTGTGGAGCATCAAGATGGAAAGATAAAAATGGAAATAAGTGTGTGTTCCTGAGAAGGTTTTGAGGCATTTTCCAATTATTCCAAGGCGCCAGAGGATGTTTAGTAAGAAGAAATTAGCAGAGGATACACAATGGCACCTCAGGAAGCGACGGCCTATCCATGGTGAAATGAACCATCCAGCTGACGGTGAGGCATGGAAAGACTTCAATAGGAATTTTCCCGAGTTTGCAAATGATCCTCGGAACTTGAGACTCGGTCTTGCCACTGATGGTTTCAATCCATTCAGCCAACTGAGCAGCTCACACAGCATGTGGCCGGTATTTCTTTTGCCGTATAACCTCCCACCATGGGAATGTGTGGAACAGAGCAACTTAATGATGGCCGTGCTCATTCCTGGTCTGAGTCTCCAGCGAAGGATTTTGATGTGTTCTTGGAGCCTCTCATTGAAGAATTGATTCAGCTTTGGGAAGGGGTCCTTACTTTTGATGCATCTAGTGGTGCAGAATTTAAACTGCATGCTGCAGTTTTATGGTGCATCCATGATTATCCAGCACTGGCCACGTTGTCTCGGCGAGTGACAAAAGGTTATTATGCTGGTGCGTGCTGTGATAAAAATCCTTGCTCAAAACGGATAAAGAACAAGATATGTTATGTTGGGCACCATCGTTTCCTTAGTAACGTGGATCCTTTGAGGGTTAATGCCCAATTTCGTGCGCAAGTACCCAGTGAAAAGCCAGGGCAATTTACTACAAAGAGCTGCTGCAGCAACTGGACAATGTCAAAGATGTTATACCAAGCATCTCTCGACCACGAAAATGGAAAAAGATAGAAGGCCAATGTTGGAAACACAGGTCTTCTCTGTTTGACTTGCCGTACTGGACAAGTTTAAAGATACCGCATAATCTTGATGTCATGCACATCGAAAAGAGTGTCGAAAGGAGGGGGGGTACCCCTCCTTATATAGCCCTCCAAGGTCGGTTGATTTGAGGCGGTTCCCGGCATTAATTGCAAGGGGAGCCGACCTCAGTAAGTCGGTTGCAAACCGCCATAGTAAGCTGGGCCCAGGGGGCCACCACAGGGGGTCGGCCGACCTAGGTATAGGGGTCGGCTGACCCAGGCCTAGCCCCTACTGGGCTGGGCTTTGGTGGGTGGCTTCCCCCTGGCCTTTAGGCCTCTTGTCCAGGTGTATGGCCTCAGATGATGTTCTGGTGCGTTCTGGGCCTTTTATCATTGAATTATATTCCCGCGGCGAGCGTGTAAGGATCGTGTGACCGAGGGGGGGGGGGGGGGTGAATCGGTGCACTCTAGAATCTATTTCCAAACACTTACACCCAAGCAACTCCTAGCGAGTAGTTCTACTAACAAGGTAAAGCACACTAAGGAGTATCCTTAACCTATATAGCTAGTGGATATAGATGACACAAGCACACCACACTAGCAACCTAGCACAAGATATATATATAAAGCGGAAGACTTAAGCTAGGCAAGGCAAGGCAACTAGATAACTAGAGAACAAGGCAACCAAGATACTAAGCACACTAAGTAGAGTCCTTAGAGCTACTAAATAGGCTACAACAAGTAAGCACACGAGCAAAGCAAACAAGCAAACCTAGAGAAGCTAGTAGGTACCAAGGTAAACACACAAGCAAGATAAGAATACAACTCAAGTACTACAAGCAATCATATATAGAGCGATAAGTAAATGCGAGTAGTAAGGAGATGGGACAGAGAATGCTCATGATGTTTTCCCGTGGTCTCGGAAGGATGGCGCCTTCCCCTACTCCACGTTGGGTCACTCCCGCCGGAGTCTCGACCCTGTCCCTCCGCTCGATGGCGATCCCTCCTAGAGCACACTTCATCCTCCGAGTGAAGTCGCGGGCACGTCCCGCCGGGCTCTCTCCCGGGTACTCTTCCGGAGGTAAGGCTCCGCACTTGATGCGTGCCAAAGGGCGCTCCACTAGTGATGCTTCTTTCGCACGGGAAGCTCCAAGACCGTGTACAAACTTGTGTCGGCTTCCACACTCTTCTTGGACAGCTCAACACCGACGCCTAACCGGTCTAGGCCTTGCCATAGACCAAGAGTAACAGCCCTAGATGACTCTCTCAAGCCCACACTAGCCTAGAGATCAAAGGATGCAACTTGTTACTCTCTCAAGCACTGGGATCACTCCAAATCCTTCTCAAGTGCTTCACACTTCTCCCTCTTGGCTTCTTGGCAGCACCTCCCCTCCTCCCTGGGTCCAAGAGCACCTCAAAGAGGTAAACAACAGACTATATATAGGCCACCAACCTCAAACTAGCCGTTGTCCAAAAGTGCCCAGTCTGCGTGTTGACCGTACAATAGACCGTACTGTCCGGTCTCCATTAGACCGTATTGTCCGGTCTTCACCAGACCGGCGTCCAGGGAGTGCTGCTCCTAATCTCAAAGTAGACCGTATTGTACGGTCTCCAAGACCGTACTGTCCGGTCTCCACTTCTTCTTCAGCCAACAGAAACTTCTCCTTCTCTGTTGCTCTTCGCCTGTAAGACCGTACCGTCCGGTCCCTGACCGTACCGTCCGGTCAATTGTCCGGTCTTCATTCTTCAACTTCCAGAAACTTCAGCTTCTCTGTCTGGATCTCAAAATAGAGACCGTACCGTCCGGTCCCTAGGACCGTACCGTCCGGTCGATTGTCCGGTCTCCATTTCTCCATTTCCAGAAACATCAGCTCTTCTGTTTGGATTTCCACTGTAGACCGTATTGTACGGTCTCCATGACCGTACTGTCCGGTCTCTTCCGACTTCGCAGCTTTGATCTTCTTCTTGATCTTCTTCTTCCAAACTTGATCTTCTTGGTTCCTTCAATCCTCTTCTGCCACCCTAGCCCCTGAGAGGCTCACCATGCATCCAAAGATCTCTATAACTAGTATGCACTAAGAGAACCACCTCGAACCCTCTTGATAGTCCGGTTTTTCCTATGGACTCAAGCTAACATCTAACCAAGCAATACCTTGGATCTAGCATGTCCTTAGCCTTGATCCATATCTTCTCCGCGACTCCATCAAGTCCGTTCTTGTGTCGATGAAGGCAACCAATCATCCTTTTCATTAAGTTCATGGTGTGTTGGCGTTCACCACCAACGGACGGAGCTTTCTTTATTTGTGACATATAAGATCTCACAAGGAGTGTTAGTCACGTTCATGGTTCTCATCCTATCACCAAAACATTCATACCTTGGGGTTTCCCTAGCTCCAATGGTCATGAAGCTTACAATCTCCCCCTTTTTGGTAATGGATGACAACCATGATAAAAATGATCGAGAAGATAAAAGATGTAATACCAAAAGCCAAGATAAAAGCGCAACTACTCGATCAAGACACTAAACAACAAGTATAAGTAGAGGAATAGTTACCTTGTTGATTAGGTCTAGGCAAGTCATAGCTCAAAAGAAGTCACAAGTTAGAGCAAAAACTCATATCACAAGTGAGAGAAAGCACAAAGAGCTATGACAAGCGATGGTTTCAAGGGGTTTACCTTTATACTTACTTTGTGGAATTCCGCTCCCCCTTGACAAATGCACCAATCTCAAGATTGTGTGAAGATCGATCATCTTGATCACTTGATCTTAATTTGCTCCAACTCCCCTTTGAGACGGCATTGCTTCTTCTTCTTCATCACCTCAAGATTGTGTGAAGATCGATCATCTTGATCACTTGATCTTCATGTGTACAAACTCCCCCTTGAGGTGACATCTCCTTTTCCTTCGAAATATCTTGGAACTCTTCCACTTCTCATACTCGATCAATGAGTCCGAACTCTTCTCCCCTGAATTCTTGCTCGATCATTAAGCTCGAACTCTTCTCCCGAACTCTTCTCCCCCTTTGGCATCTATCACTCAAAAAGAGTCTATCAAGGAGGAAAGGTTAGAGTAAACGTATGAGATGAGTGGGAAAATGAGCTACTTGATTTGGCGTGAAGCTCCCCCTTGATCCAAGATTCTCCATCTCTCAACAAATGTCCCCACATACATTCTCAAAAGAATATTGTCTTGAAGTACATAGGGGTTAGTTGATGATGATGGAAATGTATGAACCCTTAGACTTTGAGCCGCGCAAGTGGATTTAACCTTGGAGCTCAAAATATCATGGTTCAATGGGCATGAAGCTCATATAGCATTGCTATGTATTCATCATAGGAGGTCATATACTCATATTGTGAATAAGCAACTCCCCCTAGATGGGTGCTCGGCGCCGAGACACTTATGCAAGATGCATGATGCTAATGCAAAAAATGATAAGTGTACAATGCATGATGCTATAAGGGTAAAAACGAGAGAAAGCTAAGAGCCAAGTTACCAACAACAAGTGTGAGCCCTTCTTGAGCTTGATCACTATGAGCCTTTTCTTCAAAGCCTCGGGAGCCAAGTTCCACCAATCCCAAGCTTAACCAATGCTCATTGCTATCTCAAAAAGGTTAGTTGCCGGTCCGATAAAAACAAGAAGAACACACAAAAACAACAACACAAACAAAAAACAAGCAAGGTATATATACATATATACAAATGTAAGCTCAAGGATATCAAGTGAAGTTGGAGAGGTCGAGAACATTAAGTTCTCCCCGGAGCTTACAAAAAGTCTTCTTGTCAAGTGGATTGGTGAAGATGTCCGCCAATTGTTTATGAGTCCGAACACCAATCAATTCAATATCCTTCTTCGCCACATGATCTCGGATGAAGTGATGCTTGACTTCAATGTGCTTGGCATGGCCGTGATCACCCTTGTTGAGAGCCATATTGATAGCACTTTCGCTATCACAATAGAGAGGTACTTGCCCATAAGATAATCCATAGTCCAATAGGGTTTGCTTCATGTATAAGAGTTGAGCACAACAAGCACCGGCCGCCAAATATTCCGCCTCCGCCGTAGAGATAGTGTTGGCGGTTCTTATGCGATAAAATTAAATTCATTAATTTCGCAAGCGCACGGATCACCATTGTAGCATTTCACCTTGGAGTATTCCAAGGTTATCGTATTTATATTTCCGCAGGGAAGTAGAGCGAAAGGGAGCTGAATAGTAGCAATGCATTGGATAATTTGGAGAAAGAATAATGTATCAAACTATACTTGAGACGGGGGTAAGATAGGCATGATAGATATGGCGGCACACACATCCTCAAATCCAAGGTAATAAAAGAAATAAATCGTAGTATACATTGGGAGAGCAACGAGATAGAGTTAAGGCTACCTGTATGTTTATCTATTATTTACTCTTTCTAGCAGTCAAGTCTACAAAGATTATCTACTCTAGCTAAGCTCATACACATACAAGTCATGTCGTTTCGGGGCACACACGTGCTAGGTTAACCGATGATGCTAGTTCAAACCTAGGGAACCGTATGCTATAATTAAGACCCTGCTGAGTCCAACCCGGACGTGGTGGATTACATAGACCGGTGCAGCTGTCACATACACTCGCGGCTACCATCCTCCGTGGGGTTGGGTGCCAAACGTGCATAGGCCAAGTTCCAAGCGCTATGCTTACAACCCGCCTAGAGGAACTACTCTTGATTAACGGAGCAACCCTATCTAAGAATAAACAAGCACAAATTTCATCCGACGTCATCTCGACGAAGGCACTCTCTCGTACTTGCGTACTCCAACAATCACGAATCCCACAACAAGACTTCTACGAGCACTTACTTAACAGAATAAATAAACTAAATAGAAAAGGACTACTAAAAGAAATAAATAAAGAATAAACTAATTATATATTAAATAAAATAATATCTCAAAAGAGTAAGGATACAAAGAACTATACCGAACTCCGAGAAGACTCCGGAAGCCCGAGAGAGCTCTCACTCTACTCTACTCTACTCTAACTTCCAAAGCTACTACTAAACTAATGAACACTTGGATGAAGTGTGATGGTGCGAGTTGCTTCTGACGCCGGGGGGGTCCAATTTATAGCTTGCAATGGCGGTGGGAGCACCCTGGCCGAAGCTGGAGAGGCGGTGGCGCCAAAGTAGGCCGGCCGGCCTAGGGGGTGGCCGGCCGGCTGTCCCTTGTGTCGGTTGGCCACCGTCTTCTGCCTGAACGCTCCAGATCGTCTCCTGATGGCGGTCCGAAGGTCGGCTACTTCGTGGGGTCGGCAGAATTACAGTGGGGGCCAAGTTAAGGCCCAAATGGCCCACCTTCTAGAATGGCGGTGCAATTCTGCTGGGCTGGCCTTGAATTATGCGTTGTGGATCAGTTTCCAACCCACTGGAGGAAGCCCGGGGCCTGCGGCCACCAGGTGGGACCGGCCGGCCTAGGGTGGGGCCGGCCGGTCAGGGAAATTCCCTGGCTGGGCCCACTTTCCTCTATTATTCACTCCTGCATCCAAATATCCACCAAAACTTGTGGAGTAACATTATTCCTATCTACTATGCACAAAATCTTGGTGTTATGCTTTTATTACCAGTAGGGTGGCGGTCAAATCATGATTTAACGACCGTCAACAGATAGCCACACAATTTTGTTTCTTGGAACTCCATGAGATGAGTGATTGTCCAAGAAATTGGCATCCACCGGAGGTACTCTTTCTACTCACTTTGCAACCGGCGAAATCCGAGTCCGCGTAGCCAACAAGTCCAAAATCCGAGCCTTTTGGGTACCATAGGCCCATTGTAGGAGTGTTCTTGATGTACCTAAGAATTCTTTTCACGGCACTCATATGGGACTCCTTAGGGTTAGCTTGATAACGGGCACAAAGGCACACACTAAACATGATATCCGGTCTAGATGCGGTAAGGTAAAGAAGTGAACCAATCATAGAACGATAGAGTTTAGGGTCCACCGGTATACCTTTTACATCCACATCAAGAGGGACACTTGTAGCCATTGGTGTGTCATAGGGCTTGGAGTCTTCCATGCCAAACCTTTTTAGAAGATCCCGAGTGTACTTCTCTTGGTAGATGAACGTGCCCTCCTTCATTTGCTTGACTTGAAAACCGAGGAAGACATGAAGTTCACCTATCATGAACATCTCAAATTCTTTCTTCATAAGAGCACGGAACTCATCATTATAGATTTCGTTAGTGGAGCCATAGATGATATCATCAAAATAGATTTGACAAACAAAGAGATCATCACCAATGTGCTTAGTAAAGAGAGTGTTGTCGATACTACCGATCTTGTAGCCTTTGGTGATGAGATGATCTCGAAGTCGTTCATACTATGCTCTTGGTGCTTGTTTGAGTCCGTAGAGAGCCTTCTTAAGCTTGTACACATAGCCCGGATGCTCGGGGTCCTCGAAGCCAGGAGGTTGCTCTACATAAACTTCTTCATTGATTAGTCCATTGAGAAATGCACTTTTCACATCCATTTGGTGAAGTTTAAAATCAAAATGAGAAGCATAAGCAAGAAGGGTTCTTATAGCCTCAAGACGAGCGACGGGGGCGAAAGTCTCGTCAAAATCGACGCCTTCAACTTGAGAGTAGCCCTTTGCCACTAGCCTTGCCCTGTTCCTCACTATTGCTCCCTTCTCATCTTGCTTGTTCTTGAAGACCCATTTTGCACCAATGACATTGGATCTCTTGGGTCGCTTCACCAACTTCCAATCATCATTTCTCTTGAAGTTGTTGAGCTCCTCTTGCATGGATAGCACCCACTTGTGATCTTTCAAGGCTTCCTCGATCGTCTTCGGCTCTAGGGTAGAGACAAAAGAGAAGTTTTCAACAATGTTAGCTTCATCAACATAATTTAGTTTATATTGACTTCTCCTAGTCTTTATCCCTTGAGAAGGACTCCCAATGATGAGATCACGTGAATGATCCCTAGCAATGGGTTTATGCTTCCTTGAAGGTTCTTGTCGAGGAGGAGGTGGAGCCGGCGAAGTGTCTTGCGCATCTCTTGCGGCTTGCTCCTTGGAGATGTGGGTGTCTTGTTGTCGAAGAGGTGAACCCGAGCCATCATCTTGAGTTGGAGTAGATTGTGCTTGTTCTTGATTGCTCGGTGAAGCTTGACTCGTAGATGCATGAGGTAGATCACTCGATGGTACTTGTTGCGGTTCACTTGGAGTAGCTTGACTCGAAGATGCTTGTTGCGGTTCGCTTGATGGAGCTTGACTCCATGCTTGTTGCGGTTCGCTTGATGGAGCTTGATGTTGATCACTTGAGGAAGAGCTTGGATTCTCTTGAGATGTGCTCGTAGAAGGTCCGCTTGATGAAGTTATTGGAGGAGGTGTCGGAGGTTCATCTTCACGAGGAATAACTTCACCAATGGAAATGTCCCTCAAAGCTTCCTCCACGGGTTCATCACCTACAATATGAGAAGATGGAGGGTCTTCTTGAGACCCGTGAGATTCATCAAATTGCACATCATAGGTTTCTTCAACAAAGCCGGTAGAAGTGTTGAAAACCCGATAAGCCTTGGCCGAGCCCGAGTAGCCGACAAGAATGCCCACGTCGGTCCTCTTCTCGAACTTGCCAAGTCTTTCCCTCTTCTTGTAGATGTAGCACTTGCAACCAAACACTCGGAAGTATGCAACATTCGGTCTTCTCCCAACAAGCACTTCATATGGAGTCTTGTTTAGCAATTTGTGAGGATAGATCCGGTTGGAGGTGTAGCATGCGGTGTTGATAGCTTCCGCCCAAAACTTCTCCGGAGTGTTGTACTCATCAAGCATAGCACGAGCAAGAGTGATAAGGGTCTTGTTCTTCCTCTCAACAACACCATTTTGTTGAGGAGTGTATGTAGCCAAGAACTCATGCTTGATGCCAATCTCATCACAAATCAATGATAGAGTTTTTAAAATCCGTCCCGTTGTCACTCCGAATCTTCTTGATGTGATGTCCATACTCATTTTGCACTCTTCTAGCAAACTTCTTGAATATCCCAATTGCTTGTGCCTTGTTCTCAAGAAAGAACACCCAAGTATATCTTGAGTGATCGTCCACTACCACCAAGCAATAGAGGTTTCCACCAATGCTCACATAAGTTGTAGGCCCGAAGAGATCAATGTGTAAGAGCTCGAGAGGTCTTGAGGTTGACATGAAATTCTTGGATGGATGAGGTGACGCCACTTGCTTTCCGGCTTGGCATGCACTACATAGCTTGTCCTTCTCAAAGGTGACTTCCTTGACTCCTCTTACTAGCTTGTTCTTCATTACATGCTTGAGTTGACCCATACCAATGTGAGCTAGCCTCCGATGCCATAGCCAACCTAGAGCGGACTTAGTGAAGAGACAAGTGCTAGAGGCAACAATGTTAGTCTCAAAATCAACAACATATAGATTATTATGACGAAAGCCCTTGATAGTGAGACCCATAGCATCTTCGAAGAACCACCCCATTAGCATCAAAGTTACAAGAAAAACCAAGATCACATATTTGAGCAACGGATGGATAGAAGATTGAAGTTTAGGGACTCAACAAGCAATACATTAGAGATAGAGAGGTCATTTGAGATAGCCACCTTACCAAGACCTCTCACCTTGTGCTTGGAGTTGTCCCCAAATGTGACCTTGTCATGATCTTCATTTTCTTCCAAGTTGGTGAATATGGATGAAGTCCCGGTCATGTGTTGAGTGCACTCACTATCCAACACCCAATGTTTGCCACCAATCCTGTAGTTCACCTTGGAAGTAGCCATCAAGCAAAGAGGAGGGTTAGTATCATGAGAATCAATTGACATATCATTTACCTCTTCCTTGCTCTTGATGTAGGCCATAGGAACACCATTGAGAAAATCCAAGTCCAATGCATCCAAGGCGTCAATCATTGCCTTGGTGACTCCATTGTGTCTCCACATGGTCCGATCAACACCTATGTGTATGACATGAGTTCCAAGAGGAAGACCTTGAAACCTTCCCACATCTTCACTAGCATTGAAGTACTCAAGAATGTTGTAGATTTGATTCTCATAAAGTAATGCCATCAAGATAGCCTCCTTGAGAGTCATCCCACTAATATCATCATTAAGGTCATTTAGAATGTGGACCTTCCTATTGTAAGGTAGAAGAGAAAGCACCGTGTGGATAGCATGCTCATCACTAATCTTGTCTTCTCCTTCAAAAGAGTTCATTCTAGCCACCAACACAAGAAATCTCTTCCAACAATCAAGCCAAGACTCCCCATCTCTCCTATAGTACTCATCATACATGTCGAAGAGGAGATAGTGAGCACCACCGGCAAGGCCCGGTTCATACAAGTTGTAGTAGTCTTCAAAGAGGGATGGCAAGACTTCTCCCTTCATGTGATATTCCTTGATAGGCTCCGGCTCATCATCAGTATCACTTGAATAATCATCAATAGAAGACGGGAACTCTATCATCTTCTTCTTCTTCCTCATCATCACTTGGGGTCTTAAATGTGTTAGAGAGCAAAGAGCGAGCCCTTCTTCTTGTGATGATCTCAATGACTTGCTCAATTGAATATGATCCAAGCTCAAAGCTCTCAAACTCAATGTGATCACCATACTTGTCCTTCGGGAGAGCATCAAGAAACCTCTTGAGTCCTTCTTCCTTGGTGACTATCCAAAGCTTGTTTTCATTTATCCTCTTGATGAGAGAATCCATCCGAAGAGCAAACTCAACAAGATCTTCATTTGGCTTCATGGAGATGTGGTCCAACTCATCACACAACTTGATATATCCATCCTCTTGATCCCGAGAAGAAGATCCTTCACCAATGTGAGATGATGATTGAGCTTGAGGTAGAGGTTGAGCTTCAATGTGTTGATTGTCACTTGCATGAGAGATATCCTTGCCCTTCTTGATATCCTCCTCAAGAGAGGAGAGAATAGCAACCACCTCATCATAGGGCATGTTCGGCCAAACCGTGCGAGTGGTAGAGATCGAATAAGCTTCTTCACAACATGCTTGTGCATAATAGAAGGATAGCCCCTTGTCATGAGTTTCCTAGCAAGAACATACAAGCGAGAGGCAAAGTTAGTGATATCCTCATTATCATCCAAGACAAGCTCATCATACTCATCGCGCACATCATAGTAGGAAATGCCTTTTAGCACACAATCATAAGGCTCAATCGAAGTAGAGGCGATGGAAGTGTTAGAAACGTCATCATGAGTGGACTCCATTTTCCCACACACAATCCCGGTCACGACTCAAGGCGGTAAAGCCCTAATAATGAGCACTTGGCTCTGATACCACTTGTAAGGATCGTGTGACCGAGAGGGGGGGTGAATCGGTGCACTCTAGAATCTATTTCCAAACACTAACACCCAAGCAACTCCTAGCGAGTAGTTCTACTAACAAGGTAAAGCACACTAAGGAGTATCCTTAACCTATATAGCTAGTGGATATAGATAACACAAGCACACCACACTAGCAACCTAGCACAATATATATATATAAGGAAGACTTAAGCTAGGCAAGGCAAGGCAACTAGATAACAAGAGAACAAGGCAACCAAGATACTAAGCACACTAAGTAGAGTCCTTAGAGCTACTAGATAGGCTACAACAAGTAAGCACACGAGCAAAGCAAACAAGCAAACCTAGAGAAGCTAGTAGGTACCAAGGTAAACACATAAGCAAGATAAGAATACAACTCAAGTACTACAAGCAATCATATATAGAGCGATAAGTAAATGCGAGTAGTAAAGGAGAAGGGATAGAGAATGCTCATGATGTTTTCCCGTGGTCTCGGAAGGATGGCGCCTTCCCCTACTCCACGTTGGGTCACTCCCGCCGGAATCTCGACCCCGTCCCTCCGCTCGATGGCGATCCCTCCTAGAGCACACTTCACCCTCCGAGTGAAGTCGCGGGCACGTCCCGCCGGGCTCTCTCCCGGGTACTCTTCCGGAGGTAAGGCTCCGCACTTGATGCGTGCCAAAGGGCGCTCCACTAGTGATGCTTCTTTCGCACGGGAAGCTCCAAGACCGTGTACAAACTTGTGTCGGCTTCCACACTCTTCTTGGACAGCTCAACACCGACGCCTAACCGGTCTAGGCCTTGCCATAGACCAAGAGTAACAGCCCTAGATGACTCTCTCAAGCACACACTAGCCTAGAGATCAAAGGATGCAACTTGTTACTCTCTCAAGCACTAGGATCACTCCAAATCCTTCTCAAGTGCTTCACACTTCTCCCTCTTGGCTTCTAGGCAGCACCTCCCCTCTTCCCTGGGTCAAAGAGCACCTCAAAGAAGTAAACAACCGACTATATATAGGCCACCATCCTCAAACTAGCCGTTGTCCAAAAGTGTCCAGTCTGCGTGTTGACCGTACAATAGACCGTACTGTCCGGTCTCCATTAGACCGTATTGTCCGGTCTTCACCAGACCGGCGTCCAGGGAGTGCTGCTCCTCATCTCAAAGTAGACCGTATTGTACGGTCTCCAAGACCGTACTGTCTGGTCTCCACTTCTTCTTCAGCCAACATAAACTTCTCCTTCTCTGTTGCTCTTCGCCTGTAAGACCGTACCGTCCGGTCCCTGACCGTACCGTCCGGTCAATTGTCCGGTCTTCATTCTTCAACTTTCAGAAACTTCAGCTTCTCTGTCTGGATCTCAAAATAGAGACCGTACCGTCCGGTCCCTAGGACCGTACCGTCCGGTCGATTGTCCGGTCTCCATTTCTCCATTTCCAGAAACATCAGCTCTTCTGTCTGGTTTTTCACTGTAGACCGTATTGTACGGTCTCCATGACCGTACTGTCCGGTCTCTTCTGACTTCGCAGCTTTGATCTTCTTCTTGATCTTCTTCTTCCAAACTTGATCTTCTTAGTTCCTTCAATCCTCTTCTGCCACCCTAGCCCCTGAGAGACTCACCATGCATCCAAAGATCTCTATAACTAGTGTGCACTAAGAGAACCACCTCGAACCCTCTTGATAGTCCGGTTTTTCCTATGGACTCAAGCTAACATCTAACCAAGCAACACTCGCTTGGATCTAGCATGTCCTTAGCCTTGATCCATATCTTCTCCGCGACTCCATCAAGTCCGTTCTTGTGTCGATGAAGGCAACGAATCATCCTTTTCATGAAGTTCATGGTGTGTTGGCGTTTACCACCAACGGACGGAGCTTTCTTTATATGTGACCTATAAGATCTCACAAGGAGTGTTAGTCACGTTCATGGTTCTCATCCTACCACCAAAACATTCATACCTTGGGGTTTCCCTAGCTCCAATGGTCATGAAGCTTACAGAGCGTCATTTGATAGAAGTGTCGGAATCGTCGTTTTGGGGCATGTTTACACCTGGAATTCCCTGTTTTCCACCTGCACACTAGAATCTAGAGGTACATGTGGAAATAGGTTATTTGATAATAAAATGCTAGTAAGAAGTGTTAGCTCTTCCTTATTTATGGAGCTAAATGATGGTCAAATTCTTGGTCTAAGGACCGTCAACACTAAACTGAACGAAAGGCGAACCTCATGGAAAACCTGTCTCTGAATACCACTTGATGTGAACTAGGGTTCCCGATTTTCTGAAAGGTCTGATAACTCTCGATTTGGTGGAGACTTGACACACATCGATCCGGCTTCAGAACAACACGTTCTAAACCCCGCAATCGCAGCACCACGTCTCCTCAGGTTATCGACCGGCGGTGCACAGTCGACCTCGCCAAGAAGGCTTATCCTCGCCTGCGAATCGAAGAACACAAGCAAGAACACAGTAGATTGCAACCAAAATTGCTGAAAATTGAATTAAGCTCACAAGTTGGGGTCTCACAAACCGATGAACGGCGAAGTTGTTCTTGACAGAATAATCTATGCAAAACCCAACCCTAACTTGGGCGGCGGCTATTGTAGATATAGACTTTAGGGGCGTGCAAGACCCCTGGACGCGCCCCTAATGGGCTCCAACACGATACAAACCTAAAGGCCAAATTACGGTGACGCAGCACCTGGACAGATTCTAGACGTCAACTTGTTTCGAAGATTCCTGATGACTCTGGATGGATTTTGACATGACACCGGCGCCATTGGACAGGTTATCAAATTATCTTTCCATCATACTACAACGTCCAAAACCGAGCCCGTATGCGACCTGGGCGACCGTTTTTGTGCAGACTGCTTCTGGACTCCGAAACCGATCCGAAGTTGACTTGAATTGGGCCTCCAACTTGGTTTGGACGCCCTTGCTGTCCCTCCACGCCTCCAAGCTCCTCTCCAATCATCTCCTGGTCCTCTTCATGGTTCCTAATCACAATATAATCATTGGGTAGCAATCCATCCTCAAGTTCATATAAATAAGTGCTTAGGAACGAGCTCACCTCTAGATTCAACTGTCGTGCGCGGACTCTAGTGATTGGACCTTGTATATCCAGCGATGGTGTGACATGTGTATTCGAAGGAGCGATGTCCTCATCACTTCGTATGCTTCTACTAGACCTAATGGGTTAAGTACATTCTCAGGATGAACTAACAGTAAAAATAAAGTAGAAGCAACTTTCTACCAGGACTCTGGTGTGGCATGCATTCCGAGGGACATATGTGTTGAGCAAGGCTTGGGAATTGAAAAAAAAATGACAAATCAATGAGATCTAGTTTTGGGAAATCTGTCGTGTAATTCATCATCAATAGATGTGGCCATGTACATTTTTTTTGTTATTATATTTGTTGTGTGTGTCTCTAGAAATCCACATAATACTTTGCCTAAAACGGATTTATTTCGCCTCACTATATATGTGTGTCCGTTAGAAACCAGGCACATGGTGTTTACCCCACTTCAGCTATATATACAGCCCGAAAACACAATTAAGTTAATTATAGAAACTACTTTGTTTCTTATATTCGGGTAAGACTATAGGATCCTTTTTGTAAACAAGTATAACCTCAGTATTTTCATTGATGTTGCCCGTTAGTGCGATTTTACAATGCACCATGGCCGTGAGGGAAAAAAAAGAAGAAGAAGAAAGAGCTCATGGACGTTTAGCAAATAGCTGACAACCACAATTAGACCACCAAAAGTTTGATTTAAGGGTTGCATTTTGATTTGCATTGCATATGTAGGTAGCGCTCTTTCCCAAGCGTGCCTCTGCATCTCACGCCAGCAAGAGTTGTGTGTTCAGGAATGGGGAGAAAGAAAAAATAAAGAAAAACTCAGCCAAGCCAACCAACGAGGACTCTCGTCCAATTCAGTCAAGTGAGGGGCAGGAACGTCATTTCCACCTGCGTAGGTGCAAAACAAACTCACCGTCTTATTTTTCCCTTTTTCTGCACAGATCGCCTTTCTCAATCCCAAAGCCGACGAGCTCGCTTGCATCCCCATCCATGGCGATGGCGCACGGCCGCCTGCTCTTCCACCAGTCTGTAGCAGTAGTCTCCCTCGTCCTACTCGCTCACGCCGCCGCCGTCTCACCCGACCGCCGTCTGCCCCACGACGCCGCGCCCAGGAACACCACGACGAGCCTACCGCCGCGCTCCTCCGCCCTCCCCAAGGTGTCCACGGACGCGCCGTCGTCGCCAACCCACGTCACGGCTCCGGTCTTCTCCGACCACCATCGCGCTCCGGCATCCCCGTCGGCCCTCTCCGACGCCACGACCGTCGCGCGGCGCCTCCACCACGCCTCGGCCACCGTCGCGCGGCGCCAAGAGGACCAGGTCGCCGCCGCCCCCCGTCGCCGCGCGCCGCTCCTTCACCGACGCGCCGTGGTCACGCTCGCAGCGCCACCCGCACGCGCAACCCGTACAACGGCGTCTCCTTCGCTGACCTGCACGACGCGTGCGTGCGGCAGAGCTGCGGCGCCGACTCCTTCCACCGCCTCGCCATGGTGCTCCGCCCGCACTTCGGCGACGACGACTACGACAACGACGTCTTCTGTGTGGTGCGCACCATCGAGGGGTCGCAGCCAATCCTGCCGGGCAGCTGGCGCGCCGCCGTGCCCTCTGGCGGCGACGTGTGCTACGTCGAGGTCGCGCGCATGGACGACGACACCTTCCGCTATGACTGCCCGGACTGGACCTGCACCCGGAAGTTCGCGACGTCTCCTAGCGACGCGCTCGCGTTGGTCATCGACGCCATCTCCACACCTTGCGGCGGCGGCACCAGCAGCGGCGGCGTCACTAGTAGCGCCGCCCCGTCGCTGCTCAACTCGGCGCTGCCCCTGCTCGCCGTCGCCTTCCTCCCGCGCCCCTTGGCCGCTGCCGTGGTTCTCTCCTATCTGCCAAGCCTCGTCCGCGCCGGCCTCTCCGAGAAGGAGTTCCCGAAGCTCAACCACGCCACCTGCGCCGTCTACTCGTACGACAACAACACCGACGCCGCCAAGCACACCGACCCGCTGCGCATCTACTGTGTCGTGCACTCCCTCCAGGGCGCGTCGTCGCCGTCCATCTTCTTCCCCTGGAGGAACACCTGGCGCGTGCACCTGCCCATATCCGACCCTGATGTGGCCGCGGCCTCCGGCGAGGACGTCTGCTACGTCGAGCTCGTTCACATGGACTACAGGGAGCGCTACTACATCAGCTGTCCCGCCGGTGATGGCCACGCACGCTTGTCCTGGACGGAGTTCCCAGAGGAGGCGGTGGCGTCGGCCGTGCGGGAGTACAACCGCAAGCTCACCTACGTCGTCCCCAATTGCGACAGTTACATGTACTGAACTACTGACCGCAATCTATTGAGTTCTCTGTTTTGCTTACCGATCATGAGTGCTCAAGTGAGCATGGGCTGTGTGCAATCAGTTTGGAATGCGTCAACTCTGCTGGATTTTGCTTCTCATGAAGCATTCCTGTCTTCTGGGTGCTATTAGTGATCGTCACACTTTTACTGATTCTTGTGTTACAATATGTATTACATTCTTAGTGGTTCGTGAGTAATGGACATGAATTGTTTTGGTTGAGTCATATGATGCTGGAATGACCAATCGTACGCTTGAATGTATGGCTTTATGAACCATTAGCTATACGGTCTGGAGATTGCACTGCATTTTCGTTCTGATGAAGCATTTCATAGCGAATACCATTTTACTCATGTGAATTCAAAGCTTTGCATTTTGAGATTTGTTTACATCAAGGGAAAAAAATGTACGGTAAAAATTGTGTCGTCAAATGCTGCTCATGCATGTACACTAGGAGTTGGCCTGGTGTCCAATCTCAAATTGCAAGAGAAAATTTTGCAAGGCAGTTAATAGTTTGCAAAGCCACTTGACATCAATTAATCCTTGGTTTTGAAGCTGGAATTTGTTCTATTTTTGTGGGAAACGAAGGAATATTTTTCATTCTAAAAAAGATACATCGAACTTGCAAGGTAACATTAATCCAGTGGAACATCATCTCCTACCACTACTACTACCTGATCATGTAAGTATGTATTCCTGTGACTGGGGATCATGATACCACAAAACACTAGTCAGTCTAACTCTGCAAATCAAATCCAGTTCGACCAGAGGATGCAGTAGTAGCCCTCCCAATAGTTGGTCTGGCGTCCGGGTCATGATTGTAGCAGACGTCACCGTGGGCGGCCACCATGGCGTCCGCGCCGGCGACGAGCAAATGGACGTGGCACTGGAGTCGCTGCGGCCTATAGTGCGATACTGGAGTTAACGTGACACTGCAATGTACTCCAGTGGTGCACGGATGGCGGTGACCGTAGCCCACGGAGCTGGCATGGCAGAGCTGATTTGCGCGCGGCCGATTGTGCCGTCGGGGATCATCGGAGGCAGTAGTAGATCGACGACGGTGCATGTGGCATGCGCTGAGTACATTGATTTCGTGATCCTGCCAAGTGCGCGAGAACCGAATAATCCTGCCGTGCCGGGCAACTGGAATCAACACCATCGAGTATAGCAGCCGGCAAGCATTCCGTTCCCCTGCATCCGTGCCGCACTTGCCTTTTCTTCGTCTTGCAAGTTGCAACGGAGGTTCGGAAGCAGAACAAAGAAAAGCGGAGGCCCGCCCCCACTCGGTCGCAGGGCGCCAGACTGCTGCAGCTGCTGCTGTGTCAGGCCTTGAGCTCCTATCCGATCCTTTTGCAGGCTTTTTCAGCTTTTAAACGCCCTGAGCTGTGCGTGAAGGGAGAAAAACGTGGACAAAGGCACCGATCTTCTGTCATGGCGACGCGTATCCCCTTCTTCCCCTGCATTTCATGCCTCCGATTCTTTGGACCCTGCTTGAGTGCCATGGTTTCAAAAACCGACGAAACCCGCTCAAACAGGTCTGGTCTGGTTTGAGCATACGGCCGGATTTCGTCGTTTGAATTTAGATGAATTTTTTTAAAAAAATATATAACAAAACTCTGTAAAAAACTGAAGAAAAAAAAAACACACAATGGTGCGGAAATTTATTGAAATAGGCTGGTCTTTTTTAATGAGTTGTTCAGTTCTTGCGGTCCTTCCTTTCCTCAACAACAAAAATCTTCTTCGGTGGCTTTGTGAATTGCTTCTGAGTAATATTGATGACTTTATCTTGTTGTTCCTTTTTGAATCTCTTTCGCGTGCAACGGACGAGTTCCTCAAGCTGAAAAATGACCAATTTATACACGGATTCTCAGTCTGGGGCAAAATCTGGTCGGTTTACCTAAAATCAAGTGGTTTATCAAGTGGCATTCAAAATTCGAATTTTAAATTTCGTCCGGTTTTCGAGCGTTTTAGCATTACCGCTGTTTTTTTTCTATTTTGCGAAAATAGAAAACTACTTCGTAGGATCGCCCCACATACGTTGAGCCAAGACAATGAGGTTACCTCTGCTTCTGGGTTCTGGTCATAGATACCTTCGAATTTGTTGCAGTTTAAACCAACCATATCTTGCACTTACACAAGTATATATATGTGTTTGAATTGCAACTATATCTTATATTAAGGTTCCAAAATACATCAAATCAAAATGGAAGCCAATTCTATGTTGGTGTCCTATAAGGAGCTAATCCACAGCAGTTGAGACATGTGTAAATTAATCAAGAGACTACCTACTCCTATGAACATCTTCGAAAGTCTGTACCGGCTGATCTTAAGATTCACAAAATCACCACGGACGTTCCTATGAACACACACTCACACTTACCTAATCCGTGTATTCATCTACTACTACTGCATTCATTCTTTTTGTTTTAAACATTGGTTAACTAATTCTTTTTGGAACTAGCCATGTCGGAGGGAATACTATAATGCGATGCATCGATTATCCGTATAAACAACTGCATCTTCTACTACATGCAATTGCCAATCATACAATTTTGACGTTCTCTTTTCAAACATCCAGGTAAGTAGAAAATCTATATAATTTTTTTATCATATACATTGTAAACTGGTAAAAATAATACACATTGTTGGCTGGTAAAACCAACTGATAACCAGAGTGCTTAGCCACTTTTTTTTTCATTTTCGAGACTTGGCTGCTACGAAATCCTGGCTGCAACAAAAGGCGAAGCATGCCGGACCAGCGTCACACGAGCGAGTGCTCGCGCGTGCCACATTTCTGGGCTGGCTCCCTCCGCGCTGCGGGACAGGTGGCGTCTAAAAGTGCGGAAGCAGCGTGTGAAGGGTAGAAGCGTCATTGCAGCGTCTGTACTTGCAGAACAACCCACTTGATCTGATCGTCTCGGGTTCTTCCATAAAGCATGCGACACCATCGTTGCCCATCGCCTCATTCCACCACCGCCCCAACCCAAGCCATGGCCACCGCCGCGCCCATGCGACCCTTGCGCCCCGCCGTCGTCGTCGTCGTCCTCGCCCTCGCCTACCTCCTCCTCGTCGCCAGCACCCCCGCCGGCGATGGCACCACAGCAACGACCACCGAGCTGCTGCACGCCTCCGTCCTGCCGGCCTCCTCGCTCCATCGCCGCGCGTCGTCGACCCCTACGTCCACCACCCTGCGAGACGACGACGCGCCGCGCCGCCTCGACGTCTCGGCCGTCGCGGGCGAGGACACCACAGCCCCGGCGACGAAGGCGACGGCGGCTCCAGCTCCACCCGCGCGCTCGTCCTGCCCCTGTGTCGGCGTCGTCGTCAACATGCGCGAGGCCGCCATCGAGGACCTCGTTCCGGCACCGGGTGGCGTCACCGGCGCGGCCACGAGGAAGGCGCTGCTCCACGCGCTGCCTCTGCTCGCCGTCCCCTTCCTCCCGACACCGCTCGCCGCGCTGCTGGTGCTCTCCGCCCTGGCGACCCCCGTCCGCGCCGGCCGTCTCTCCAACGAGACCTGCCCCGGCCGCGGCCGCGAGCACGCCACCTGCACCGTCTACCGCTACCTCCCGGACGGCTGCGTCGACCGCACCCAGCCGTTCACCGGCATGCGCAAGGTGTGCCCCCACGCCGGCTCCGACGAGCGCGCGCTCTCCAGGGCCTGCGCCTGCGGCCAGCGCCTCGGCGACCCGCTCCACAGCTACTGCCGTGTGCGCACCCTGGAGCTGTACGATGGCCCGGCGAGAATCAACCTCCGCGTGCTCCCCGGCCACCAGTTGCCCATCGCCAACCCTGACGCCGTCGTGGCCGGCGGCGGGGACGTCTGCTACGTCGAGCTGGAGCATCGCGACTACAGGGAGGGCTACTACATCCTCTGCCCCGTCCTCAAGTGCCCCCGCCTCCCGTTCCTGTGCTGCCCCGAGTTCCCGCACGCCGCCGCCGTCGTGGCCGCCGCCTGAGCGCGCCGTCGTGGCACTGAAGCTTGACGCCTAGCTAGGATCTGTTGATGTGTTTGTGCTACCAGGATCTGAGAGTTTCATGCTGGGTTTTTCATTTTGATGATGTAGCAATTTCTTCCTGTCTTGCTAATTATCGAACATGTCTGCTCTTGCAAGTTTGATACATGCTTAAGGCAAGACTGATCGTTTTGAGCAATTTGCTTGTTCTTCTGTTCTTGGTTGCATAATCTATGTCTGTTTCCTTTAATTTGGCGTTCTAGTACAGTGATAATATTGCCTATAATTGCAAGAAAATGTGTAGGTGGTGAAAGATTATGTTGTGGAAGCCTTCAACGCTGAATTATTCCAGTGTGTTTCGATTATCTCTCTCTGTTGTTCAGTTCCCGGAACGACCAAATGGAACATGTGCCATCTGTGTTCTGTACTTCTGTGAGAACGTTTCATGTATGGAACATAATTCGTTTTGAGAATTAAATTTGGAGCACAATCAATGATTGTTGCCTCCACATTGCAGCTCCCACTTCAATTTTTATCTTCGGAGTCTGCCTTTCTGCTTTGCAAAATGGCATTCCGGTTCAGTTCCATTTCTCGTTACATCAGTTTCGATTCTCAGTTCTGTGTTGTATGGCCAATGGCCTGCACCTGATGATTACAGATTTTGCCCAATGACAAATTCAGGAGTGGATATCCTAGTGCAAGATTAATGGTACCGAACTTATGAGAAAATTGCTTGCCATTCGCTTTGTCTTCTCATTTTGGGCGGATAAATCAATGTATGTGATCTAAGCAATCTCGGTTCAGTTTGTTTGCTCTCTGCTACCAACTAGTGATCATTTGAAAACTGACAGCAGACTGAAACATCAGTCATTTTGAACTTCAATACAGATGTTCTTCCCTTGATAAAAGCAACCCAAGAAATGTAAAGCTGCGTAAAAATCACATGAGTAAGATGTGTTGGCCATGAAATGCTTCAGCGGAAGGAAATAGGTAAGGGTTTGTAAAGCCACACATTCGAGCACGCACTGATCATTTCGCAGCATATGACTACCAAAACAATTCATGTCCAGTTCTGATGAATCAGCATAAGATTGAGACACATTTGGTAACACATGATCACTAATCACAAGGAGAACACAGGAATGCTTCATCTAAAGCAAAATCCAGCAGAGGTAATATGGATTCTGAACAGCTTAATTATACACATCCAATGATCCGTAAAACTACTCAAGCCTTCATGGTCAGTAAAGCAAACAGAGAACTGAACTGATACACCTCGAAACATATGAACCATCAAAGATGGAAGAAAGCAATCAGACAATGAACTGTCGCCCTTGGGAAGGATGGTGTCACGGTAGGTGAGCTTGCGGTGCTCCTGCACGGCCGGACCTGCGTGGCCATCACCGGCGAGGCAGCTGATGTAGTAGCCCTCCGTGTAGTCCATTTGAGCGAGCTCGACGTTAGCAGCCATTGTCACCGGAGCCCGCGCCCGCATCAGGGTCGGAGATTGGCAGGTGACGACCCCCGGGGAGCGCGCCAGGTGCTCCTCCAGGGGAATAAGATGGACGGCGAAGACGCGCGCTCGAGGGAGTGCACGGCACAGTAGATGCGCAGAGTGTCGTTCCAGCGGCCGTGACGTTCCGCGTTGGCCACGGAGAGCGTGCGCTTGATGGCGTCGGTGGTGTTGTGGTACGGGCAGACGGCGCAGGTGGCGTCGTTGAACTCGTCCAGGAAGGGGCCGGTGCGGAGCACGGCTGCGGGACGCGGGAGGAAGGCGACGGCGAGCGCGGGCAGCGCGGCCGCGCTGCTGCTGGTGTCGCTGCCGCAAGGTGTGGAGATGGCGTTGGTGGCGAACGCGAGCGCCTCGTCGGGAGACGCCGTGCGCCACCGGCTGCAGGTCCAGGCCGCCCAGCAGTGGATGCGGAAGGATTCGGATGCCAGCGAGTTTGTTGTGCCGTACGCAGGAGGAAATGACGTTCCTGCCCCTCTGCAAGCTCGTCTTGTCTCTTCCCTAGCTTCCTCCCCTTTCTTGTCTCTTCCCTAGCATCCTCCCCTTTCTTCAATCCGGCAAAAGCAAACTGCGCTCCCCAACCACCGCCTCCTGCGGTCTCTCGAGATGTCACAGGCACCGCATCTCCGCCGCTCGCCGGCGCCGCGTCGCCGTCGCGGGCTGGCACCGACTCGGGACCATGTTGTTGGGTCTAATCTTGTTACTTGTTTACTTTTATGTGTGCATGTGTGAGAGTTGTTTAGACGTGTTTAGGCAGAGACTTGAGTGCAGAATAATTAGCATGTGGGTGCTTGGTTCTGTTGCATTGCAGCACGGAGTGCGTGCGTGATCAGCGGAGTCGGGAGATTAGTGTGTGCGTGCATGCGGGGATTAGTGATGGTGATCCTGCATGCACGCGTGATGGTGAAGCTGAATGCGTGGTCAGTTTGGCTGAGTCGTGCGGCCAAGCAAAGCGGAGGCAGGTGAGTGCCGGCCACGGCAGTGCGTGGCTATTAAGACTGTGTATTCAGTTTGTTCAGTGCTGGTGAGAGTGGAGAAAGAAAAGAAGTGCTTGTGTGTGCGCTGGTGTGCAGCGTGGTGAAAATTTCCTTGAGTCTTGCTACTGTTCTTCTTCCCCAGAGAGAGCGTCAAGTGAGCCTTGTGTGTGTTCGTGTGTGCTCCAGAGAGAGAGAGAGAAAAGAGAGCTGGGTCAACAATTGGTATCAGAGCGTAGGTTAGTATGTGTTGTCATGTCCGGCAAAGGCGGCGTCGACGGCGAGCTGGCGGTGCAGCAAGTGAAGGAAGCGGGGGTGACGCTGCATTACCCCATGCTCTCGGAGCACAACTACGGCGTATGGGCGGTGAAGATGAAGATCTTCTTGCGCGCCCAAGGTGTGTGGGTGGCAGTGGAGGGCAAAGGAGCGGCTGATGAGAAGATGCATCAAATGGCTCTTGCCGCCATTGTCCAAGTCGTGCCGGAGGCCATGGTGCTAGCCGCATCAGAGAAAAGAGAGCTGGGCCAACAATTGGTATCAGAGAAGGAGACGGCGAAGGAGGCGTGAGACGCCCTCAAGGGGATGCGCGTCGGTGAAGAGCGCGTCAAGAAGGCCCGAGTACAAACTCTCAAGAGGGAGCTTGCTGGTATGTACATGGGTGAATCCGAGAAGATTAATGAGTTTGCTTTGAAGGTTACAACCATCGTGAGTGAGATACGTTCCCTCGGCACGAAAGTGGAGGATGTAACCGTTGTTGAGAAGCTGCTGCACTCCGTCTCCGGCAAGTACCAGCCCTTAGTGAGCACCATCGAGCAATGGGGAGATGTGACGACGATAACGGTGGCGGAAGTTGTTGGGCATCTTCGGGCGTGTTGGCGGTTCTTATGCGATAAAATTAAATTTATTAATTCCGCAAGCGCACGGATCACCATTGTAGCATTTCACCTTGGAGTATTCCAGGGTTATCGTATTTATATTTCCGTAGGGAAGCAAAGCGAAAGGGAGCTGAATAGTAGCAATGCATTGGATAATTTGGAGAAAGAATAATGTATCAAACTATACTTGAGACGGGGGTAAGATAGGCATGATATATATGGGTGGCACACACATCCTCAAATCCAAGGTAATAAAAGAAAACTGTAGTATACATTTGGGAGAGCAACGAAATAGAGTTAAGGCTACCTGTATGTTTATCTATTATTTACTCTTCCTAGCAGTCAAGTCTACAAAGGTTATCTACTCTAGCTAAGTTCATACACATACAAGTCATGTCGTTTCGGGGCACACACGTGCTAGGTTAACCGATGATGCCAGTTCAAACCTAGGGAACCGTATGCTATAATTAAGACCCTGCTGAGTCCAACCCGGACATGGTGGATTACAGAGACCTGTGCAGCTGTCACATACACTCGCGGCTACCATCCTCCGTGGGGTTGGGTGCCAAACGTGCATAGGCCAAGCTCTAAGCGCCATGCTTACAACTCACCTAGAGGAACTACTCTTGATCAACGGAGCAGTCCTATCTAAGAATGAATAAGCACAGATTTCACACGACGTCATCTCCGACGAAGGCACTCTCTCGTACTTGTTATTCCAACAATCACGAATCCCACAACAAAACTTCTACGAGCACTTACTTAACGAATAAATAAACTAAATAGAAAAGAACTACTAAAAGAAATAAATAAAGATAAACTAATTATATATTAAATAAAATAATATCTCAAAAGAGTAAGGATACAAAGAACTATACCGAACTCCGAGAAGACTCCGGAAGCCCGAGAGAGCTCTCACTCTACTCTACTCTACTCTAACTCCCAAATCTACTACAAAACTAAACTAATGAACACTTGGATGAAGTGTGATGGTGCGAGTTGCTTCTGAGGCCGGGGGGTCCATTTTATAGGTCTCCAAGGCGGTGGAAGCACTGCTGCCGACTTTGGAGAGGCGGCGCCGCTAAAGCCAGCCGGCCGGCCTAGGGGGGTGGCCGGCCGGCCGTCCCTTCTGTCGGTTGGCCACCGTCTTCTGCCTTGACGCTCCAGATCATCTCCTGATGGCGGTCCGAAGGTCGGCTCCTTTCTGGGGTCGGCAGAATTGAAGTGAGGGCCAAGTAAAGGCCCAAAAAGCCCACCTTCTAGAATGGCGGTGGAATTCTGCTGGGCCGGCTTTTAATTATGCGTTGGGTACCAGTTTCCAGCCCACTGGAGGAAGCCTGAGGCCTGCGGCCACTAGGTGGGGCCGGCCGGTCTGGGGTGGGGCCAGCCGGCCAGGGAAATTCCCTGACTGGGCCCACTTTCCTCCATTATTCACTCCTGCATCCAAATATTCACCAAAACCTGTGGAGTAGCATTATTCCTAACTACTATGCACAAAATCTTGGTGTTATGCATTTATTTACCGGTAGGGTGGCGGTCAAATCATGGTTTAACGACCGCCAACAACCTCCCCAAGCTTAAACTTTGCTCGTCCCGAGCAAACTCAACTCAGGGTACCGGCGGATCAGGAGTTACAAAGAAGCGCCCCATAGGTAATAAAGATGCAACAACATACTCCCTAAACCGTGGTAAGTTTACGAGAGCACGAAATATTCATAAGTGTTGCATAAATCGTGGGGCTTATATGTTACACCTTGTCATGCAGCATTGAAGAATGGAACGCACTTTTGGACAAGTGAACAATTCTAGCAAGTATGCATCCAGAGTTTTTTATGTGCTGCAAGGTAAGGTGCAAAAATTCTCCTTCGTTTTGGTAGGCACTTCTCTTACCTACTAATGTGAGTCTTATTCCTACAAGCTTCACTCATCCTACCTTCTACCAAATGGGGCTTTGTATGTGGAGCTTGGTAAGGAATGCACAAATGTCATGCATGTATTGTAAGGCTAAAGAATGAGTCTCAATCAACATAGCAACTCCATTTATTTTGGTCATAAGAATTGATGTGATGGAGGGGGAGAAAATGAACTCACACTTGTGGAAGGGGGTTTTGAAAACATTGGTCCTTTATTTTGCTCAAGATGTTTATGATAAGAACCATATAGCCATTGACTTTTGTCATGCAACCATGGAGGATTTTTTTTATTTTTTATTTTTTTATTTTTTTTATTACTCCATGGTGCAAGGGCTATAACTTTTGCATGGTTCAAAGAAACATTTTGAAATATTCTTGAGCTTTTTGGATGGACCAAAAGTTTTGCAAACTCTGAAAAATGTTTGGTTGATTTATCCAAACATTCCCCCTTTTTATTTGGTGAAAAGAAATTTTCGAAAACACACGCGAAGGAATTATGACCAAAATTAGGAGTGCTTAGTTTCAAGAGTACATCAAACTTTAACAAAACTCAATACATAAACAGATGGCTATGAGTGGGGCTGTTTCGAATATTATGATATGACTCTGGTAGGTAAATAAATCCTCACACTAAGAGAAGTGTGTCAAAACAGAAGGGTTTTAGGTACTTGCAGCAATTCAAGAAAAACATCTCTGGATGAAACCATACTAAGAGATTGCAACAAATCCTAATCATGCCATATCACAATCCACAATGCTCAGACTTGGTGTAACAAATGCAACCCACGGAAATAAGCAAGACTCATGATGTGATCATGCTCAAATAAAAATAACACATATGTCAGGAGTAGAGGTTGCATCTATGCGATACATGGGAAGCTAATTTGTAACTCGATCATCATTTCCCTTAAGTGTAGCATAACACCAAGATTATAGCATTTATTCGAAACAGGGAGTTTATTTATTTATTAAGAAAGTTAGAAATACTTACCTAGGGGTCCTCCCCAAGCTTGAGTCTTTGCAAGACTCGAGCTAGTGTTGAACTCCTTCTTACCTGGGTGCCCTCCCCAAGCTTGAGTCTTTGCAAGACTCAAGCTTGATTCAGGCTCTTCCTCCTCCTTCTTGACCTGCAAAAAAGAGTGAGGATGATACAAATGGCTAGCCCCTAATGAGCATCGCCGGGAATCCTATTATTTTTGTTATTTTTAATTTTTCATATTTTTATTTTGTTTTTATAGTTTATGAAAAGAAAAACAAATGCTAGGCCTAGCTAGGATAACGATTGGGATGGCCTCCCCAATCGGAGGGCTCTCATTTTTATGTCTTTGAGCTAGACGTTCTCCATGTTTTCAACTTGTTTGGACCTCGCTCGCTGGAGAATTTGGCGGGGCTGAGGTTCCTTCTTTCTTCCGCCACACTTTGGTTGTCTTCTTTGTGTTTGTGGCGGCGACCTTTTCTTCATTAGGCGCCTTTGTTGTACTCTCATCGGTCGATACCGTAGCTGCCTTCTTCTTTCTTGATCGCCTCGCCCTCCTCTTCTTAGGCGATTGTGACTCGCCTACTCCTTCTTGTGGTAGAGGAGCAAGAGGGGCTTGCGGTGTGTTTGGCGACTGAGGCATTCTCCTTGGAGTCCTGCAATAATTAGCTGGCCTTCTTGCATTCTCCCTTGCCAGATAGTTTCTCATGTATGCAATGAGCTTGTCTGGCTGCGGCATGGGTGGAGTTATCTCAATCTTCTCCACTTCCCTTAGGTCCTTTCCATATATGACCCTCACTTGCTTGCATTGTTTAACTTTAGGCTTGAAGCTGAACGTCTCTTCCCTGCCGTTGAAGTCCAAGTGGATCTCTCCTGCCCCTACGTCGATGTTGGCGTTGGTGGTGCTCAAGAAAGGCCTCCCAAGGATGAGAGGGGTCTTGACATCCACTTCCATGTCAAGCACTACGAAATCGACGGGGACGAAGAAGTTTCTGATCTGCACCGGCACGTCTTCGGCAATACCCGCAGGATGGCGAACCGATTGATCCGCAAGCTGCAAGCACATGGCCGTGGGTGATAACAGGCGGTTTAGCCTGTCGTACACCGTCTTGGGCATGACGCTCACACTTGCTCCTAAATCGCAGAGCGCCTGTGAGAAGTGCTGGCTGCCGATAGAACATGGGATGGTTGGACACCCCGGATCCTTCTTCTTTTCCGGAAGAATGTTCAAAATGGCTGCACTGCACTCTTCGGTAAGCTTCACTACCTCCATTGCTGGAATGGGGCGCTTGTTGTTGAGGATGTCCCGGAAATACCTAGTGTAAGTAGGTACCTGCATGGCATCAAGCAGCGGAATATGCACATATATATGCCGGATGGCCTCAACAAATTTATCGAAGCACTCATCCACGGTGAGCTTCTTCCTGCGGTTGGGATAGGGCAAGCCTGTAGTGTCAAAATATTCATGAGGGGCTGCCTTTGGTGGAGCTTGCTCAACGGGAGGATCTGTCATTGGTTCCTCCTCGGAGCTCTCCTTCTCGGCATCTTCCTTTTCAGGGACATTCTTTTCTGAAACCTTTTTGCCGGCCTTCTCCTTGGGGGCTGCGTTTGGTGTCTTCCTCTCTGCACCCTTGGGGTATGGTGGGTCCATAGTACCTCTTCCGCCCCTGGTGGTGATAGCACTAACATTCTCCTTTGTACGAGGAGCCTGCACAGCTGAAGCTATTTGCCCAATTTGCGTTTCTAGCATTTTGTTATGGCTTAGCTGATTCTGCAGAGCAGTGCTGAACGACTCTAGCTTAGCATCTATGCTCTCTAAAGCCTTGTCGGTAGTAAGAAACTTCTTACTAATGCTGTCATTAATCTTGACCTGGCCGAGAACTAGATCCTTGATAGAGGGCTCAAAACGGGAAAGATTACCATTGTTACCTCCCTGATTTTTGTTGAAGGAGAGGTCGGGCCTGGAGTTCCAGCCGTAGTTGTTCTGGGAGCGGTACCCATTGCCATTGTTGAGGAAATTGCATTCCTCTCTCGCATTCGGGCAATTGATGCCCATATGCCCAACGTTGCCGCATTCCTCACAAGTCATGCGGGAGTCCACAACTTGCAGGTCCTGTGGAGACTCCACCTTGCGAAGTAGCTGATCGAGCTTGATGGCGAGCATGTCCATCGTCTCCACTTGGTGCACTCCACGGGTCTTGGTGCTCGCCGCTTGGCGTTCACCATGAGTCTGGTTGGCCGCCACCTTCTCAATCAGCTTCTTAGCGTTCTTCACGCTAAGAGAGAAGAAGGAGCCGCCTGCTGCGGCGTCGAGGTGCTCTCGAGCGGATGGCCTCAAACCGTGGTAGAAACTCTGTATGAGGAGCCATTCTTCCATGCCGTGGTGTGGGCACGAGAGAACGTACTCCTGCATCCTGTCCCAGGCTTCCGCGGTCGACTCGTCTGCGAGCTGTTGGAAGCCCGATATCTTGTTCCGCAGGGCAGTCGTCTTGCCCGGCGGGAAGAACTTGGCGAGGAAGGCATTGGAGCATGCCGTCCACGTGTCGAGGGACTCTTGGTTCGCGTAGAACCACTGGAGAGCCTTCCCCAACAGAGAGAATGGGAAGAGCTGCAGTCGGATGGCGTCCTGAGGTGCATCCTTCATAGCGATAGTGTTGCACGACATCAAGAACCTTTGGAGGTGAGCATTTGCATCCTCCGACGGCTTCCCACAGAAAGGACTAGCCAAGATCATGTTGATCAAGGCTGGCTTGAGCTCATAGTCCTTGTTGGTGATGCGCGGGTTGGGTCCCACGCGGATGTTCTCCGTGGTTGGCGCGGAGAAGTCATTGATCGTCTTCTCGATCGGATCACCCATGTTATTGTTCGTTGATGAAGGTGGTGGGTGCTCGACAGTCGTCGGAAGGGATCCTTCAAGAGCTAGAACTTTTGATCGAGCGTGGGTGGGAGGAGGGGTAAGCCTGGCCCTCACCCTTCTCAAGAATTGTTCGGGATCTGGGTGGAAGTTTTCTGGTAGGTTGAAACCAGTCATCCACAGTCCTGTTTCAAAATTCCACAACAAAGAAAGACAGGACAAGGGTAAGCCCGCAAAAGTAAGTGATAATTATTCTTCTCACAAACTTCAATGCATTTATTCAGTTTCCTAGCTGCTACTTCCCCGGCAACGGCGCCAGAAATGCTTGTTGGCGGTTCTTATGCGATAAAATTAAATTCATTAATTTCGCAAGCGCACGGATCACCATTGTAGCATTTCACCTTGGAGTATTCCAGGGTTATCGTATTTATATTTCCGCAGGGAAGCAGAGCGAAAGGGAGCTGAATAGTAGCAATGCATTGGATAATTTGGAGAAAGAATAATGTATCAAACTATACTTGAGACAGGGGTAAGATAGGCATGATATATATGGGTGGCACACACATCCTCAAATCCAAGGTAATAAAAGAAAACTGTAGTATACATTTGGGAGAGCAACGAGATAGAGTTAAGGCTACCTGTGTGTTTATCTATTATTTACTCTTCCTAGCAGTCAAGTCTACAAAGGTTATCTACTCTAGCTAAGTTCATACACATACAAGTCATGTCGTTTCGGGGCACACACGTGCTAGGTTAACCGACGATGCTAGTTCAAACCTAGGGAACCGTATGCTATAATTAAGACCCTGCTGAGTCCAACCCGGACGTGGTGGATTACAGAGACCGGTGCAGCTGTCACATACACTCGCGGCTACCATCCTCCGTGGGGTTGGGTGCCAAACGTGCATAGGCCAAGCTCTAAGCACCATGCTTACAACTCGCCTAGAGGAACTACTCTTGATCAACGGAGCAGTCCTATCTAAGAATGAACAAGCACAGATTTCACACGACATCATCTCTGACGATGGCACTCTCTCATACTTGTTATTCCAACAATCACGAATCCCACAACAAAACTTCTACGAGCACTTACTTAACGAATAAATAAAGTAAATAGAAAAGAACTACTAAAAGAAATAAATAAAGATAATCTAATTATATATTAAATAAAATAATATCTCAAAAGAGTAAGGATACAAAGAACTATACCGAACTCCGAGAAGACTCCGGAAGCCCGAGAGAGCTCTCACTCTACTCTACTCTACTCTAACTCCCAAAGCTACTACTAAACTAAACTAATGAACACTTGGATGAAGTGTGATGGTGCGAGTTGCTTCTGAGGCCGGGGGGTCCATTTTATAGGTCTCCAAGGCGGTGGAAGCACTGCTGCCGACTTTGGAGAGGCGACGCCGCTAAAGTCGGCTGGCCGGCCTAGGGGGGTGGCCGGCCGGCCGTCCCTTCTGTCGGTTGGCCACCGTCTTCTGCCTTGACGCTCCAGATCATCTCCTGATGGCGGTCCGAAGGTCGGCTCCTTTCTGGGGTCGGCAGAATTGAAGTGAGGGCCAAGTAAAGGCGCAAAAAGCCCACCTTCTAGAATGGCGGTGGAATTCTGCTGGGCCGGCTTTTAATTATGCGTTGGGTACCAGTTTCCAGCCCACTGGAGGAAGCCTGAGGCCCGCGGCCACTAGGTGGGGCCGGCCGGTCTGGGGTGGGGCCGGCCGGCCAGGGAAATTCCCTGACTGGGCCCACTTTCCTCCATTATTCACTCCTGCATCCAAATATTCACCAAAACCTGTGGAGTAGCATTATTCCTAACTACTATGCACAAAATCTTGGTGTTATGCATTTATTTACCGGTAGGGTGGCGGTCAAATCATGGTTTAACGACCGCCAACAGGGCGTTCGAGGGGTCTTCAAGGGGCGACGCCGGGACAGAAGCGGGGAGCTGTAGCTGATGGTCGCGCACGCCGAGCAGCGGCTCACGCGAGCCGAGTGGGAGGCCGTGGTTGCTGAGGAAAGGAGGAACAAGGAGGGTTCTGGGAGCAGCAAAGGTGACAAGAAGAAGTACAGCGGCAAGTTCGACAAGTCCAAGATCGACTGCCGCAATTGTGGTGAGTATGGCCACTTCGCTGATGAGTGTGATGAGCAGAAGAAGATGGCCAAGGGAGTGGCGCAGCTTGCCATTGCAGACTCTGACAATGAGCCAACACTTCTGTGAGGGTTCGAAGTGGAAGCGCAGAATAATCCTTACAAGATTAGGGGGGGGGGGGGGTGATTGTTGGGTCTAATATTGTTACTTGTTTACTTTTATGTGTGTGTGTGTGAGAGTTGTTTAGACGTGTTTAGGCAGAGACTTGAGTGCAGAATAATTAGCGTGTGGGTGCTTGGTTCTGTTGCATTGCAGCATGGAGTGCGTGCGTGGTCAGCGGAGCCGGGAGATTAGTGTGTGCGTGCATGTGTTGGCGGTCCTTAACGACTATTTTTTACCACCAACAACAGCTTATAAATGCTATCAATCAAGAATAAAATGAATATTCTTTATGGACTAATGGCTTTCCACAAGTTTTGGTGATATTTTGATTGCACGAACAATTATGAAGGAAAATCACCACAAACTATAAACAAAGAGGGGTTTTTCTGTGAAGATAAATTATTCAAATAAAACGTTTGATCTCTCCATGTGAAAGCCCTCGTCAAGATAGTCAAAATGGACTTTTGATGCCCAATTTGGAGTTCGGGAGCAGAAGTTATGGCCCGCAGAAGATTTGAGGAAATGTTAAAAACTGTTGGCCGGCCGGCGCAACCTCTAGGCCGGCCGGCCTATGGTTTTCTCCAAATCGGCCCATTTTTCTTCAGTCGGTTCCAGAGTCGGTGACAAGCAGACTTGACACACCGGCCAAGCAAGGGGACGTCGGCAAGAAAGGGATTTCCACCAAATCCTCCACACATCAAGGGACCTTCTCCACTCTCCCAAGAAAGCGCCGCACTATAAATGGAGGAACTCCCCCCCCCCCCCCCCCCACTTTCAATTTGCACCTTAGTAGAGAAACACTTTTGAGAAGTGAAGTGTTGTTGAGTTGTTAGTAGAGGTAGTGGGTGAGTGAGAGGCGCAGGAAGGGCGGAAGCTCCGGAGATGCCGGAGCTCTTCTTTTTCTTCGGCGCCTCGGGTATGTACTCCGCCTGGGAGTAGTCGCCATAGTCTTCGAGGCCGGGTAACATGTAAGGTATTATTTATTGAGCAATAAAGTAAGGTTTTCTTCTTTATCATTTATGAGATTCAGGTGTGTAGTGAGTATTTCTTATTTACTGCATGTGCTAGCTCTAGGACAATTGCTAGTTGCTAGTATTAATGATAGGTGTAAACGTGGTGTTTATACTTTGATTTATCCTGAGTTGCCTCAACCTCAAGGGATGTTGTGGTAGCCGCGAGTGTAGGTGACAGCTGCACCGGTCTCTGTAGTCCACCACGTTCCGGTTGAATGTGTAGGGCCTAGACGCGGTCCGTTGACCGGATACGTTGAACCTAGTTTTTGGGTTGGGTGTTTTGACGGCGGCCGTACCCCGAAGTAGATGATATCGAAAGACCCTTATCGAATTGCTCAGTTATTTAATATCTTGTATTAGATTACCTGGCCAGAGGACTATCACTTTTACTGCATTAATTCTCCGCTTAGTGCGACCCTTTTTACGGATATTCTACTTAGATCTCGAGTTCAGTACACTGTTCGTTCCTAGTGGATTCGATACCTTAGGAATACTCCTGGGTGAAAGCTACATCGGTATCCGTTTGCTTGCGGATTAATTTCTGTTAGGCCTTAGGACTGCCAACAAGCTTTCTGGCGCCGTTGCCGGGGAACGGTACCTGTGCTAGCTCGAATCTAGAGTCATCCGTGAATAGGTTTATTTTGTGTTGTTTTTGCTTTTCTTTTTCCTTTATCATTACCATGGACCCATCTTCCATCGTATACTCCAATGGTCCGAAAGGAGATTTACTAGAGCCTCCTCCAACATCTACACCAATCACAGCCCAGAGCTATGAGATTCGTCCAGAACTCATAGCACTGGTTCAGGGGAACATCTTCTACGGAGATGAACATGAGAATCCATATGAACACTTGAGATACTTCGAGCTGCTCTGTTCTACTGTTTCGACCGAGGGATTTCCACAAGACACTCTGAAATGGAAGCTATTCCCATTCTCACTCAGTGGAAAGGCAGCACTATGGTATGCCATGACAGTAGGAGAAGCCAGCGGAAAATAGACAACTCTTAGAGATCTCTTCTGTTTCAAGTACTTCCCTGTTGCAAAGGTCATTGCTCTTCGTATGGAGCTTCTTACCTTCAAGTAGGGCAGTGAAGAGACATTGGGAGCCTCATGGGAGCGCTTCATGTCATACATCGTCAGAGGACCAGATCTCGAACTCTCACCAGCAGTACTCCTTCAGCACTTCATGTGGGGCTCACTCCAGAAAGCCGTACTTTTTCTGGATACTGTTCTGGAGGATCCTTCATAAGAAACACACCAACTGAAGGATTCGAACTTCTTGGGAAAATTCTGAGCAATCTGGACAGCTATGTGCCACCTACACCTGAGCTACCAAAAGAAGAAGTACCCGTTGCTCAACCCGTGCTTCAAATTTAGGTTCCTCAAGCTCCGATCATGGAAGAAGCTCCTGAACCATTCTATATCTGCCCAACAAATCCAAATTTGTTCCAAGGTGGTCAAACTCTTGCCGAAGCTCAAAGCCATCAGGCGGTGGAACCAATTCTTCCTCTCGTGCCATACGAAGAGGAAATTGATTTCGCCAAATTTGGGGATACAAGATCATTTTCGATAGAGAGAAATTGTCTCCCTGACAATGATGACGCCAAAGAACTAGATTGGGAGGAAATAGAAGAACAGACATAAAGAATACATCAACTGTCAGCTTTTCTGGGGGACAATCAAGTTGAATCCAAAACCCGACTGCGTTATGGTGAATATTCAATCCACTGCTAGGAGGAAAGCCATATATGACTTAAAGGCCAAAGTCAATATCATGTCAAAGCATTTGGCTGAGAGTAGTGGATGGCTGTCCGAAGGCAACGTAACACCTTTAGAGAAATGGTTGGTCTTCGAGAACAAATATTACCCAGCAGTAGGAGTTTTGCGGGAAGTGGAGACGGAGATAAATGAACAGCCCATGGTTCTCGTCTTTCACATATTCTATTTACCCAAGCAAGACTTTTTACTGATCGGAACACCAATCTTCGCATTCTCCCAAATAAAGTACTTACAAGAGAAGTTGGATGTTCGTATTGGGAAAAAAAAAGCTTCCCCGTTGACATCAGGCATGCTCTCAACACCAAAGCAGAGATGCACCCTGAGACTATGGAAGAATTAGCATCTATTGAAGAAATAGGTGGAGAATTCATGGAAGCACCCCATATGGAGAAAGAAACTAAATTCTTTACTGAAGACGAAGATACTTCCCCATATGTTGAACTAGACAAGCAGGAAGAAACTGCTCCAACGCCTGTCGAGTTAAAGCCGTTACCGCCAGGTCTCAAGTACAGCTTCCTCTTTGAGAATCAAAGCACCCCAGTAATCATCAGTGACAAGATCTCCCATCAAGAAGAGAAGAAGTTGGTAGCCTTACTGGAAAAATATCGATCAGTAATAGGTTACTCACTGGCAGACCTCAAGAGGATCAGTCCAGAATTTTGCACCCACAGAATCCCGATGGAACCGGACCACAAGCCTGTTCATGAACACAAGCGACATCTCCAACAATGCCATGAGAGAAGTAGTTAAAAAGGAGACCTTGAAGCTACTCAAGGCAGAGATTATTTATCCGGTACAAGACAGTCAATGGGTCAGTCCCGTTCAGGTTGTGCCAAAGAAAGGAGGGATGACTGTTGTGCGAAATGAGAAGAATGAATTGATCCCTCAGCGCACAGTGACAGGGTGGCGGATGTGCATCGATTATAGGAAGCTGAATAAGGCAACACGAAAAGACCATTACCCGCTTCCTTTCATTGATGAAATGCTTGAACGGCTGGCAAAGCATTCGTTCTTCTGCTTTCTAGATGGTTATTCAGGATACCACCAAATTCCTATCCATCCTGATGACCAAGACAAGACAACCTTCACACGTCCCTATGGCACCTTTGCATATCGCAGGATGTCGTTCGGGTTATGCAATTGTTGGTATTTCTTAACGACCACAGATAAATCAGCAAGCGCACGGAGAATACCGATGTAGCACTTCACCCAGGAGTATTCCAAGGTATCGAAAATCCACAGGGAACGTGTGTGTTTATCTTCGAACAGGCTCGTCCAAGGACAACAAGAAGTATATGATAGGCTCGGGTAGAGAGGATTCCTATTGATAAGATTCCTAGATCGGGTAAGATAGACTTCGCTTTTTACTTCCTTACTTCGGGCACCGGCTTACCCCTGGTCTGCCAGACGACTCCGGTCTACAGCTCTACGACGTACCCGAACGTGGAGGGCTACCGAGGGTGGATATGGCTGTCACCACCTACCACCTACCTCTACTATCTGTGGGGAACGCGGCAAACAAAGGTAACCTCTAGTCTAGACACCACGTCTACACTTGTTGACACCAAAATTTGGACTAGGGCCCGCTGTCAGTGGAAGATGGAGTGCGCGACGGGTAGGAAAAGATTACGTGCCGAAGTGGTGGCCCGTAGGATATCATAAAAATCCCGAATCCGCACGCGCCCGTGTGGGATGGTGTGTCCTTTTTAAATTATTTTCTAGAGTTAGAAAGGATTGACCGAGTTGTGGTCAAGTAGGAGTCGTGTTTTAAGTCCAAATCGGACTCTTGCCTCGGGTGTATAAATATAGACCCAGGTGCTTGTAAAAAAAAGGAATCAATACAATCAACTCTTCGGCGCACCGCCACAATTTCTCGACGGGTTTTTTCGTCACCGGCGTCCATCGGGGCTCCGGCTCGACTGGATCTCATCAGGTAAGCGCATCGATCTTTAGTATGTCGACTTGTCCATATTAGAGATTGATGTGGCTGCTAGTTATCCGGTAATCCAGATCAATCTAGGGTTTACATTACGCATCGACTGCATGGAATTGTTTAAGACCTGGTCCAATTCTTTGTCACGGTTAGTTGACTTGTCCTCGCCGCGACCTTGTTGCCGATTGCTGATGTCGATTTCTGTTTGATCTGGTTATTCGAGTCACGGTTAAGGTGCTTGGTCGATTAGATCTGTTCTTGGTGACTGGGTAGGCAGTTTGACTTGTCCTGTCTGCTTCGCTTAGTTGACGTGTCCTCGGCGAAACAGTCGCTAAGGGTTAGATCTAGTTTACTGAGTGCCTGGGACTGGTAGTTGCCGATTATACTTGTACCTGCCGATCGTGTAGAGCAGTTTGATGTGTCCTGTTCTACTTCACTTAGTTGACGTGTCCTCGGTGAAGCGATTGTCAGATTATGGGTGTAATTAGTGGTTACTGGTTTAATCGTTCTTTCGGGGTGTTTAGCCGATTGTTTACCACGTTCAGATCTATGCTTGCATGCCTTTAAACTCTCTTATTCGTTCAAGTATATGTCTGAGCCTTCTTTCGTCAATGTCGATTCGCCTTATCATGATGCTTGCCGATAGATGTTGCCGATTGCATGCTTTGCCGATTGCCGATTCTGATGCATGCTTTGCTTTATTTATCGCGCGAGTATTTATTGTTGCGACATGTCGATTCGTTTCTAGCCGACAGCCGAACGGTTGTTTTTATTATCTTTTATTCACTAACATCGGCTGCGGTTACGCATCGGCCTGTTCGGGGCTGATAGTCCGGGAATTTTACACGCTTTTCTTGTCTTTGTCGATTTGCAGGGAAAATCGACTGGCACGCTCCGGAATTCACCGTGTTCCAAGTTTTGGTCCTGAACAGAGTTAAGCAAATCTCTCAGGCCACGTGTGCGAGCGGTAGAACACACATTTTACCGTCAACACACTTTTTTGGCACGCCCGGTGGGACCAGATCAAGTTCTTAGAAGCAGATGGCGTTCGTTCAAGCTGTTGCTGATGATGGTACTTTGCTCGTCGATGCAAAGGGCCACAAGATCATGATTCCTGCACCATTTGTTCGAGATGATAAAGATGCTTCTGAAGTCACTGGCAACAATGAGCTCAATGCTTGGGAGAAAATGTCTTTGGATCAGAAAAAGGCATATCAGAGTTATCTGTACGATTGCCAAGTGAAGTACTTTGAGACCATCAAGATGACACGTGGTAAGATTACATCAGTGTTGGCTTCGCCAGTGGTGATGAGAGCAGAAGAGTTGGCTACAATCAAAGCTGCGAAGATGCCGGATCAAGCTCTGTTGGATGAAGTTGTGAATACTGCGGTTCACAAAGCTTTCATTAACCAGTCAGGGGTGCTTGTTAACACTCTGTACAACATGCTCAAGGCATTTGCTGATGGGACCTTGCAGTTTGATTCTGGATTTATGGGGCCATCATTTACTTTACCACCCACTACTCCAGCACGTCCTGCGCCTCATGGTGGTCAATCTGCAACTCAAGAAGAGACAAGCGCTGCTGGTCAGCAAAGGCAACCATATGGCATGCCGCCAGAATTGTGGTCTCCAAGTGCTCAAGCTTTGGCTGCAGGGACTGCTCGGGTATCGGCGCCAAGTCTTATTGATGCGCCGTTGTCCACGCAAAAGGAAGTAGCTGGTGCAGCTAATGAACCAAGGACGAGTCAAACTCCTCAGACAAGATATCGTTTGGCTCCCAATGTCAATCCTGCACTGTTCAACCAGGAGATACCGCAAGGCTATCATAGAGTAGCAGACTATAGTGAGCACTACAACAGGGAGCAACCTGCTCAAGTTCAGTCACAACCACAACAGCCATCTCAGATGGCTGGGGGGCAAGTGCAGAATTCATCGGAAGATATAGTTGCCAGGCTGGCTGAAGTCATGAAGGAGCAGTTTGATCTCAAGCCCAAGGAGCAGAGCTTTCTGTATCGACGTCCGTATCCAGAGTGGATGGAACAAGTTGCTCTGCCACATCGTTACAAGCTGCCAGAATTCTGCAAGTTTTCTGGGCAAGACAATGTGTCCACAGTAGAGCACATTAGCAGATATTTGGCACAATTGGGAGAAGCGTCGGCGCAAGATGCATTGAAAGTCCGTCTGTTTCCTCTGTCGTTATCTGGATCGGCATTCTCATGGTTCACATCCCTCTCTGCGGGATCCGTGCGGAATTGGGCCGATTTGGAAAAGAAATTCCATTCTTATTTCTTTACTGGCATGGCAGAGTTGAGCATATCAGATTTGACGGCTGTTCGTCAGAAGGCTGGAGAGTCAGTTGCCGATTTTGTCCAGAGATTCAGAGTCATCCGTGGGAGGTGCTATAACCTGAATCTGACGGATCGGCAAATGGCTGAGATTGCTTATCAGGGTTTATTGCCTCAAATCAGAGATAAGTTTGCTCCTCAGGAAGTCGATGGCTTAGCACAGCTCTTTCAGAAGGCGTCGATTCATGAAGGGCGTGTTCAGAATACACGTGGCAGACAGTTTCAGGCGGCTTATGCTGATTATTCTTCTGATTCTGATGATGAAGCTGAAGTTGCTCTTGCTGAGTGGACCAGGAATAAGAAGACTGTTCTCTGTCCATGGGTCAAGCAGAAGGTAGAAGAAAAGAAATATGACTTCGACATCAATAAAGCCGACAAGATATTCGATCTGCTGCTACAAGAGAAGCTTATTCAACTCCCACCTAATCACACATTGCCTCCAGCTGAGGAGTTGAAGAAAATCAAGTGGTGCAAGTGGCATAATACTCCCTCTCATCACACCAATGAGTGCAAGGTGTTCAGGCAACAGATCCAATCGGCAATTGAGGGTGATCGCATTAAATTCTCTGGTCAAAAGCCGATGAAGATTGACGGTCATCCTTTTCCAGTTAACATGATCGGTGGGTCTGCTGGATTGATCGGCAAGTACTCAAGGAAAAGAGAAAGGGAAGATAGGAGGACTAGTGATGATGACTTCGATCCACACTGGAACTGTCCTTTCTTCCAGTACTGTTGGGAGCAGGGTATGAAGTTGCCACCAATTGAAGGCTGTCCAGGTTGTAGCAGAAGATCTGGGGATTTGTACAAAGAAGTTGGTACTTCAAGCCGAGTCCCTATGCGGAGACAGCATAATCGCTTTGAAGGAAGTCCAGCATCAAGGGTTTCTGTGCACGAGAGGCTTGGTCCTGTCAATCAAGATGAAGACTATGAAGAAAATCAAGATGAGTTCACAGAAGAAGGCCAATGGTGTCCGAGTGGTATCTTTACCAAGACTCAGAAGAGAAGAGTACAGAGGGCACGTTGCCGTGAGCTGAACAAGGAAGTGAACCAGGAGGATGATCATGACAAGAGGCCCAAGTCCAAGAAGGTATGGAGACCAAAAGTCAAATCTCAAATACATGAAGTTGAAGCTTCTGTCAATATGGTATTTATGCTGCCACGAGAATTTAGTTCTTTGGACATTAATGAATCGGAAGAAGAAGCTTCTGCCGAGTTGTTATTGGGTCCACAGCAGGCAGTATTTGAGAAGCCGTCCGGTGTTGATCATCTCCATCTGAGGGCTCTGTACCTTAATGGTTTCATCGCAAGCCGATGAGCAAGATGATGGTCGATGGTGGTGCTGCTGTCAATGTTTTGCCGATGGCGACATACAGGAAAATCGGCAAATTGCCTGAAGAGCTGACCAAGACCAACATGACGTTGAGGGATTATGGGGGCAGGAGCTCTGAAGTCAAAGGAGTCACCAATGTCGAGGTCACTATCGGGAGCAAGACTTTGCCGACGACGTTCTTCGTAATCGAAGGCAAAGGATCGTACGCCGTACTGTTGGGTAGGGATTGGATTCATGCTAATTGCTGTATCCCGTCTACAATGCATCAGCTCCTTATACAGTGGATCGGCGACGAGGTGGAAACTATTCATGCTGACAAATCGGTGAGTGTGGCTACTGCAGACTTCTTGCCAACGATGGTTGAAAACTTGTCGTGCATATCAGGAACCTACTGGGAAGGTGAAGCATTGGATGTTACCGATGAAGGTGTCTATATTACTGAAGGATCGGCAACTCTACGGTTGCTGTAGCAGTTATCAGATACGGATGTTGATCGGTTGATGGAAGTGAAGAACGATGCAATCGATAATCAGCCGATCGACGAAAGAGATTGGAATTCAGCCGAGCGCTTAATGCAAAGTACTTAAAGTATATTACCTTATTGGTAGATCTTTAAAGTGTTCGGTTGAGTTTTGTCGGAGCCGACGTTAAGAGCGTCGCCTTTAAGATGGCCGATGCTAATGGTATCGCCCTTAGGGAAATATATAAAAGGAATATATATATTACAGAGATTAGAAGACATTGTTTGATGATTACAAGTTCATGCACTACGAGGATACAGATAATCACGGAGTACATGTAGTGCATGTATGCGAAGCTGATCAATCTCGGCCAAGACATAGTTGTCATTGTCATCAGACTCAATCTCTGCAGGCACGGATGCCCAGGCGCGTTGTGAAGCTTCAATGGAGGCATTGAGCGAATCTTTTTGTTGAAGCATGGAGGCATTGATCTTGGCAATGGTTTCTGCCGATGCCGATACTTCTTGTTCCTTAGCCTGCAGAGCTGCTCTCAAGTCTTCGGCTTCTTTCTTCAGCTGAGTCAGCCGATTCTCCTCTTCTGTTAGCTGCTTCTTCATGGAGTTGTATTTCTCCAATTCTTGCTGTGAGAGCTCAAGAGCTTTCTCTGCTGCCAAGACGAGTTGACGTTGATGGGATCGGCGGTTGACATTTTCTTGAGCTTGTTCGTAGTCAAGACGCCGAAACTCCATGTATGCCACTGGGTGGAGTGCAACTCTCAAGTCCCTTGGAAGGCGATTCTGGATCACTTCAAATCTAGCGCGGATTGGACTTGCATTGCGAGTAAGATCTTCGGTGGTGGCAAAGTCAAGTCTTTTCTCCAGCTCAACCAGTTCATTGCGAATATCGATTGGCAGTGGTTGCCGATGATGTATGGCGATGATTGGCTCCACTACACGTGCCTGTGGGTACAGAAGATGGTTATTAGAGGGAAAATTGATGAAGGGAGTAAATCGACATTTATTACCTCAGATAAATCGACATCAACTTCAATTGGAATAGCCTGAGAAGAAGATGCTCCAGGATCTGAGAAACGACCCCCTGGTATGTTCTGCGTAGGAGCTGCTTGAGGAGTTCCAGGTTCATCAACAGAGAGGTTTGCCGATTCTTCTTCCCTTCGCTCTTGCATCTAATCAAATGTGAAGTCAATAAAGATGTAGATGCCGATGAACAAGTTTCAAGGACAAACCTGTGGTTGTGTGTTGATGCCGATTTCTTCTGAAGCCGGTACTTGTTGAGTCTCGATGCCGATTTCTTCTGAGGTGGTAGCAGCTGGTGCTTGTTGGGCAGTTTCGGCATCGGTTTCAGCGTGGACTTCGGTTTCTTCAGGCTCGGTGTCAGCATGGGCTTCAGGAGAATAAACTTCAGTTTCCTCGACAGCTTCTCCAGAATTGCCCTGAAATTAAAACAAAGGTTAGATATCAATTTTTGCCAAATCATGAAAATTGATTATGAAGACAAGAATGATTACTGGGCTGCTGGGAGGAGTTGGTGCAGAGCTTGGTTGTTTCAAAAGAGCTCTATGACGCTTGGCTGGGACTTTGAAGCGGGGGCCTTGACCCTTTGTTTTAGAGGTTTGGCCCTTGAGAACTTGAGCTGGTGTTGGTGCGTCAGAGCCAAGGACGGGATCTGGATGTGCAGCCACGTACACAATGCCGATTCCGCTGTTGCTTTCCATGGGAGCATCATCGGTGTCAGACTGCAAAATAAAAGCTACAGTTAAAGATTTGTCGATGAGGAAAAATGAAGGAAATTGAGATCGGTTACCTCTCCTATTGGTTCGGGAAGCGGAAGATTGGAGATGAAGGATGCTGTGTTGGCACATTGGAGATGTTTGGACCATTCTGCCCACCACTGCCTGAAGAGCCTCGTGCAGGAAGGAGCCAATACAATGTTGACGATGTGGCCGAGGGGTAGATTTTCAGTCAAACCAAATAGCCAAGAATACTCCAGGGTCGATCCGATGATGGCACGAGCTTTGACCTTATCAGCATAGAAGAGATTAGGAGGAATCTGGCCGAGACCCATTTGTCTTGCAGCAAATGAAGGATTGTAGAATTCGTATGATGGTTTCTGGTGGCCTGATGCATTCAATCCCGTCGGCAAAATGCAAGGCTTGACACAGGTCACGAAGATGTTTGCCGATACTGCGTTTTGGAGAGGGTTGTCAGCCCGGAAGGTAAAAGGGATCTCAAAATGATCCATGATGTCAGGTTTTCCATATGGAAACCAGTCAAGATGACCTTCGTTGATGCCTCTGTAGAAAGCTTTAAAATATGAAGCCAAGAGATCGGCAGTCATTCTGACTCCATCTATCGATACTAAAGCTTCTCCCAGTGAAGTGCATCAGCGTCCAGCCTGAGCGGGGGTTGGAAAATTGTATAAATGCAAGTCTTGAAGTTGCATAGCCTTGCGGAAATGCAGGGTGAGCCACATTTGAAGGAACCACCATGGACCACCAATATTGCCGATTGGGGTATCTTGCCAGAGCTTCTCGGCAACCTGATGAAGTGAAGAATAAAGGGCACCAAGCAGATATTTGCCGATAGGCATTTCAGTGCCAGCTACCAGTCTTTCTGCCAAGTTCTGCAGATTGGATACAGGACCAAGTTGAGCTCCGCAGAAAAAGAAATGCTCGAGCCACATCGTCAGAAAAGCTGTATGTTCTTTGTCTGTCACCGGCCCTGTCTTTCGGAAGGTAGTGATATATTTCTTCCATCCGCCAATGTCTCTGACGTCAAGCTTATGTGACGGCTTGACTTTCAAGCTCTGGAGGCTTGCATTAGTAGATATATCCAGATCAGTGAGCATCTTGACGTCCATAAGGGTTGGAGTCATTGGTCCATGACCAAAAAGGAAGGCGTTCAGTGCATCAGACCAGAAGTAGCAGGATGCCGATAACATTGGCTCATTTTTCTTCATATCGGCAAGGGTGAGTTCTAAACAGTGATCTATGCCGACGGTTGCCCATGTTGCCAATTTCGTAGCCTTCACTCTAAGGAACCATTCACGCCAGCCTTGGATCTCGGTGGGCCATGATTTGAAGCTGCCTACCCATGTCCCTAGTGCTACTGATGATCTCTTGAAGGGCATTCTAAGGGTTTCGCTGCAAATGAAAGTTACTGGATCTGGATCGCCCATGGGTCCCAAGAAGCGGTGTGTAGCGAGCTCTGTAGGGATCAAAATCTGGTTTCGCAGTTCCTAGAAATAATGAAAATAAATCTAATCAGGCCAAAAGTCTAAGAAGAATGAAGCTGGCTTATGAACGAAGGGATCTACAGTACCGCAAGAACACAACCCTATTCTAGTTCAAGAACGGGGATGGAGTGGAAGATTGATACCTCGGGGACGGCAGTGGAGGAAGCAGTAAGTTGCGCCATTGCGATGGAGATGCGAGAAATCTTGTGAAGTTTTCGTTTCCTGGTCTTCCGAGGAGATTGGTCGCCGGCAGCAAGATGAGGAGAGAGAATGAGGAGATGAAGAGACGCGCCGGCGAGAGAAGGAAGAAAGATAAGAATGGTAGATAGCTTTCTATTTATAAGATGGGACGTGCTGCAGGCGGCACAAGATACGAAGGGGCACTGCAGGTGTGTTGAGTACGGCGCGGGAATCAAGGAAACGCGAGAAATGGGAAACAATCCGACGCATGGAGATTCCATACCCCGGCTTGGGGGGCATGTGTTGACACCAAAATTTGGACTAGGGCCCGCTGTCAGTGGAAGATGGAGTGCGCGACGGGTAGGAAAAGATTACGTGCCGAAGTGGTGGCCCGCAGGATATCATAAAAATCCCGAATCCGCACGCGCCCGTGTGGGATGGTGTGTCCTTTTTAAATTATTTTCTAGAGTTAGAAAGGATTGACCGAGTTGTGGTCAAGTAGGAGTCGTGTTTTAAGTCCAAATCGGACTCTTGCCTCGGGTGTATAAATATAGACCCAGGTGCTTGTAAAAAAAAGGAATCAATACAATCAACTCTTCGGCGCACCGCCACAATTTCTCGACGGGTTTTTTCGTCACCGGCGTCCATCGGGGCTCCGGCTCGACTGGATCTCGTCAGGTAAGCGCATCGATCTTTAGTATGTCGACTTGTCCATATTAGAGATTGATGTGGCTGCTAGTTATCCGGTAATCTAGATCAATCTAGGGTTTACATTACGCATCGACTGCATGGAATTGTTTAAGACCTGGTCCAATTCTTTGTCACGGTTAGTTGACTTGTCCTCGCCGCGACCTTGTTGCCGATTGCTGATGTCGATTTCTGTTTGATCTGGTTATTCGAGTCACGGTTAAGGTGCTTAGTCGATTAGATCTGTTCTTGGTGACTGGGTAGGCAGTTTGACTTGTCCTGTCTGCTTCGCTTAGTTGACGTGTCCTCGGCGAAACAGTCGCTAAGGGTTAGATCTAGTTTACTGAGTGCCTGGGACTGGTAGTTGCCGATTATACTTGTACCTGCCGATCGTGTAGAGCAGTTTGACGTGTCCTGTTCTACTTCACTTAGTTGACGTGTCCTCGGTGAAGCGATTGTCAGATTATGGGTGTAATTAGTGGTTACTGGTTTAATCGTTCTTTCGGGGTGTTTAGCCGATTGTTTACCACGTTCAGATCTATGCTTGCATGCCTTTAAACTCTCTTATTCGTTCAAGTATATGTCTGAGCCTTCATTCGTCAATGTCGATTCGCCTTATCATGATGCTTGCCGATAGATGTTGCCGATTGCATGCTTTGCCGATTGCCGATTCTGATGCATGCTTTGCTTTATTTATCGCGCGAGTATTTATTGTTGCGACATGTCGATTCGTTTCTAGCCGACAGCCGAACGCTTGTTTTTATTATCTTTTATTCACTAACATCGGCTGCGGTTACGCATCGGCCTGTCCGGGGCCGATAGTCCGGGAATTTTACACGCTTTTCTTGTCTTTGTCGATTTGCAGGGAAAATCGACTGGCACGCTCCGGAATTCACCGTGTTCCAAGTTTTGGTCCTGAACAGAGTTAAGCAAATCTCTCAGGCCACGTGTGCGAGCGGTAGAACACACATTTTACCGTCAACAACACTATCGATTACTACCTTAATCTCGGATCCAACAAAGACTAAGGCACTCTAAACAGAGCGCTGATCCCGTAAGCAAGTAAAGGAAATAACTTACTCAAAAAGGAAACTAAATTACCATAAAAGAATCACGAAGTCTTACTTAAAAAGGCAGGACTCCGTCGAGGTACAAGCTGGAGAAGAACGCCGACAAGCCCGGGGCTTCTCCGAACTACTCTCACTCTCTCCCTATTTTCTAAGCACTATGGAGGCAGCGCTTCGCCTTTGGAATGGAACTACTCACTTCTTCTTCTTGTGTGTCTTGATCCGTAGGCGCTACCCCCTATTTATACCCAAATATGAGAAGGGGGGTTTATGTAGAGCGAGTGAGAGGCGGTTGGAGTGGTTTGCCCGCCAAGTTTGGCCGGCCGGCCTAGGGGGGTGGCCGGCCGGCCCTCCGATGTGGCGGTTTGCCACCGTCTTCTGCGTGTATGTTCCAGATTGCTTCCCCATGGCGGTTGTTTTCTAGAGGCGGCATAACTAGAGTAAGGGCCAGGTTTAGGCCCATTTGGCCCACCTTCTAGAACGTCGGTAGAAAACTCCAACTTGGGCTTTAGTTTCGATGTGTTTGGCCTGTTTACAGCCCACTGGAGGAATGCTGAGGCTTTTGGAAGCCAAGGGGGGCCGGCCGGACTAGAGGGATGGCCGGCTGGCCTGTGTTTTGTCCAACACAGGTCCATTTCCTCCAGAATATTGTTCCTGCAATCAAATATCACCAAAACTCGTGGAAAGGCATTAGTTTATAAAATATTCCTATTCTATGTGCTTTATACGCCCTTTTATATTGATAGATTGGCGGTAAAAATTATTCAATAAGGACCGCCAACAAACCCCCCACACTTAGCTCTTTGCTCGTCCCGAGAAAAGGTTAAGAACCAGTGTGGAACAACACCTTCCATTGGCATGATGCGAGCATACAAGTCATTCCATGCCATACCTGCAGCTGTGAACTTTATGATGTCTATCATGTCATCTTGGGTGATTTATGAGTGGAACGGTCTTGATTCAAGTCACCTTCACTTCTTCTGTTGAGTAACTCGGGTTTTTCATATAATTTTAAAAGTGACAACATAGCTGTGCTCCTCAAATGATTTGTCTCTCGAATCACTCGAGGTGTATGAATCCTCACCCAGGCATTGAATTTGCCTCTCTTCATCCTATATCTAAATTGGCTGATGTGGAGCTCAGGTAGGGATGAACAAGGAGCAAACTTGTACTACTTATGTTGCAATGTCAAAAACCGGATCCATGAAGAAAACAAATCATATCATCATGATCAAGAATGTGCACGTATGTGGATATCCGACTAATGAAATGGAAACTCATTGTTGAAATGATCTCTCTTTTGGTTGAACTTGAGGACATGGCTATATATATATATATATATATATATATATATAATATTTTGAATCAGGCTCGGCATTTTTGCCGGATTTTTGTTTTTCGCATAGCCATGTCTCTTTTGCGAGAGAGATATTTGAGGGAGATCAACAACCACATGATGGAGTATTTATTTTTATAGAGTCCTGAAGATGATGTTGCTAACTTCCAGTGTAGAAATTTAGCATATGGAGGTGATGTGTGTACGTGATTCTTGATCAAAACAATATGAAAGGTATTCTTACTAGGGTCACAACAATTTGACAAAGCTCAAAGTAGTAGCAAGCAGCATAGTAGAGTTTTGCATTATGTTCAACATATGGCTCTGGTAGGATCTTTGAATCATTGAGGAGCATTGCTAATAATTTTTTTTTAGATAAAAGTTTCCCGAGTACTTAAAACAGTTGAAGCAAAGATTTCTTTTATCTAACCATATCACACTCATCAATTACTTAGATAAACATGTTTTCCTAAAAGAAATGTGTTCACAAGCAACGAGGTATATTGGCTAGGAAAAAAGAGTATGCAAGCCAACCAATGGAAAGTATTAAGGTTTATTTTAATCATGAGTTAAACTTTAGCAATTATTTTCAACTTTGTCAGTTTTAACTCACAGATAGGGGAGGTTGAGAGATAAGGTGCGCAAACCATTGATGACGTAGAGACTGACGTTCCGTGAAATGTTGCGCATTGTGTTGGTGAGGAGTCCCATTTGTTTGTGCGATGAGAATCTCGAAGGACCTCCCCCCACACTTATTCTGTACCTGCATTTTTATTCAAAACAAACAACAAGGTGGAAACAAAAGAGACTCGACCGGGTTAACGACCGTTGAGCTGCAAATTTTATTCAATCAAACAATGACACTTCAATTTTTTTTAATTATTTTTATTTTACCAGGAGCATTAAAAATCATGACAAGAGGCTATGAAAGATTAAAATCAATTAATTCTATCACATCTACCTCTTCATCTAGATTTTTATCTATTTCTAGGAAAACTTTTAAACGTTGGCCATTTACCTTAAAAAGGTTACCTCCGTCGTCTTGGAGTGTGATTGCTCCGTGCGGTGAAGTTTCAACGACGGTGAATGGTCCATCCCATTTACTCTGAAGTTTTCCATGTCCGAAAAGCTTGACTCTGGAGTTGAAGAGTAGCACCTTATCCCCTGGTTTGAACTCTTTTTCATTGATCCTTTTATCATGTCTTCTCTTAGTTCTTTCCTTGTAGATTCTGGCACTATGATAGGCTTTCTCTCTCCATTCCTCCAGCTCAGAAAGTTGCATTTTTCGGTGTTCTCCTGCCATCTTGGAATCCATGTTCCATTTCCGAATGGCCCAGTGTGCCCTATGTTCCAACTCAACAGGTAGGTGACATGTTTTTCCATAGACGAGTTGGTAGGGTGACATGCCGATGGGTGTCTTGTATGCAGTCCTGCATGCCCAAAGTGCATCTGGTAGTTTTAGTTTCCATCCCTTCCCCATTTCATCCACGGTCTTCTGCAAGATATTCTTTATTTGCTTGTTTGAAGTTTCCGCTTGTCCACTATTCTGGGGATGGTATGGTGTTGCAATGTTGTGTTCTGCTCCAAGCTCCTTTAAGAATTTTCGGAAGGTCTTATCAATGAAATGAGACCCTCCGTCACTTATTACCATTCTAGGTGTTCCAAAACGAGGAAAGATGATCTCGTGAAACATCCTGCGGGCATGTTTGGCATCTGCAGCTCGGCATGGCATTGCTTCTACCCACTTGGACACATAGTCGACGGCAACCAAGATGTACTTACAATCATAGGGCTTGGGGAATGGCCCCATGAAGTCGATGCCCCAAACATCAAATAATTCCACTTGAAGATTGTATGTCAAGGGTATTGCGTCACGAGAAGTGACGCCTCCAACTCTTTGGCACCTTGAGCATCTTCGAATGAATTCTTTGGTGTCTTCATACATTGTCGGCCAGAAGAATCCACTCTGCCATATCTTGGCATGTATGCGGTATGCACCATAATGTCCTCCATATGGACCTGCATGGCATTTCTCAATAATCTTGGTGCCTTCAACTGTCGGCACACATCTTCTCAGTAACCCATCAGCACAAACTCTGTAAAGGTATGGCTCATCCCATAGGTGACGACGACTCTCCTGAATGAGCTTCCTTTTGTTCTCCCCTGGTGGTACATAACCTGCAACCATAAAGTTCACAATATCTGCATACCAGGGGTTGGAGTCTGTCACCTTCAGCAGCATGTCATCCCGTAGAAAGTCATTTATCGGTAGTTCCTGCATGTTAGTTACTTGCAAACGCGACAAATGATCCGCTACGGAATTTTCTACTCCTTTCTTATCTTTAATTTCAAGATCAAACTCTTGGAGTAGAAGGATCCATCTTATCAGACGGGGTTTGGCATCTTTCTTAGAGAGCAGGTATTTCAAAGCAGCATGATCGGTATAAACAACAACCTTGGCTCCTACTAAGTAAGATCTAAACTTATTGATAGCAAAAACAACGGCTAGGAGTTCTTTTTCAGTTGTTGCATAGTTAAGTTCAGCTCCTGTCAACGTTTTACTAGCATAAGAGATTGCGTGGTGCTTTTTATCTTTAGTTTGGTCGAGAACGGCACCTACAGCATAGTTACTAGCATCACACATTATCTCAAAGGGCAGCGTCCAATCAGGGGGTTGTATGATTGGGGCTGAGATGAGTGCTTTCTTAAGGATATTAAAAGCATTTAAACACTCATCACTAAAAACAAAAGGTGCATCCTTAGCTAAAAGGTTTGTGAGAGGTCTAGCGATCGTCGAGAAATCTTTTATAAATCGCCGATAGACCCCCGCGTGGCCTAGGAAGCTACGGACTCCTTTCACATTGATCGGAGGTGGGAGCTGTTCTATAACTTCTGTTTTTGCTCTATCCACCTCTATCCCTCTTTCGGACACTAAGTGTCCTAGGGCTATCCCTTCTTGGACCATGAAGTGGCACTTTTCCCAATTAAGTACCAAGTCCTTCTCTTGACATCTTTGCAAGACCTTGTCCAAGTTATCAAGACAATGATCAAAGGTTTTTCCATAGACAGAAAAATCATCCATGAAAACTTCCATGATTTCCTCGATCATATCTGAGAAGATGGACATCATACACCTTTGGAATGAGGCAGGTGCATTGCACAAACCGAAGGACATCCTACGGTAGGCAAAGGTTCCATAAGGACATGTGAAGGTGGTCCTGCTTTGATCATCGGGATGGATGGGGATTTGATGGTAACCAGAATACCCGTCAAGAAAACAAAAGTAAGAGTGATTCGCCAACCGTTCCAACATTTCATCAATGAAGGCAGTGGGAAATGATCTTTCTTTGTTGCCTTGTTAAGCTTTCGGTAGTCGATGCACATCCTCCACCCTGTGACCGTTCGTTGTGGGATCAACTCATTTTTATTGTTCTTAACGACCGTCATACCTCCCTTCTTAGGCACAACTTGGACAGGGCTAATCCACTCACTATGTGGTACGGGATAAATTATCCCGGTGTGCAGAAGCTTTAAGACCTCTTTCTTAACAACTTCTCTCATCGCATTATTTAGCCTCCTTTGAGGCTCCCTGGAGAGTGCGCTATCAAAATCAATAGGAATGCGATGGGTGCAGAGAGCGGGGCTAATCCCCTTGAGATCTTGGAGTGAGTAGCCTAGAGTTGAGCGATGCTTTTCTAGAACGGCTAAGAGTTTAGCGGTTTCTTCCTCAGAAAGCTTGTCATTTATGATGACAGGAGCTTCCTTATTGCCGTGTAGGAAAGCATAGCGAAGGCCAGAAGGAAGGGGTTTTAGCTCAATCGGCGGTCGTGGTGCTGGTTCGGATTCAGGTAACTCGATGGTCTCTCCTAAATCATGCTCCTCTTGAATGAACTGTTCGGCATCTTTGTCGAGGATTGATTCGGGAGGCTCGAAAGGAAAAACAGACATCACTTCCTCGATTGGCTCATTCTGGGGGAGACTTTCAGACAAGGAATTCCGCGATCGAGAGATCGGGACAGAAAATGTCTCTTCCAAGTTTTATGTCGAGATTTCCTTGTGTTGGGGCATCCATGAATAGCATCTCTATGGGATGTCCGATCAGAATATCAAAGTCTTGGACTTCGAAAACATGAAAATCTAGGAGAACCTCGACATTTTCGTGCCTTACGGTCCCGTTTTGCAAAATCCCATATCCTCCTAGAATGGGTCCTGAGGGGCTCTTGAAGGATTTATTAGTCGGTGCTAAAGGTACATCGCCCAAGATGTCAAAAGCGAAAGAATCAGAGACTATGTTAGCACCGACAGTGGGATTGTAAAGAACATCCACCATGACTCTTCTAATACAACATTGAATGGTTGAGGGCGGAGCGTTGATTCGAATGACTTCTGAAGAAAGCTCGCCCTCCCTTGACCATTCGTTGCTCATGATTGAGCTTAATTCCTTAACCGTCTTTAGGAGGAAAGCCTCTTCAAGAGGATCAGGAAGAGAACTTGAAAATGGTGGTTTCTTTTGGCAGTGATAATTCGAGGTATTCCCGTAGTCTTCAAAAAGATCTTCCTCGAATTTAGATGAGAACTCAAGAGGTTGAATTTCTTCCTCCTCCATCACTGTTCTTGGTTCGGGAGATGGCTCAACAGGTGAATCTTTAATTGTGGAAGATGAAGGGTTAGATTCGGATGTTGAGGGTTTCTCTTGGCTCGACTTGACTTCCTCTGTGTGGGGTTCAGCAGCATCGGCGACATAGGGAGTGCTATCTAGGATGCGATCTAAGAGTTGCTTTCCTTCTGTCGGAGTTTTATGCGTGAAAGAACCTCCAGCAGAAATGTCAAGATATAGGGCATATTCCTTGTTTAAACCCAAACAAAAATGCTGTAGCAACACGTGATTTGGGATAGACAAGTCTGGGCCTGATTGAGTTAACAAAGAAAATCTAGTCCAGGCTGCACCTATGGATTCCTTCTTATTCTGCGAGAAATTGAAAATTTCCCTTCGAAGAGTGGCAACACGATGCAGAGGGAAGAATGCAAGACAAAATTTATCTCGTAGTTCTTGCCAATCACCGTTCACGCTCCCAATCGTGCGATCGTACCATTGTTTCGCCTTCTCTTGAAGAGAGAAGGGAAACAATTTCCATTTTAGAGTTTCTTGTGTCATGCCTTCAATTAGGAGGCAGGAACACAATTGCTCGAATTCTCGCAGATGGTGGTAGGGATTTTCGTGGTCAAGACCAGAGAAAGATCGATCCCGAACCATGGCTATAAAGCCAGGTCGGATTTGATAGCCAGATGTATGGATAGGATGTGAAGATGATGGTGGCTCAAAGAATTCGCCCTTCGGAGCAGATAACTGTTGTATGGTGGGTTGCTCCATGATAGAAAAAGGAAAGGAATAAAATAAAAATAAAAAGATACGAGGACGAACAAGGTTCGGAGATAAAACAGCAACCGTTCCCCGGCAACGGCGCCAGAAATGCTTGTTGGTATTTCTTAACGACCACAGATAAATCCGCAAGCGCACGGAGAATACCGATGTAGCACTTCACCTAGGAGTATTCCAAGGTATCGAAAATCCACAGGGAATGTGTGTGTTTATCTTCTAACAGACTTGTCCAAGGGCAACAAGAAGTATATGATAGGCTCGGGTAGAGTGGATTCCTATGGATAAGATTCCAAGATCGGGTAAGATAGACTTCGCTTTTACTTCCTTACTTCGGGCACCGGCTTACCCCTGGTCTGCAAGGCGACTCCGGTCTACAGCTCTACGACGTACCCGAACGTGGAGGGCTACCGAGGGTGGATAGGGCTGTGACCACTGTTGGCGGTTCTTATGCGATAAAATTAAATTCATTAATTCCGCAAGCGCACGGATCACCATGTAGCATTTCACCTTGGAGTATTCCAGGGTTATCGTATTTATATTTCCGCAGGGAAGCAGAGCGAAAGGGAGCTGAATAGTAGCAATGCATTGGATAATTTGGAGAAAGAATAATGTATCAAACTATACTTGAGACGGGGGTAAGATAGGCATGATATATATGGTGGCACACACATCCTCAAATCCAAGGTAATAAAAGAAAACTGTAGTATACATTTGGGAGAGCAACGAGATAAGAGTTAAGGCTACCTGTATGTTTATCTATTATTTACTCTTCCTAGTAGTCAAGTCTACAAAGATTATCTACTCTAGCTAAGTTCATACACATACAAGTCATGTCGTTTCGGGGCACACACGTGCTAGGTTAACCGATGATGTAGTTCAAACCTAGGGAACCGTATGATATAATTAAGGGCAACGTATCATATGAGAACCAGGTTCGTGTGAGAACTATGAGAACTCCAATCTGGGCCACAAGATCTTGATCAAGGGGGGCGTATAGGGAGAGGTGGGAGGGGGAATTTGCAAAAGTATGATTAAGTGGGTGGTGATTTTGCAAATCCCCCCTCCCACCTGAATTCATGTACCCCATTGGATCAAAATCATGTGGCTCAGATTGGAGTTCTCATAGTTCTCACACGAACCTGGTTCTCATAGGATACGTTGCCATAATTAAGACCCTGCTGAGTCCAACCCGGACGTGGTGGATTACAGAGACCGGTGCAGCTGTCACATACACTCGCGGCTACCATCCTCCGTGAGGTTGGGTGCTTACAACCCGCCTAGAGGAACTACTCTTGATCAACAGAGCAGTCCTATCTAAGAATGAACAAGCACAGATTCACACGACGTCATCTCCGACGAAGGCACTCTCTCGTACTTGCTATTCCAACAATCACGAATCCCACAACAAGACTTCTACGAGCACTTACTTAACGAATAAATAAACTAAATAGAAAAGGACTATTAAAAGAAATAAATAAAGAATAAACTAATTATATATTAAATAAAATAATATCTTAAAAGAGTAAGGATACAAAGAACTATACCGAACTCCGAGAAGACTCCGGAAGCCCAAGAGAGCTCTCACTCTATTCTACTCTACTCTAACTCCCAAAGCTACTACTAAACTAAACTAATGAACACTTGGATGAAGTGTGATGGTGCGAATTGTTTCTGCAGCCGGCCTGATGAGGACATCACCTTGCTAGACACGCACGAACCGGCCTCACCACCGAGTTTCAAGTCGTCGTCAAGTTGCCCTTCGAGTTGGATTCGGATTCCAGGAGCACCTTCCATTAAAACAGGCGCCCCGGTCACATACGGACTCCGATTGGGACGTTCTTCATATGGATGGAAAGCTAAGAAGATAAGCTTTCCAACAGATCCAGTCGCACATCTAAATTCCATCTGAGTCGACAGGAATCGTCAAAACAAGTCAGCGTCCAGAAACTGTTTCGGTGCTGCGTCACCGTTTTTGGACTTTGGGCCATGTATCGTGTCTTGGCCCATTAGGGGTGCGTCCTTAGGGTTTTGGACGACCCTAACTCTATATTATCAGTAGCCGCCGCCACATTAGGGTTTGGGTTTTGTTTAGTTGAGTTTTCCTTCGAGAAACTTGAGTCATCGTTGTATCTGTGGCGACAAGTCCTTATATATTGATCCAGGGCCCCTGTTCTTACTCTCCTCGACTGTGTCGATTAGTCCTTTCGAATCGAGTGTTTGAACCTCTCTTGTGTTTTGCTTCAATTCATATTTGCAATTTCAGATTGCGTGTTTACACTTTCTTGCTTGCGTTCTCGATTCGTCTGCAGGAAAAGCCTTATCGGCGAGGTCAATCAAGTTGTGCTTGGTTGATAACCAACGGAGCAGTGGCGTAGCGGTTGCAGGGTTCGAATCGTGTTGATTTGAAGCCGGATCGTCAACGTCGAGTTCTCCAATTATCGAGTTTACCTCTACCTCTCGGAAGATCGGGCCTAGTCCTCATCACGGCCAGGGGTATTTATAGCCTCTCCAGGACCCAGGGGATTAAATAGCCGAAGCTGGAGAGGCGGTGGAGCCAAGGTCGGCCGGCCGGCCGAGTAGGGGGATCGGCCGGCCGTCCCCTGTGGCGGTTGGCCACCGCCTTCTGCCTCAACGCTCCTGATGCACTCCTGAAGGCGGTCTGAAGGTCGGCTACTTCGTGGGGGCGGCAGAATTGCAGTAGGGGCCAAGTTAAGGCCCAAATGGCCCACCTCTGGTAAGTCGGTGCAAATCCGCTGGGTTGGGCCTTGAATTATGCGTTGTGGACCAGTTTCCAGCCCACTGGAGGAAGCCTGGGGCCTGCGGCCACCAGGTGGGCCGGCCGGCCTAGGGTGGGGCCGGCCGGCCAGGGAAATTCCCTGACTGGGCCCATTTTTCTCCATTATTCACTCCTGCATCCAAATATCCACCAAAACTTGTGGAGTAGCATTAATCCTATCTACTATGCACAAAATCTTGGTGTTATGCAGTTATTTACCGGTAGGGTGGCGGTCAAATCATGGTTTAACGACCGCCAACAACCTCCCCAAGCTTAAACTTTGCTCGTCCCGAGCAAACTCAACTCAGGGTACCGGCGGATCAGGAGTTACAAAGAAGCGCTCCATGGGTAATAAAGATGCAACAACATACTCCCTAAACAGTGGTAAGTTTACGAGAGCACAAAATATTCATGAGTGTTGCAAAAAATGTGGGGCTTATATGTTACACCTTGTCATGCAGCATTGAAGACTAGAACGACACTTTTGGACAAGTAAACAATTCTAACAGGTATGCATCCAGAGTTTTTATGTGCTGCAAGGTAAGGTGCAAAAAATATCTCCTTCGTTTTGGTAGGCACTTCTCTTACCTACTAATGTGATTCTTATTCCTACAAGCTTCACTCATCCTACCTTCTACCAAATGGGGCTTTATATGTGGAGCTTGGTAAGGAATGCACAAATGTCATGCATATATTGTAAAGCTAAAGAATGAGTCTCAATCAACATAGCAACTCCATTTATTTTGGTCATAAGATTTGATGTGATGGAGGGGGAGAAAAATGAACTCACACTTGTGGAAGGGGGTTTTGAAAACTTTGATCCTTTATTTTGCTCAAGATGTTTATGATAAGAACCATATAGCCATTAAGTTTGTCACGCAACCATGGAGTTTTTTTTTTTGACCACTCCATGGTGCAAGGGCTATAACTTTTGCATGGTTCAAAGAAACATTTTGAAATATTCTTGAGCTTTTTGGATGGACCAAAAGTTTGCAAACTCTGAAAAATGTTTGGTTGATTTATCCAAACATTCTCCTTTTTATTTGGTGGAAAGAAATTTTCAAAAACACACGCGAAGGAATTTTGACCAAAATTAGGAGTGCTTAGTTGCAAGAGTACATCAAACCTTAACAAAACTCAATACACAAACAAATGGCTATAAGTGGGGCTGTTTCGAATATTATGACATGGCTCTGGTAGGTAAATAAATCCTCACACTAAGAGAAGTGTGCCAAAACGGAAGGGTTTTAGGTACTTGCAGCAAATCAAGAAAAATATCTCTGGATGAAACCATACTAAGAAATTGCAACAAGTCCTAATCATGCCATATCACAATCCACAATGCTCAGACTTAGTGTAACAAATGCAACCCACGGAAATAAGCAAGACTCATGATGTGATCATGCTCAAATAAAAATAACACATATGTCAGGAGTAGAGGTTGCATCTATGCGACACATGGAAAACTAATTTGTAACTCGATCATCATTTCCCTTAAGTGTAGCATAACACCAAGATTCTAGCATTTATTCGAAACAGGGAGTTTATTTATTTATTAAGAAGGTTAGGAATACTTACCTGAAGGTCCTCCCCAAGCTTAAGTCTTTGCAAGACTCGAGCTGGTGTTGAACTCCTTCTTACCTGGGTGCCCTCCCCAAGCTTGAGTCTTTGCAAGACTTAAGCTTGATTCAGGCTCTTCCTCCTCCTTCTTGACCTGCAAAAAAGAGTGAGGATGATACAAGTGGCTTGCCCCTAATGAGCATCGCCGGGAATCCTATTATTTTGTTGTTTTTAATTTTTTCACATTTTTATTTTGTTTTTATATAAAAGAAAAACAAGTGCTAGGCCTAGCTAGGATAACGATTGGGATGGCCTCCCCAATCGGAGGGCTCTCATTTTTACGTCTTGAGCTAGACGTTCTCCATGTCGCTTTAACTTGTATGGACCTCGCTCACTGGAGAATTTGGCGGGGCTGAGGTTCCTTCTTTCTTCCGCCAAAACTTGGTTGTCTTCTTTGTGTTTGTGGCGGCGACCTTTTCTTTACTAGGCGCCTTTGTTGAACTCTCATCGGTCGATACCGTAGCTGCCTTCTTCTTTCTTGATCGCCTCGCCCTCCTCTTATTAGGCGATTGTGACTCGCCTACTCCTTCTTGTGGTGGAGGAGCAAGAGGGGCTTACGGTGCGTTTGGCGGCTGAGGCATTCTCCTTGGAGTCCTCCAATAATTAGCTGGCCTTCTTGCATTCTCTCTTGCCAGATAGTTTCTCATGTATGCAATGAGCTTGTCTGGCTGCGGCATGGGTGGAGTAATCTCAATCTTCTCCACTTCCCTTGGGTCCTTTCCATATATGACCCTCACTTGCTTGCATTGCTCAACCTTAGGCTTGAAGCTGAACGTCTCTTCCCTGCCGTTGAAGTCCAAGTGAATTTCTCCTGCCCCTACGTCGATGTTGGCGTTGGTGGTGCTCAAGAACGGCCTCCCGAGGATGAGAGGAGTCTTGACATCCACTTCCATGTCAAGCACAACGAAGTCAACGGGGACGAAGAGATTTCTGATCTGCACGGGAACTTCTTCGACAATCCCTAAGGGCAGGCGTAGTGACCCATCTGCAAGCTGGAGCTTCATGGTCGTTGGGGACAACGGGTGGTTTAACCCATCGTACATCGCCTTCGGCATGATGCTCACGCTCGCCCCTAAGTCACATAGTGCCCGGGCGAAACACCGATCGTTGACCAAACACGGAATGGTTGGCCATCCGGGATCTTTTCTGATCACATCCTTGGGAAGCGTGGTCTCCAAGTAGTTCTCTTCACACCTGATGGTTATTGCATTTATGCTCTCCTTGGGGTTAACTTCTGGTTGCCCACGAAGTTTACCCGCGCGAGGAGTCTGCACAGCTGAAGCTATTTGCGCAATTTGCGTTTCTAGCATTTTATTATGGCTTAGCTGATTTTGCAGAGCAGTGCTGAACGACTCCAGCTTAGCATCTATGCTCTCAAAAGCCATGTCGGTAGTAAGAAACTTCTTACTAATACTTTCATTGATCTTGACCTGGCCGAGAACTAGATCCTTGATAGAGGGCTCAAATCGGGAAAGATTACCATTGTTACCTCCCTGATTCTTGTTGAAGGAGAGGTCGGGCCTGGAGTTCCAGCCATAGTTGTTCTGGGAGCGGTACCCATTACCATTATTGAGGAAATTGCATTCCTCTCTCGCATTCGGGCAATTGATGCCCATATGCCCTGTGTTGCCACACTCTTCACAAGTCATGCGGGAATATGCAACTTGCAGGTCCTGTGGAGATTCCACCTTGCGGAGTAGCTGATCGAGCTTGATGGCGAGCATGTCCATCGTCTCCACTTGGTGCACTCCACGGGTCTTGGTGCTCGCCGCTTGGCGTTCACCATGAGTCTGGTTGGCCGCCACCTTCTCTATCAACTTCTTAGCGTTCTTCACGCTAAGAGAGAAGAAGGAGCCGCCTGCTGCGGCGTCGAGGTGCTCTCGAGGGACGGCCTCAAACCGTGGTAGAAACTTTGTATGAGGGACTCTTGGTTCGCATAGAACCACTGGAGAGCCTTCCCCAACAGAGAGAATGGGAAGAGCTGCAGTCGGATGGCGTCCTGAGGTGCATCCTTCATGGCGAAAGTGTTGCACGTCATCAAGAACCTTTGGAGGTGAGCATTTGCATCCTCCGACGGCTTCCCACAGAAAGGACTAGCCAAGATCATGTTGATCAAGGCTGGCTTGAGCTCGTAGTCCTTGTTGGTGATGCGCGGGTTGGGTCCCACGCGTATGTTCTCCGTGGTTGGCGCGGAGAAGTCATTGATCGTCTTCTCGACAATGGGGTCAGCCATGTTGTTCGATGAGGAGGCCCTGACAACCGGTGGAGGAGACGATTCAAGAGCCAGAGCGTTCTTGCGGATCTGTTTGGTGAGTTTCGCTCGAACTTTCCTCAAGAACTGCTCTGGATCTGAGTGGAAGTTTTCTGGTAGGTCGAAACCAGTCATGCACAGTCCTGTTTCAAATTTCCACAACAAAGAAAGACAGGACAAGGGTAAGCCCGCAAAAGTAAGTGATAATTACTCTTCTCACAAACTTCAATGCATTTATTCAGTTTCCTAGCTGCTACTTCCCCGGCAACGGCGCCAGAAATGCTTGTTGGCGGTTCTTATGCGATAAAATTAAATTCATTAATTCCGCAAGCGCACGGATCACCATTGTAGCATTTCACCTTGGAGTATTCCAGGGTTATCGTATTTATATTTCCGCAGGGAAGCAGAGCGAAAGGGAGCTGAATAGTAGCAATGCATTGGATAATTTGGAGAAAGAATAATGTATCAAACTATACTTGAGACGGGGGTAAGATAGGCATGATATATATGGGTGGCACACACATCCTCAAATCCAAGGTAATAAAAGAAAACTGTAGTATACATTTGGGAGAGCAACGAGATAGAGTTAAGGCTACCTGTATGTTTATCTATTATTTACTCTTCCTAGTAGTCAAGTCTACAAAGATTATCTACTCTAGCTAAGTTCATACACATACAAGTCATGTCGTTTCGGGACACACACGTGCTAGGTTAACCGATGATGCTAGTTCAAACCTAGGGAACCGTATGCTATAATTAAGACCCTGCTGAGTCCAACCCGGACGTGGTGGATTACAGAGACCGGTGCAGCTGTCACATACACTCGCGGCTACCATCCTCCGTGGGGTTGGGTGCCAAACGTGCATAGGCCAAGCTCTAAGCGCCATGCTTACAACCCGCCTAGAGGAACTACTCTTGATCAACGGAGCAGTCCTATCTAAGAATGAACAAGCACAGATTTCACACGACGTCATCTCCGACGAAGGCACTCTCTCGTACTTGCTATTCCAACAATCACGAATCCCACAACAAGACTTCTACGAGCACTTACTTAACAAATAAATAAACTAAATAGAAAAGGACTATTAAAAGAAATAAAGAATAAACTAATTATATATTAAATAAAATCAAAAGAGTAAGGATACAAAGAACTATACCGAACTCCGAGAAGACTCCGGAAGCTCAAGAGAGCTCTCACTCTACTCTACTCTACTCTAACTCCCAAAGCTACTACTAAACTAAACTAATGAACACTTGGATGAAGTGTGATGGTGCGAATTGTTTCTGCAGCCGGCCAGGGGTATTTATAGCCTCTCCAGGACCCAGGGGATTAAATAGCCGAAGCTGGAGAGGCGGTGGAGCCAAGGTCGGCCGGCCGGCCGAGTAGGGGGCCGGCCGGCCGTCCCCTGTGGCGGTTGGCCACCGCCTTCTGCCTCAACGCTCCTGATGCACTCCTGAAGGCGGTCTGAAGGTCGGCTACTTCGTGGGGGCGGCAGAATTGCAGTAGGGGCCAAGTTAAGGCCCAAATGGCCCACCTCTGGTAAGTCGGTGCAAATTCGCTGGGTTGGGCCTTGAATTATGCGTTGTGGACCTGTTTCCAGCCCACTGGAGGAAGCTTGGGGCCTGCGGCCACCAGGTGGGGCCGGCTGGCCTAGGGTGGGGCTGGCCGGCCAGGGAAATTCCCTGACTGGGCCCACTTTTCTCCATTATTCACTCCTGCATCCAAATATCCACCAAAACTTGTGGAGTAGCATTAATCCTATCTACTATGCACAAAATCTTGGTGTTATGCATTTATTTACCGGTAGGGTGGCGGTCAAATCATGGTTTAACGACCGCCAACAACCACCTACCACCTACCTCTACTATCCGTGGGGAACGCGGCAAACAAAGGTAACCTCTAGTCTAGACACCACGTCTACACTATCGATTACTACCTTAATCTCGGATCCAACAAAGACTAAGGCACTCTAAACAGAGCGATGATCCTGTAAGCAAGTAAAGGAAATAACTTATTCAAAAAGGAAACTAAATTACCACAAAAGAATCACGAAGTCTTACTTAAAAAGGCAGGACTCCGTCGAGGTACAAGCTGGAGAAGAACGCCGACAAGCCCAGCGCTTCTCCGAACTACTCTCACTCTCTCCCTATTTTCTAAGCACTATGGAGGCAGCGCTTCGCCTTTGGAATGGAACTACTCACTTCTTCTTCTTGTGTGTCTTGATCCGTAGGCGCTACCCCCTATTTATACCCAAATATGAGAAGGGGGGTTTATGTAGAGCGAGTGAGAGGCGGTTGGAGTGGTTTGCCCGCCAAGTTTGGCCGGCCGCCCTAGGGGGGTGGCCGGCCGGCCCTCCGATGTGGCGGTTTGCCACCGTCGTCTGCGTGTACGTTCCAGATTGCTTCTCCACGGCGGTTGTACAGTCGGTTGTTGTCTGGAGGCGGCAGAACTGGAGTAAGGGCCAAGTTTAGGCCCATTTGGCCCACCTTCTAGAACGTCGGCAGAAAACTCCAACTTGAGCTTTAGTTTCGATGTGTTTGGCCAGTTTACAGCCCACTGGAGGATGCTGAGGCTTTTGGAAGCCAAGGGGGGCCGGCCGGCCTAGAGGGATGGCCGGCCGGCCTGTGTTTTGTCCAACACAGGTCCATTTCCTCCAGAATATTGTTCCTGCAATCAAATATCACCAAAACTCTTGGAAAGGCATTAGTTATAAAATATTCCTATTCTATGTGCTTTATACGCCCTTTTATGTTGATAGATTGGCGGTAAAAATTATTCAATAAGGACCGCCAACAGCAATGCACCTGCTTCCTTCCAAAGATGCATGATGGCTATCTTCTCAGATCTTGTTGAGAAAGTAATGGAGGTATTCATGGACGATTTCTCTGTCTATTGAGAGACATTCGATGGGTGCCTATGCAACTTAGAGAAGGTGCTACAAAAATGCAAGGAAGCCGATCTAGTCCTGAACTGGGAGAAATGCCATTTCATGGTAACTGAGGGAATTGTCTTTGGACACAAGGTCTCTGCCAGAGGGATAGAAGTTGACAAGGCTAAGATTGAAGTCATTGAGTCACTTCCACCCCCGAGGAATATTAAAGGGATCCGCAGTTTCCAGAGGCATGCTGGGTTCTACAGGAGATTTATCAAAGATTTGTCCAAGAAAGCCAGACCTCTCACCAAGCTGCTGGCTAAGGATGTGTTGGTATTTCTTACACCAAACAGAAAACACCACCTTAGGCTGGTTAGGCCTAGGGTGAATATTCCCGGTTCGGCGCCAGAAATACCTGGGGTTAAGTTACTTGCTTAGGATACATAATAATCCACAACTAGCAACGAGTGCCAGAAATGTATTATTAGTATTTAATCATAAAAGATAATTCACAAGCGCACGGATAACCCGTTGTAGCATTTCACCCGAGAGTATTCCAGGGTATCGTTATTTATATTTTCCCAAAGGAAGACGTGGTTGACAAGTATGTACTTATACTCATGGTGTTACAATTGATGGACCATTACCAATAACCAAATGTAGGGGTAAGGTAATAAATGGATAGGGGATAGTGCGACACACACAGCAGGCGAGAGGTGTGAATCGGTGTCTCAATAATTTCTCCCGAACGTACTTGAGGTGTGAAGCAAGCAAGACTAGATATGGTGATGACAAGAAGCTAGCAATGCGCGCACACAATCTAGTCTAGCAAAGAGCAACACCCTAACAAGCAATTCTACTAAGTAACAAGGAGACAACCTATCAAGCAATTCTACTAGCACATAAGTAAATGCGGAAGCGTAAATGCTAGTAAGTAAAGGAGATAGAGATAGGAATGCTCATAATGTTTTTCCCGTGGTATCGGAGGATGGCGCCTTCCCCTACTCCACGTTGGGTCACTCCCGTCGAAGTCTCGACCCCGTCCCTCCGCTCGAAGGCGATCCCTCCTAGAGCACACTTCACCCTCCGAGTGAAGTCGCGGGCACGTCCCGCTGGGCTTTTTTCCGGGTACTCTTCCGGAGGTAAGGCTCCGCACTTGATGCGTGCCAAAGGGCGCTCCACTAGTGATGCTTCTTTCGCACGGGAAGCTCCAAGACCGTGTACAAACTTATGTCGGCTTCCACAATCTCTTTAGACAGTTCAACACCGACGCCTAACCGGTCCAGGCCTTGCCATAGACCAAGAGCAACAAACCGAAGTGACTCTCTCAAGCTCACACTAGCCTAGAGATCAAGTGGATGCAATTGCTACTCTCTCAAGCACTAGGATCACTCCAAATCCTTCACAAGTGCTTCTCTCCCTTGCTCTTGGCTTCCTCTGAGTTTCCTGCACTCCAACAATGGCCAAAAGACCCCTCAAGGGGCGAGCAACCAACTATTTATAGGCTACCAACCCAAAACTAGCCGTTGCTCAAAAGTGCCCAGGAAATATAAGGACCGTACTATGGACCGTACCATCCGGTCTCCATCTGACCGTACGGTCCGGTCTCTATTTCCAGGCATTCTCTATTTCCTTCTTCTCTGTCTGAACTTCTCCAATGAAGACCGTACCGTCCGGTCCCTAGGATCGTACCGTCCGGTCAATAGTCCGGTCTTCATTTCTCCACTTCCAGAAACTTCAGCTTCTCTGTATAGAATTCCTCTGATGACCGTACCGTACGCTCATCAGATCGTATGGTCTGGTCAATGGTCCGGTCTTTATTTTCTCGGCATCCCGAGACATCTTTTCTCTGTCTGGATCTTCAATGAAGACCGTACCGTCCGGTCCCTAGGACCGTACCGTCCGGTCTCTACTGCATAAGCTGAAAACTTGATCCACTCTTGATCCTTACTTCCAACTTCTCCATTCTTGGTTCCTCCTCTTCTCTTCAGGCACCCTAGCCCTCAAGAGACTCACAATGCATTCTCTAACCTAGTGTGCTCTAGGAGAACCAATTCGATCCCTCTTGATAGTCCGGTTTTTCCTATAGACTCAAGCTAACATCTACACCAAGCCAACACTTGCTTGGATCTAGCATGTCCTTAGCCTTGATCCATCTTCAACCTTGACTTCATCAAGTTCTCGATCCGAATTGTCGAGGTCAACCAATCACCAAGTCGTCGATAAAGATAGGGTTTGTGAGACGACGCTTCCTTGACATGACCATTTGAATATCCTACATGGAAATGTTAGTCACATCAATATGGTCACCCAATCACCAAAACATTCATACCTTTGGGGTTTCCGAACTCCAATGGTCATGAAGCTTACAATCTCCCCCTTTTTGGTGATTGGTGACAACACATATCATAAGATAAAGAAAGGAACGCGCAAGAGTGATCGAGAAGATTGGATATGAAAGAGAAGCAAGTAAAATGGATATCGGGGTAGTCATAGCTCATAAAGATATCACCTGCAAAATAGAGTTAGAGCACATGGGTGATATATATGGAATAAAAACAAGAGCTATGACCACAACGCTGTGATGATAAGATTATAAGATAATCCTGTAAAAGCAAGTTAGTGCACATATCATCACAAAAGAGGAAACCTGGCAAGATAGATACAATGAAGCTCATCCAGGATAGCATACACAAACTCAGAGCAATATACAGGATATATAGATAACGAGCAAGTGTATGAAACGAAACCAAGTGCATTCTTGATGAGCTAAACACCAGCAAAAGAAATCCAAGCTCAACAAGAACCACGAAGTACCAAAAGAACATACAAACAAAGTAGCAAATGGACTCTCCCTAGACAGAAACTCTCTCAAACTCCCCCAGAACATAAGATCACTCCACTACTCCCCCTAGACCTATACAAGATCTCTCTCCCCCTTTGGCACCAATGACCAAAAAGAGAAAGAAAAAGAAGGACTGCTATCCTACGCGTCGGAGGCTGGAGGAGGTGGTGCAGCAGTAGTGGTCACTGTAGGCTCTGAAGCTGAGGTGGTATCCTGCTGCTGTAGCTGCTGCTGCTCTGAAGGAGTGCCTGTGTGCTCAAGAACCTGAGGTGGTGAAGGAGTCCTGAGAGGATCTGTCTGCTCCACTGCTGCTGTCTCCACTGTAGTAGACACCAACTCTGCCTGCGTAGCTGTCAACACCGAGTCGGTCTGAACAGAGGCAGTCTGTGCTACTGTGTCAAAGTCAAGAGTGCGAGTTGGCAGTGGTGACACGAAGAAATGACTCATCAGCTGTAGCGGTGAGAAGCTCGGAGCTGTGGTAGCTAGAAGAGCTGACGGTGTCATGGAGAGGCCCGGTGAAGACTGGTACTGGTGTGAGGGTCCTGCCTCTCCTGTCAAACCAGCAAATGTGGACGTCGACGGTCCCACCGTAGATGCACCAGCAGGTGAGATGGAAGCCGTGAGTAAGGTGCTGAAGTACTGTCCCTGGCTGACTGACTGTCCTGCCTGTGCCTGAGCAAGCTGCTGCTGCTGCTGAAACTGGAGCGTGTCTGGTGGCAGCACACCTGGAAAGTGAGAGGAGGGAACGACGGAAGTCCAGGTACTGCCTGTCCAAAGAGATAAAGAATCTGAGCAATCATCTCAAAACCTGTGAACATCGAGGAGAAACCAGTAGCCATCTCCCTCTGAGTGAGTATCATGTTGTCCATCATCTGTCAATCCCTGTCCCTGTCCTCTCTCTGACTCCGGAGCTCTCTACGGATCTCTGCAAGCTCTGCACGTAGAAGCGAGTCTGTCTGTGCTGGAGCTGTAGCAGAGGCTGAAGGTCCTGCTCTAGAGTCCGGTGTCACGTCCTCAGGAATGGACTCCATGTGACTACCAGTCTGAACGTGCTGCTCAGTCTCTGTAGCTGTGTCACCTAGCCCCTGTGAAGAACTCCCCTGTGAAGCTAACTCCCGGGCAGCAACCCGTCTGTCGGAGGCAGGAAGGGGTGTGTAAGCTGTAGTCACCTTGGGCAGGTGATCGTACCCCTCCTGAGTCAACAACTCTAACCTCCTCAGAATATAGCAAATCAAAGGTCCGAAGGCTAGACGTCTGGCAGCAACGCTCTCGGCTATGACATCCTCCATCTGACACAGAATCAGGTCCACCAAATCAAAACCTCTATGCCTCAGCATCATCATAACAATCCACTGTGTAAGGATAGAGAACTGATCCTTGTATCCACTCATGGGAACAATGGTCCTGCACAGTATACTCCTGAGAACTCTGCCCTCGTGTATGAGTCTGGTGTGAGCTCGGCTGTAGTTCTCCGGGTGAGGTAGTGGGAAGGCAATGCTCATATCATCATCACTCGGCAAGTGCCCCCAAGAGGTCTGCGGGGAGGCTCCATCCCTCTGTGAGCAAGCTCAAACACTCTGGTCTCGTACTGGATGGTCTCGAGTGCCTCCACGAGGTTCTCCCTCGTCAGTCTGTGGGGCCGCCCTCTAAGCATGAACCAAATAGCTGAGCGGTCTGGGGCTATCCATAGAGAAGCATAGAAGTCCATCACTATGTCATACTCATATCTCATAGGTCTGGTGATGATCTCCTCAAGGCCCGGGATATAGGACAAGTGCTGAGTGAAGTCTGTCCCGGCACCTCTTGTGGCAGCCTGTATGCTGCAGTGCTGGTGAGTAATAAAGAGCTTCTCAACTCCACCAGTGTGTAGTCTACTCCTCAGCCCGGCTGCTATCCTCTGCTGAAGTAGGGTCCAGAAACGACCCCCAGCAGCTAGGTCTCTCGTAGGAGGTACCCATGTCTCCTCTGTCACTCGCCTGAACTTCTTGAGAACTGGGCCTGGCAGCCTGAGAGCATCCTCAGCAAGAACGTCCTGGAGAGAGGCACTCCTGTTGAGTGCACAGAACCTCACTCCCATCCTCTGCCTGTCTGCCTCAGTGACATGTGGAGGTCCGTCACCGGAGCTAGAGGAACTCTCCACCTCCTCTGCCTCTGGCTGCTGCTGCGCGGTCCTCGACGAGCCAACCTCACGGGTGGTCCGAGTCCGTTGCACTGTAACTCTCTGCCTGGAAGACCTCCTCACTGTTGTTGGCGGTTCTTATGCGATAAAATTAAATTCATTAATTCCGCAAGCGCAAAGATCACCATTGTAGCATTTCACCTTGGAGTATTCCAGGGTTATCGTATTTATATTTCCGCAGGGAAGCAGAGCGAAAGGGAGCTGAATAGTAGCAATGCATTGGATAATTTGGAGAAAGAATAATGTATCAAACTATATATGGGTGGCACACACATCCTCAAATCCAAGGTAATAAAAGAAAACTGTAGTATACATTTGGGAGAACAACGAGATAGAGTTAAGGCTACCTGTATGTTTATCTATTATTTACTCTTCCTAGCAGTCAAGTCTACAAAGGTTATCTACTCTAGCTAAGTTCATACACATACAAGTCATGTCGTTTCGGGGCACACACGTGCTAGGTTAACCGATGATGCTAGTTCAAACCTAGGGAACCGTATGCTATAATTAAGACCCTGCTGAGTCCAACCCGGACGTGGTGGATTACAGAGACCGGTGCAGCTGTCACATACACTCGCGGCTACCATCCTCCGTGGGGTTGGGTGCCAAACGTGCATAGGCCAAGCTCTAACCGCCATGCTTACAACCCGCCTAGAGGAACTACTCTTGATCAACGAGCAGTCCTATCCAAGAATGAACAAGCACAGATTTCACACGACGTCATCTCCGACGAAGGCACTCTCTCGTACTTGTTATTCCAACAATCACGAATCCCACAACAAAACTTCTACGAGCACTTACTAAACGAATAAATAAACTAAATAGAAAAGAACTACTAAAAGAAATAAATAAAGATAAACTAATTATATATTAAATAAAATAATATCTCAAAAGCGTAAGGATACAAAGAACTATACCGAACTCCGAGAAGACTCCGGAAGCCCGAGAGAGCTCTCACTCTACTCTACTGTACTCTAACTCCCAAAGCTACTACTAAACTAAACTAATGAACACTTGGATGAAGTGTGATGGTGCGAGTTGCTTCTGAGGCCGGGGGGTCCATTTTATAGTCTCCAAGGCGGTGGAAGCACTGCTGCCGACTATGGAGAGGCGGCGCCGCTAAAGCCGGCCGGCCGGCCTAGGGGGGTGGCCGGCCGGCCGTCCCTTCTGTCGGTTGGCCACCGTCTTCTGCCTTGACGCTCCAGATCATCTCCTGATGGCGGTCCGAAGGTCGGCTACTTGCTGGGGTCGGCAGAATTGAAGTGAGGGCCAAGTAAAGGCCCAAAAAGCCCACCTTCTAGAATGGCGGTGGAATTCTGCTGGGCTGGCTTTTAATTATGCGTTGGGTACCAGTTTCCAGCCCACTGGAGGAAGCCTGAGGCCTGCGGCCACTAGGTGCGGCCAGCCGGTCTAGGGTGGGGCCGGCCGGCCAGGGAAATTCCCTGACTGGGCCCACTTTCCTCCATTATTCACTCCTGCATCCAAATATTCACCAAAACCTGTGGAGTAGCATTATTCCTAACTACTATGCACAAAATCTTGGTGTTATGCATTTATTTACCGGTAGGGTGGCGGTCAAATCATGGTTTAACGACCGCCAACAACTGTCTCCCCCTGTCCTCCTGCAGCTGTGTCCCTGATCTGAAGACCTGTGTCTCTGCCAGAGGGTAGGTCCACTGCTGCTGCCCTGAGAGCCTAATCCCAAGCAGGATCACCGGTCCTCTGCTTCTTCTTGGGCGGTGGATCTGGAGCCTTGGCCTTTCCCTTGTCTCGATCTCCTCTGCCCCTGCCTCTGCCTCTGCCTCCTGCCATCTCTGCTAGCTGGACTGCAGACAAGATAGGGCGAATGAGCTTGGCTCACCAACCCGTCCACTGACAAGCTGACTGCCACAAGATAGGATCAAGGGCTTGGCCCTAAATCCGTCCACTGACTCTGCACTGCTGTCAACTGCCCAACTGTCCACTGTCCACTGCCACTGCACGATAGGAATAAGACAGGGTATATGAGTATAGAATAACCTACTATAATCTATAAGCAAGAATCGTAGGTAATCGCGAAAATCTAGATGAAGTCCTAGCGCAGAGGTGAAGGACGCAATGCCGGCAAATATGCAATGGGGAACTACGGCATTGTCGATTATGAGTGGGGATCAACTAGTGCCATATACATGATATGCAACATAGTAATACGACACTAATTGGGAAATACACTAAGTGTCGAGCTAGTGAAAAAGATAGGGACTCGAAAATCGACACAAAGTGATCAATTACCAAAATGTCACAGGCAAAGAGATGAAATTACGACTACTATGACATATGGTAACCTAAATTGCGAAGAAATTGAAGCAGTTCAAATCAATTCGCAATAAAGGTTGGAATTTGGATTGAATTTTCCAGGGATTTCATCGATGAAGGAATTGATAGACTACAAACCCTAGATAGGTAATCGAAGTCGAGCTACTGTGCAATGTTTGGATCCTTGGGGCTCACCGAAGCTGGAGAGACGACGGCGATCGTCGGTGAAGGGGAGCTCGGGTCCGGCGAGGCGCCGTGGAGAGGGAGCAATCGCCCGCGAGGATGATGAGCAACAGCTCGGGGATGCGTGCGTGATGGAGGAGCTCCTCGGCTTGCAGTGCTCGTCGACGTTGAGGACGTCGTCCCCGGCTCCGGTGAAGCGCGGCGGCGTGCAAGCAGGACGGAGCGGCGGCTGCGGCTCGGTGGTGGCGCGGCGCTAGGGTTGCCAAGAGGCGATAGGGCGGTGGAGCGGCGGTGTGCGGCTGCGGTGGAGCTCGTCGGCGAGGAGCGCGACGGCGGCGGCTGGTCGGCGGTGGCGCGCGCGGGAACGGCGAGGCGGAGCGGAGGCGCGAACGGCGGTGATGATTTGTGTAGCGTTTCCGCTTTTCACAGGATCGAGTCGGAAGTGCCGGTGAACGGACACAACAGTACATCACATAAATAAGCACAAATGTTTACATCTTTAAGTTATTACAAGTCTCAAATGATTTAAAAACACGTGAGTAGCACAGCGGAAGTCTGAAGATGTGGACCTGCTGAGAAACTCCACCAAGCAGTAGCGGAAGCAAAGACTACCTGCACAAAAACATAAAGAGCCAAACCCTGAGCAACTAATACTCAGCAAGACTTACCCGTCAACGTGGCTAACTACAGCCGACTCCTAAAAATGCAAAGGCTACAAGGGGGTAGGCTGACTCATGCGCATAAAACCGCACTAATTACTTGGTCCTCACTTCCAAGTTTTAATTCAGATTAAGTACTTAACCAATAATACAGTGCACTTATACTAAAACAGGTATAAAATAATACATTAGATCAGCAGTGCAGTAGTAAATAAATACAGTAATAAACTAGCTCATCACATCATCCAATAATCACACTACAAGGTGACTCAGTGAACAAGTGGGTGCTCATTTCCGAGAGCGGCGGCATCGATGTACATCCTGCAGGAGAAACCTGACCACACGACGCACACGCCAAGAGTCGTATGCGGCAACCGTTTACGCTGTTCCCCCCTAGTGCTGGCTGGGTCTCACACCTCCCGAGAAAGGCCCTCCCGCACGTCCCCGTCCCAGACGTACGCCCCGATTGGGAGGCTTCCCTTCTCTCCCAAGTACCATGATAGAAAGTGCAAGTATCCGCTAGACCCCCAGGGCGTCACAGGCTACTAGGTTTACTAGGCCCATAAAACACTAGCATGTGATCAGTACGTTCGAACTTGCTCAACAGGGCCAACAACGAACGGTCCTTAATCGACACAGACGGGGCTACCACCGTGAAGGCCCAGCCTTCTCCAACTATCCTACACAACAATCCCCGTCCGGTCTGCAACAAGCCTAAATTCTGCTAGCACAATCCAGAGTAAATCCTATCATGCGAGTGGGACCTACCACTCGTCTTCTACCGCGCGCTAGCCACTAAGCCTAGCAGACTCTAACGACAACCTAAAACTAGCTACTACAATAATAGGACACAAGGTAGGATAGGAAGGTAATCCTAATGCAGTTCTATGGTTTCACATCAACTCCTAATAAACCTAATGCACAAACAATTACTAGCCCCAATCAAGTGAGAAAAATAAAAATCTAACTGGGTAGGCATGCACAAGGGCTTGCCTGGCCCAGGAGCTACACTAGCTGGGTCAGCTACAGGGTCAGTCTGCTGCTCCTCCTCCTGTGCCTCCTCCTCCGGCAGCTGGAAATACGCCCAGTGGCTCCGGAGTCGTCTCTGTCACTACACGTCATGACAAGGAATAATGCAAGTTAGATGCAATAATAATATGATGCAGACATGATTTAATTATTTAACGTGACAGTCATTTACACTGTAAGTTCAAATGATCAACTTGCATTATTAGTATTTCCTTCATTGACTCTTATTTAAGTTAATTACTCATTCTAATTCAAGTTGATTAATTAGTGCAATGAATTTCGAAAATTAGTTTAGGTCCAGTGTCATTTTTCTGTTGATCAACACCACTGGAAGTAATTTACGGTAAAGTTTAATGATTTATGGCGTTCTGGATTATTTATTGTGATTTAAACAACAGAACACGATTTAAATCATAAGAAAATAATTAAACAGGATATGACAGTAGAAAAATGCTCTGTAAGTGTGATGACAGTAGCTTAACAGACCTGCAAGATTTCAGAATTTAAGGAGCAACAGAGAATTTATTATGATTTAAACAAGATCTGTACAAATATATTTTTACAGAAAACAGAGAACGTGTGTTGTGTGATTTGACACTTTTGTTGGATAGATCTGAACATAACGAGTCCAACAAAATTGGATTCACATTTTTCTGATGCATATTTATTTTTATATTGATTTAGAAGTTTCTGCGATTTTCTGGGGGTTAAATAAATTCAGAAAAAGAATGGAAATTGGGCGGGCCAATCAAATCCGAGCCACACGAGGGGCCACAGGACTTGGGACACACCATATCCGGTCGGGATCCGGTCTCACGGTGGCGCTTCGCCGGAGACGGGCGGCGCGCTCGCCGGAGTAGCGTTCCCGGCGTCCAAACGCAACGTGGCAAGCTCGAGCGGGGGCGGTGTGAGGAGCTGAGCTCACCTCGACGACGTGGAGAGGGAGAGGGTGGTCGGAAGAGGCTCCGCGACGAGGACGCAGCGGTGGAAGATGACCGGCGATGTCACGGGCGAAGCGGAGCTCAGCGGCGGCTTGGATCTGGCGGAGATGCTTCACGGCGCCATGGTGGAGCTTGGCGCGAGCACAGTCGTCGACGAGGAAGCCGGAAAGACGAAGCTTGACGACGAGGCACCTCGATGGGAAACGACGGCAAAGGGGGAAAATCGAACGCCGGCGAGGGGAGCTGCGAAGAAGGTTGACGAGTGAGCTGGAAAGGCGCGCAAGAGAGTGCACTACGCCATGGTGCAACGCATTTACGACAAGGCTCACCGGAGAGGGAGTATTGCTCGGCGAGGCGGCAGAGCCCACTCAGCCGAGCTTGGGGAAAACGACCCGATTCCTGCTCCTCAGCCTGGGGCATGAACAACGGTGTCCATGGCGAGCTCGAAGACGACTCGGCGCAGACCTTGACACAGCAGCCCTGCTCAGAGAAGCTTCGCCGCCGCGGCGCGACTGCGAACTCGAGCGTGGCAGCAGCGATGGCGGTGCGGCGAGTTAGGGTTAGGGTTGAGGTGGCGGGGAACGAGGGAAATGAGAGAGGGAGAGAGCGGCGAGGGAGCGGACGCCGTTTTGGAGCTGTCCCGCGGCCAGGAGCGGGCCAGGGCGCCGTAAGGAGTCGCCGTACGCCGTCGGCCACGCGGCGGACGAGCTCGGCGCGCTTCAGTGAGAGGTGAGACGCTGACGAGCGGGGCCGGTGGCATCTTTGATTTTTCCGAATTATTCGAACTCCTGATTTTTCCCAATTTTGTGCACACAATTTGGACTAGCAAATGAACTCCAAATTTAGCAAATTTGGTACCATTGGAAAGATCTTGGAAAGATCTATCCACTGGCCAACATGCACATCTGGACTCCAAAGGAATTTCAAATGGCAGCATTTCAAAGTTGATCACTTTTTCAGCTTTGGGGATTTATTTGGGCATCCAAAAGAATTTGAATTACAATTCGAGTAACAGCAGGATTCACATGAACTTCTCTCAATTTTTAGACACACTTCCAGAATTTCAAAAATCATGGAAACATCTCCCAAAATTCTCAATTCAGAAGTGCTTTCTGCAGAAATTATTATCTTGGCAAGTTGTTATAGAAGTTTTTGACTTGCTTCACACGCATTGTTTGACATTTATTTGAGCAAAGGATTTTGAATTTGAACAGAATTTGACTTTGGTTCAGTTCAGTTTTGGAGTGTTTGCTGTACCAGTGACACGGGGTGTCACAATATGGGAACGAAGCACAATAACCAGGCGAAAATCCGTTGGGTTAGGTTAAGTTTTGAATCGACGGTTGAGATCGATCCAGAATTGAATCAACGGCGAAGATTGAAATTGATCTCCCGATGAACTGACCAGACTGTTCTGTCCGGTCCTAGAGATCGTATGGTACAGTCTCCTTCTTACCCCGACAGTCTTCTAGAGAGACCGTATGGTACGGTCTTCAGGACCGTATGGTCTGGTCTCTATCCTGCCTCAGGGTTTAAAGGAACTCGTGCAAAAGCACACCGTATGGTATGGTCTCTATGACCGTATGGTACGGTCTAGTCCATAAAAGCTGATTTTCAAATAATATCCTTCTAAGTCCAAGTTTCTCACACAAAAACCAAATAAACACCAAACATGGACTAGAAGGGAACTCTCAAACACTCCTTTGAAAATAAACCAATATAGGTTGCACATAGGCTTATAGTAATTTTTCAAATGGCAAATAAGATGCATCCAATAAAAGCCAAAAGAGATAAAACCAAAGGAGGGGTATGTATGAGCCCTTTGCCTATGATCCGTGCAAGTAGATTTAACCTTGAGGATCATTTAGCAAGACTCAATTGGCATGAAGCGCAATTCTTTTCTTTTGTCACTTCTATGAGATGTGAGATCATATTGCGAATGAAGCACTTCCTCATAGTGTGACCACTCTTTTGTGATTTCCTATATGCAATGCATGAGACAAGCATATCATACAAATGTAAGGGGAATTTAAACATGCCATGTGATATGCAAGCAAAGTTAAGACAACGCATAAAGGAAACCTACTCAAGGTCAAGTTTGAGCCTCTCTCAAGCTTACTCACTATGAGCCAAACCTTGCCTTGAGTCCATTGATCCACCAACTCAAGCATCCCCCTTGCTCATAGCTATCTTGAGAAAGTTAGACCTTGAACTAATTTTTTTGTTCTTTTCTTTTAGTTATTTACACATGCATGGATGCAAACATACTAGTTCACAAAGGAGTACCTAACTACCATGCAAGCAATGCAAGAATGAAAACTACTATGATACAAGTTACCTCTTTGAAGAGTAGATATGTCGGTGAAGCACTCATTGCTTATGGTGGACCTTCATGAGTTGACATCGCGGCACACGGTCCACCACCAACATCCTTCTAGGTCTTGTTCTTGGGAGCCCACTCGCACTTGATTGGCCTCTCAAGGTCAACAATGCACTTGGGCACCCAAATCCTTCTCGTCTTCCTCCACTTGTCCGGTGATCCAAGAGCTTTTGCCTTCACTTTGCCTCGCTTGTCCCTAAAGAGCTTGTAGTGTGTGTTCTCATGGAACAAGTTAGCGTTAGGCAGAACTTTGGAACTTCTCACCTTGGGACAATTCTTGCTAGTGTGCCCATCTTAGCAACACTTGTCACAATAGTAGTCGTCCGTCATGAGAGGTACCACCCAAGGGGGAATGTTGTCGTCCTTGCCGATGAGGTGGATGGCGGCGGGGTAGGAGCCAAGTCCCTTGTGCTCGCAGTTGTTCACAAGGTTGCGATCAAGTATCTCCTTATGAATGGTCCTTCCCCTTGTGAGCTTTTCAAAGCCGTCCATCACCGAAGCTCTCTCCTCCTTGAGTTGATGATATTCCTTCAAGATTTTCTCATCAAGAGAGATGCTCTCAAGAGAGGGAGTTAGTTCATCACAAGTAATATATGAAGAATCAGGAATGGATGAACTAGAAGAAGAAGTGTTACTCTTTTCAAGGTTGGATTGATTCTTCTTCAAGGACCTTGAACTTCTCATTGAGCCTCTTGTGATCAACCTTTAGCATGTCATAGCTCTCATCCAAGGTTATGAGAGAAGTAGAAAGATGCTTGAGCTCATCCTCTAGTAACTTGGACTTCTCCTTGACCTTCATGTGGTCCTCCTCAAGCTTGTCATAGTCCTCATCTAGAGCCTTGTGTGTGATGGATAAGCCTCTAAGTTAATCTTCAAGTTGACGAACTCGGAAAGCGGCCACTTCATGTTCCTTCTCCATCCTAGCAATGGTCTTGTCCTTTTTCTTAAGCATCTTGCCGGTTAGGAGAGTGCTATCCAAGAGCTCCTCATAGGTGGGCTTATCCTCCTCATCAAACTAATCCTCGGACTCGCTCTTCTCATCCTCATCACTACTATCATAATCTTTGGCCATCAAGCAAATAGGAGGTGGAGGTAGAGTCTCGGAGATGTTTGTGAGAGCTATACCAGCCATTTTCTTGCCCTTGGAGGATGAGTCATCACTCTCTTCTTCATCACTATCTTCATCATCCGTGACCCACTCTCCAACAAAGAGACCCTTGCGAGATGATCTTCCTTGTCTTTGCCTCTAGAGCTTTCCTTCTTGACAAACCTCTTCCTTGTCTTGTACTTGCTTCTAGAGTCTTCTTCTTCATCATCTCTTGACTCTAGAGTCTTCTTCTTGCTTTTCTTGATTGGCTTTCTGCATTCGTTGGCAAAGTAACCTTTCTCCCCACAAATGTAGCACTTGGCATCTTTCTTGTTGATGAACTTTCTCTTGAAAAAGTTGCTTTTCTTCATGAGGAGTGCTAGGTCATTTGAATGGATTTGCAACAAGTCTTCATCATCTTCTTCAACTTCTTCATCACTTGAATCTTGAGTCATCACCTTCTTCCCCTTCTTCTTGCTCGACCCCTCGGAAGCAAAAGCAAGTTTCTTGGAGGGCTTCTCATCAAGCTTCTTGCCAAGGTTGTAGCTCTCGAAGGCGGTGATCTTCCCAAGTAGCTTGTGGGTTGTGAGTTCTTGAATGTCGGTGTTGAAGAGACATGTGATGAGTGCTCCATACTTCTCCCTTCGGAGAATCCTCCTGATGTTTCGCACAAGGTCACCATCATCAATCTTTTCCTTCACACCGAGAGAGTTGATATCCTCTACAAGCACATTCAAGCGAGAGTAAGTATCATTGATTAGCTCATTTGAAGACATGGTAAAGGCATCATATTTGTCCTTAAGGAACCCTCATGAACTTGTTGGATTTGAGTCCACACTTCATGAGCGGTACCCGCGGACTTGACTCGACCAAAGACCTCCTTAGTGATTGCTTCAAACAAGGCATTTTTAGCTTTAGCATTTGCCTTCGCAAGATTCATATCAAGAGTAGCAATGGGAGTTCTTAGAGAGACACCGGAACTCGTCACCTCCCATGCGATAGGCTCGAGAGCCTCGAGGTAAGCTTGCATGCGAGCCTTCCAATAGGCATAATCGGTCCCATCGAACGGGGGTAGTCCACTTCCTCCCGATATCCTTACTCAAGGCGGTTAAGCCTTATTTGAGCAACGAGGCTCTGATACCACTTGAAAGGATCAAGGGCACCGAGGGGGGAGGGGTGAATCGGTGTCTCAATAATTTCTCCCGAACATACTTGAGGTGTGAAGCAAGCAAGACTAGATATGGTGATGACAAGAAGCTAGCAATGCGCGCACACAATCTAGTCTAGCAAAGAGCAACACCCTAACAAGCAATTCTACTAAGTAACAAAGAGACAACCTATCAAGCAATTCTACTAGCACCTAAGTAAATGCGGAAGCGTAAATGCTAGTAAGTAAAGGAGATAGAGATAGGAATGCTCATGATGTTTTTTCCGTGGTCTCGGAAGGATGGCGCCTTCCCCTACTTCACGTTGGGTCACTCCCGTCGGAGTCTCGACCCCGTCCCTCCGCTCAAAGGCGATCCCTCCTAGAGCACACTTCACCCTCCGAGTGAAGTCGCGGGCACGTCCCGCCGGGCTCTCTCCCTGGTACTCTTCCGGAGGTAAGGCTCCGCACTTGATGCGTGCCAAAGGGCGCTCCACTAGTGATGCTTCTTTTGCACAGGAAGCTCCAAGACCGTGTACAAACTTGTGTCGGCTTCCACAATCTCCTTGGACAGCTCAACACCGACGCATAACCGGTCTAGGCCTTGTCATAGACCAAGAATAACAAACCGAAGTGACTCTCAAGCTCACACTAGCCTAGAGATCAAGTGGATGCAATTGCTACTCTCTCAAGCACTAGGATCACTCCAAATCCTTCACAAGTGCTTCTCTCCCTTGCTCTTGGCTTCCTCTGAGTTTTCTGCACTCCAACAATGGCCAAGAGACCCCACAAGGGGCGAGCAACCAACTATTTATAGGCTACCAACCCAAAACTAGCCGTTGCTCAAAAGTGCCCAGGAAATATAAGGACCGTACTATGGACCGTACCATCCGGTCTCCATCTGACCGTACGGTCCGGTCTCTATTTCCAGGCATTTCTCCATTTCCTTCTTTTCTGTCTGAACTTCTCCAATTAAGACCGTACCGTCCGGTCCCTAGGACCGTACCGTCCAGTCAATAGTCTGGTCTTCATTTCTCCACTTCCAGAAACTTCAGCTTCTCTGTATAGAATTCCTCTGGTGACCATACCGTTCCGTCAACAGACCATATGGTCCGGTCAATGGTTCGGTCTTCATTTTCTCAGCATCCCGAGACATCTCTTCTCTGTATGGATCTTCAATGAAGACCGTACCGTCTGGTTCCTAGGACCGTACCGTCCGGTCTTTACTGCATAAGCTGAAAACTTGATCCACTCTTGATCCTTGCTTCCAACTTCTCCATTCTTGGTTCCTCCTCTTCTCTTCAGCCACTCTAGCCTTCAAGAGACTCACAATGCATCCATATGATCTCTAACCTAGTGTGCTCTAAGAGAACCAATTCGATCCCTCTTGATAGTCTGGTTTTTCCTATGGACTCAAGCTAACATCTACACCAAGCCAACACTTGCTTGGATCTATCATGTCCTTAGCCTTGATCCATCTTCAACCTTGACTTCATCAAGTTCTCGATCTGAATTGTCGAGGCAACCAATCACCAAGTTGTCGATAAAGATAGATTTTGTGAGACGACGCTTCCTTGACATGACCATTTGAATATCCTACATGGAAATGTTAGTCACATCAATATGGTCACCCAATCACCAAAACATTCATGCCTCTTTGGGGTTTTCGAACTCCAATGGTCAAGAAGCTTACACTTAGAAAGGTGGACCCAGGGGGACCACCTGCCAGGTCGGCCGACCCAGGGTTTGGGGTCGGCCGACCCAGGCCTGGCCCCTCCTGGGCTGGGCCTTGGCTGGTTGGTTCTCCTGGTCCTCCTTGCCTCTTTTCCAGGTGCGTGGCCTCAGTTGATATTCTGGTAGGTTCTGGGCCTTTAATCCTTGAATTATATTCCCGCGGCGAGCGTCATTTGATGGAAGTGTTGGAATCGTCGGCTTGGGACATTTTTACACCTGGAATTCCCTGTTTTCCACCTGCACATCCAAATCTAGAGGTAGACATGGAACTAGGTTATTTGATAACAAAATGCAAGTAACAAGTGTTATTTCTTCCTTATTTATAGAGCTAATTGACGGTCAAAAACTAGGTCTAAGGACCATCAACACTCCCTTCCAGGGATCAGCAGAGCCTGGCATCCGCCTTCAACATCGTGTCCCTATCCCAGCCGCAGAACAATGAGTGGTACTTGGATTCAGGTGCAACTTCTCACATGACCTCCGATGCCGGTACCTTATCTTTCACTTCCGTACCTTCGCTTTCAGCTCCTTCATCCATTGTTGTCGGTAATGGTTCATTGCTCCCTGTAACTGCCACTGGGGCTACAAACCTTCCTGGTTCCTTACGTCTTAATAATGTTCTAGTGTCACCATAACTTATTAAGAATCTTATATATGTGCATCAATTCACTACAAATAACAATTGTTCTGTTGAGTTTGACCCCTCTGGTTGCTCTGTGAAGGACCCACTGTCTCGGAATGTGATCGTCAGGTGCAATAGCTCTGGGCCCTTGTATCCACTACACCTGCCAGCCGCCGCCCATTCCTTCGCCGCCAGCTCCACATCCTCGCTTTGGCATCGCCGCCTCAGTCACCCTGGTCATGAGGCGTTATCCAAGCTCGCATCTGTAGTTTCATTCTATAATAAAGATGCTAGCCCCTCAGTTTGCCATGCTTGTCAGCTCGGCGTCATGTTAGTCTACCTTTTAGTGTGTCATCATCTCGTGCTACTTGCAATTTTGATCTTATTCATTGTGATCTGTGGACCTCACCTATCATTAGTGTCTCAGGTTATAAATACTATTTGGTCATTCTTGATGATTGCTCACATTACCTGTGGACTTTTCCTTTGCGGTTGAAATTTGACACGTTTCCAACTCTGTCTCATTTTTTCACTTATGTGAGAACCCAGTTCGGCGCCAGCATCAAGGCGGTCCAGTGTGATAATGCATGTGTGTTTGATAACTCCAGCTCCCGCACGTTCTTCCTCACCCATGGCGCCCAGCTTCACATGTCGTGCCCATACACCTCCGCCTAGAATGGCAAGGCTGAGTGCATCATCCGTTCCAGCAATAATGTGATCCGCTCCCTTCTCTTTCAGGCAAGCTTCCCCTCGCCGTACTGGGCCGAGGCTCTTCATACGGCCACCTATCTCATTAACCTCCTGCCCACCAAGACACTAAAACTATCCACGCCGCACTTCGCTCTCTTTGGGACTGCATCACCGTGTGCGGCCAACGGCACCTCTCCCGCACTGCCACGTGCAGCCCCGGCGGGCGCCTCTCCCGCACTGCCATGTACGGCCTCTGCTGCCCGCCGCCCAGCTCCCACAGTGCCTCCTGGGTTTGCACCACTCCCGGTGCCCGCCCGCGACTTCCACATTGTCTACGGCCGGTGGGTCCGGCAGCCGGCAGCACCAGACGGCTCCCCAGCGCCGGGCGCCGCCACGCCCACAGCGTCACCCGCGCTCATGGCGCTGGCCTCGCCCGCGGTCACCACGGCCTCACGGGCCGCGGCTGCTGCTCCACTGCCCAAGGGTGCCGTTCCCGTGGCCCCAGTGGCCAATCAGCACCACATGACGACCCGCGCCAAGATGGGTTACCGCCTGCCATCGTTGTATCATACGGCGCCGCTCTCTCCCATCCCGGAGACCTTCCATAGCGCCCTCGCCAATCCAAATTGGCAGGCAACTATGGAGGAGGAGCATCGGGCCTTGCTGTAGAACCAGACTTGGAATCTGGTCTCTCACCCCCCCCCCCCCCATGCCAATGTCATCTCTGGGAATCAAGCACAAGCTCAAGGCTTATGGCTCCCTTGAACGGTACAAGGCGTGCTGGGTTCTCCGTGGGTTTACTCAGCATCCTAGAGTGGATTTTGACGAGACCTTCAGCCCTGTCATCAAGCCCGCCACAATTCGCATGGTGCTGTCTCTTGCTCTCTCTCCGCATTGGCCGATCCACCAGCTCGATGTCAAGAATGCCTTCCTGCATGGCACCCTCTCGGAGACAGTCTATTGCACTCAGCCTTTTGGATTTGAGGACTCCTCCCACCCGGACTACGTCTGTCACCTCAACAGGACCTTGTATGGCTTGAAGCAAGCCCCTCGTGTGTGGAACAGCAGGTTCGCTTCATTTATCCAGTCCCTGGGTTTTGTGCAGTCCAAGGCCGACACTTCCTTGTTCGTCTACCATTCCTGGACGGAATGTCTGCTCATCTGCTTCTGTATGTCAACGACATTGTTCTCACTGCATCATCCCCGGCCTTCCTGTGCCGCATCATTCAGGCTTTGCAGCAGGAGTTCTCGATGAAGGACCTTGGAGCACTTCGCCATTTTCTGGGTATGCATGTTCAGCTTGTTTCTGGTGGTGGCCTTCTCCTCTCCCAGCGGCAGTACATGGTCAACATTCTGGCTCAAGCAGGCATGACTGATTGCAAGCCATGCAGCACCCCTGTGGACACCAATCCCAAGGTTGCTATTGACTTCGGGCCTCCTATCAAGCATGCCACAGACTTCCGCAGTATTGCTGGTGCCCTACGGTGCTTGACGTTCACCAGGCCAGACATTGCCTGCGCTGTTCAGCAAGTGTGCCTTCATATATATGATCCCCGGGAACCCCACCTGGCTGCTCTGAAGCGCATCCTCCGGTACATCCGTGGCACTCTTCACCTGGGTCACCTGCTTCGTCCGTCTTCTCAGGACAGTCTTGTGGTCTACTCCAATGCTGATTGGGCCGGCTGCCCGGACATCAGGAAGTCCACCTCTGGATACGCCGTGTTCCTTGGTGATAACCTTATTTCCTGGTCCTCCAAGCGCCAACCTACTGTCTCCAGATCCAGTGCTGAAGCAGAATACCGAGCTGTTGCTAATGCCGTCACCGAGGCCACCTGGCTGCGTCAACTTCTCCTCGAGTTGCACACGCCCCTTCGTCGTGCCTCCCTGGTCTACTGCAACAACATCAGCGCCGTCTACATGTCCTCTAATTCTATCCAGCATCAGCGCACCAAACATATTGAGATTGATCTCCACTTTGTTCAGGAGTGCGTCGCTATTGGTGATATCCGCGTGCTTCATGTGCCAACCTCGTCACAGTACGCCGACGTCTTCACCAAAGGGCTACCTTCTATTGTTTTCACAGAGTTTAGGTCCAGTCTAAACGTTCGTGACACCGATAGTTAGACTGCGCGGGGCGGGGGGGGGGGGGGGGGGGGGGGGGGGGAGACAGTGTAATAGGGCTTTATGCCCAGCTGGCCCTACGGGCCGAGGGCTTGCTGCGCCGGTGCCTGACGCAGCCCCCTCTTGGGTTGTGAGTAGATTAGGCAAGGACCTCATTGATTGGTGTTCTATAAGCCAACCCTAGGACTCCCTTGCCTATAGATGTACGGGCACCTGCCCCTTCATAATCAATCAACTAATTTTCCCAGCCATACTTGCTTTCAATCAGTTTGGGAGAAATTTAACTTCAGCTAGATGTTGTAGTTCATGTGTGTGCTTTTCACTATATAATCTTGGTGTCCTGGTATGTTGTAAGAACTATGCTTTCTTAGTAGCATAGTTATCTCCTTTCCAAAAAAGAAAAATGGAAGTTAGCCGCAAAAGTTGTATACAAAAACTTTCATTAGAAAATAGTTATTCAATTAACATTTTCCAAAAAAAGTTATTTAGTTTTTTGTGAGAAAGTTATGTAACATAACTTTTCTAGAATATAGTTATAAACATAAATTTTCTATAGAAAAAAAGACAAATGGGACCAACACTAGCAACCCGCTCAGTTAACAGCTTGTAGACAACTTCCAGGAAGGTGGTGTGCAGTGAATGCATCGTACACTAGCTAGCTAGTGCTTTTCACACGGAATTGGATTCCCAATTTTTTATGGACAATTAAAAATTCTAATGAAGAAACATGGTGAATCTACATATGTCTAGCTGGTGTTGTTGTTTAAACTATTAATCCATCCCATAACACTTCACAAGTGACTATTCTCTAAAATTATCAATTATAGATTTAAAGGTAAACATTTTACAAGGAAACGTCTCAACTCTCAGGTCAGTGTAAACCCTCATTAATCTGATACTCTATTGGCAAGAATTGTTTCAAGGTAGGAAGCCTCCCCAGGCTTGCTGTCCGGCTCTTGTGGCCCAATCTTCCCTTTCATCATCAGCATCCCTTGAATCATCAGCACCGCCTGATTCTGCACCCACCATCTGGGGCATTGACTGCTGCTGGGGCTGTATTTGCTGCATCTGTTGCGATTGTTGTTGCTGTAATTGGTGTAGAAGTTGTTGTTGGTGCATTTGTTGCATCTGTTGCTGTTGATGCTGCATTTGTTGCATATGGTGTTGCTGTTGTAGTTGTTGTTTCTGTAAATATAATTGTCGTTGGAGTTGAAGTTGGTGGTGCTGTTGTAGCTTATGTTGCTGCATAGGTGGCTGCTGAGTTGAGACATTTGATTTAAACACCACCATATTTTAGGAAAAAGGGCAATATTTCAAGAATGGAAATAAGTATGAGTAAGTATATAGTTTTTTTACTACAATTAAGATTACCTGTACATGTTGTTGTTGATGCTGCATGTGCTGCTGGTGTAGCTTTTGTTGTTGTTGTTGCATTTGCTCCATCTGTTGCTGTTGATGCTGCATTTACTGCATCTGCTGCAGCTTTTGTTGTTGTGACTGTAGCTGTTGTTGGTGTTGAAGTTGCTGATGTAGCATCTGTTGCTGCATTGGTGGCTGTTGAGTTAATAACTGTGGTTTGAACACCATCACATTCTAGATGAAAAAGGCAACATTTCAACAAATGGATATAAGTATGTATTTATTTAACTACAATTAAGATTACCTCAGGAAAGAGCATGCCAGTCAGATGGCCTGCTTTATCAAGCATTGAAAGCAACAGAGTTTGCGATGGTAACTGTATCACAACACACTGAACCGGAGGACTAATTGGGCATTAGAATGGTATGAAGTGATTTACAAAAATCTAAGTGTATGAGAGGACTATAGATGACGCACACCCGAATAATAAAGGTACTAAAATATTAGAACAAGGCACTAACCAGCTTTTTCTGTTGTAGTTTTTGAAAAAAGCCATGCTGATTTAAAATCCGAAATATTAGAAAGTTTGTCTTTCCATCATATTGTCTGCAGAACGTCCAAGGAAAGATGTCATCAATAGCACATTATAAGAAAATGTGATAATGCAATAAGTCTGACATTAAAAAGAATGAGTTGATAAACATACTTCTTGTTCATATGCTCTTGGGCTATGAGACGAACAATCTGCATAGTTTCTGGCCAGCCTGCTGCAAGTCTGCATATAGAGAATAGAGCTCTCAGTTTCCTACTTTGTCTGGAAGCACAATTAAAAATAGCAGAAAGGGTACCATGGTAGGGGAAAAAAGATTTCTATTCACACCTATGCAGATTGGGCATGATACGTTGTGTTACATAAGCATCAACATGGTACACATTAAAAAATGAATGATTCTTGTACAACTCATTTATGTTGAGATAAGGATGATAGTAACATCAGTTAACAAGGATTATTGATCTCAACCACAGTAATCAACATAAAACATTAATGAAATAGAGATTTAAGAAAATGTACACTTACGTTTCGGACGATGTTCCACTCCAACTCTGTCAGAATTTTGGGACTGAGAATTATAAAAAAAAGGGGGAAAAAAGGAGTTGCACGAATAAATGTGTTCAAACTATAAATAGTAAAAAAGCATAGCAAGATTGCAAAAACCAAACACACAGACTATAAATAGTATGGCCGCTGGTTCCTGAAAATAAAAATTGTAAAGGTAATACTGTATTAGAATATAAAACAAAAAAAGAAATCTATTATATATATACAATAGTATTAAAAGAAGCCACCACGTTCGCCGAAAGGGTCTAGAAATTCCCACGTTAATCTAAAAAAAAAAGGAATGTGCACCGTTGGATTTTATGAAGATGCAACGGACTATATTAAACCACCCAGAGTCTATACCAAAAAAGATTAACAAATGAATAAATTGGGAATCTAAGAAAAAGGACCCATAACGCTAAACTTTTCACCATAGATATGTAAATTTATTGATGGCATACGTGTTGTTTAAGTCAATCAATCATTTTGTTTTTCTGATGTGTATTGCTTCAAAATAAAAAATAACCAAATAAAAGTCTATCTCAAATAGCTATAAATAAATACACCATTTATCAGTAAAGAAGGGACACTGAGCAAGAAGGATATTGTAATTTACCCTACCCTAAGAGGCAATAGGAGCTAGCTATCTATCTAGCCAAGTAATATGCATATGTGAGCATACGATAGACGAAAGCAAAAGGTCATTTTTTTTATGAACTAGACGTACAAGTGATCCATGGGTTGAGGATGGAAGCCAAGCCAACAGAATACGGCCAACAATAGTTCGCCGGTGGCAAGACTGGCATTTTGGACAAAATCGCATAGCTTCGACCCAAAAATACTAGCATCGTTGCATTATACACGGCCTACGAGGATGGCTCTTCCGAAATAGGGAGTGTATATGGAATCATGTACGGAAATGATTGCCGGTCGATCGTAAATTTATTCGATTTCCCTATTAAACTATTCATTGGCAACTACAATACAACAATAACAAGAATCGAAAAATCCAAATTGAAATAAGGTAATGGTCTTAAACGATATCACTTAGATGAAAACGGTTAGAAAACGTGCCCCGGTTTATGAGATTTTCGGTTATGGTTTTTTCATCCCTCCCAACTATTGTGAGAAAACAAATATGAACCCAATTGCCAAGTGGAGCTAGAGATTATCACAATAATCAGGAAAAAAGGGAGAAGAATATTATACCATTGAATTTTATGATGATCTAACTATTTAGATTGATCTAAGAAGTCCATGTCATAAAAGATTAATAAGACATCAATATAGTTAAATAATGGTGATGTTCTAAACTTGATTATTTCTATTATAAAACAATTTCATGAGAAGGAGAAAAACCTAACGGAAAACAACATGGAAGGACAAATAAAAGAAACACATTAAGGAGGCGGCCCTAATAAAGGAGCACGCACAACTATTGAGAACCACGTAGCATTATTGCCAAGTCTCCATGTTGCAAGGAGGCACAGCATGTATGACAATTCAATAACCTAACTCTTCAAACGAGAACAAAACAAGATAGGCTTACCTAGAGACAATCATCTAATATTCAAGGTTACACGGCTACAAGGAGGTGTGTACATTTACAGAGGGTTTCATTTGCTAGCATGAGCAGAGTGGTGGCTACTACGAAAAATATGGCCACAATGGACAAAAGATAGGAGAGAACAACAACGGCATGGTGTGGCCACCATGGAACTAATGCCACATCTGAACTAAAAGATAAGGAGATAGTGCACTTTTTTGAGGGTGTGACAAAAAAGATGAAGAAATAAGCTAGGGTGGTCATGGGAGAAGCACAACTTAACACCACCACCATATAGGAAACAATTACATTCAAAAGAAAAGGAGATAAAAGGTAAGAATGGAATGGTCATGGCAAAACGGTGACATGATTTTGATAGAGAAGATAAGAAAGACATATAGGAGAGGACCTGAAGTGTAGCCGGTTATATAACAGCATGTGGAGAAAAGTTTCAATATTAGAATATAAAAGAGAAGAGCAGCGGGGTCACTGGGTTGACGAGGCAGTGGCAATTGGTCATTGAAGCACAAAGAAAGAAATGAGGTTTGTCCAGATAAGAATTAAAGAGGATGCATCTCTTCTTTAAGGTTCAGAATTTCAGATCCAAACTTAAAAACAAATTTGAACTATTATCTTTGGTATTATACATGGAACCACTTAACTGTATCTTCTTTTTCCCCTAAAAATGTATCTTAGGCCAGTCTTAGTGTAAAGTTTCATTGCACTGTTCCAATTATTGGGTACTTGGTAATTGAACCAGATGAGTTTCATGGGATTAAACTCCTCTCTCATATGATGAAACTTCCCCTCCTGTCTCCTTACAATGACCATGCAAAGTCAGCAAAATTGATGACGTGACATATAATTTAATGCTTATGAGACTCCCATTAGACTCCCCATTGAGTCTGGCCTAAAGGTCAGAGGATAAATTGTCACTTTAACTAAAACCCTCGAACAAAGTTGTGCATCACTGCTCAAAAATAAAGAATTATATTCCTATTAATATGTATAATTCTTTATATTAGTCTTAATAAATAAAAAAATTATGTAAGATATCCCCCTGAGTTGACGTTTTAACAGTCACCACAAAATATGATGATTAAAGCAGACAGAATATCTTTGTCTGGACATAAAAATAAATAATCTATTCTAAAGAAAAATAATCAAAATATGGCATAAAAAGTACTAGGTACCCGCGCTATTTGCGCGGGCCACCTTGCTAGTTCCTACAACAGTAGTATATGTAGCTTACCACTCTAACAGTCGCAGAACTAGAAATAATGCCTCCAACACCAACTGTTTGACGGGTCATCGTTGGTGCATTCACTGGAACATTCGAGTGGAATTAGTCACCATGTCATGTCAAGGTAGACAGTTGACATGGGTAGGTAGGCAAATGCAAATTTTAATTAAAATTAGGTGAATCAACATATCATAACTGCGTTGTTTAAATAACTTAATTTCTCCATGTAACAAATGATCGATGCAACCACTCCACAAGAATTATTCATATATGAGTAGTAGTGCCTTTACCTATATGTACGAGTCCCGGCTTGGCCACTTCCGGCAGGTCGGTCTGGAACGCTTTTACAAGGTTCCCCAAGAACTTGCGCGTCACTCCGGTGAGGTTGGCTACCTTCTCCCTGTACGCCCTGAAGGTCTCGGCGGCAACAGCGGACTCGCCATTACTGGCACTGAAGAGCTCCTTCCTCTCCAGCTCGGCGCAACCGTGCAGGCACTCGAGCCACCGGTTGGCCTGGCTCTGCAGGTCGTCGAACAGGCCGCGCTTGGTCGCGTTGCTTGGATCCAAGAAGTACCCGTAGGCATGCGCCCACCGCAGCACCCGCCGGCCTTCTGCGATCTGCTGGTACGCCTCGGCCACGAACCCGAGTTCCGTCGCCGTGAGGTCCACCGCCCTGGCCATCCTGTCGAGCTCCGAGCGCTCCAGCTGGTCCATGTCCGTGAGCGCCTTCTGCAGCGACTTGCGGTTGGCCTCCCACCGCTCGTAGTGGTACAGGTACCTGTCCAGCGACTCCTTGGCCTGCCGCCGCCGCGTCTCCTCCTTCCTGGCGGCCTTGCCCAGGCCTCCTGCTGATTTGCCGTCCACCTCCTGCTGCTGGCGGTAATCGTACCGCGAGCAGCCTTTGTGATCATTCCACGGGTCGAAGCAGAGCCAGCAGAACTGGTGGCGGCAGGGGGCGCTGCACGTCATGTGGTTGCAGCCCTGGTTCTTCTCGATCGGCCGCCGGCAGCTGGGGCAGTTCTTCGTGTTGGTCAGGATCCAGTTCGCCGTCTCCGCGCCGGAGATGTTCTTAGCCAGCCACGCGCGGACCGTGTCACACGACACCGGCTGGTGCGCCTCCTCGCCGCAGCTCCAGCAGAAGCCGTTCTTGCAGTCGCAGAACACGTCCGTCGGGTCGCCGCCGCTGGCGCTGCCCAGGAACTCCACGGCACGGGCGCAGCCAGGGGCGGGGCACCACTTGATGCCGCCGCCGCCGTCCTCCACGTACGACCGGAGCGCGAACCGCGCGTACCGGGCTCTGTCCGCGCCGTCCGCCACCTCGTCGACGTGCTCCCGGACGACGGCCGCCGCTAATAGGGAACACAGAAATTCAGACAAATCGATGATATAGCAGAAGCTGCTAATAGGGAATGAAAAATTCTGGGCAATGGCCATTGATCACTGATGTCTAAAAGCAGAGGAAATTTTAATTGCATGTATCAGGTACTTAGTCTAATATAGGATTAAAAATGGAAAAAAAAAGAGAGGAAGATACAGTATATGCAAGACTCATTTGACCTAGCAGATACAGATACGCGGACTACAATGAAAGCTCTCTCCCAAACATATCCGAGGAATGATCTGTGGCAAACATATCAGAAAACCAAAACAGGATGCCCAGCTACCATCAAAGTAGATCTGTGGCAAACGATCCATAGCACCTAGCAAAAGATTCATAGCACCAAAGGCAATCAAATCAGCTGGATCAGTGGCGAGGACTCCATACAACTAATTCCATCGTAACATTAATTCACTCATCATCGGCTTCCCTCGAGCAAACGCAAAGCATTCCTAATAAGGCTACTGATCACATAAGATAAACGCAATGTTGGAAACGAAACCCAGCCTACGGCAGTTCTACCAGCATATCAGTACATACTCCTTGATGGAAGAAATTTATTTTCCTTGGCAAACGATAATTAAAAAAAAAATGTCTGTTGCCTCTTCTGAAAGCAGCACCAGTCCCCAACTCCAAGACCAATTGCCGTCCTAGAATTGTACCACCTTGTCACCCTCTTCTTCAGTTTCCACACATCTCACCTATTTCCTTATATCAAACCAAAAATGAAATTAGGCGTGTGATAAGTGTTAACATCAGGACCACGTGATCAATCAGGTGACAGAAACTTTTGAAATATGAGGATCACAGTACAATACAACCTTTCTTCTTATAGAACTGACTGAAACATTGGTCCGGCAATCCATTTTTTGTTTTTTCTGAAACAAGTAAGGTGTTTTTCCTTTTGCGAACAATTAGCAGCATTGCCGGAAATAGCCTGCCGGACGCCTGCACATATAGTTGACTAATCCTGCTCAGCCAGCCTGATACGGTTGTGACTAATTTCCTATCTGATTAAACAGGATGACAACGACTGAACTGGACACTTAAGCTAACTTTGAGAGTCAAAAGTCAAAAACGCACAAGACCAGAACGGCGAGGAGCACTAAGCACAAATATTCGGGAGGATCTCACTCACCATGTAAGGCTCCAGCTCGGTCACCATTGACTCTAGCGGGTGGCAGGAGAGGGGAAGAGTGGAAAGGAGAGAGGAATATGCTCGCTGATGGCCTCGATTGATCCCTCCGCACGCGTGGGTGCGGGTGCTCCGCCGCCGCTTGCGACTCGGACGGAGGCGAAGCTCAGACAGCGGCGGACGCGCGGATCCTGGCTGAGGTTAGGGTTGAAGAGGGCGTGCGAGAGCAGAGAGGGAGGAGAGGAAAGAACATGAGAGGAGTCGGGGCGGGGAGGGAAGGGAGATCGACGGAACGAGGCGGCGGGGTGAAGTTGGGCGCGCGAGAGCAGGGGCCCCACCTGTCGGCGCCAATTTCTTACGGAGAGGTGGGCGCGCGACGCACGCAGACTCAGAAGGAAAATAATAAGGAGTAAAGATATAAAGACTTGGGTCGTGCGTGCGGTCGTCATCCCGCGTCAACTGGACGGCGATTCGTTACTTGCACT